>CADEHL010000050.1:0-600000 GCA_902827135.1 Harpagifer antarcticus
TAGCAGGGACTTTCGAGGGGGTAAAAAGGTTCACATGAACTAATTTTAGTACCGGCTCTTTTTGGTGTGAACGCGATAAAAGAGTTCTCATGAACTAAGTTCGCATGAACCTTTGTGGGGAAAGTACCACAGTGTGAATGCGCCTAAGGCAATTCAAAGTGCTTTACAAAAAACGAAAGACATTAAGAAAATGGCATTTAAAATCAGTCATTAAAAAGAAAAGATAATAAAAGAAACATTAAAAGAAAAAAAAAAGACGCAGTTTAAGATGTGAATAGTTCAATTAAAAGCAGCGGCAAAAAGAAAAGTCTTTAGTCTGGATTTAAAAGTAATCAGAGTTGCAGCGGACCTGCAGGTTTCTGGGAGTTTGTTCCAGATATTTGGAGCATAATAACTGAACGCTGCTTTACCATGTTTAGTTCTGACTCTGGGGACAGAAAGCTGACCAGTCCCTGAAGACCTGAGAGATCTGGATGGTTCATAATTTAGCAAGAGGTCATAAATGTATTTTGGGCCTAAACCATTCAAAGCTGTATAAACCAGCAGCAGTATTTTGAAATATATTCTTTGACACACAGGAAGCCAGTGTAAAGACTTCAGAACAGGAGTGATGTGATCCACTTTCTTAGTATTAGTGAGGACTCGAGCAGCAGCGTTCTGAATCAGCTGCAGCTTCCTAATAGATTTTTTAGTGAGACCTGTGAAGACACCATTGCAGTAGTCCAGTCTACTGAAGATAAAAGCATGGACAAGTTTTTCCAAATCCTGCTGTGACATTAGTCTTTTAATCCTAGATATGTTCTTTAGGTGATAGTAGGCTGATTTAGTAACTGTTTTAATGTGACTGTTGAAACTCAGGTCAGAGTCCATGACTACACCTAGATTTCTGGCTTTATCTGTTGTTTTGAACATTGCAGACTGAAGCTCAGCGCTAACTTTTATACGTTCTGCCTTGGCTTCAAAAACCATTACCTCAGTTTTATCTTTGTTTAATTGGAGAAAGTTCTGACACATCCAGTTCAATGCACTTACTCAGTGTTTGAATTGGAGCATAGTCTCCTGGTGAAATTGTTACGTAAATGTGTGTGTCATCCGCATAGCTATGGTAACTTAAAAGTCCCACGCAGTTTTCTAGTCGGTCGAGCAATATGTTGTGGTCAACAGTGTCAAACGCAGCACTGAGATCTAATAATACTAACACTGAAGTTCTGCCACTGTCTGTGTTCCCTCACACTGTAAAGCGTCTTTGAGTTGTGAAAAGCGCTATATAAATAAAATGCATTATTATTATTATTATTATTATTGATTTGGTAGATGTTTGACAGAAGTTCAGCTTCCTGTCAGAGCCTCTAACTATTGATGTTCTAACTTGTTCAACAGTAATCGGTTCGGGCGTTCGGTAATAGGATCATGGTGTTGGCTTTTTTCCACAGCCATGCCTTAAACCCAGTGAGCTAAAGCCCTTTGTGTCCTGATTCCTATCAAGTGTCCCGATTCAACGCTCATATCCAGCCTAGCTGTGTGTTATGGCCGTTAGCCAGTCGTCATCTCTATCACTCTCATTGGCAGCCAGCAGTCATCTTCAGGACTCATTTCCTGGCGTCATTTGAGGGGCGTGTACGCTGATGGGATGTGGAGAGACACATATTGTCATTATAAAGGAAAGCCAGCCATCGTAATGATTCGGTTTTACACAGTCAATTTCCTCTCCTATTGAGGCACATTATTGTGGCTCAATAGGAGAGGAGATTCTACGGCATAAATGGTGAGGAGCTGTCATTCTCCACTCCCGTTTTTTCCTTTGTAAGTTCCTGCTCCTTTTGACTCACATTTATTCTCCCCGACGCAAAATTATTTTTAATCTAACAGAGCTTTGAAGGAAGTGGTCACTGGAGCCGAACGAGGAAGGGGAAAGCGGTTGCCATGGGAAAGATTTGGGAGAAAACATTTGATTTGTGTGAAGTGAAAGAGTATAAAAGCCATCTGGAATCATAGCCGCAGGCAGAGTTGCAGAAATAAACAAGAGCCTGGAGGCAGGCCGCTCTGCTCCCATCTCGCAGTCTGCTCCTTTATTTCTAAAAGGTTTTCTGTTTGCTTTGCAACTTGATGGTGTATAAAGGCTTTGACTGATATGGGCTTTTGACGGGTGATATCCATATTATGCTTTCAGTTTAAAGCTGCCAAAAGACTCTTTTTGAGTGGGAACCAATAAACTGCAATGCTGTATTGCAGCAGGCACAATTCACAGTACCAGAATATAAATGTTTTGTTTTATTTCTCATTTTATCCTATTATATAATAATCAATGATCTCCATCCATGACGCAACATGCAAGTCCTTTTGGTTCTATGTAGCACATTTGATTCAAGGAGAGACACATTGAGCCGAATATGTTCATATTTGTTTATTAAGCCTTCTTTGTGAGGTTTGTGTGTACAAGTGTTCCAAGTCACATTCAGCAATGTCTCCTAACTGCACAAGCACATCATGAATAATGTCAGCCTGGTGAATACGACTGTAAATGAGGAGGTATATGTTTGTGAGGTTTGAACATTTGCATGATTGGCCCCAACAAAGTTGCCATATAGGGCTGCCCTTTCTGCTCCATTTGCGAGGAGTTTAATACTGTGGCCATCAGTGCAAACGAGCCACAAAGGCTCCAAACACGTCCATTAGGAGAAACGGGCTGCACTTTCAAAAACAACGCAATTACAAAAACACCAATGTGCCAAAACACATGTAAGTGAAGAAACATTTTCACCAATTTGACAAACCATGGGCAATGTTTACTCAAAGTGCTACAAAGGAAAAAGGGGGACAGTAAAAAGTGATGCACACAGATGGGGCCGGAGCACGTGTTGACGTCTGGGGATTATAAAGAGGGCCAACTGTCACTGGAAACATACCTACAATGTAACAAAATGTTCAAACGTTATAATCCCCAAATGTCAACAAGTGCTACTAAGGATGCTCCGATCGCCAATTTCGGGGCCGATCGCCGGAATCAGTATCGGCTGATAGTCTTTAGTCTGGATTTAAAAGTAGTCAGAGTTGCAGCGGACCTGCAGGTTTCTGGGAGTTTGTTCCAGATATTTGGAGCATAATAACTGAACGCTGCTTTACCATGTTTAGTTCTGACTCTGGGGACAGAAAGCTGACCAGTCCCTGAAGACCTGAGAGATCTGGATAGTTCATAATTTAGCAGGAGGTCAGAAATGTATTTTGGGCCTAAACCATTCAAAGCTTTATAAACCAGCAGCAGTATTTTGAAATATATTCTTTGACACACAGGAAGCCAGTGTAAAGACTTCAGAACAGGAGTGATGTGATCCACTTTCTTAGTGTTAGTGAGGACTCGAGCAGCAGCGTTCTGAATTAGCTGCAGCTTTCTAATAGATTTTTTAGTGAGACCTGTGAAGACACCATTGCAGTAGTCCAGTCAAGTTTTTCCAAATCTTGCTGTGACATTAGTCTTTTAATCCTAGATATATTCTTTAGGTGATAGTAGGCTGATTTAGTAACTGTTTTAATGTGACTGTTGAAACTCAGGTCAGAGTCCATGACTACACCTAGATTTCTGGCTTTATCTGTTGTTTTGAACATTGCAGACTGAAGCTCAGCGCTAACTTTTATACGTTCTGCCTTGGCTCTAAAAACATTACCTCAGTTTTATCTTTGTTTAATTGGAGAAAAATGTTCAAACGTTATAATCCCCAAATGTCAACAAGTGCTACTAAGGATGCTCCGATCGCCAATTTCGGGGCCGATCGCCGGAATCAGTATCGGCCGATACCGATCGCCGATCCGATCGAGTGGGCGGGGCCTAAATGGAAGATTTAAACGTCACTTTAAATCTTCCATTTAAAGTGATGTTTAAAACTCAGTTAATGCTCATTCTCTGGAGCTTCCACAAACAACAATCAACTTAATTATTACATTCAAATGATGTACACACTCTGCCCCTCCATGTGAGGTCGGCCCAGACCCGAGGGGTTTTTAAATCCACACTTAAGACCCACTTCTTCTCTCAGGCCTTCTAGTTAGAGCGGAGCACGACTCCTGACTTTTCCGTGTGTTTTGTTTTTATATTTGCTGTTGCAATGACTGTCTTTTGTTGTTATTGTACTGTCGTAAATTGTTTTTATTACTTGTACAGCACTTTGGCTCGACCAAACATCGTTTTTAAATGTGCTATATAAATAAAACTTGATTTGATTTGATTTACATTATTCAAGTTTACATTCACTTTGGATAATAACACGGGAGAAATGAGCGGAAGCGCTCTCTTTTCCTCTCCCTCTCTCTCTCTCTCTCCCCTCTCTCTCCCCCCTCTCTCCCCTCTCTCCCTCTCCTGACAGCCTGTCAGTATCTCATACAGCTCACTGATCCAGTAATGAGTGACCCGACAGTGAAGAATACATATATTTATAATGACTAGTTTAGCTTGTTCCAGAGGTAGATAAAATAGCTAAGTGTGTTAGGTCTAACTCTTGTGTGTTTCGCTGCGCTTACCGGTCCGGCGGGCGGAGCTGCAGGATTTCTGCCTCACACACTTTGCATACCGCTATTTTACTGTCTTTTTCGGACACCTTATTAAAATAATGCCAGACCGGTGAAGCCATTTTGGCGAGCTTTTTTTGCCGCACACAGAGAAAAGTGTCATGTATTTTACGTCATGCAATCGGCTCTCGCGATCGGCATGTTTAGAGAGCACCGATCGATCGGTAGAGAGTGAGTATCGGCCGATCTCGATCGGTGACCGATCGATCGGAGCATCCTTAAGTGCTACGATCCCAGCTGGGTGCATCACTTTTGAATGTCCCCTGGTTTCAGTTTTGTTCTGAGCTTCTGGCAGCGTTTTGTTGGTTCAGCATTTTAGTAAACGTTGCGCATGTTTTGTTGAGTTGTTAAATGTATTCTAAATTCTGCGCGTGTTGTCAAGTGGGTGAAGATTTGTCTTCATTTGCACATTTGGGTTGTTTTTTTGCATTGTTTTGAAACTGCAGTGTGTTTCTCCTAATATAATATGTTTGGGCCGTTACGCACTTGCACCTGTCGGCCTATAGTTTAATCACAAAAGTATTACGGTCGATTAAAATAAGTGTTTATAGAGGACAGAAAAAAAAAAAATGTAAGTCATGTTTTCCCAGAATGAGAGAAATAAAGAGAGATAGTTGTGTCTACATGGAGAAGGATGTGGAAGTTTACTTTATTTCTAATGTAAAGTGATCCATGACAAGTTCTGTATGTGCGGAATGCAAGCATTTATTTATTTATTTGTATTCTATTTTTATATTTTGAGTCCGGTCCTTGAGTGCACCTGAATTTGTTGTATATTTGTACTATGATAATAAAGTATCTATCTATGGTCACGGAAAGAATGTTTAACAATTTGTGATTTCAAACTTGCTTGTTTTTTTTATCAAACCAGCTGTATTTTAATGAACTTGGAAGATTAGGATTCTTTTAACCAAGATTCATGAGACAAAGAAACGTCCACTTGCTCATTTGTCCAGACTTTAAGATCAGCAGCGTAACCCCACTGTGGCTGCATGGATAGCTGAGAATACTACAGGCCCTCTCTTACAGTTCCTCCACAGCAGAGATATCCTTGTGCTTCACATGTTTCCTCTGCCCTCTGTCATCAGCGGGGCATTTGGGCTGACTGGGTTTTCCAGACACTGTGTGTGGTGAAATCCCATGAGGCACTGCGCATCAAACCCCATTCAGAGTTCAATGAATCAGTGTCTGGCCCATTCCGACACTGAAAGGAACAGTGAGAATGTCTTTTTTAAACATCTTTTGTTATATTAGTTGAAATACGGTCCGCCTGGTCTGCCTGCCTGTCTTAATGACTGCTCCACTGTAACATTGCCAAGCTTAAAGCAGAGTACAGTGAACTATCTCTCAAAACATTAAAATGGTCCAATCAGCAGACACAATCAATTAAGGCACCAATTAGTGACATAAGTCTTGTCTCTTGTCTCCCTCGTAATCAGGGTTGGGAGAGTCACTTAAATGTTATCCCTTACCATTACTAGTCACCTGTTAATACATGTAATCAGTGACCTTATCTGAGTAGCAAAATATAAAAGTAATGTAACCCGATTACTTTCCGTCACTTTTGGATTACCTCAATATCAAATCCAGTGCAAATAAATACGAGAAAATAAATATCAATAAGATGTTTTAAACATTTGTATTAGACATAACAATGTGGCCTTAGAAAAGAAGAAACCAAGACATTCAGGGTCATGATTTGATTTGTTGGAAAACCGGCCTTTCATTCAATGAAACACACGAGCACATCCTATAATTACAAAATCAGAAATGAGATCTGACCTGACAGAAAATTGCTCCGTTTTAGTTTAATACACACAGTTATGTTATTACTGTTTTTAGAAACATACCAGTCAATTGATTACTTCTTTCTTTCTTTTTTTAACTTTAAGTGAAAATATGTTCCTTTGTTTGTATCCTAAAAGCATAACCATTACTCCCCCAAACCTGTTCGTAATCCACACATCAGTTATACAACACATTTCCACTGTCCCAGCCACATCCCTTACGGGATGCTTTTTTTCAGAACATCAAAACCAAACATATGCATTACATAACTGAATGGGATCATGTTGGAACCTTTAGTGCAACACGTGCTCCAGGTGCACACAGTCGGTTCCAAAGCCTTTGTCCACATAGGACAGCATTATTACTCTCATGTTAATGCATCAGTCATTGTATACCATTTGTTTTATAGGCGTTTTACAAATATGACGTTATGCAGGGAGACCATAATGAACAAGCATAAAAGTTACACGTGTGTTACAATAGTGCACAGGTGTATGCATGTAAAGAGTCTGGCCTGAATGTGTCTCCTAAAGTCCCCGGGGCCACGCTGCAGCATCATGTGGGATGAGAAGTGAAAGCTACACGGTGCAGGATGGAAATGAGAGGGGAGCGTGAGGGCATCCTGACAGAGGCTGGCTGGTGAGAGCACATTTTAATAAGAGAGGCTGGTAGCAACAGCAGTGCGGCCCCTGGGGGCCCGGGCATCACATCACATTATAACCCAGCCCAAACAGAGGCGCCAAAATGGCCGGGCCTGAAATAACAGATAACCCTGCCAAATCGCATCATCATCCAACCCGCTGCGGTCTTAATCTGCCTCATCCTCCCGCACTCATGAAGCTAATGGAGGGAATAAGTGACATGCTCTTTCTTCTCTCGCTCACTGTCACTGCGGCACTGTAACGCTGGAGCTCCTGATGTCTGCTCCTCCCTGTCGGTGTTTATCTCAGGGTTTGAGCAAGAACATGAACAGGAAAATAAAGGTCTGCTCAAAGCAGATATCTGGGTCATGGTCACATATATTTGTTTAACCAATAGCAAAGCTAATGTTACCTCTTATGCTCTTTTGTGGCTTTGAGTGATTTGTATTGAAACGACTCCATTGTACTCATTGTTTTACTTCCGCAACATAATGACATCACTATGTAACACTCGCGCTACTATGGGTTAGCTCCAACACTTTGTACGTGATATGCTAAGGGGGGAAACATCTTTAAGCGGTTAACCAATCACAACCGAGATGGCCAGCTAACCAATCAGAGCAGACTGGGCTCTGGTTTCAGACAGAGGGTGAAAAGAGGTGCTGCAGCACAGGCAGTATAAGAAAAATAAAGAGCTTTTTGAACATTAGAGCATGGAGACATGTCACGGTAGAGACACTACATACTGATATGAACCTGAAAATAGAATAATATTTCAACAGCCAATAGTTTTCATGATATTCAAAATCTTTAAATATGTTATGTTTCCACATACTTTTTGTGCTACTGTGAATATATAATTGTTACAGTTACAAGCAAGTTTGAGCTTAGTAACTACTCAGCATTGTAACACTAAGTGAATCTTTCTAAGTCTTCCCACAGGACACATCAACATGCTTGACCAGCGAGCGGTCGCCCACTCTTAGTCATGTTAGCTTTTTTCAGATTTGCTACAAAAAATTGCAGCAAACTCACAAATGACTTGATTTTCTTTCTTGTCTCCTCTATCCTGTTTTTGTTGCATTTGCTTTCATTCAGTTCATCGTGGCAGTCCTTTTCTAGCACTTATTTTGTTTTGTTGCTACATTTTTGCAAGTTAAGTACATTTTATTTATAGCACAATGTTACACAACACTACTACTACAATACTATCAATAGACATAGCTGCTCATCGTGGGTTCAGTTCAATATGCTGCTATAATAGATCCATTCCCACAGGATCTTCTAATGTCTGCCATCTGCAACGCTGCCAGTGTGTAACTTCCTTAGAACGAACCTGTTCCTGATTGAAAATAATAGAATACGTTTTGACTTCATGATGCTGTACAATTCAAATCCAGTTTGAGTTAAAGATCTTGGACACATGAAGTTAAGTTAAACTTCATCTTGTAAATGTTTTAGACTTCTTTTTAGCTTCAAGAGCTGTCATTGCAGTCTGATGTTACCACAACATCAGCATTAGTGTTTTGGTATAAATAAACACGATCCGGGAAGTGAGTGTGAGTAGAAATAGCTCCACATAAGTCATCGCCAAGCAAGTGCAATAAAAAAGTAGGGAAAGATATAAACTCCTTCATCAAGGCGACCTCTTTGCGTTATAAATAGAGAACATCTACACTGCCTCTCAAAGGTAACATCACTCCAAGATGAAAGCCGAGCAGATACACATTTGACTATTCTCTCTTTTGGAACAGAGCATTTTGATAACCTAATTAATTGTTGAATGTGAGCATTTCTGAAACAATATGTTGGGCTGCTGTCGTTAAGGAGTTTAAGCAAAGAGACAAATGTTCATTTCAGGGATAATTGTCCATAATGAATAAAGAACGCCGACACAATCCACAGCTGACGTTACATTGACCGGACTTCTTTCTGTGGATTGATATGACTGTACATAGTCCCTTGATCCTCCTTAGCAACGGTCTGTTCTCCTTGGCAACACAAATGTGTACTCCTCCGGCATGTGCAAGTTGACGAATCAGAATTGAATTAAACTAAGCCAATACATGGATACATACTAAATGAACCAACGACTTGACATTCACTATTGATTTAAAATGATTGTATTGACTAATAAATGATTGTATTACTAGCGCTAAGAAAAAATAGTCCATTCCACTGCGAATCAACATTTGTTGCTCAAAGCTGACGTCAAATTGACCAGTGTTCTTTTTATGGAATGATTTGACTGCAAATGGTCCCATGATCCTCCTTTAGTAACAGTCTGCTCTCCTTAGCAGTGGTCTGTTAGCGAAAATTAGAAGACCTTTGTAATGTCCAAATGGACCAATCAGAATCAAGTACTCAATTAGGCCGTGTAATAATTGTCTTTACACTTAATATCAATATAGATATCCACTTCTGTAGACATGACACGATGTCTTAATCAGTCCTATGCTTTATTGAGGGTCATCACAGCAAGAGATACCGAGCAAACGCAGTGTTCTAATACAGCTGACCTTTAGGCAGCAGATGTCTTTGCAACTTTTTTCTGAATGACGTCACCAAAGCTTTGCACTAAACATAGCACAGAAGTCAATTGGATTCAGATTGAATGCACTAGTCTATTTCCGCAGTTCAACAGGAACATTCATTAACTCTGACTATTAAGGTCCAACAGCACTTTACACAAATTGCAGCTATTGATCATCTAGGAGTTTCCAATTAAAGAAGTGAGAGTTCTGTTCCTGTGGAAATATGAATCTCTTCACCTTAGCTGTGAATTACACATGACTTCCACACTCCTACAATTATTTCCCCAACATAGCAACTTCGTGTTTGAATTTACATGACATATGGGCTGTCGAGTAGTTATGTCATCGCAATCGGCATTAGCTTGCAAAATATGTGGATAATTACCTTTTTCTAAACACCTGTATTGTTTTCATTGCTGGTGGCGGGCGGGGGTAAACAGGGGGTAAACAGGAAGTTGAGTTGTTTTTAGAAGTGAGTTTTATGTTTGGCACTTCTGATTTGGTAGCCAGATCTTCGGTGTTTATTACAGTATTAATAATTATGTTTACTTGAAAAAGATATAGATGATGGTGGCGTGGTTCACAACACATGTCATGTGTTTGTATCGTTAGGATTCGATTGGTACCAATACCAATGCTGCTTATCAAACTCTCATCGATACCATTGAGAGTTGAGGTTCAGCATGTTTCTCACCAACCGGGCGCTATACAAATACCAATAAAAGCACCGTTAGTCCATCAGCTTATTGGTATTTTGGTACTGCCCATTCAGGTACCGGTACCACTTTAGAACTGGTTCTTTTTACCCATCCCTAACATGTAGTGTGCACATTGAAATGCTGGATCCAGAAGCTGTTTAAAAGTGTATTGCAGTCAACTTGGCGGATGGTAGATGGTGAATTGTCTCTGTAACATCCAAAAATGAATAATCATAATTACACACAAACTTCTCTACTTATTCAGGAACAATCAATAGGGATCTAACAATTTAGAAACACAATTTTGTAACTTTCAAACTAAACATAAATATCAATTAATTTCGATACATAAAAGTGAAAAGTCAAATTGGTTTGTTCTGCCTGCAGTCTTTGGAGGGAAAGAATGGCGCGGTAGGCCTGAAAGGGCGGAGGTTTGTAATGTGGAGTAGGGGAGAGGCCTATAATTGATTGACAGTATATGTGGTGATGCAGGTAGGGAGGGGACTTCTAATTGTTAACAATACTTCATCTGGAAGTAAAATACATGAATTGATTTTTTTGGTTGATATTCAAGCCAATTGCAGTGTTAGCCTTTGTAGGGATCACTGTAACCTGTAATATATACCACAATCTCCATAACTTCAGAAGCCATGCACAGAAAAGAGGTAGCTGTACTGCTTTCACATGTCACATGTCCACTAACTACTATATTTTTCTATCGTGAACAATCCCTTTTCATTGGATTGTTAGGATAGAGAATATTGTGTGTTTATTCAACACTAGTCGGCAACCCCCAGGGTGTCTTTATTTTTTATATAGAAATAATATCATCATCCCACAAATCAGTATTGACGGCCAAATGATTTGGACTATATGTGTGTTTTGAATTGAAGTGAAAATCATTATTTAATTCAAATGAAATAATTATAGAGTCCTCTGAAGGAGGCGTCCCGCAGTCTGGTGCTGAATGAGGCTCAGTTTCAGTCTGCAGGCTGCAGTTATTAGGCTGGTGAATTATTATAATTTTCAATGAAATATGCCATCTCAAAAACTCAGCGCCTTAAATCATGAAGAGATATGACTTCATTTTAGCTACTCTCTTGCTCCTCCTGACACTAGAGAATGTTCCAGTTTGCTGTGGATAAAATAATGTGTGACATATCAGTGCTGAGAATAGCGAGGATGGCTGATGGCAGTGAGTGACCTCGTCATGAAGCCTCTGAGATTCCAAAAGAGAACAAAACATGCTCAATTTTTAATCCCTTCAACTAGCAGGATAAGGGTGGGTGAGAAGCTACAGAGGAGGTCAGTCCGCCTAGTGTTACACCCCCCCCCCATACACACACACACACACACACACACACACACACACACACACACACACACACACACACACACACACACCATGTATACATCACTTCAGGGGACATTACATTGACTTACATGCATTTCCTGGAGACTTATCCTAACCTTAACCATAACCAACACATGCCTAACCCTAACCCTTAACCTTACCCTTACCCTAAACCTAACAAAATCTTCACCCTAAAATTAATGATTCCCCTCATGGGGACCTCCATTTTGTCCCCATAAGGGAGGCGAGTCCCCACACGTGACTGTGTAAACAGATGTAGGTCCCCACAAGTATAGTAATGCTAGGCCACACACACACACACACACACACTTATTCTAAACCTCCTTTCCCTGGCTTGTTCCCGAATGCGCCCTCATCTCTGGAGGTGTTTATGTTTCAATCAAAGGAGGCAGAGCGGTGTGACCAGCTCTCTGTGAGCAGCGGAGCTCCAACTGCAGCACCACTCTTCACCGCTTTAGGAATCAGCCATAACACTTGACTATCGATTATAAAGATGTTTCTTGTTTGGTTAGGTTGTGGCATTCAAATCTAGCATAGAATATGAATAGGTTAAAACTAGAGAATACTGACGGTGGCTATTTTCAATTCCCAGTAGATTGGTGTTATATTAGTGTTCCTATGTGAGCCTTAATTCTAAAGGAAGTACCTTCCCTCTGTAGCAGGCTCTGCTCTCAGTGCATTCAAAAAGAGAATTGTGCGAACCAGCGTCAGGAAACGATATAACCCCAGCCCCGGTCTGGTGAGAAGCTATTTCTTGCCACTTTGTTTCCATGGCAATTTTGCTGGAGGCTAACGATAGCTCACCTGCCTCACCACCATCATTGCCATCTAGCTCCACAAGTGAAGCTGTATCCGTGGCTGTGCAACCTTCTTCTCCAGCCAGCTAAGACTCTATGGGGGGGGGCAAAACAATAATATTTGCACCGGGGCCAATCACAACCTTGTTACGACACTGGTATAAATACCCTTATTACATATTGGATCTGTACAAACAAGATATCGATCGTTGTGTTCGATGGCATCAAAACGATAAAAACGCTGCTGAAGGTTAATCCAATGTGTCTGTGTCACTTTGAAATGATTACTGATAATCCATCTTCATATTTACTAGTTTGAGCCTAGGTTTCAGTTTCTAGAGCGTAACATACCTTTCGACTGTGTGCGCGTCACTCTCACTCCTCAATGGTAACGTGTGTGTGTATGTAGAACTCCCCCTTCAATTATATTGGCTCTAACGGTTCAAAAGAGATGTCAATCACCAACATCGACCAATGGGTTCCAGAGAAACGGCAAATCCACCCAAATGACCCCAAAGGTGGGGTTTTTCTTCTTCTAAATCTCTCTACAAAGGTCAAATTTCACTTGTTTTGCATCAATCTTGATACAGGGTACTTATTATATGTTATAGTTTGTATTCCTAAAGCTTTTAGTCTACCATCCCATCATTCAAAGGTGCTTTTCACTATAAGTAATGTTTTTTTTTTACATTTTTACAATAATACATATTTTATTATTGTATTATCTTTTCAATTTACACACGGCATCTATTGCACATCTGTCCGTCCTGGGAGAGGGATCCCTCCTCTGTTGCTCTCCCTGAGGTTTCTCCCATGTTCCCCTTTAAACTGTGGGTTTTCTCTGGAAGTTTTTCCTTGTACGATGTGAGGGTCTAAGGACAGAGGGTCTAAGGACAGAGGGTGTCGTATTGTCATACTGATATTCTGTACACACTGTGAAGACCACTGAGACAAATGTGATATTTGTGATATTGGGCTATATAAATAAACATTGATTGATTGATTGATATTATGTTCAATCGGAATTTACTTTAAAATAAAAACTTCTATATTGATTCTGACTTTTCTACATCCAACTCACAGGTTTATCATTACTTTGAGAAAAAAGATTATTAAGTTTCCCCTTTTAGAAGGGAAGACATAGTCATTTGTTCTGGGAATGTCATTTTCGAGCCTGAGACCTGAAAAACAGGCTCAGGGCTAAACAGGTTAATAAATCTCTCTCAGTCTCTCTGAGAGAGGAGCAGGAGAGAGATAGAGAGGGAGGATGCAACAATGAGGGGAAAAACAGACAGCGTCAGGGGTACGCTCATATTGGCTGACACAAGGGAAAAACAGCTTTTAAAGCATTTAGCTTTAATTTCATTCAGGAGTGACATAATTGATTTTAATGAGATGTTTAGAGAGTGAAGTGCCGGTGTTGCTAAATCATTTGCGAGTGTGCCTGACGGGTACTTGTGAGCCTTCCACCAGGGAGATGCAGACACACACACACACACACACACACACACACACACACACACACACACACACACACACACACACACACACACACTCACACACCTCTGCTGCCAGAACTCCTGCAGCAAGCCTCCACTCATCCTCACCCACTGAATGGCTGCTTATTTTAATTAAGCACATATTTAATTCATGAAATACTTTCTTAACTTTGACTCCATATTGACTGAAGTGCTTCTACTGGAATATTTTCGTCAGTTTATCAGGACTATGCCAGCCGAGTCTGAGCCATCTGGCTGGGAACACAAGTTAACTCTGATGGTTCTACACATCCCACTGACTTTTATTGTTCCAGTATCAGAGCTGGGACTGACAGGGTGTCACATTGCTCTTATGAGCTGCCCGCAGGCCTGTGTGGTTTATAGCGGAGAGGATGGATGGCAGTGTGGACAGAGCTCCAGCCTTCAGCACTGACAGGAAGACTGGCTTGGAAAGACTTCAGTGTGACTGCAAGCTTCATGGCACCCAAACATACACGGGGTGTTGAACTAATACAGGTGTATGAAGGCGTATGATGTATGAAGGCCAATATCAGATATGTCGTAAAGAAAATCATGATTTCAAACACTTAAAACTGCATATGTTTACATGTCTTGCTGAAGATGACTATCCTTGTTGTTTATCAAAAGCCAAGACAAACCTGAGGAGAAGATCAGGTTGGATATCAGGAATTTGAAAACCAATCTCGTAATTGATGCCATCTTCATACCTGTAGCTTCAGAGGCATACTGTATGTGTCATTCACACTGGGGGTGCTTGGGAATGAACTCACAACTTACTGAAATGGCTGTCTTTGTCCCCACCATTTTATGATTTGTTAAAAATGTTCTGCTAAAGGTCTAAAGAAGTGTTAACAAACTAAAGAGAACCCTTCAACGCTAGAATCACTAAGGTGGTCATTTTTAACCCCCTTAGTTTTCAAATACCTGTAATTCTGTTCCAATACAACCCACACATCTCTAACGTCATGACTTTTTCTAAAATGATCATCGTAGAGGGAATTTTTTGTTGGGTGTGGGATTTACTTTTTATTACGTTAGGTTGAGAAGCCCGAACTACATGGTTAGGTTTTTTGGAAAGATCATGATGATAAACAAATAATGTTACATTAACTGTGTACCTGATGCCCCTTAGCTAACATAGGATACACCACGTTATATAACTATAGCTCGGTGTCATGCCGGGCCCTTTGTTTGTTCTACCAACCCATCCATATCCCCTACCTCTCAATGCAAGCAGTCTGCCTTGATTCTCATAATACAGCTAATAATAGAGACCACTGCAGCACTATCAGTTTCTCTGGTTTTACTATGTATAGGTATGGTTTTGAGTAAACGTAAACCAATCTTATTTAATTCTTTAAACTACTGATAAATACTGCTGTTGGAATTCAACAGACACTGGAATGTAATGGTTTCCATACATTCAGAAATTGAGATTTAAGAAAAATGTGAAGTGGTCTCTTAATTTTTTCCAGAGCTATATGTCCCGACTTTCTCCATGAGTACAGAAAGTAATCCCGAAAGTACACAAATTAAACAATAATTTAAAATGAATTACCTACGTAAGTACATCCTTGATCCATGGGATTAATCCCATTGATAGTGGACACACCACAGGATCAACCACATCGCAAACAAGATTTCAATGGCTACATTTTGTATGATTTTGTGTGGAATACTTAACCCTACTGATCATGGGGATTCCTATTCTCCGGTCAGGTCCATGCACCAACATCTTCACCTGCAAACAAGATAGTTTAAATGTAGCGTGATCAATTTGACCACCAGTGGTAGTTCTGTCACAGTGGATCATATCCATCCCATCATTGATGGTTGACACTCGCAAATCTACAAAACGATCCTGCAGACGCACACTTACACGCAAATGCAAACGCAACGCAAACAAACCGAATACGATATCAAAAAAGTCTTCCGTTCACACGAGACCGCTCGGAATCGCTGGAGACGCTGTAGTACATATGCCGGGCCTGTAAGTGGCGCTGTACTTCCGCACAAGACCGCTTGAAAGCGCTGGAGACGCTGAAGTACATATGCCGGGCCTGTAAGTGGCGCTGTACTTCCACCACAAAATACACCAAAAGCAGTGAAGAAGACCCCCGAGCATGGTTGCCATGGTTGCCCTTCTGTTTATACCCTGCGGTGGATTTAGCAACATGTAGTTCATGTAATTCTCCATGTCCACTTGGTTGTGGTAGAGGAGCTGTAGATGTTGCACTAACATCTGTAGCATGGTCAGTAGCAGTAGCTACTGACAGTAGCTCCCGCGTTTCCGTTACGGCCTCGTGGGAACGAACGGGCTATACGAAAGAGAAAAGTAGCGAATACAACCGTTTGCGTTCTCGTGTAAACAACACCTTAACAGCCGTCCATGTGACACCCACACTGCAATACATTCACACTCCCGTTGATTCAACACCTTCTCCTAACACAGATTATTAATACCTCACACTCCTGCGGGCACACACTGAAAACAGTAGGAGTTTATAGAAACGAGCTCTCTGACTGTGATTGATTTTGAAACGTCTATGGACATCTCACACGCATGTGGAACAAGCCACACACACACACATTCGCGCAAAGTCAAATGGCCACTGAGTGTCTTCCTAACGCCATTACAGCCAAAGGAAGAAGTGAAACTGCCATCTTTGGAAGCCCAATCAGAGCTCAAATGGGGGAAATGAAAGGTTTGGGAGTGATGTTTTCCTGAAGGACGATGCTTCCCGGTCACCTCAGGGCACGATTTCCATGCAACAACTGCGGAGAGCTGTTTTGATTGCTTTTCAATCAAGCGAGACAAACACTAATTAGATTTTTCTGTTTTGAGGAACTGCAGAATTATAGGCTTCTCTCATGAAGCATGGATGACTGGCACTTCTCTGATAGCTTAGACGGCACTCCTCTGTTTAGAGAAATATATACCAATAATATAAAAGAGAGCTAGACAAGGCAGCACACAGGGTTCTCTGTGTATCAACTTCAGAGCCTTTTTGTTTATATCCTTTGTTGAATATCACATCCATAGTTATTTTCACATCACATCTGTCCTATCCTGTGCTTGACTTGTATTTACGTTGCTGCTAGGACACCTGCATTTCCCTATGGGGATCAATAAAGGTTTAACTTATCTTATCTGAATGGCTTCTTATTGCTGTTTGACCAATTTGAAGTGACATGGAGAAAAACGGTTATTGCCGTCACTTCAGCTCACTGCTCCTATATCACTGTTGCCTTCACTCACTTAGGGGGCATTGTGACGTCCACCTCAATGTGTGCATCCAGCATGTATTCATCCTGAGAACATATTGCAGAGAGCCTTCTGGTCGCAGTGGGAGTTTGGTCTTCCTTCTAAGTTCTTGTCTGAGCTATGCCTTTGAAAATGAGTGTCTATCAGAGGATTACTTTAACAATTGAATATGCTACAATTACTAGTTACATGTAACAAAATATAATCAGTAACCTAATCACAACATGAAAGTAATTGTTTGGAAGTAGTTGTATATCAAGTAGTGGTAGTAGTAGTTATGAAGTAGTAGCATTGTTTGGATACTTTAGAAGCTTTTTTTATGTGTTAGAAATTATAGGACGGATCATGTATTTAATATTAATTCTTTGCATATTATTTATACATGTGCAAATATTTGCATGAATATAAGATTAATAAGATAATATACACTTTATTGATCCCAAATTGGGACATGTTTTCATTACAGCAGCATGTTAAAAAGGCATTGCACGTAATGTGAAAAATAAAAAGTGTAGAAAAACACAACATATAAACATCTCAGAAAACAAAACAGAACTAAAAAGAAAAATACATAAAAGTTGACCTTGAGAGATTCAAATCTGAGGGACAAATTACAGCTAACTCAATTTGAAAGTATTATTTACATGAAATGTCCAGGAAATGGCATATAAATGTAAAATGAACAGTCTGTTTGAGAAGGAGCCTTTCATCTTAAATGTGTTCTCTCTCTACTGTCTGTGCTCTGGAGCCGGCCCCTGGGTTTTAATGTGAGGCTTTGATTGTGCCATCATGACATTGATATTCTCTGCTTCTGAGAAGGTCCATGCCTGTGCCCGCTGATTCTCTGTGTGCCGTGTTCCATGTGAATGACGCTCTGCCCCCCCCCCCCCCCTCTCTGTTTGCAGACGGACGCCGCGCTCATGTACGATGCCGTGCACGTGGTGGCCGTGGCTGTGCAGCAGTCTCAGCAGATCACTGTCAGCTCGTTACAGTGCAACCGACACAAGCCCTGGCGCTTTGGGAACCGCTTCATGGCCCTCATCAAAGAGGTAGTTGCTGCTCTACCTGCTCCCCCCCACCATACACACACCACCATACACACACCACCATACACACACCACCATACACACACCACCATACACACACCACCATACACACACCACCATACACACACCACCATACACACACCTTCACACACAGCAAACACATGCTCTCAGCGGAGCAGACCCGCAGAATGCAAATAAGGCCGAGGCAAAAGGACTCTGATTAAATAGAGATTTATCTGTGTATTTATTCATATGGAAACCTTTTGTTGCGTTTTCATACATACTCCCATGAGGACGGCAGCCATCTTGAGCTTGCTCTCAGCGTTAGTCAGCCATGCGGAAACAAAAAACAGAACATTATCTTAATATTTGGTAATTGCCCCACAGTTCGCTGCGTTTCTGAATCTGGGATGGTTAATCCGGAGCTTTCTTTCCGTGGAAAGGCTGAGGATTAGGCAAACTATATTTAGGGCTCCCTTACGCTCTGTTCATGAGAACACTGCAATACATAAACCATTTGGTGAGGGTTTGCAAATGGGATGCATTTATTTATATTAAATTCAACAGTTTTCACTATAGATGTTTTGATGCTCTGTTTATTACTTTTCAAACATCTTGAAGTATAATCAAGTTTACATGACACCATCTTTGAAAAATACTCATCAAAATACACCATGTAAAATAAATGTGTTATGCTTAATTAATATGTATTTGACGAGATAGGCATGTAGGCAAATTAAGATGTTTAATTAGATTTGATTAATTTGATCGATTGAACTTTATTTTGAACAATCCGAAATGATCCTAAATGATGATCCTTTACTAGTTACATCTTTTGTAGAGCTTTAAAACTGCATCACAAAAACACTATGAATGGTCGTTTCCCAGCTCTCACCCCCCTTAAAAACGTGTTGCTTGGTTTCAAATATACAGTATATGTTTTGTTTCTGTGGTTGGTCATAAGGGGAGTGGGCCTTGGGATCATTTAAGTCAAGAACCTCTGAGCAGCATTAATATGCTTTTACTCCGGCTTGTTTTAAAAAAAGCAACGCCAGGGTCATTTTAAGGTGGATCTTGAAGAAGAAGAGTTATTAGGAGATTGGCAGCTGGGGTTCATCCTCTGTGGAGCATGAATGTGAGCTTAAGAGGTTTTAAATCATTTAAGTATACCAATTAGACACACCAAAGTCTGCAGGAGTTCTCCTTTTGGGACCATGACTATCTAGGATCCATGAAATGGTCAACAGTTGTGAAGAAGATTAAGTGACAGACTGTGTAGTAACACAACACAAGTTGACAGATTTAATATATGACTTGGTAATTGTAAAAAGTAAACTCTCTTTTGGAGTGATATGCAAACAGCACTCTGAGTATTAGAGGTGTATGAATCAAAGCATCATGAAAAGGCTTTCTAGCACAGCTGACTGTACAGAGGAAGAGATCTTTGGCTCCTACTCTTCTGACTTCAGGGCCTGAAAATCTCTGTGATGATTTGCTGAACCTGGAAAAAAGGCTTGTCCTGCTCTGAACCACTTTCATGCTGCATTGTATCTTATCACACCCCTGAATATCTGTAAAGATTGCAGGATTGCCTTCACACGGTTACAAATGCAGCCTCAGAGTGTAGAGCTTCAGATGCCAGGAAGCTGTACAGACAGAACCAGTGTGTGAGAGGTAGACAAAGAAAAAGTGTGTGTTCTGACTCCTTGGCGGCTTTGCTTTGAACAGCGACATCCAAAAAGGAAAGATTAAGACTTGGTGCTGATTGTTGAATCTCCTCTCATATCCCCCCCCCCCCCCCCCCCCCCCCCCCTGTCTTTAGGCCCACTGGGATGGCCTAACCGGAAGAATAATCTTCAACCGGACCAATGGCTTGAGGACTGACTTTGACCTCGATGTTATCAGTCTGAAGGAAGAAGGGCTTGAGAAGGTAGTGTGTCTCTAATGTGTGCATCGATTCACCTGCTATGACAATGTGAGGATGAGAGGAGACATGTCAAATCAATGTGCAAATGTATGGAGAACGTCAATTGTGACAGATGAATGGATCTCGCAAAATACCCATATAACTTGTACTTGAACTCGTATCTGCGGTCCATTAATTGAAGGCTTCTACGTAACTCTAATGCATATCTAGGATGTCAACTCACTGCAGTTCATTGTCAGTGAATGGCATATTTTTAAGCTTCATGTAGGTATTCAAACAGAATAAAATTATAAACCATTAAGTTAAAGAATGAGTTCTACAATCTGAAAAAGACTTAGCATTTTACCACTTCCATTTCCCTCGTCTCCAAGTCAACAGTTTTTGTTTTACTTGCTTATGGTTAGAAGTCTGTAGTAAGATCTGTGGTTAACACAAGCTGAAAACATCAGTTAATGCTCCACTAGTGAATGTCTGAAGCTTCTCTTGGTCCTAAACATGGCGGTTACTACTAAATGTCATCACACTGACATGCGACCGCCTTTAGCTCAGCGGAAAACCAACTTTGAAATCCTTTTTCTATTTGTCGAGGCAACCCTTGCAATGCTAACTTCAAGGGTGGCCTACAAAAAGATATCATCACTTCAAGAATAAATAGTTTGTCTTCTTTTCAAGATAAGAAGATATATATGTGTGTTAAATAAAGAGCTAGAGTCAGGAAGACCACAACTAAAACTGTTTGTAACTGACCATCAGTACGGACAATCTCACCCAAACATATCCTTGTGGTCTGGGGATTGAACCTACAACCTTCAGATCACAAGCTTGTTGACTTGTTGTCAGGACTTCCAATCTATTTAAGAAGAACAAGCCCAAAGTGAATGAAGCCAGGATGGAGATTGTTATCAATATGAACTTAAAATTAGCAAGAACATTTGGAGACTGTCAATGTCTTTATGAGTGGATCCTCGGAAATCTGGAATATGTAAATATGTTAGCGGTCTTTCTCCTGAGATCCAGAGTGCCTCGCGCTAGAGATGCTTTAAAGTGGACCTGTCATGCTATTTTTAGGCAATAGCATAGGTCTCAGACAAATACACATATATAAAAAACATGCCTATGAAGTGTTTTGCTCAAAATACCAAACCGATCACCCGTTCTAGCCATGCCTCATATCCCTCTATTTCACTTCCTGTTTCAAAAGTGCTGATTTTGGGTATAAAGCTTTTAAGGTCCCAGGTCATGCTTTTCCGGTTATTACCCGTCCCCTTGTGTTATGAAGGTTTTTATGCATGTAAACGGTGTGCAGAGTCACAAACCCTCAAAGTACACCCTGTAGCGAGTAAAACTAAAGGACCTGTCTATGCTGCCCCAGAACGCCTCGTTGGACATTTCTCTTTTTCCTCCTGGGTACAGTGACATGCCCATACCCAAATGGACCCATTGGTCCAAATGTACCAATCCGTGGAGCCGTTACGTTAAGTCCGCAGAGCCGTTACGTTAAGTCCGTGGATTGGTCCAAATTGAGCAATCCGTGGACTTCCTCACACACACACACACTCAATCTTTTCTCAGCTGCAGCTCCACCGATTTCTCCTCCCTGAGACGCAGGGACGCGGCGAGGCTGTGAGTCGGTGTGTGAGCACACACACAAACTCCCAGCCAGGCTGCGGGTGTGTGTGTGTGGTCGGGCTGGGTTTCGCTGTGTCTCGCTACCTCGCAGACGGCCACTGGGCTCATAGGGAGGGGGGGGGCAGGAGCTCCAACAAGCCGTTTAGGACAGAGTGAATACACATACTATACAGAGATGCTGTATGAGAAACCAATGTGAGTTTGGAAAATTGCACAATATAAATCTATTCTAGTAGACCTCAACAATGGAATTATGATCAGTAGAAAAAGCCATGACATGGGACCTTGGTAAAAAAAAAGGAGGGGGCTGAGCAGCTAAACTAAATGCTGCCGTGATGAAACGCCATATCATGGATTATCAAGGATTATTTCTGAAACAGTCTAGAGCTCAAAGGCTTTCTCTCTTGCCGGTTATACCACAAGGTGAGTTCCTTTTTACTTCCTGCTTCTTCACACACATGCTCTCCAGGACAGGTTAGCTCTGAGTGTTAGCGATGCTAATGTAAACACAGACCATATTACATCCAAAACAGTTGGGCATTGTTTTTGATAGCAACGTTTCTGATTGGGCCGTGGGTCCACATTTCAGATATTACGTCATATCGGACGCAAATCTGGATCAGCTCCGTTGTTCCCCCGTTTTTAGAGATTTGGGTACGGAGGAAAGGAGAGAGGGTTTTATGTTCTGACGCTGCGTGAGTTCCCTGACACCCCGGGGACACATGTTGATGTATAAAAGACATCAAAATTGCATTTTGCCTGATAGGTCCCCTTTAAGACCTCTTCTGCTCAATTAACGTACTGCCAAGTCAGCTGCAGACACTAAGTGTAAAAAGAAGCAGTTTGTTTCATAGCTTTTTTCTGAGCACACAACAGCAGCCCCAAATCCCCAAACTAATGTTTTGAAACTGAGTTCACGAACCCATTGACAGTTTCTAAGAGTTAGAATGAGCACTGAATACATAATTATATTGAAGATAATACAAGGCCTTGACTATATTTGTTGGATGTTTTACTTTCATTTCAACATTTAGACTGAAAATTGTGGAATATAAATACAATTTGTATGTATATACTGGAGACTCAGTTTTAAAGTTATATACAATATAGTTAATTCAATCTAACTCAGCTTATCGGGTCAAGACAAAATAAAGAAATAAGACACATTTCAGATATAGCTGACTGCTACCAAATATAAGGCTTGCATGTCTATATGACCGTTGAAATAGTTAGTATTCTTCCTGTCATGGCCATAAAGAGATCCCATGCTAAGGCATCAACGCTGTGAAGGAGAGGGGAAGCATCCAGTCTGAAGAAGCCCAAGCATATTGATGTTTTTGGTGGGGTATACCATCTTAGTGTCCCCATTGAACTGTGTGTTTCTGCATCGGCTTATCAAGACGTTGTCAGTCTCAGTGTGAAGAAAGATTTGTGTGGGAATTTGACTGCTGGAAGTTTTTTTGCATGCAACACAAATGAGAAGTGACAGCCAACATGACAGACAATATATCCAGTAAGCCAAAAATACATTCAAACCAGGTGTGTTGCTTGCCAGGAACTCAAACTTCTTTATCTCCTTTTTTTACTCTGGTTGTTATGTTATGGGGCTTTCAGACCAAGAACAGAGGCTGGAATTACGACCAAAAGATCAGTTATATATTATAAGACCAATAGACCTGCGTTTAAGGGCTTATCAAATACACAAACACTAGACGGTGAAGAGTTTACAACTTAAACGTTTTTGAAGGTATAGAAAAGGTCGTCCAGTAATCACAGGTTTGGCAGTTTGATCACTGGCTCCTCTGGTCTACAAGTGTCCAGCCAAACGCTGCACACTGTCCCTTTAAAATATATACATTTAATTCTGCCCAAACCCAATATCACTTATAAAATGCATCATAGCATGTCATGGTATCCGTGTCAGCGTATGTCTGTGTACTCATGCCAACAGACGCCTCTATGTTTCAGGTTGTTTCCTAGGAAGCATCTCCAGTGTTCAGCAACCACTTTAAGATTCATGAGATGAACAGCCGGAAAAGATAACCTGCTTACACTGCCGATACAAATAATATTCTCAAATGCAAGCGCAAACACTTCACACTTCAGCATCCTCACCGGTACTCGCCTCTCAGAAGCTCCTGACCTCTGCTCTGTGTGCGCCTGCACCTTCATGAATAATTTACTCTATTAATAAAAAAACCTTCAGAAGCTCTCCACTCTCATGAAGCCTGAATTAAAGAGTTGATTTGCAATTACCAAGCCCTTCTCCAGCCTCGTACGGGGCACCAGAAGAGCACTGAGGAGTGTGTGGCTGGTGTCGGCTGGAGCGTTTGCGATCCCTGGGCTCAGGTTGGGTTGGAGGGGCTGCACGAAGTTGGAGCTAGAAGGACAAGAGAAGCCTCGAGGCACGATCCAACAATCATCTTCTTCCGGCGTGCTTCCCCAGGATGCGCCCCCTCCTTCTTTGAGCCCTTGTTAGTGTTGTCCTCCACAAACCCTCCAAAGAGCCACGGGGCCAATACAGATCCTAGATCATCTCCAACATTATTCCCTGTGGGGGTCTAGCAGAAAGTGCCCCCTACCAGTGTTCAGGGTTCACATGGCTGTCAACAGTTTCCTCAGGGTGTTGCACATTATCCTCTGTATGTATCCGGCATAGAAAGAGAGGAGAGGGTCAGTATGTGTCCATCCAGTACATGTCTGGCTGTGTATTGGGTAATGTTACCAATGTGTGTTATCCTGATACACATGTCATATCACGCAATACAACAAGTCCTCTGTCAATCGTTCAACGAGAACGAAGTTAAAAGTGTGCAGGTTTTGTGGTGGCTGCATTAGATGTGAATATAAAATTGTCACCAAATCTTTAAGTTATTTTCTCCTAATGAGGTTGTCTGCTGATTTTATTAATGGTTACCATGATTGGCAGAGGGTTGCAGAGGTGCTGACAACATTTCATTTAAATCAAATCAAATCAAATCAAATTTTATTTATAGAGCACATTTAAAAACGATGTTTGGTCGAGCCAAAGTGCTGTACATGTAATAAAAACATTTTACTGCAGTGCAATTGTAAAAAAGACAGTCATTTAGCAACAGCAAATATAAAAAAACAATACACAGGGAAATGTCAGTAGTCGTGCTCCGCTCTAGCTAGAAAGCCTGAGAGAAGAAGTGAGTTTTTAGATATGATTTAAAAACCCCTAGGGTCTGGGCCGACCTCACATGGAGGGGCAGAGTGTTCCAGAGCCTCGGGCCAGCTGCTGCGAAGGCTCGGTGCCCTCGTGTTTTGAGCCTAGTCTTCGGCACTACCAGCAGCAGCTGGTCAGCAGACCTTAAAGCTCTGGCTGGGGTGTAGCGCTGGAGGAGTTCAACTATATAGGCCGGAGCCAGCCCATTTAGAGCTTTAAAAACGAATAAAAGGATTTTAAAATCAATTCTGAACTGAACTGGAAGCCAGTGTAGTGAGGCCAGAATTGGGGTGATGTGGTCGCGCTTTTTGTGTCCAGTCAGCAAACGTGCAGCTGCATTTTGGACCAGCTGCAGGCGTTTAATTGACGCGTGGTCCATACCCACATACAGAGCGTTGCAATAGTCCAGTCTCGAGGTCACAAAGGCGTTGATGACCCTTTCCATGTCTTTAAAAGATAAATAGGACTTGGTTTTGGCCAATAGTCTTATTTTAAAAAAGCAGGATTTGACTACGCTGCTGACCTGCTTATCGAATTTAAAAGTGTTCGTCAAGGTCACGCCAAGGTTCATGACCGAGGGGAGGATGTTTAGTTGGAGGGAGCCCAGAATATCAACCTGAGAGGCTGGAGGTTGTGGTCCAAAAAAGATGACCTCCGTCTTGCCCTCGTTAAGAGTCAGGAAGTTGTTGCTCAGCCAGGATTTGATCTCCGTTAAGCAGTCCATCAACTGCTGTAGTGACTGTGTTATGTTTGCTTTGAGCGGGAGATAAATCTGGACGTCGTCAGCGTAGCAGTGGAAGGGAATGTTGTGTTTTGTTAGAATAGAACCTAGGGGCAGTATGTATAGTAGGAACAGGATGGGGCCCAGAATCGAGCCTTGGGGGACCCCACAGGTAAGAGGGGCTTTGGCAGAGGAGAAGGCACCTAGCTGCACTGAAAAGCTACGGTCCTTAAGGTAGGACCTGAACCATGCGAGGGCAGAGCCTGTGATGCCAGCGGACTGTTCAAGCCGTGACAGCAGGATGCCATGGTCCACGGTGTCGAAGGCAGCTGTCAGGTCCAACAGCACCAAGACAGCTGGGCTACCTGAGTCGGCGGCTAGGAGCAGATCGTTAAAAACTCTTAAAAGGGCTGTTTCAGTGCTGTGCATGGGTTTGAAGCCAGACTGAAACTTTTCATGGATGCCATGAAGGATTAAAAAAGACTGCAGCTGGGCGTAGACTACGCGCTCCAGGGCTAATTTGCGAGAGTGGAGGGGTCGAGACTTTTCTTTTTAAGTAATGGGGTAACCACGGCATGTTTAAAGGCAGCTGGGACACATCCTGAGGTAAGAGAGGTGTTTAAAAGTAATAAAATACTTGCTCCAACTGAATGAAAAACCTCTTTGAGAAGGCGTGAGGGAATGCTGTCCGAGGAGCAGCTTGTCGGTCGCAGGTGCTCCACTATGTCCGAGAGAGAAGAGAGGGAAATAGGCTCAAAGTGGTCGAGGACAGCAGGGCACAGAGAGGGAGCAGGATCGGGGGTAGCACTAGTGTGAGCTAGCCTAAGAGCAGATATTTTCCCAATAAAAAATTTAAGAAACTTATCGCAGAGAGCAGGCGATGGCACAACAGAAGAAACATCACGGGGATTAATGATGGAGTTGAGGACATTAAAAAGAACCTGAGGTTTGTGGCTGTTTTTAGAGATGTACAGAGAAATGTGCTCTGTTTTGACATATTAAAGACATATTATGCTAATTTCATGTTATTTTGTGCTTCTACATATTGACATGCTTCAATGTTCAAAAAGCTCTTTATTGTTCTCATACTGCTGCAGCACCTCTTTTCACCCTCTGTATACCGTATAGTGATGTGTTGGAATTGTCTCACCCTTTAGCCTATCATGAACAATCTGTTGGAGAGCTGGCCAATAGAAATGCATGTGTTTCACAGTGATGTAATGGAAGTAAACTAAAAAGTCCAATGGAGGGGGAGAGAAGCTCCCTCTGGAGGGAGCTTTGGGAGTGTAGCCTGTGCAGACCATGTGCATGCACAGACACCTATATGAACACTACAGGAAGGGGGAAACCACAACAAGCATACTAGGGCCTCTTTAGTGACCTTGTGCAGAAAAGAAAGCTGATTGGTTAATCAAAGACATCATTTTACAAACGACCAATAAAGCTTCAAATAAAAGGTAGAATTAAAGGTACGCCGAAATTAAAGCAGCCTAATAGTTTTTTGTTTCAAACTGCAAAAACACAATGGTGCTTTGGCCCGTTGTTCTGTTTGCCATCTGACTGTTGGCTCTGGAGCCAGTTAGAAAATGAAACATTTGTATTTTGCTTTACAGATTGGTACCTGGGACCCTCCAAGCGGACTGAACATGACGGACAACCAAAGGGGGAAGACGACCAACGTCTCTGACTCCTTATCCAACCGCTCCCTGGTCGTCTCCACCATACTGGTACTTTATGTTTTCAATGGATCTATTTGTGTTCTGAAATGCTGCTGTGGCAACACTTAGCAACACACGAGTTGGAGTCATTATGTGACCTTTGATATTGACCTTCAGCCAGCTACGCACCTGAAACAGAGACCCAACATGCAGGGCTTATCTCATGTTCTGCTCTTTGGTGAAGAAACACCACACAGACCTACTTGGTATACGTACACAAATCCATTAGCAGTTCAAATCTGTAATCTAACAGGATTTCAGAGTAATGAAGCCTGCAATATTCAAACAGTTACCTCTCGATTCCATCTTGGGCCGGCCATGTGCAAATTAAATATTGCAGCTTTAAATGTCTGTTTATAGCTAAATCAAATTGTAATGGTGCTTTATGTGGGACCAATTATAGAGGCATAGAACAGCACTCAGCCATAACAGACTCTCTCCAAAGATGTCATTATTTTTAAGCTTTTCCTCTTGAAAAATTCTTCACTGCTTTACCTGGACTGCCCTTTCTGCTTAGAGCCCTTTCCTGGGACGCTGCTCTCTGACTCTCTGAGTACCCCAAAGCACTGCTCTCCCAAATTGCCAGTCAACTTCCGCACTGAGGGGACTACAAATTCGGAAGGAAGTGGCTCGTGCTGGAAAATTGACTGATTGATTGTTCAATAAGAATTCATGGTTTACGGCTCTACCGCCTACCATCAGATTTATCAAGCATTGTCTCTCTTGCCAGTGGTGTCAAAATCCAAGGGTTCAAATCTAACTCTGAGAAGTTGAAGTACAATATGGAAGGGAGAATGTGTAGGATGTTGATCAGCACTGATCAAGGTTTTCTGTAACGGTCGCAGTCCGTTCACATTTTCTTTTCCATTAACCAGTCTTTAAACTCGCCCGAGCCCATACTGTGTTTCCATTAGTGGTTACTTTCTGTTTTCTCCACATAGTCCTTTGATCCTCCTTAGCGACGGTCTGTTAGCAAGAATGAACAACCTCAGAATTGAGTATTCATCTAAGCCGTGTGATAAGGTTGAGTTAAATAATAAAGTAATATGATTATTAGGACAAGGAAAGTAAACACGTTATTATTGCGTTTACGCATTAGTTAATTAACGCCGACAATAATTGTATTACGCATTAACAGTTTTTTTATTATTATTATTATTATTTTGAAAGTCTGTTGCTCACTGGCTCTGAATACACATACAGGCCGTTTCTCAATCTCGAGGATACTGGCTTCCAAGCCAATATTTCAAGGATGCTACGTCATGGAGTGCCGCCGAAGTACTACTTCCAGCATACTTGGAATGAGAGCATGGGGGGCTGGCCTAAGACTGCTGCAGCGCTCACATGATCGGAAACAGAAAGAAGTGGCGGCGACAGAAACATAGAGAAAGGTCCCGAACTCTGACATTTTACATCTCTTCAGACGGCGGAGTTGATAGAACCATAGTTATTTGTAACCACTGCAAAGTTCAGTTTTCTTATCTCTGGACTCGATAATACATTAAAGCCCTGGCAGTGGCAAATATCTTTTATATTTGATTTTGATTACATTAATTCATGTTTAAGTTGAGATGTACAAGAAATATTTTAACTGCTACTGTGTAAAGGGAACACTGCTGTTAAAAGACCCAACTCAAGGTTTACCTTCTAGTTTGTACTGAGCTCTCACCCAGATCATTCAGTTTGTTTAATTGTCATGGATACTGATCTGTAGACACGTAAGCTGCACCTGTTGTGTTGTTCTGTATTGGCACACAAGTACAGCATCAGAAGTTATTCTTGACCATACTTTCCTTAACAACTCAAACACAGTTGTTGGTCTGTTGCTAGTCACAATCACAAATGATTCAGGTGAGCTGAGCTACGATGGGAGAATTGAAACTTAATTCAAAAGCAAGCATTCAATTGTATGTTGAAAATCTAATTTCAACATAGGGTATAAACCTTGCGAACATTTTATTAATCGAAACATCATTTCTGGGCATTATCTGACTTTCTTTGGTGACTAAAGGTTTTTGGGAAAGCCTCTGCACACATCTGTCATTCACCAAGAAAAGGACCCAGCATGTAGCTCCCTACATTATTATTACATTACATTACATTTCATTTAGCTGACGCTTTTATCCAAAGCGACTTACAATTACTAATTACAGGGACATTCTCCCTGGAGTAACTAAGGACTAAGTGCCTTACTCAAGGGCACACTAGTGGTGGTGTTCCTGGCGGGATTTGAACTCACAACCTTCCGATCTTCAGCCCACCTCACTATCCATTAGACCACCACTATCCCCCATTATGTTAATGAGTGATCATTGGGATAGGATCAGGCTTGGCTTGCGTCCTACAGTCTTTATGTTAAGCTAAACTAACACATCTAAACATCTCTCAGTTCTAACCTATAATGTTAATGCCTTCAGCGGCCTTCACATTTTATTTTCAATAATGCAATATATAAGTTACCACAACGTATTGCATGGAGGACCTGGAGCCTTTTTGTTTTCTCTCACTGAATATGTACTTACATTAAATTAACATATCTGAAAAGATGCCTTCCTGTCCTCCTGGAAACAGTCGGCACACACTTTGTGCAATGTGAGAACCATGACAGTGGAGGAAACTCGTAGAAGCGAGCCAAATTAAAGCCGTTAATGATCCTGTTATTGAGGAGGCAAGCGTAAAAATAACAATATCAAGTCAATTGCGGGTTGTCATTATTTATCGTGGGCCTTCCTTCCGTGCGTGCTGTGAAGTGATTGGATTGCAGTTATTAGCGAAGACTCTCCACGGCTGTAATTGCCATATCAGGACTGAGTCATGGGGAGATGTGTGATGGCTGTGAGCAGCGCGGAGAGGAAGGGAGGGCTGACAATAATTGGGTTTGTTACATTTGATTGATGTACACTTTCATCCAGATTCTCATCATTTTCTCAGGGCTTATGTACTATAAAACATGATGTAATTACTGTTGAGATCTTGGCCTATCAACAGTTTATCTACTTGGGAAATCACTCCCGTAATGCTGCGGTGGAAATGAAGTACCTTTAGGCTAATGGCTGGAGCTGCAGATAATATAGTGTGTAACGTCTCAGAGAGAGCAGGGAGCGCTTCCATAGAAACAACCCATGTGTTATTAGTCACTGCAGGAACAGAGTGGAACTGCTCTTAAATACAGGGACATACATGTACAGTATAATGTACTGTACATGTCATTTAACATTGCATCTGTTGCAACAAGAAACGGCAGAAACAGATACCCAGCAGCAGAGGCTTCTGTCCTTTGAAGGCATCACATGTAAAGATTTCAGAGGCCCTATTATTCTTTTGGGGGTTTCCCCTTACCTTTAGTGAGTTGCATTGTTTTACTGGTGTACAAAGGCTACAATCCCAAAGGGAGTCTCCTACTCCCTCCATCCTCAAGCAGGAGGGAGTATGGCCTTTGTTGGAAGTGAGTATGAAACCTTTTTGATTCATTTAAAAAAAAAAATGTCTGAAAGTTCTAACTGTTGGACAAACATAAACGCATTGAGAGGAATACTTTGTAGACAACAATCAACACATCGAATGAAACTATTTTAAAAGCTATAATAACAAATTAAAACAAGATAAATGCTTACACAAAATAAAGGTACACACACACACACACACACACACACACACACAGGTATTAGACTTTAAAAAACGAGATGCAGTGAATCCCATGATTAAGACATTTGGCTGTCAATAGTGAGGGCAACTGTTCTTGGAGGAGACGGGGGGGGACACACGTCAGTATGGGACGGGGCCCAGAGAGCTGACATCACATTCAGTAAATAGAGACAGATGTGGAGAGATAATTAATAAATAGCACCAGTTGCATTGATCACTATTTGATACTAACACATACTGTAACTAAAAGCTAGAGCTATCAAACACATGTTAGAATGTCCCAGCCATCTCACCAATGAGAGCCCATGTGGATTTTGGACATGAAGCAGATTGTATTCAGGCTCTGAGAGAACGGATTACATTATCAGTTTACAACAAAGGTAACTGTATTCCCTTACGGTTACATCAAACACATGTATTTGATTACTGTCACATTTCTAAGAATTGGGGATAGCAGGATTTGAATGTTACTAAAAACCTCAAAAGAGCATCTAGTGTTTGTTGTAAAGGATCAAATGTAATCTCTTCTCTGTTAGCTGTATAAGAGATAAGTATTCACACTAATACTTTCAGTGTGAATCTATACGCCTACTGCCTGAATCTGCTTCGTGGTTTCACTTCCTTTGTTCATTTGTTCTGTTTTAATTCAGCAGGTGAACCTATATGTTCATACAATAGTGTGTGAGCTTAACTGTATTAAACTAAAACTTATATCAGGTTACGTTATATTTTACGGTATCTTTTTTTAGATTACATTTTTCTACCGATAACTAGTATTTGTAACGGAATGCATTTTTAAAGTAACAATCCTAAACCTGATTATATACAATTATATTATCTGAAACATCAGAACAGATGGTGTTTTACGTCCTATCCATTAAAAAAGAAAATGTCTTGTCATGGTCCACTGCTAGGCTTTAACATATTTAATTTAATGTATACTCTTTTACAAAAGAATGTAGATAATTGTAATTAGTATTTTTTGTCGTATTCTTCTTTTGCTTAAAACCTTAGCCACTACATGACCCATAATGCAAATGAACACGTTCAGGGGGAAGTGGCACTGTTACAGACAGCACTGTAAACATTTTCATAAATCAATTTAGATTCTTAAGCTAACTTTATTATACGCTGTAATACTCTGAGAAACATGGTACAGATTCCACACGCAGTGCAGCAGCAACACATTAATGATATCCTCTGGTAAAACACGCTCATGTGTCAGATGATTCGCTTGGCCTGAGTTCATACGACACATTGGGCTTTAAAGCAGCTGGAGAACCATTCCATTAACACATATGTTGAAGCTGTGGTTCATACGTGACAGACATGGCTACATGTTGTTTGGTCAGTGTTGGCTTCAATCAAACCAGATTAAAACACATTGCATGAATGCTTGCATATATGATTTGATCAGAAGATGCTTTGCTGACTCATAATCAGATTTGTGCCAGTGCTGCATAAACACTTCTGCCATTTCATTTCTAATTGGACCACAGATTTTGAACAGCTAAGTGAAAGTCGTGGGCTAATTTCTTGAGTATTTTGTGAATGTTGTAAGAATAAAAGGTAACAGTTATTTTATACTGTGGCTACTGATCCAACAAAAAAGAAGAAACGATTAAAGCCCCTCCATCCGTTCCGGTTCCACAGATGGATGATGAGAGCTTTTATAATGTCCAGAAATAACTACAGGTACGGCTGACAGTTCCAGCTGCTTTATGGGTAATTTGCTCAGCGATGCTTTATTATAATTAAAGTCTTTCACAGTTGACAGAGGGTGAAAGGTCACAAGCTGCTGATGTGCTGGGAAACAGAGGATCCACTAGTTAACATGGCAGTAAAAAGAGACTGCGAGAACTTAGTCAAATTATAAAGACAGGAATTCTATTATAATATGGAGGAGCTGAATGGATGGGTCAAACAAACACCAATGTTTCTAGTGTTTTATATAAAGATATTTAACTAGTTATGTTGCCCTTTTGTTTTGCGCAGAACTTCATCTTTAAAACTTTGACCGTAAACCAAGAGAAAATATGTTTCCCTGGGAAGTCATTGAGAGTTTGAGTTCAGTTTGATTGGAGCATATTGTATAGGAGACGGGGTTACACAGAGCACAGTGTGGGAAGGCATCAGGTGAGGAGGCTAGCACATACCATTTCAACATGTTCATATATGAGCTAGATTTGGGTTATAGGCCAATATTCCCAACTAAGGATGTTGGAGTAAACAATGAAAAAGATAGTGCTCAAATGAACACACTTTATAAAGGAACACGGTGGAGCCACGGGAACAAGTAGAGTGGATGATCATTCTTTTACCATTTACCAGAACACAGAATGTAGTGTGGTCCAATCTTCCTGGTCATGATATTCATCATCTAATATTTGCTAAGCTAACAACCCACCATGTTGCTGGCTACATTTTTCTAACCCTATGTTAGCATTTATTTGAGGGCCAAGTCCAAGACATGATAATTCACACAAAAAAACATTCAACTTAATTCCAAATATTTAAGTTGAATGGGACCCTTCAGTAAAACCTCTGCTGAGTTCTGCAATGCTTTCTGTCTTTACAGTTAGTTGTTTCATGCAACTACTGTAATGCTAGAATTTCATTTTCAATCCAATATTCAAACAAAGTGCTCACCTTTAAGAAGAAGGAGTCCAGATGACATAAGCAAAAATGAGCACACATGGGAAATGATGATTGAAGATGATCCCTGCTGATTTCTGTTGGAGACCCCATTCTCTGCCCGAAGCAAGACCAGAACCTCAAACCTGTCATTTTAAGTTATTGCCAGCTTCATTGCTGAGATGAGACAAACTTTACATAAGATACTTAATATAGATAGTTGAAAGAACTGCTTTGATGTAGTAAGCAACACAATTAAAATTAGTTTTGTTTACCTTACCAAACAAATATTTTTTAGGCCATACATTTTAAAAAGTGTGGTATCTATTATTGACAGCATTCATCTTATTGGTCATACTGTATTGAAAGGTCGGCAACACGGACAGCACTGAATACTGGAATTGTGATTGCTTACTCCCAACAGTAACCGTGTGTTTAATTTGTGATACTATAGTTGCAGGATTGACTACACTCACAGAAAAGGAGTTAAACCCAGACCCCTCTATTCAGCTGTGTAGTACAGAACAGAGATTCCTGCCGTGCAGTCGCTGTGTTCTTTCGTCCTTCACTGTGATAGAGAGCAGGGTCACGACGAGGAGAGGCAGTGTAGATGTCCTTGTTGGACATGTGTTACTGAAAAGGAGATTACACTTCCTTTCTTCAAGTTGCTTTATGTTGTTTTCTCTAGCGCATCAGAAATGGAAGGACAACATATAGAGCACACGCTGACCAATCACAGCTCTCTGGTACGTCTACGGTGTGTCCTTGAGCCTTGAGCTTCAAACTGAAAATAAAAGGCTTTTTAATCTGTGGTACAAATTGATGGAGACGGATTGATTAACAAGACAATTTAGAATCATGTATCTAATCCACCAATTTGTGCGTCAACCCTAAACAAGAACCAACAAAAATGTCTGCAGCAGAGGGAATCACAATCATGGATTCACTTTTCAACAACTCTTTTCAAAAGGGGCTCAAGTTCTATACACACAGCGAGTGATGCATAACCCTGAAGTGAGCGTGGCTGGAAAGGAAAGGATACAACAGCTTTGAAAAGAGGAAACGCAGAGTGCTGTCCTTCTGCACAGTGAGAGAGCCTAGAAAACTACCTGGGCGGATTAAAAAAACCTTGGCATGCTCAACACCACTGAAGCAGTTACCATGGTGATGGGAAGAAAGGAAAACACCGCTGCTACCTTGGATGTGAGACACACACATATTTTACACATCGCCTGCTGTCCCGCCAACAGAAGCCCCCCATCATCTCTTATATATATTTTAGTGGTCATTGTCTCCTGTAGTTTGGAAGCCAGTGTAGAGGTTATATGTGCACTCCACCTTCATTGACGGCCTGTACAAACAGACAGCAGTGTGTTGGGGGTTTGTACTGTATGTCTTGACATTTCAGCGCTGGTATTGATCTGTATGTGGACAGTGCTTTCTACACTTTCATCCAGATTACATCAGTATCATGTCCTGCAGCTTCCGAGCTGGAAGAAGCAGGACAGGAGCCACAGTGGGTGGAGCTGTAGCGTGTGTACCGGGTGTGTCAGCAGTGATTATTGGGAGGATACACTGTAGCCGATAGTATCCACCCTGTGTTGGTTTGTGTGTGCAGCAATGGAAGTAATTACAGTCTTCGAGATGACAGACAATCACAGAGAGACGGTGATTTGCAGTGATAATTGTAGTTTTGCTCAATGAAATAAATATATACCAATTACCCATGGTATTTGATTGTTTTGAATGCACAGGGTTGCGAGGATTACTTAAAGGTGTATTGAGTTATACAGTAATTACAAGTTACCAGTACAAAACAATTAGTTAATGTTTTCATTTAAATCAGCAATTTAGCGCAAACACATTTCTGAATGCACTATGATCTATGGAAACAGCCTTACCATCAACTATGAAGTCTCAAAAGGCCTTTGTAGTGTTTCCATATACGTGGAGTTTAGCTTATTTGTGTCATATTAGATCATTATAAAATAGAAATGATTCTGCATTAACCGCATTTAATGTGCCTTTTGTTAGTGACATCATTTTCACATATCAAATATGTCACATAGATTCACGGACATTAGACAGATAATTAGGGCCATTTTCATACAAATGTTTACACCAAAAGTGATATTTGTTTTTTAGTTCTGAAGTCAGAATGAATATCAGAAAAAAAAAAAAATGTTGGTCAGCTCAAAAAAACCACGACCCATTTGGCCCTTATCCTCTTCCATACGTGATACTGTGCAGGATCTCAAGTGTGTGGTGTGTTCGAAGAGAAGTACACATTGAAACAAAAGTATTTCATGAAAAGGTCAACACAAGGTGACATCATGATATGACTTCATATGTACATATATTATATAATGTATCAGAAAAGCTGCTGCTGAGGTCTAAATGTTTTGACTCTATCCATCCTCACAACACTGTGCAGGGAAATCATTATCCTAAACATCTGTCCGCTGCGATGCAAGTGTGCGATACACCGTTAAGGAACGCCTTTTTGTTTTTCTTGCTGCTCCTCGTGAAAAGTAACACTCTCTTTGTTTCTCGCTCATGCAAACACCTCAAAGCCTGCATACTGTTCAAACTCAGCTCGTGAAATGTGTCAAAGCTGTTAGCAATCTTTAATGTGTTTTTCTTTCAGTCACAGCGCAGTTATATTATAAACAACACCTGTCTGACGATATATTTCTGGATTTATTTGTCTGAGAGAGTCAGGGGAGTCGTAGAAATGAGGGACGAGGACGAGCATCTAAGGCTAACAGAGACAGATGGTGAGGAGGAGGAGGAGGAGGAGGAGGAGGAGGAGGAGGAGGAGGAGGAGGAGGAGGAAGCAGGGAGGAAATAGGGGAGAAGGACACGGTGGAGGAGACGCTCAGTAGGCGGGAGGCAGAGAAGAGCAGTATTATTATGATATGTCTTTAGGACCATAAGAATACATTGAGATGCTATTAGAACTAAAGGCTCATTCCCGTCTGCACACACACTGAAACAACCGAAGTATTGACTTGAATTAAATGTATTCGGTCAACACATTTCACACAATTGTATAATGTTAATTGAAAGCAATAGTATTAAGTTTAGTTTAGGTTCAACTTAATATTATTGCTTTCAACTAACCTAATACAGTTTTGTGAAATCTGTTGATGTATTACATTTAAGTCAATGTTTCAGTTTGTTCAGTGGATAGCAATCACACATTAAAACATGTCCTAGTGCCTATCACACACACAATGACAACAGATCAAAATACATTTGTATACATATTAAGACAAGCACATTTGTTAATATAAATATAATTTCACAATTAATTTAATCTAACATCTCAAATTACAGTTAAATTAATGTTGGTAAGACTGGTTGCCCAAAATAAAAATGTTTGCACTATTGGAAAAAGCTTGAAAATCTAAGCAGATTATAAACACAGCCGGAAGCATCTTCCCATGTGTGATGTCCGTAAAGAGAAAGCAGCTTGTGCACGTCGAGGGCCTCGGTTGGTTGGATCTGCGTTTAGGGCAGATTTTGAAATCTTTTGAATTTGCACGTCAGAGTTGATCTCTTAATAAATAATCAAACAGATAACAGCAGGAATAAATATGTGTTTATGACCATGTGTAGGGCAGTTGCAATGAGTCTGTGCCCGTATGCATTAGTTCAGATTATCTTATTGCTCATGATCAAGAGGTTCTCCCCATTTGTTCGGAGCTCGAAACATCTTCTCAATGGAGGACAGTATCAAAGAAGACATGGGTAATCTCCCCAGCTGTTGGTGTGAGCAGAGGGGACGGCGCTCTCTCTTTGTGTCCGTCTATCAGCATCTCTTATCTTATTGACAAAGCGTGCGGTGCCCAGGCCCAAAGCCAGCCTGCTGAGCCTGAGAGGAGCACAGAGTCATTGATATGGGGATTATCTCTTATTATGGTCATGCCTCACTTTGCACCCAGCCTACCTCACATCACAGGACTGGGCCTGCTGGCTCACACACACACACACACACACACACACACACACACACACACACACACACACACACACACACACGTAAACACAGCAGCTTTACACAATCTTTACTCCTCCAGCCAACGTGTAGCTCCAAAGCCTATCTCACACATCAGACACCCTTCAGATAGGCCTTATCTGAAGGTAAAAGATGCCAAGTGCCGTGGAGACGTGGAGACTCACCCCCTCCTCTTTTTCACTTGACAGGAAGAGCCATATGTGATGTTCAAGAAGTCTGACAAGCCGCTGTACGGGAACGACCGCTTCGAGGGATTCTGCATAGACCTGCTGAGAGAGCTGGCCAGCATCCTGGGCTTCACGTACGAGGTCCGCCTGGTGGAGGACGGGCGGTACGGCGCCCAGGACGAGAACACGGGCCAGTGGAACGGCATGATCAAGGAGCTCATTGACCACGTGAGTCTCTTATATCTTCCTTAAAGACAATGCATGAATATGTTCCAAGCAAACAGATGTTAAGTTCAGACCAGTGGGTGTGATTATATTCTACATTCCAAGTCAATTGAAGAGGTGTGGAGAAGTTTCTTTTTTTATGTTTTCAGATATCAGCAATTTGTTTGGGGAATAAAATGTTATAATAACTCCGATAAATGTCGAATAAACCTGCAGAACTACATTTGTAGTTGTAATAAACCACAATGACTGGTTGAAATAAACAGCATTGAGAACAAGCAGGATCCAACGTGTTAGCAAATTCAATGTTTTGGGTTTAGATGATATGTTTGGTATCTATTACAGCAATTATTGCTTTAAAAGTGGAATCAGTTATTTCTTGCAAATTACCAGTACTATCTTTGGGTTTTGGACTGTTAATTTAACAGAACAAGGTAGCAACATGGAGAATATATTATTGATCCAAGTGCAAAAATAACAGCTGTCACAAAATAATCTATTAATTGGAGTTTCCTTTTTTTATTTCTTATGTTTGTTTTCCGTCTTTATCGTATTGAAAGACATATTTAACAGATTATAGGAATAATTGTGTGTTTGGATCCATTTTGTTCAAATGGAATTCACTCTAAGATTGCTCTTGTGTTCTCTGTCAAGAACAGGTTTTAGCAAATGGAAATGTTGATGTTGACATGTTACATATAAATAAATTGTGCAAAGCATATGACTTTGCACTTATAGGGCCCGGACTATGTGCTAACAGTGAGAGTTAGAAGTATTATAACATCAGCAAGGTCTTGCAAACAAACTAAGCACTAAACTAGATGTCCTTATTTCCCACTACAGTACAGTGTAGCAGTGAAACCAGTACAAAGAGCTATTTTGTCTGGTTGTGTGTGTCCTCTAAAGCTCTGATGACCTGTCCTATATGTCTCTACATCCCAGTACATCGTATAAAGTTTAGAGCAGCCATCCAAACAAAAGAAGAAAGTAGGTAAAGAAAATAAATAAATGCTTTGATTTAGGCTCCAGGGGGAAAATGGTCAGTTTAGTAGCGAGAGTATACTTGATGAGTGGAGAGAGAAAGAGGGCTTTAAATGTCTGGCTAGGTGCCTTGGGACAGACTCTGTAGTGTGTAAAGACCCTGCTTTCTTAATTGGATTCACCTCAAGTATGTCGTCTAGTTCTGTGTCAAGAACAAGTTGTTTTCATGACTTGTACATTAGTATTTATTGTCATATCAACATCTATTACCATCAAAATGTTTGAAAATTACCCAAAAAGAAGATGTAGGATAATGACGGATATTTCACTGAAACTCACTGAGAGGAAAAGTAGAAAAAAGAATCTGAAGATAACAAGCAGCACAGTTTGAGGGTACAGCGATGCGAGGAGAGCATAGATTCTGTCGGCACGCGTTTCCCCTACAGAGCTTATTAAAACACACACACACACACACACACACACACACACACACAATCTGTCGACAGTGTAGATCATTACAACCGACAAAGTCTCAGAAAGGATAAACTGCATGGGCATACAAATAGCAGCCGCTGCATTGGCCAATGGTCAACATGTGACCCAAGAGGGGTCAAGTCTCCCCTAACTGCCTCTGCTCCTGATCAGTGGAGTCACTGGCTGCTGTGACACCGTCTGCTCCCCTCATGGTGAAGGGCCCAATCCCCTGCGCTTCAGTGTGGGCTGAGCAGGGTGCGGGATGACAGGGAAAGATGGTGATCACAGCGGACAGGCCCTCAGATCAGAAGGAGCTTGTTTGGAGAAGACATGCTGAAGTTAGAGCTGAACAAGTTGGAAACACCCTGTCAGAGGACTTTAGCAAAAATATCTTTCTAATGTTCAAAGTGGAGGTCACTTTGTGGAGGGTTGTGTCAAAGATGCCTAGACTATTTTTCAGAGGTGGGAAGTAACGAAGTACATTTACTCAAGTACTGTTCTTAAGTCCTTGAGTATTTCAATGTAATGCTGCTTTGTATTACTTTGTACTGCTTTGTACTCCACTACAATTCAGAGGTAAATCATGTACTTCTACTCCACTACATGTATTAAATACCTTTAGTTACTTTACAGATGTGGATGAATGATGTGAAATATAACCAAGTGTTAAATCAGACTTTAGTTCCACCTGGAGTAAATCCACCAGCTACCCTGCAGTCTACAAAGTCATTCAAACTAGCTGCACCTTCACCAGCTTTGAGAACACTTTCATGATCAATCATTATAAAACATATCATATATATTATTCTGAAATGGGCTTATCTGCAGAATGAGTATATTCTACTTTTGTACTTTTACTTGAGTATCATTTGGAATGCAGGACTTGTACTTGTAACAGAGTATTCCTACACTACACTGGTATAAGATTTGAGTACTTCTTCCACCTCTGCATTTGTTACATCCCAGCTGCTAGCAGGAAGCTTGCTCCGTTCATCTTCGAGTGATATATGGCAACCTTCATAAGACAAAAAGGATATATCTTTGAGAAAGGAGCCACTTGACCTTGCTGTAAATGTTTAGCATTTATAGTCACAATGCAGCTGGAGATTTATTAACTGTCAACAGAACTGCATGGTTTTCACCCCAGATATGGTAACATGACTTTCCTGGGAAGGCTCTATACATCCCGCTCTATATCTCTAACGCACATGTCTCACATATAATCACGGCTTCTGCCAGAGAAGGGATTATTCAGTATTATAAATAACTCCGGGAGAAATCATGTGAATGCTCGGTGTTTGGAGAAACAGTTGTGTGTATATAGAGCAGATTCAGATTTGTTTGCCACAGTTAATCAAAAAGAAAAATGCACTACATGTTATGTCAGTGTTGGATGTGAATTCAGTTCATTAGAGCAATACTTCCTTAGTGAGTGCTATATTGCGCAAGAAAGCTAAGCTTACAAAATCTGTCTCTGATTGCTTTCATTTGATGTTACAGGGACGTATTTGGATGAAATAACGAAGTACAAGCTTTAAAGTGGTGCAGTGATGGCTATAAGATATTTGTGTTGGCCAACCAGGAAGTCGCAACGACTCCCTCGACAAAAAGCAACGGGATTTTCCAAATTGGATGATGGTATATTACAGAAAAGAAGCTCAATGTCAAACACACATGTATGATACTTAAAAGGTTTTGTTTAGCAGGGTACTATCCATATATTCTGACGACTTTGTGATTCTTGAAGCAGAAATACAATATCTGCATCAACACCGCTCAGCTTAAGACTTGTGTCTGCGTGATGAGGTTTGTTAGTTTATTTAGTCACTTGTTGGCAACCACCATTTTTATGACACAGAAGCTTCGGACATTCACCAGTGTGGTATTTACTGACGTATCTTATGTTGTCGAACAAAACGAGGAAATATCTTCAACTTCTGTCAACCACTGATCTTATTTCAGGTGTCTAAAGAAAAGCCAAAACCGTTAACTTCGAGAAAGGAAACCGGAAGTTGTAAAATGCTAACTTATTTCTGCGGTATAGGACTTGTTCCTCCACCACTCTATTTCAGCCTGGATTTGTAGTCTCTGTCTATACGGGTAGCAAACACAGAACTATTTTTTGTATGGCAAACTAGAAAAGTTTTCAACAGTTAAAATGGCACCCCAAAATATGGATGTACTGGATGGGGATACATTTTAAAATGGAACATTTAATTTGACTTTTTCAAGTGTTCAACCGGAGAAATGACACAAAGAAAGACCGAGGCTGCATTGTCCGTGTAAGAGGAAATGGCAGCAGGGACCCTCTGTTTCAGAACCTCACTTTCTTAGTCAATATACAAACACTATTTTATTGCTTCAATTGATTACACCATCACCACTGATTGGACAAATCGAGACTGCATACAAGGTGGAAAGTATTTCCTTCAACAAACCATTAACTGTAACTCTTGACAAAAGATAACCTCAGATATAGCAGTTGTCAAAGGATCTGCTTTTGTTTTGCTTGGGTTTGGTTGGTTGATGAGTAACTGGACCAAATGATGGCATTGTTTAGAAGGTGACCTGAAATAAGTTCCAGGTTCCTTTGATGTTTGTTAAGTTCTGCAAAGAAGGTATGGGTCATCAATCAAGAATGACTACATAGAACAGTAACCAGCATTTCACCAATGCATCTTTAGCTACCAGAAAACCAACACTTGGGGGAAACAAATCTATGTTGTACGAACATTTATGGAAAGAAACAACCAAAGCAAGTATTACCAAAAATGTAAGTTTGGAAAAAACAATGTCTTTAGTTTTTGTAGAGGGAAAGACATTCAGAGGGAGCAGGTTCAGTAGATAAGACATTTAGCAGAAATACTTCCAGGTGGTGCCAGGCACATGATTTGATTGATATGCCCTGCCATGGCATATCAAGTGTTTTACATATTTATAATGAAAACATATTCAACATTGCAGTAATTGATGTAGGAATAACTTACTACCAAAGCCACACAAGGTTATTCAAAGTGCATGTCATTATAAACCTGGGGAATGGGTTAAGTTCTTGCAGTGGAAAAGTATGATAGCCGCACACACACAGCCAAAGACAAACAAAAAAAAGAATGTGAGAATAGGTCTCAAGTTAATTGCCTCCATAAATGATCCACCCTCAATAATTACCCACGATGTAAATGTCAGAAGTATTATCAACATTTCAAATGATAGATGTATTAGTTATTTTCAGTCTGCTAGGGAATAAGAGTTGCAACTGTGGCAGTGCATTGCATAGAATATGTTTCAAACACTGAGTAGATGTAGCATGGTACATGGACTGCCTTTGTATGGGCTTCTCTAGTCTTTGTGAAGCAGCTTTTCCAACACTTCACCATTCGCCCATACAGAGGCAGGTTCAGGGTGCCACCAGCTCGTCAGGAGAGATTACTATTCACATATCATTGGCTATACCTGTGGGAGAACATTGGAGTTCATTGTCTTGCCCAAGAACATGCAACCTGTCGAGCAAGGGACCGGGATCAAAACCCCCAACCTTCCAACTGAAAAAAAACATCGCTACCTCAAGGTCCACAGAATTGGCATGGGTTGTAGAGATATTCAAATATATACAGTACCGTTGCCTGTTACTCAATGAGCTAGTAGAAGTATATCCTTATCATATATGTTATTCTCTCTGGGTGGATAAGTAGCCTACTCTCCAAAAATATCTCTAATATTTAGGATTTTTGGTGAATTTGTCAGAATATGACTAAAAGCTTGCTGAACAATTGTATCATTGAGCAGTAAAGAGAAAAACACACCGGTTTGCTGAGAGGTGTTGTGTTTGAGGTGATGATTGGATGCCTTACTGACAAAGTCAAGGTTCAGTAGACAGAATGTACCAATGCACGATGCTAATCTAGTACCAATTCTGTTTTGTTTTTTAGAAAAGTGGTGTATCAAGGACGCAGAATCACAGAGTGCAGGCACTTGGCAAGAGTCTGATTAGTCTGAGTAAAGAGTGCTTTGTCCATGTGTTCTTTATCTTGTTGGCCACACCGGAAAGCAGAACTGCTGTGTTCTATCATTCATTGTTTTTTGGAAACAATGTTAAAATAATCCAAAATATGTTGTTACTGAGTGTCAAGGCCTAAGAAGGATTCAACAATTGTGAGTACAAGCAGATTCCAACAGTTAATACTTCTCCATTGTCCATGATTATTAAGACAGGGTCCAATAAAGTTATGCTAAAATGTTCTCAATAGTCATATGCAAAGCATCCTGTTTTGCCTTTATAAGTCAAAGTACGTTGCTGTTGTACAAGAATATCGTGGACCAGACTGGATTTATAGTCTATAATCACATTTTTCTAGAACAGATTAGAAATCGCCTGAAAATGGTACAAACAAGTGCCAACATGTGTGACGAAGGTGTTGCGCTGGGCTAAATCTAGGTGTAGTCATGGACTCTGACCTGAGTTTCAACAGTCACATTAAAACACTTACTAAATCAGCCTACTATCACCTAAAGAACATATCTAGGATTAAAAGACTAATGTCACAGCAGGATTTGGAAAAACTTGTCCATGCTTTTATCTTCAGTAGACTCGACTACTGCAATGGTGTCTTCACAGGTCTCACTAAAAAATCTATTAGGAAGCTGCAGCTGATTCAGAATGCTGCTGTGAGTCCTCACTAACACTAAGAAAGTGGATCACATCACTCCTGTTTTGAAGTCTTTACACTGGCTTCCTGTGTGTCAAAGAATAGATTTCAAAATACTGCTGCTGGTTTATAAAGCTTTGAATGGTTTAGGCCCAAAATACGTTTCTGATCTACTGCTAAATTATGAACTATCCAGATCTCTCAGGTCTTCAGGGACTGGTCAGCTTTCTGTCCCCAGAGTCAGAACTAAACATGGTAAAGCAGCGTTCAGTTATTATGCTCCAAATATCTGGAACAAACTCCCAGAAACCTGCAGGTCCGCTGCAACTCTGACTACTTTTAAATCCAGGCTGAAGACTTTTCTTTTTGTCGCTGCTTTTAATTGATATATTCATATCTTAGACTTCACTGTAACTTTTATCCATGTATTTTTTTTTTCTTTTAATGTTTTAAATGTAAACGTACGGAGCCCCTAAAGGGACATGGGAAGACAAAAAAAAAAAACAGAGAGAGAAAAAAAAAGTCAGGATAATGGGTTTGTATCTCGTGCGCACGCGAAACATTCGCGTGCGCACGAGATACACGAGTATCGAGTATCTTAAAAAAAAGTCAGGATAACGGTTTAAGGGACATACAAAAAAATTTGGAGAAAAAAAATAAAGTCAGGAAAACCGGTTCCTTTCTCGTGCGCACGCCAAACTAATCCGTTATCCTGACTTTATTTTTGAATCCACTTCCTATTAACCAGTGCGCCAAGGAGGAAGTGCAGCACACAGTAGACCAACATTTCAATGCAGACTTGTATGTATACGTTTTGAAATGACAGTGGAAAGGTGTATTTTAATCTCGGACTTCCTTATAGCCTAAGGACATTACGGTCCTGCTTGCACGTCGTCACCGTTACATTCTCTCAGTATTTTCAGTAAAATCCGTCAATGCAGCCGTTGATACAGATTCCAAATGGCTTCAATTTATCGTAGGAGTCTAAGTGCTAAATATAATTCGGTCCTTTGGCAAAATAGCTTCGGCGATGGAGACGTCTGGATGCTCTGAGTTCAACCCCCCTTGGATCTAGTTCTTTGAGGATTAAACGTACATCTTCTTTTCTGACGAGTAATCCATTCTCCTTGCATTTTGTGAACATCCACCTATACCCATGAAGTTGGCCAGATGTTTGTAATTGTTCAGAGATGAAAGTAATTACTGTCTCAAAACTGGAGTATTTCTTGCGCCGGGACAGACGACAAGACTTCAAAATCCGTTTTAAATGCCGTTCGGAAAGAATGTAACGGTGACGACGTGCAAGCAGGAACGTAATGTCCTTATAAGGAAGGCCGAGATTAAAATATACCCGAATTAAACTTTCCACTGTCATTTCAAAACGTATACATACAAGTCTGCATTGAAATGTTGGTCTACTGTGTGCTGCACTTCCTCCTTGGCGCACTGGTTAATAGGAAGTAGATTAAAAAATAAAGTCAGGATAACGGATTAGTTTTGTGTGCGCACGAGAAAGGAACCCGTTTTCCTGACTTTATTTTTTTTCTCATAATTTTTTTTTATGTCCCTTAAACCGTTATCCTGACTTTTTTTTAAGATACTTGTTATCCTGACTTTTTTTTTCTCTCTCTGTTTTTTTTTTTTGTCCCTTTAGGGGCTCCGTATAAACGTAATTAAACTCCATGACATTTATGAGAGGGACTGCTCGGAAGTAGGATATTTGGGATATCCGTCGTAGCCAGGGTTCACGATCAGTTTTTGGGTGATTTGTACTGAGGAACAAGTATCACATCACCGACGGGTGAAAAATAGTGTTTTGGTAACACGGGGTGTTCAGGTAACACCTAAAGACTTTGTTATGGAACGCAAAGCAGAGTAGGGGGCTAGTACACCCTCCTGAGGGTCCGATTGTGGATGTCATGCGAGCAAAACATGGTGAAAACAGTCTGTCTAAATTAAAAATCTGGACGGAAATGTTCGGATTTTAAAGGGAGGTTCTTTGAGTAAATTAAAAATCAAGAACCTAAATAATTGAACTATTCATATCATAGACTGCACTGTAACTTTTATCTTTTAATGTTTATTTTATTAGCATTTCTTTTTAATGACTGATTTTAAATGCCATTTTCTTAATGTCTTTCATTTTTTGTTTTTCTTTTAATGTTTCTTTTATTATCTTCTTACTGTATTTAAATGCCTTTGTCTGAATGTCTTTCATTTTTGTAAAGCACCTTGAATTGCCTGGTGCTGAAAGGTGCTATATAAATAAACTTGCCTTGCCTTGCCTATATCATGCAATTGAAAGTGAAACTTAAGCTCGCTCCATTGCGGAGATATTTCTGCAAAACTCAAATGTATTTATTTATTTCAAATGTGAAATGTTACCAATATACTCACTGACCACTAGGGGGTGCTCAGTGGTCCGCGGACCACACTTTGAGAAGCACTGGTCGAGAGCAGGGGTACTCAAATACAAATGTTAAAGGTCCAAAACATTTTTTTCAATAAGACAAAGGTCCGTTTATTACGGTCATTCAAACTTTTAAACAATTGCAACAAGATTCTTAACACGAGGTTGCAAAAACAAAAAATCAATGTGCTTGATCCCTCCGAGTCGCAGTGTAAGAGCTGCACAGTTATGAATAAAGGCAGCTGCACCCTCTTTCATTCAGCATTCCCATTATTGCTTTATAAATGTCTTGCCCCTTGTCTGTCCACTGAGGTTCGTCAGGCCCAACAAACTCCCCCTTTGCCTCATCATAACAACTCACAAACACCAGCAACTGAGCATTGTCAGTGGACTCACCCACAGCTAAGGAAATGCACTGTGCATTTTCTATTCCATCACAAAGCTGATTAATCAAATCACCAGCCAGTATGTATGTTCTTCTGGTTGCTGTGGAATCTGAGAGGGGGTTTGCTAGATTTTACCTGTTATTTCCTCTTTTTGTTTGCCTTCAACATGGTCTCCATCACTTCAGTCATGCATTATTCTTAGGGCTGTCAAACGATTACAATTTTTAATCAGATTAATCACAGCTTAAAAATTAATTAATCATGATTAATCACCATTCGAACTATGTTCAAAATATGTACATGTTAAATGGATATATCCGCCTTCTTTTCATTTATGTGTATGTATGTTTATTTATAACATTTTCTGTGTGTCAAAATGAAAGACAGCCCACACACCTATCAATCATCAAACCGTGGGGTCTTATTTCATTACGTGTTTTCTATCAACACGTAATGTTGTATCGATGTATAGAGATGTACTACACCAAACGTATTCTCCGTCGCGACTTCCTGCAACAACACCACGCCGTTATCTTGATTCTGATTGGCCAGAAGACATTATCAAAGATGTTCTATTGAGAAGACGATCACTATGTGACAAAAGTTTTCAAAACCGTTTCTAGTCTTCGGTATTTCCAGACAAGTGGCTGAAATCAATCTTACTAACTGCTGTCTGTGCAAGTTACTCCGCTCGAGTTGGCGGACTTTATTTTGCTTACTTTAACATCATTTTTCATGGTGGGGCTAAGCCATTCCTTGGTATGGGTGTAGCCGACCCCAGCCATACCCTGGCGCTGCCACTGGTGGGATGTATGGGGCGGGCCATTCTGCACATGCGTTAAATGCGTTAAATATTTTAACGCAATTAATTCAAAAAATTAATTACCGCCGTTAACGCGATCATTTTGACAGCATTAATTATTTTATACTTCAGTTATTATCCAGTGGAAAGTCCTTACCTGCTGGCCTAGTTAAATCAAAGTGGTTACTTTTTTTTGGCTGGGCAGTGTAGTTTTACACACCGTCTTATTTGACTTTCTCAGGACTTAAAACTGTTTTTGGGGGCAGACCCCCTCAAAGAAACAAATATATTTACACACGTAGGGTCATCATCTTAACAGTTTTGTATGCTCATCCGTGAGCAGAGCATCAAGTTGACATGTCTATTACAGCTGAATGTGGCGATTACCATTTTGTTCAGAAAAACACCTCACAAAATTAGTAAGATCAACAGCTTTAGTGCGTTTTGATTCAATGCTGAGTACAGCCACACTGACAGTCTCTTCTCTGTCATTGTAGACCGCAAATACCTCATTCCTTCAGTGCTTGGGTCCGGATGCTTCTCGTTTTGCACCGTCCCGTTCAAATTAAATCGCCGCCAATCATATTTCCACGCTCGTGCCAGGGTCGGGGGAGGGGTTACAAGGCTCGCGTCTTGTGCTGCATTCACTTGCACTCGGACATTAGAGACTTTCTCTCATAAATGTCCGATGAGCCACAACTTTTCTTTCAAAAACAAAGCTGCCAACTGGGGTGGCAAGGCCTATTTTTAGGGTGGCAGTTGCCACCCCATGCCACCCCGGTAGCTGAAACTAGGCTACTAGCTACAGTACATATGCAACTAGATGAGCTGTTAACTCTCACTCTGACTTTTTTTTTTTTAAACACACACGCATTTTTCCCACCCGCATTCCGCGAAGACCCCCCCGACTGTGCCTCTGATTTGCACACTGTGTGGGGAAAAACCGCTGACAGGATGCTGAATGTGATTGGACCAATGCGTTGACAGACACACACAGACAGTGGAACAGTCGTACATTAGTGATGGGAATTCCGGCTCTTCTTGGTGAGCCGGATCATTTGGCTTGGCTCACCAAGAAGAGCCGGCTCTTTCAGCTCCCAAACGGCTCTTCAGTTTACCACATATTATACCTTTTAATTAAATCAAATGTTGCCCTGTTTTGACTAATGAATGATTTATATGTGTACACATATCACTTAAATTATTCAATACATCTTTTGTACTGAAGTATTCAAAAGTAAAAATGTCATGTTTAATATAAATGATTTGCTGTGGCCAAATGTTTGCATTGCATTTACAGACCCTTAACTCTCTGATACCACCCAATGCATGCACTGACTTCCTTGTAGAACCACGCTACACAAAACAGATAGCAACACCTATAACAACTTAAGCACAGACATTTAAAAAAAGGGGCTACTGTATGGACATTTTAAAATTATATTTAAAGAAAAGGCCCTGACAAAACAGCAGGGCTCTATTTCAGTATTAACTAAAGAAAAAAAGACAGCAACAGCTGACATCAAATCTTTGCTGAGCCTAAAGATAATCATATATAAATAACATAGTGAAAATAAATATATCGCAATGCTCAAAACAGCAGCATCCAACCGTCTCTAATCCTTGGATATTACATGTTACTGCATGCATGCACGGAGCAGCTGTAGCGCGGAGATCATCATCATCATCATTCTGTCTTGTATTACCGGCTCCCGTCGTTCACTTAAAAGAGCCGGCTCTTCGAGCAGGCATGTTCGCGACCGAGACATCACTATCGTACATGCAGAGCGCTGTTTGCAGTGGACATAGCGGAGAATTTTGACTCTTTGCGTTGTGGCGATGTCTTCATAGTACATATGAAAAGTATAATTTGCTCAGAGTCCAGAGACAGTTGTGGTTCGGTCCAGATCCGGACCGGAGTCCAGACTTTGAGCATGCCTGGTCTAGAGTTTTGTTATATGAGGTTTATCCTGTTAACAAGACCTTAGAAAAAAAGCTAAACCAAAAGTTCCCTCCAGTCCAACAACCACATCAAAATAATTCCAAAGTCTTGTTGTCCTCTAAAGCAGGGGTTTTCAAAGTGTGGGAAGGTGAGCCTCCCCTCAGGGAACATAAGAACATAGGGTTAACCTAACCCTAACCCTTTAACCCTCAAATCTAGCAAACCCCCTCTCAGATTCCACAGCAACCAGAAGAACATAAATACTGGCTGGTGATTTGATTAATCTTTGTGATGGAATAGAAAATGCACAGTGCATTTCCTTAGCTGTGGGTGAGTCCACTGACAATGCTCAGTTGCTGGTGTTTGTGAGTTGTTATGATGAGGCAAAGGGGGAGTTTGTTGGGCCTGACGAACCTCAGTGGACGCACAAGGGGGAAGACATTTATAAAGCAATAATGGGAATGCTGAATGAAAGAGGGTGCAGCTGCCTTTATTCATAACTGTGCAGCTCTTACACTGCGACTCTGAGGGGTCAAGCACAGACACAATAACAAACTGCTGCATACAGATTATTTTTGTTTTTGCAACCTCGTGTTAAGAATCTTGTTGCAATTGTTTAAAAGTTTGAATGACCGTAATAAACGGACCTTTGTCTTATTGAAAAAATTTTTTTGGACCTTTAAGATTTGTATTGAGTACCCCTGGTCTATAGATTGCACCTATCCCAACAAAAGCAGAAAGTAGTTATAGCAAATACATGAATACTTTGATTTAGGCTCCAGGGGGAAAAGGTTGAGTTTACTAGCGAGAGTATACTTGATGTGTGCAAAGAGAAAGAGGGCTTTAAATGTCTTGCTAAGTGCCTTCGGACAGACTCTGTAGTGTGTAAAGACCCTGTTTTCTTAATTTGATTGCCTCTAAATCCTTCCTGTGCCTGTGACTTATAGTCTATTTCTCTTCTGTTTTTATGTTTCCTGTTAACAGAGAGCTGATCTTGCAGTGGCTCCCCTCGCCATCACATACGTGCGAGAGAAGGTTATCGACTTCTCCAAACCCTTCATGACGCTGGGTATAAGTATACTGTACCGCAAGCCAAACGGGACCAACCCTGGGGTCTTCTCCTTCCTCAACCCCCTGTCGCCCGATATCTGGATGTATATTCTGCTGGCTTACTTGGGTGTCAGTTGTGTGCTGTTTGTCATAGCCAGGTAACATGTCACTTCCAGTGATCACAGCCTCACACACAGACAGAAACATGCTTAGCTTCCATCGCTTAGCCCCGCCCATCGGACTAACAGCAGGCCCATCCCAGTAATCACAGGATCTGCATCCTGAGCACTCTCACACAGTAAAGGCCTTCCACTCAGTGACAGTGCTGACACTAATCAACAGTCATGTATAACATTTCAGCCCTAACACCATTGCTGTGTAAAATGCTAAATGCAGTTTAACCGTTAAGGATCACATGAATATTTGCCTTTTTCAATTTCAGTTGGTGCTTGGCTGCTGGGTTACTCCTGGCCAGAGGTCGCGTTACCAGAATATTTTCCGTCATTTTGACAGATTAGAACAAACTCGGAACAGCGCCAAAGTTTCTCCGCAGCGAGGCTCGGGTGTTATGCCGTGTTATGCATGCCCGCCAAAAAGGAAATGATACCGTTTCCAAACCTAACTTTGCCGTACAAATCATTTAAATGTCTGCAAGTTTTTGCTTTACGCCGTGCGCGCTCCAGCAAGGTGCAGTGGGCTACACGGCGCTAACAGTTCACGCCTCCCCCCGTTGACAGGTCACGAGCGTGCTCTCTCGCAACCCCCCCCCCCCTCGTCAGAGTTGTGTAAAGGCCGTCGGGTAATACTGGATTTTGACGGAAATGTTACGATCCTGTCCGTCAAAATGACGGGCAGCGAAAAAGTCTAGCGCAACCTCTGCTACTGGCATATTTCTGGTATCAGTAATGAAACCACAGGAAATTCATACACACACAATTAAACCACAAGACCTTAGATAGAGAAGTTGTAGGCCTATCAGCCGTTCGAGGGTTGTGTGTACATGTCAGAGAGAGTGGCAGAATGCTTGTGCTCTCATATGGTTATGTGTTGGCGTAAGTGTGTGTGGGATTTGTCAAGCTAGGTGTGAACACTGCTGCCCTTCTCCCACCTTTCCCTCACTATCCCCAGTGTCTCAGAGTTCATGCCGTCTCTTCTGTTTCCTTCACCTTGCTTCAAGCACGACAACTGGAAAACAAACGACAGAACAACAATTATCTGGTTTAAAGGACTGTGTGGCTGTCACCTCAACCCATTCATTGTAATGCTTCCAAGGTGTTCATAGCCACTGACAATCCTTATCTAAATATACGTTTACATATGACTTTCCTAAGCGGGCCTTTAAAGGCGTTGTGTTTTGTTTTACCCCACCAAATCAGACATTTGGGTTTTTTTCTTTAAATGACACACTTTGTCACTTCTGCACCTAACTTTTTTTCTTAAAATTGGAGCTATGTTTTAAAATGTTACGTCTCTCTCTGCAGTTAATTGTTTGCTGTTCAAATGGCATTGCAAGTGTTTAAAGACAATAAACCCAAGTGCTGCAAAGTGTGTTTGTAAAGAACATTTGCTAAGAAGTGCTAGAACTCATTTGTAATTGGATTTGTGGGTTTGGTAATTGAAGGCAAAGAACTCTGTTTATTTAGTCTTTTATGTATCTGATTCATAGTCAAAGCCTGATAAAAGAATAACATGCATGATATCAAACCGAGCTTTAGATTAAAACATAAGCACCTATAGACAATCAGAGATGTTTTCTAGGGTTAGGGTTGACTGACTGACCAACACACCTTGAATACATTGGATTAGTAGGTGTTGTATCTATCAACACAAGCAGCCCTTTATTACAGTATTGGCTTCTGTGTTTATACACTCACTCAACAGTTTAATTATGTAACTTTAAGAATCCTGTGGCTGATCTAAAATATGATTTGCACAAGTTGTCTTTTCTCTTAGTGTCTCTGCTTTGACAACTCTTTCAGATTAAATCTAGACCAATGACTTTGACGGTTGACTCGTGATCTCGTGGTTCTTGCTTGTGGCTGCCATTTGAAGCATGGTAAAGAAAAAGGGGAAAATAAGTTAATGTTAACTCTAAAACCTTCAGGAGACATCGGCTCTCTTGCAGCCGTGACCTGACAGTTTTACCGTTAACGCACATGTGTTTTCTGATGTTACTGGCAATATGATCACACACAAAAATAAAAAGCGGCAACTGTCATCTAAGTTGGCTCAGAATATGCACCTATCTGTACATAATATCTTTATAAGTAAGTGTTTGGGTAAGTGTATGAATTCCCCCCTTCACTTTATTCCTTCTTTTTTCCTGTACACACAATGCATGCTGGGCTACAGCGGCATGTGGTTGATGTAGTAGAGTGTAGCATAAGCACTCTCACTGAATTTCATGAAATGTGAAAGGCAGATTATGTAATGTGAAGAGAAGAGATTACATTCCTCTACCATTATATATGTGACAAGAGCATTTTAACATGTCTTGTCAGGTGATAAGAGCCTCTGTGGTTGAACTACCCTGGTAGTGTACATGTCAAATATCTTCCTCCCCCGTGCAAATAGTTTTGGTGCCTTGGTTGAATAAAATGGAGATGACTGGCATTTAGTTTATACTGCTCACCACAGGAATTCAAAAGGCCCAAATCGTATTGGAAAGAGTTTCCCTGCTGTTCTAGTCAACAGCTGTCACTGAAGCTATACAGAATACATGCCCGTTTAAAACACCACTATACTGTCTACATCAATAGACTCAACAAGGGGTAAGAAAGTGAACCAAATCTAAAAATACAATATGCTAGCATATGGTTTTATCAGGTTGACCAAGAAGGAAAACGGGTTTGTTTTTCATGGTTCAGAATTCGATCAGTAAAAAAAAAAAAAGACAGTCAAAAGTGTATACAATAAAATACTCTTGCTAGATAAACTAAAATGTTTAGGACCAGTGACTGAAACCAGTGAATACAGTTATAGGTTTTAGGTCTATACTGTCTGTATGATGTCTATACTGATCAATATCATTGCAACTCATATTAGTGTTCTAGAGAACACTAATATGAGTCTGATGCCCGATGGAAAGAAAATTGCCTTTAACCAACACTTTGGTAAATGTTTGGTCAGGTTAAGGCACAGGAACTATTTTGTCAGGGACATATAAAGGGATAATGTGAGGGCTCAACAAGCTACTTGGTTGAGCATAGGGGACGATTATAGTTTAGTTTTTTTTTAACCTCCCTACCACCGCACCTTAACCCTACCAAGCTTTGTGTCCCTGAACAATGTCTCACTGATTTTGTTCTATGCAGAAAAAGTAATCCCTCTCAAGGTGTTATTACCCACTAAACTGTAAACATACATCGGGCTCAGTGATATTTCTTTGAACAATCTGCTTATTTACACTCATACAAAGGTGTATTGACAGCATGCCCTCCATTCAATCCTTTAATGGTGAGGACATGTATTTCTCCAACTTCTGTTCACATTCATCATTTGTATGTTTAAAAGTCAAGCTCATGAAACTTTGTGAGACTAAACCATCTAGTATAGTGAAGCACATACAATTGACAAGGAGTTCCACTGTGCATTAATATACTGTTTGTGTGTGTGTACACATTACACATCTTATCTATGTATGCGTGTGTTCGTGCTGCGCTGTGTGACTGACTGTTGGTACGAGTGAGAGACAGAACACTGGGACTGACGTACACACGGTTAGAGCAGCTTCTCCTCGCCACTGATAGGCCTATTCCACACGGGTGCACTGCTAACACCACATGATCCCTCTGTTGTGTTGCCAACTGCCCTGATATCTCCAGTTACTGATGTTAATGTCACCGGTTATCGCTTATTTTATGTTCCTTCTAATGACATCAGTCGCACTGCTGCTGTTTCTGGCGCACGTGATGAAACAAACAAAGCTTTACAGCACATCACACCTCTGCTAAAGCCTGTGCATTAACACCTTGTTACACTTTGGGGAATTCCCTACATCATACACATGAAGGGATTTTATTTGCGAAAAGCAGAGGTTTAGCTAAGTGACAGTAGTCAATCAGAAATGTCATCCAGAATTATAATTTTTCTATATGAATATTACTCATAATACTGATATGAAGTTCTCTCTTTCCTTAAATCAAAGTGTATTTTGTCCTTTGAAGATTAAACATTTAGTTAATGAGTGCTCATATTAAAGGTACAGTACATCGTGTGGTTTGAATGCTCCTCTGAATCCCATGCACCTTTTATATTTTTTCAGAATCTTGAGGCAAAAACACAACTGAGGTATAAAGTGGTGCAGTGATGAGGTATTTGTGTAGGCCGACCAAGGAGTTAGCATCACATAGGGGTCCCTCATCAACAATCAATGTGATTAGATTTAGTTTGATGTACAAAAAAAGCTTATGATACATTTATATATTGGCAATACATCTACAAGAGATTGTACAGTGCATCAGAGAGATACAGTACGTCCAAGTTTTTGAGCAAGTCCACAAATCCAGTCTTTGTCAAGTCTGTCACCACCTTTGCGCGTAAATGCAATCGCCATAAGTAAAAAAGCTAACCTTGTGGCTGCGCATCAGCACCGCTAAGCTAAAGATTGCTAATGTTCGTCGTGATGACGTTTATTAGTTAATTTAGCCACTGTTTAATTACATTTTTTATTTTCTAGAAGGGAAACGTGTAATTCTATTAGACTTTTAAAAACCAAAGCTCTTCTTGGAGGCTTCTTACTACAAACACGTTCAAAGACCATTGGCTTCAAGTGGAATGAATCAGAAGTGGTAAAATGCTAATTCATTTCCCGGTTTCAGGAAACGTTTCTGCACCACTCCACTGAGTCTTAGATCAAATACAGTTGCAAGAAAAAGTATGTGAACCCTTTGGAATGACCTGGATTTCTGCATAAGTTGGTCATAAAATGTGTTCTGATCTTCATCTAAGTCACAACAATAGACAAATACAGTCTGCTTAAACTAATACCACACAAACAATTATATGTTTTTATTGAACACACCATGTAAACATTCACAGTGCAGTGTGGAAAAAGTATGTGAACCCCTAGGCTAAAGACTTCTTCAAGAGCTAATTGGAGTCAGGAGTCAGCCAACCTGGAGTCCAATCAATGAGACGAGATTGGAGGTGTTGGTTAAAGCTGCCCTGCCCTATAAAAAATACACACCAGTTTTGAATTTGCTATTCTTAAGAAGCATTGCCAGATGTGAACCATGCCTCGCACAAAAGAGCTCTCAGAAGACCTTCGATTAAGAATTGTTGACTTGCATAAAGCTGGAAAGGGTTCCAGAAGTATCTCTGAAAGCCTTGATGTTCATCAGTCTACGGTAAGACAAGTTGTCTATAAATGGAGAAAGTTCAGCACTGTTGCTACTCTCCCTAGGAGTGGCCGTCCTGTAAAGATGACTGCAAGAGCACAGCGCAGAATGCTCAATGAGGTGAAGAAGAATCCTAGAGTGTCAGCTAGAGACTTAAAGAAATCTCTGGCACATGCTAACATCTCTGTTGACGAATCTACGATACGCAAAACACTGAACAAGAATGGAGTTCATGGGAGGACACCACGGAGGAAGCCACTGCTGTCCAGAAAAAACATTGCTGCACGTTTGAAGTTTGCAAAAGAGCACCTGGATGTTCCACAGCACTACTGGCAACATATTCTGTGGACAGATGAAACCAAAGTTGAGTTGTTTGGAAGGAACACACAATGCTATGTGTGGAGAATCCAAAGGGTTCACATACTTTTTCTTGCAACTGTATATACCATTACCAATACCATGTAGGGCAGCGGTTTTCAAAGTGTGAGGCGCGCCTCCCTGGGGGGGCGCCAAAGCGCTTCAGGGGAGGCGCAGCATGAGGAAAAAAATAACGAGAACAAGATGAGTAAAGTGTCACTTGCACACTTTTGGCTGTCTGTGGAGACCGAGTTCCCCCACTTCGCCAAAAAGGCTGTATAAGTGCTCATTCCCTTCACCTCCACCTACCTGTGTGAGTGCGGGTTTTCCACATTGACTTTGATCAAAAGCAAGTGCTGGTCAAGGCTGCAGCCAGAGGATGATCTGCGTTTATTCCTGTCTGCATTGCATCCCCGCAGTACCGAAGTGGGCCAGTCGAGAGTCCCGGGCTGATTTGTAGATCCTGCCTGCATGGGTCTGATTTTCAAGACCCGCCCCCGCGATGTGCAATACCGAACCCGGCCCGCCACCCACACATACTGCCAATTAGTTCCGCAAACCGTCCCGACCCGTCGGCACAAGATCCCGCAAACCGACCCGAACCCGCACATCCTATGAGCAGTGAAAACATGCATTTTATGTACACACACAGTTGCGTATTTGGCTCAAAAAGCGTGGGATGTTGGTTATTTCCTCCTTCTAGGAACCAAAAGCCTCCCAGACGTTGGATTTCGCTCTTGAGGAATTGTTATTAAAAATGCTGTATTCTCCGCTAGAGAGCTTCACCTCAGCCATTTTGAATGTGGCGTGCTCAGCAGCAGATTGATGCGCTGCCGAGGTTATGATTATGTGCGGTCCCGCGGGGGAGAGGTCTGAGGAATCTTTAAACATTAAATGAAATTATTATTTAAATATATATTTATTATGCAACACCCGCGACCCGACCCGCATCTTCTTTGTTTTACCCAGAACCGAGCCCGGATTTTTTTTTAAATACCACTCGCAAATTACTTTTTTTGCGGGTCACCCGTCGGGTACCCGACCCGATGCAGGACTCTGATCCCCGCATCATCCGCCTGTGCGCATCAAAGACGCAGACTCATTGTTCCCAGCACTAAAGTAGGGGTGAGTGTAATAAGGAGGCAAAGTTGATGTTCAGTGTTTTGCCGCGAGCATACAAGGATGTATCCCGATGTTGAAAATGAAATTAAAAAAAATATTTTGTAATGTTTTTATAAGGTGACGCTACTCAGCCAATCAAATCGGTGCAGTCCGTGAGTCAGCACAGCGCGGCTGTTCTCATGTTCTCTGAGGGGAGGCTCACCTACCCACACTTTGAAAACCCCTGATGTAGGGTAGACCAGAGTTAACAAATATGACTTGCACATATTGGTTGAGCCTGAAAATGTTGCCCAACATTTTTTGCCAGTTTTAAATGTAAGTGTACACAAAATATTAAGCTTGCAATTGTCATTAACATTGTCCAAGCCACACCACCACATATTGTGTTTTTAAATGTAATCTTACTTTCCGATAGTCTCTCATGCTGGGACAGAGCAACAGGACCGCTCTCTCGCTGTTGATTCATCTCCTCTGACATTGGCGTTATCGTGCCCATCATCGCTGGAGCTTTCTGCTGGGTGACCCTAACCCCGTAGGAAGATAAAAGCCTCACATTGTTTCTGCACAGCTGGTGAATTCCCAGCCGTTTATTTTCCGCCCGAGCTTATCTCTGCCCTGACCTTGCTCAAAGTTTCTCCCTCTGCAGCACAGATGATCTGAGATAATGTAAGGGCAGTGTAATTGGATCAAAATGACAGCAGGTGAGGCCACAGTGAGAGACGGGTTAAGCCGTGGTGTCTGCTGTAAACTGCAACGGTTTAGCATTCTGTGACCCAACCAGCAGCGGTCCAGCCCGCCACGATCCGGCACATCGCTGACAACTTTGCTCATCCATGTTCATGGCGAGCTGTAATTGGCTTTTCCTGACATGATTGGAGGAAACACACGCGGAGACCTCTGCGCAAGAGATTGGGTCACACATGCCACGACAAGGTCGCAGTTCAGATGAACTCAATTTGGTATTGCAAATTGACAAGCAAGCAAATCTGGGGCAAATTGAGTGAGTGGACAGATTGATTTAAGGCCAAGGATTCTCTTAAAAGAGAAATAAGGGGGACATTCAGGGGTCCTTGAGCTACACCACACAATATCCTCCCGTGTGTTATAGGGGTGAAAAGAAACACCACTGCTAACCACATTATAATGGCAGAGCCCATTAGTCAATGACAGCGTACAGTTATGATGCTGTCATTTCATCCATACAGCCATACGTCTTCATATAGAGTTGTGTATAACAGTATTCTACCAAGTACTACTGTATTATAACAGAGGACAATGGAATAAAACCTTGACACCCGGCGGTGTAGCACTTTCATCTGCATTATCCTGCGTGCAGATGTTACATGCACTCAAGGTTACCGCTTTGGACTTCCAGTGCAGTACGTCTACATTATGCATTGCAATTTGATTATTCAAACCCTTGTTTAACAGCTTGAGTCAAGATAGGGCCCCAGTTCCCCCTCTACCCCAGCCCAAACCAAATCAGGTCAGAATGCTTAATTGTAGACCAATCAATCTTTACTAATGTAATGTCACTTTTATTTGATATGAATAAATGAGAAATCTCTCTGCTTGAGGAGTGTGTCGAGTGAAGGGGGGCGCTGGGCCGGCGTGGGCATGATGGGAATTAACCGCTTGATCTGCTGAATATGAATGCGCCTCCAAGATTATAAGGATTATTAGTTCTTTTCTTGGCTGACAATGGAGTTATTTTCAGACCCTATCGATTAAATTACTGAGGGGAACTGCCTTTGATATGAGCACTCCCACATGAGAAGCCACCTTTGGAATATGACTGGTGTTAAAATCGGGCCAAGGATCGTATCTTATTACAATGTAACAATGGAAAAGAGAGATTCAGGTGAGCAGACATTTTTGAGGCTTTATTTTGACTAATAGATTATTCAGTAAATAAATCATAATCATCATTTTACAATAATTCATTTTCTAATTTACTAATCCAGTTAGCAATAGCATTCTAAGCTATGTTCACGAAAACAGAGCAGTGCTTCTTTATCAGGGACGTGTCCTCCGGCAGGTTCAAAGTGTTTCATATGACTAAGTAACGTTGTTTTTCTCTCTCCTGTCTCCCTAGGTAGGATGACAACTGTGTCTTTATGCAACTGCAATAAACATCTGTGTGTGTTCTCTGTTAATGTCACAGGTTTAGTCCCTACGAGTGGTATAACCCCCATCCTTGCAACCCCGACTCGGATGTAGTGGAAAACAATTTCACCCTGCTAAATAGTTTCTGGTTTGGAGTTGGAGCTCTCATGCAGCAAGGTAGACGCCTCTGCCTGTCCCCTTTTTTCTAGCACATGTCCCACTTTTTGCTGGGGGTCACACCTTGCTCTTGGACCAGGCCCATGACCATGCATGGGGGCCTCTGTGCATGATGCTAGATGCTTTCCTGGTAGAGTCCAGCAGAATGGACTGAGTGGAATTTGATGTGTGATGATGTGATCGATGAATGAGGATGGTGCACCTGCATGCTACCCTTTTCCTAACCCCTCCCCTACCTTCCCCAACCTATCTACAGCATTCGAACAGGTAAGTGTACCCCCCCCCCCTTCCCAGGATACCTGATATTGAAGGAATGATTGAGATTGAATGTGAATTTAGGCCCGTCGGCCAAACCAATGCCGTATCTTCTCAACTAGTTTGCATCTTAAGACTGAAAAATAGTTTATAAGAAAAAGGAATGTTATTATTTTAATGATACAATGCATGCCAGAATGAGAGATATGTTGCATTTTTAAATGTTGTTAATATAACAAATAAGCAGGTAGATGATTGTAGGGCTTGGAAAGCATGGTATAAAGTGTATGTGTCACAGCATCTGGACAGTGCAAAGAAATAACTAGCTGCCATAGTCAAAGCTGCTTTAAAGGGTCAGTTCACATCCAGCTATAAAGATTTGTTTTGGGTTGTATACCCCCACGTTTTGAATACCTTCCTTTGACAATTATGCCTTAATTCTCACGCAGTATTGAACAAATTAATTTGAATATTTTATTAAACAACTTGGTTGAATACTTGATTCTGATTGGTCACTTTGGATGTACCAGAGATTGTTAATTATTTGCTAAAACCCGTTGCTAAGGAGGATAAAGAGACATTAGCTTTCATTGATCAGAAAACACCATGAAATACTTATTGAATATTCATTTTTATATTTGTGGAGATGATAAAACTTTGGATTCATGATGGTAAAACTGTTTATATAATACTTTCAAAATCAACTGAAGACCTTACAGTGAAACACAAGGTTTTATATGAATTAATACCACAGAGTTTGAAAATTATCCTTTTGAATTAAACTATAATTACTTGTGAACGTTTATTTTCAACCATAGAAAAGTTGTTAAAAAAATCAAGGTTAAGTCCTTTTTTTCAACAGATTTAATTCAGAGGCCCTGAAAGTATTTGTTATTTAATTATACGTTCAAACAGTGTTCCTAGCAGTCTGAATAATCCATTCCAAATGTGGCCTCTACCGTTGAAGTAGGTGAGTGAAAAGAAAATATCTGCATGATAACATATCAGGAGAGGTCAGTTAGAAAACTTTTTATTTGGATGAAGTGACCCTTTAAGTCTATAGACAATCTTTCTTCAGAATAAGTAACGTATCCCTTGTTGGCTGGTTGCATGCTGTACAGTATACTGCAAGCGTACTAATATACCCAAATTAGCTACTAATATTTCTTACAGATTTGTATTTATGAATCCTAGGATGCAAATTGACATCAAATTGATGGCTGGTTTGACAGAATCCGTGAAAGATCTTGGAAATGATGCCTTTTAGCAACTCCGAATAGAGAATAAAGTAGTGTTGTTTGTTTGACCAGCTAGCAGCACATACTTGTAGGGTTGACCAGTTGAGAAGATTTGGCTGAGGCCCAGACGGCGGTGGGATAGACTGACCTCACGGTGTCTTCATGGCACCGTGAGCTCTGCACTGTAGAGAGGCTCCCCTGCCCGGAGGCTTGCCCCGCCCCCCAGAAAACTGTGGGATGTGCTGTTTGGTCATGACGTTACCTTGGGTACATGACAGTCAGCACCAACCAGGCTCTGTTTGGGTCAACTCGCTCCTCAGAGTGGGTTGCCCCTCTTTTCTTTTCTTTTCTGGTTTCTGAGGAGGAAAAGGAAAAGAAGCATGGAGCTGGTAACATGTTTTAAACATACCTGCGTCTGATAACAGAATATGCAGAATCCTCTGCTCACAGAACTGATGCATATGTGTTCATGCCTGCTACCTTGATTTGTGTTTGTGGTGTTATGAATGGGCAGAGTGGGGGCTGTTGCCAGTGCTGGGTGACTTCCATACTGTGGTGAAGCTACTTCTGACAGTGTGGATGGCTGGTGGCTAACAGAGTGAGGCAGTGATGACGTAGTTCTAACCATGGAGTTTATGAGACTTACACGTTTTGTTCAGCAGGATAATCTCCACACATTATGATAAGATCAAATGTACTTTATTGATCTCAATTTGGGAAATGTTTGCGTTGCAGCAGCAATCACCATAAGTACAAAGCTAACGTTAGGCTATAAATGAACTACATCACGTTTGCAAGGTTGTGTTTCACGACCGCTAAGCTAAAGGTGACTAATGTTCGGCTTGATGATGAGTATAGTTGAGAGTCAGTTGTTAGCAACAGCTGTATGACACATATCTTAAGATTGTGTTAACCACAGACCTTATTTTTGGTTTTTAACCAAAAAACTATCAAATAAACGTTGACTTTGGAAGTGCTAAATAATAAGTAATTCCTGCACCACTCTGTGAGAGGTACAACCACACATTTGTTTTCTAAGGGGGGCTCTGTGTGAATAGCAGTAGGATGGGTCTTTATGTTGAAATCACACAATTATTGCCTAAACTCTAAATCACTTTCAGTTCATGTATTTGTGAAATATTTTGGCATGAGAAATGGCAAACCATATTGCAAATTAGAGCTATGATCCAACTACCAAATACACATTATGTTGAAACCATTCCAGATATGTTTGGTTCTTTAAAAAACATCAGATCTGAGATATACAGTATATGTTTCAGTGATTTAATCAATGTATAATCAACATACTGTGTGGTTTGAAGGCTAAAACTGCCAAATATATCAATTTAACACCCCATAATTAAAAAGTGGCATCATGGTGCTACAAAAGAGTAGGTGTAGTGCCATTGCTCCATTATTTGAGCATGCTGACAGTAAACACTTCCAGCTACTTGTGAAAAGACAATTGTGTTCATGTTAATGAATTCAACCAATGGTAATTGTATGATATCAGCATGGTGTGATTGTATGATATCATCAGTTATGATTTAACAGGTAAGTAAGCCAATGTATTCCTAAAAACATGATGTGCTCCTGGGTTTAAACAGTAGGAGGCATGCCTCCCCCCCACTCCATGCTGTCATTCCCTCTCCATTGCAGTATCAATAGCAATGGGCTCGGGCTGCAGGTGACTGTCATGTCTCTCGCTGCATCCTCCCTCTACTAGACAGCTCACTCAGGGGACAGCGAGAGAGACAGAAAAAGTTTGATGAAAGGGAGTCTCTCACAAAAGGGAGTGGAGTACAGAGTTCTTAACCTCCTATCTCTCTGACTCTTTATCGGCTTTGTGAATGTGCGAAATCCCAGCTTTCAATAGCTTAAGCCGCTTGAGGAGAATAGTCCTGATATAACCCAGGTCCACCTCCTTTTCTTTGGACAACAAAACTCCCTACCTTATACTCTACCCAGACACACATGCTCCCTAATGCTCTGCATACATTGTGAGTAAAACTTGAATGTTAAACAGGTACATTAATGGTACATTAACTGTAAGAGGAAAAATAAGTAACTAATGCTGTGCAAAGCTAAACAACACTATATTGTTAAACCACCAATAATGTCAGATATGTTTCTCAACCAAATACATTCATTTTGTAAAAATAGCCACAACCAATGGAGTCATTTGCAAGTGAAGTAAATCATTAATAGGTTGGTATCCTCTTTTTTGGGAACAGAGAGCTGAAGAATCTGAAATAGGGAGAAGTTATCATTTGAGCTGTGTGCGATCCGATTTTATTAAACCCTGTAATATAATAGTATACTGTCACAGCACTAGTAGTACTGTTAAAGTGATTTGTTTTTTGGTTTTGGGATAAGCCTTATGGCAGTACCAGCTACTTACAGTCCATCCCATATTCTAAGTGACACTAGCTCTCTACCTCTGTGTTAGCACTCAGGGCTAGCTCATGTATCGTTAGCAACCAATCAATAATGACAGATAACAACCTGTGACAGTGAGGTCTCGAATAGTGAATCTCCAAAAAAGTGCTTTAAATGTTTGTCCAGCAATCAAATTGGCAAGATGAATTCGTTGGCAGACTCAAAAATAACTAGCTAGCAAGTTATCGGTTAGCTTGCCAGCAGTAGATCACCAAGTTCCAGAAGTAACTTGGCTTCAGCACTTTCTGGCAGAGTGACTGAGTGAATAAATATTAGTTTTAGAAGAGGCGGTGCAGTAATGACACACAGTCACTCAGTCACTAGCACGCAGGAAGCTAACGTCAGCCCATGAGGCTGACCCACTCTGCCCACTTTCTGTGAATGTGAGTGTGTGATCCAGGCAGAGTGCTGCCCCCTCCCCAGCCTGATGCTGTCCCGGGCCTCACCACCCTCCTTTGCTCCTCTCGTTCAGGATCTGAGCTCATGCCCAAAGCCCTCTCCACCAGAATTGTAGGAGGAATCTGGTGGTTTTTCACGCTCATCATCATCTCTTCTTACACGGCGAACCTGGCGGCCTTCCTCACCGTGGAGAGGATGGAGTCGCCCATCGATTCTGCTGACGACCTGGCCAAGCAGACAAAGATAGAATACGGGGTGGTGGAGGACGGTTCCACCATGACCTTCTTCAAGGTTAGTTACAACTGGATATCATTCAACTAAATACACTCTTTTCTTTTTCTACACTGTTGTGTTTCACTGCTCTATCACCCAGATGTTTAAAAGATAACAATATGGGTATGACAAGGAATATGATCAACTTTGAGCTGTTTGCAGAGGCATGCAACCACATCATTTATACACAGACATTGCTACAACAGTACCTAATATTTGACATTAGATAAGATACGAGATAACTCTAAGAGGCTTAACCTTTCTTATGTTTGCTGCGCTATACAATTGATTTAGTATTATACTTTGATTTTGTTGGGGCTATAGATCCTTCATTTACCATATTGCATCTTGGTATTGACTCTCCCTACCTGGTAAAATAGTTTTTCAACTTTTTATCAGTTACCTTTATGGTTAAGACAGGTTGATGCTCCTTTCACTTTTGTTTCTGACAGATATCAATGCATTTCATCAACAAGCATCTCTTTAGAACTAGGCTATCATAGTTTGTGGTAACTCCGGTGACACATGCAGTTAAGAAACATCTCCTTTTTCGCAAAAGCATTGGGGCTCAAAGGCTCAAAGTCAGTTGGTGGACAACTTTCTCCCACAGTAAAATATCTATGCCCCTGATGAAGGCTATGGAGCTTTACCCATTGAGGGTGAAATATCTTGACGAATATTGGAAGGAGTTTTTCTGTAGGGGTTTCGTTCTTAAAACAACTTCGCGAAAAATCCTTTAGATTTTCTGACTTGTCTACAGCATGTTATTATTTGCATTATCCAATGATATTCTTACACTTGCATAAGTTTCATTAAAGCAACCTTTGGATTTAGTAATAATGCGAAACTGAGGTGAGGAGATAGTGTACTTAATTGGTGCACATTTGTAAAGAATTTAAGTTCCACAAATCTATTAACACACAGTAAACCAACTACTTCACTAGAAGCTAATGGCTGCTTTGCCCAGTTGGTGTTCCAACCTTATCTTGAACAATCATGTGTAGCTATATCGGTTAGTTGTATTATTTTCCCACTAGTCGTATAAGATCACATGATAATCAGTTTGTGAAACCACATTACGTGTTCATGGTCATGAGGAGCTGGAACCAAGCCCTGGATTGGTCACCAATCTGTCTCTGGTGTTTAACATTTCTTAAATACAGGTCCTTCTTGCTTTGAGGCAACACTGCTAAACACCCAGCACTCGTGTCACTATAATTAAATACTGCTGTACTCTTTTTTTTTTCGCCAGTGAAATAGCTCCCAGCCATTTTGTTGTTTGAGCCATTGATCCCAATTTGCGATTTGTTTTCTTCACAGCAGCATGCAAACAAGGCATTGTACATGAAATAACAGTGAAGAAATAATAAACATAAACAGTTAAATATTCATATTAACAGTACAAGACAAACAAAACAGTAAAATATATTATATATATATATATATATTGATGGTAACAATTATATATATCTCATGCATGCAAATTAGTCGTTTTTCAGCGCCTCCCGCTTTTTTAACGCTGATTTGGGTGACTTGTGTAATTCGTGGAGAACCGAAGAGTTTTCGTTTTGGGGGGGGGGTCTGACTCACGGGCTGACGGACAACTTCTCACTTCAAAACACTACTGACACCTTTTGCGAAGAAGTCCTACCATAACCAGGGTTTCCCACACATAGACACATAGCCGCCAGGTATATTAACGGCCGCCAAAGTATATTTTGTAACCGTCCGCGGGCACGACGCCATCTACGATCGATTAACTAGTGGACAATGATCCCTCGCTCTACGCCTGCTGTACCTGTTCGCTCTGCTATCGTGTGAAGGGTCTGCTAACAAGCGAACTTCTGAGAAACAGAGGAGTCACGTATTGTTGCACATCAGTCATGCGCAAATGCGGCGAACTAACAGAACTAACAGTTCACGAGCGTGCTCCCCCCCCCGCCCCCCCCCCCCCGGCTACCACCACAAGTATATTTCAGATCTGTGGGAAACACTGCTAGACGTACAGCAGTAGAAACACTTTCGCAAGCAAAGAAGAAGAAGAAAAACTGAAGCCCTTAAAGTTAATAGTGTATAATATCCATGGGCGTAATTTACACTGAGGACAGGGGGGAACATTCCACTGGGGACAGGGGGGAACATGTCCCCCCCCCACCTTTCAAAATCACGTTTGTGTTTTTTTTTTTTTTTTACGCAAGTGGTCATCGCCACGGAGGAGCACACAGCGTCTGTGTGTGTGTGTGTGTGTGTGTGTGTGTGTGTGTGTGTGTGTGTGTGTGTGTGTGTGTGTGTGTGTGTGTGTGTGTGTGTGGCAGAGTGCATTTTGTGTGAGCGAGAGAAAGAGAGAGAGAACGCACCAGTTACGGCAGGGGTGCCCACAGTTTTTGGGCCGGTGGGCTAATTTTGAAATGACCAGCTCACCGAGGTCTACCAACCAAAAATAAAATCCCAAATTGCAAGGGGCTGAATAACACGTTTTATATATACATGGGATAACTACAACAACTCTATTTGGGTTTTTGAACAGAAACAAATACATGAATACATAAAACTAAAATGGCATGTTAACCTCTCTCTATTTGTCTCTCTCTCTGTTAAGAAACACATAACTAGCAGGCTATGAAACCACTCTCCATGTCCTGACAACTTAAACATAAAACACAAATATAAGTACAAGGAACAGTCTCTCAAAGTTATAATGATATATACATAGGTCCAATATATTTCTCTCTCTCTCTCTCTCTCTCTCTCTCTCTCTTTATATTTACGCTTGAAATATGTATTGTTTTAAGTGTTGATGCATTTAACCTCAATTTAAAGAAAACTAATTTCCCGGGGGTGCATGGCCCCGGACCCCCCTATAAGATGTGAGGTCCACCCACAAATAAAACAGGTTCAAATGGATAGGATACTAGATAAGTTTGCACACTCACACTTGGTATTTTTAGCACCATAGTCCCTAATATATTTGTAGAAAGGCAGGAAATGGTGAAAAGGAATCTAACGATACAACCAATGTTAATATCTAGGCCGTCTCCGATACCGAGTTCCGGTGTTGAAAAGGCTCCGGAAAACGGCCGTCCAATCTTTTTAGGACTAAACCCCCCAGAATCTACACGTAGATCACGTAATCTCCTTAGGGGGGCGTTTACAGTGCACTTCAGCCTCGGATGTCCGACCGCCAGGATAGCAAAACGTGTAGTATAGTGTAGTAGGTGTTGGTGGGCTGGAAGAACCCCAGAGCAGTATCTAAACTGCCCCTGAAGGAGAAACCCTGTGTCGTTGGGAGACCCCCTGGTAATTAGGGCAGCTTGAGGACCCACAATCCCTAACCCCCAATTTTGATCCCCAGTTATACCAATCAAAACAATGCAAATGGAATATCAACACAGCCAGAGTCAAACATTAATATCACATCAGCAGAGCATATGTCATATTTCAACATTAATCAACACCACATCAACCAACACACTAAACAATGTGAAACTATAGTTTAACCTTAGCAGGGTTTCTATTCCCCTTAAACAATTTCAAATCCAAATGATCAACTACTGTCAGCCTTTTCCAAGGAAGGGTGTTCTTACCTCACTCTAAGCCCAAACAGATACCTTCAGAGACCACGAGAGAGACCAGGAATTGGGTCGAAATGTACAATGTACAAACCGGTTTTATTAAGGTTTGAACTCAAATACAGGATTTACAAGAATCCAAAAAAATAACAAAGACACAAAGTCAAAATGCAAAAGCAACAGGTTCACAAGTTAAATGTCCTAAAGCCATCTGGTTTCTTCTTCTCCATCCTTCTTTATATGATATGTCATTTTAACGTTTAACATTTTCATGAAAGCAGAACACATTGTGAATGTCATGTTTAGAATCAAATTTTTTCTTTAAACATTTCAATTTCAAATATGCAACCTTTATACTTTAATTCATTAACAGAGACTTCATTTATTAACAGAGGCAACAGGGACAGCTTGTCTCTAAGATTCACTGGCCCAGGAAGTTTGATTCGAATCTTTGCGTAGGCCGCCTGCATCCTGTGCTTATTGTTGTCCTCAACCATCGTAACCTGTAAATAATAATAAAAACCCTTGATTTATAACTTAACATCTCCGTCTCCTATGGATCTGAGTATATTCTAAAGAACAGCTCATTGAAGCATTATAGCACAGGCCTTTGTCAGATGGTATATTACGCTGTTTTTTTCTACTTCGAAATGGCACATTTCCACTGCAGCGGGGTAGCCCCGTTTAAGCGTCCCTAAGCGTCCTCGCTCAGGCCTCGGGCTGCCTCGCTGGCCGTCCGAGGCCGTGGCGCATTTCCATTACAGTTTAGGACCTGGGGTAGCAACGCAGTGTAGGCGGGGCGATCGGCTTTGTTGTTCCGTCGAGCTCCCGCTGGATTTTATCATCCCCAACGAGATGTTGGAACGTCGTCACCTCCTCGGTCGACCACGGTGTGCTTGTCTTTGACGTTGCCATTTTTGTAGCTCCTCCGTTTACAAAAATGCTGTGTATAAAAATGCTGCAAGCTTGCTTCTAGATATACATGCGACGCTAGGGATGATCTCGCGCGCGATCTTGTGACGATTCTCTCTGACCAATCAGCAGTCGAGAGTGTTGACGTCACTAGTTCAGCCCTGGCCCTGGCCTGATAGAACCACGATTTTATGGGGCCGGAAAAAGAGGGAAAGAGTACCCGCTAGCCGGTGCTACGCTATATGGAAAGGCCACCAAAAACTGGCCTGGCCGCTTGAGGACGATTAAGGACGCTTAAACGGGGTGCGCCATAATAGTTCTCTCTTTTTTCACCATACGTGTGTTTGCATCCATGATATCTGTAGAGTATCTCTTTCAAATATACAATACGAACATACAGAATTGACGTCATTGTACTATATAGGCCAGGGATCACCAACTACATTTGTCCAAGGGCCAAAATGTATCCAATAGACACTATCGCGGGCCAGCGGGGGGGGGGGGTACAGGTACTGCATAAAGCTTAGCAGACTCTTCACGCTAATGAAGGATCACTTCTAGGCAGGGTTGGGAGGGTTACTTTGTAAATGTAATCAGTTACTGATTACTGAATACATGCTCTGAAAGTAATCAGAATACAGTTACAGTTACGTGTCTTAAAAAAGTAACGTGTTCAGGTTACTTTTAGAATACTTTTGGAATACTTTCTTTTTCCATAACAGATGGGTATGTTTTGGTAAACAGGAGACACTTGTTTTACTGTTTTAATGGCTTATCAAGAACTCAAACACAACATCTTGGTGTCATTCTGGACAGCTCCCTCTCATCTGCACCCCACATAACATCACCCGGACTGCATTCTCCTACTGTAAACCTTTCCTTAGAATATGTTATGAATTGTAAGGTGTCCTTGGGTGCTTTGGAAGGCGCCCCTAAATAGAATGAATTATCATTATTATTTATTATCTGAAACGATGTAATAACTTTTAAAACTTGTTCCAGTCACTTGCCCCATGCATTCAGCAGCAGCAGGCCATTCACTTTGATCCCGTTATAAATGTCATCATTTCGACAATAAAGAAATGCTACATAAACGTTATCTTGCACATTTTATCTAACCATCTCCGTTTCCAACTTTCAATATATTTTAAAAGAGATCTCTCTCTCTCTCATCTGCGTGCGAGGGTGGGGCCTCACAGACACGCTGCATCTCTCTCTCGCTCACAGACACGCTGCATCTCTCTCTCGCTCACAGATACGCTGCATCTCTCTCTCTCACAGACACGCTGCATCTCTCTCGCTCACAGATACGCTGCATCTCTCTCTCTCACAGACACGCTGCATCTCTCTCGCTCACAGACACGCTGCAGCGCTGTGCAGTGTGCACACAGTTCTGCCGGTAATGAATATTACATTTTGTGAGGAAACTTTTCCACCAATAATTCCAATAAGTATTCCAAAATGTATTCACTTCAGGTTTACGAAAGTAACTGTAATCAGATTACTCGTTTTTCAAATGTAACGCCAGCTGAATAGTTAGCCTACTTGATTTTTGTATTCTGATTACGTAACGCCGTTACATATATTCCGTTATAACCCAACCCTGCTTCTAGGCTACTGTCCCGCAGCTCCTGCCTCTCTGTTGGACTCTGTCGCAGAGGGGCTGCTGCTGTGGTGCGGAGCGCACAAAGCAGACTCTTCACAACAAGGATCACTTCTTCTTCTTCAAGGAAGGGAAGGTTTCGCAGTACGCAGTCTACTGTCCCGCAGCTGCTGCCTCTCTGTTGGACTCCGGTACTGCACCTTACTCACGAGACGTTGTAAAAAAAATAATGGGTGGGGGGCGAACGCAGTAACCACTCCGCCAACGCCACAGTCACCCCCGTCGTGCGGGCCGGATGAGAATGTCTGGCGGGCCGGATGTGGCCCGCGGGCCGCCAGTTGGTGGTCACTGATATAGGCTGACCTACAACTAACAAAGTAAACATAAGATACTATTTACAGTACGTGTGTAGAGTAATTGCTTATTAATGTAAGAAGTACGGTGTGAGATTGATATATACAGATAAATGAATATGTGTGTTGAAAGTTGAACAGGTGGAGTCCGGTTAAGCAAAAGGCAACTTAAGAATGATGACTTCCTGTATAAGTCTGTGTGACAGCGGAGTTAAGTTGAGTTCTGTATTAATCCAGCCCCGTTTGAAAACGTCCCGGCCTTAGATCTCTTTGATTAGAGTTTCATTTATTATTTTTTCTCTCTCGCAATCCATCCATGGCACTCGGACAGCTTTGAGATGTAGCTTTTTTTCACACCTCGTTTTCATCCATCTGTGCAGTAGGCACCATGCGTTCGCAGGTACTGTTCACACACAGGGACACGGCTGTGATTAATATGTTTGAGTGTGTTCCATCTCAACTGAAACACACTCCAGCGATTCATTAGAAAAGTGCTGTGGTGAGAGTTGCACAGTCTCTTTATCATTTCACTACACCAATGAATGAAAACAACAGTTGGTGTAAGACGCAGGATATCTGCTTGTTAATCATCCTACCCATCCTGAGGTCCCTCTGCAGCCATAAGTTACTGTTGGTCCAAACCATGTGTGCATTATGGGATAGGTTGGTATCCAAACATGGGTGATACCTGCTAATTGCAGCTTTTCTTTCTTAGTGTCAAGTTGGAGAAATTACAAAATAGCATATACTTCTTATACTCTTAACATAATTGCATGACAGTGTCTACAAATACATGCTGTGATAAATAACTTCTCATCAACGATAGAAAAACAAAACCACCTTTCTCTAGAATATCACACGTTCACAGGTGGAATGTTGATGAAAGAAAAAGGAAATTGCCAATGTTGTTGGCAGAGTGGTTACTACTCCATATCTGTCCTTTCATTTATCTCAGGTGGCTGACATTCATCGACATCACACCTTAACTAAAATGCTTCCAAGCCAAACACCTTTTTTCAAAAAGCTTTGGTTTTAAATCTCACTTCATATCATACCTCCTGAGCGTGTTGTGAATATTTATGTTACCAATGGTTGTGAAAAGTAAAGAGAATGTTGTGAAGGGAACCGAAAATCATTAAAGCTTTGGTTCTAATACATTTAAAATAAATATATTTTTACATTTACCTCCAGTGGTGCAGATGTGCGAGAGTGTCTGTTTCTGACTCAATACAATGAAGTTTGATGGATGTTTTGAAACCAGAAAACAATGGGAAGTTTCTGCGTAGGACTGCATTATGCACCAGAATATTATAATGTTGAATAGTGCTCTGTCTACCCCTCCCTCTGTAGGCTTCCTACCCACCATTGGCTGTCTCACACACGCAGTGTCTTTATTTTCCATGGTCATGTTTCCTCTCTCCATTCCCCTGCCGCCGTCCCTCAGATGCGCGGGCTGCATCTTCACAGCAGTAAATGCTATTTTCAAATTATAAATGGTTCTACTGCTCATACTTTAGCTGAGATGGTTCTCAGTTTCATTCTGCTGACATCATTAGAACTCTCAATAAACAACTGTGTGTTTTGCTCTCTTTATACAAAGAGATATTGCACACCTTGCAGCCAACCATAATCTAAACTTCTCATTGGTAACAGTATATAGTGAGTAAGACTTAAAGTGGTATACAGTACGCGTACTGAGTAAACTAAGCACATACTTCTACAAAAAGCTGTACAGTGCTACCTGTAAGCGAGTTAGCTTTATGCGTTGTGTTATTTTGAAGGTGCAATGTGTACGATATTCCAGAGTTTAAACTTAAGGCATTAAAGAAATGCTTTTCTGGGCGTTGAGTTGTTGGTAGCTCTGGAAATAATAAAGCTACAGTTAACAGTTAGCTCAAGTTTTGCGACAGCAACTATGGTCTAACCCCCGGGAAGAGCCATCTCAGGGTTTCCCACACATAGACTTTACTTGGGCGGGGCCGCCCAGATATATTAACGTCCGCCGAAGTATATTTCGCGATCCATTTCGGTTTAATCTTTTTTTATCCGTCCGAGAGCACAACGCCATCTGCGATCTATTAACTAACCCTCCCGTACCGGTTCGCTCTGCTATCTCGTTAAGGATTTGCTTTATGCGCTCGGCAGTAACTCCGCCGCGAGGCTCCGGCGAACAGTTCATGAGCGTGCTCCGTGCTCCACTAGACATTTTATCTTGATGCATCACTGAACAACTTTCATATGTTTTAGCAGTGCCCCGCCTCCAACGTTGTATTTAGTTCTCTTTATACATCCATGGTTAGATCCAGCGTCCTAAAGAGAATAAGTATGTATATTCCAAAACTTAGAATACATTCAATATGTCAAACTATCACAATACAATTTAAACATACTCATTATAGTATCCTTTTTTTGTAACTGATGATGCAATAGGCAAGTTTATTTATATAGCACCTTTCAACACAAGGCAATTCAAGGTGCTTTACAAAAATGAAAGACATTCAGACAAAGGCATTTAAAAATAATATAGGAAAAATAGTGCCTCATATTTATTTGTAGCAGGCTGCTCAGCACTACACCTTTAACTGCATGCATCATAGTGGACTATAACTAGAAATGTTGCCAAGTAACAACTAAAGCAACTAAAGCCAATCAGGAACAACTTTTCTGTTTGGTTGTTCCAAAAACCACAAGATGATGTGTCCACACATAACAATTAATATTCACAGCCAGGAAAACAAGACAAAATACTTAATGTTTTTCTAATTATTGACCTCTGCTGCAAAATACCAGTGTAATGGTGGATAATTATGGAGATTGTGTCACTCGTCTCGAACAGGAACATTCGCTATGGACTGTCCCTACAATAACACTGAATAATTTAATAAGCAAACACACACCACTGCTGTGTCTTGCTTGTTAGCTAATAAAATCACTTCTTACAAAAGAGGTTGCTGTTTCTTCACCTTCTGTGTATACTGTGGGGATATTTTGCTGCAGAGACAATAGTCCCTCACATGGCCGTGGCACTGAGCTGCATGTCCCCAGGCTGTACAAGCATCAATTGTTTTGCATTAGCCATGGGACCAATGGGGGGAACACCACCAGCATGGTGATTAAGCATGAATTATGAAAACCTCAGTCAGGGTTTTTTTACCAAGTGTTATTATTGCTCTTGGAGCATGAAAAACAAGATTTGAATTTTTTTTTTTTTAATCTAGTTTTTTCAAAGAGATTTTTATATGTCCACTCAGGTGGACAGTGTGCGTTCAGGGTTTGAACTGAAGAGATGTACATTTTGAAAAAATGATAAATAAAGATGTGCAAACTTAAAATTACATTATAATAACATAAGTATGTTGATTTACGGCCCAAAAAGATATTGCAGATGAAGTATCTTCAAGAATAACCATGGCCAGGGGCCAATTTGAGGCCCCACGCACAGTTATTGCATCAAATATAATTTATATTTTATCTAATCTCTGAAATAGTAATACTATAATGATAATAAATACTGTATCGTATAATGAAACGTAAAATGGCATCTAACTGAGGAGGTATTTTGCTGGTGAGAGATTTGAGTTGCTTTAGCGTGGAGAAGCTAGTAAGCCTATTGGATTTGTTTTAGATAGGCTCAACATGTTTCATATGCAGACCTTATTTTCCTGTTCCATGTTCAAATAAACCATTTTCAGTGGTACCGCTGAGAAAGAGTCATGTTTTTGGTCATGGAAAATTAGGTAAAGGTCCTGGAGAATTCATGGAAAAGTCATTGAAAATCATTGGTGAAAAAGTGTATGAACCCTGATTTCAACTCAGTAACAAATGAGTCAGTGTTTGTGTCATCATGGCAGAATTGGTTCCTTAGAGACACATACTGTACAGGAAATTGTATAGCTGTGTGTCAAGTGTAACATGCAGACACAAAACTTTACAGATTTGTATTCAAGATCAAATGAAGGATTGAAGATGGGTGTGGTAAAAGCAACGGCGCCCAAAGTAGTTGGCATTGCAGCTCATGTGCAAACGGAGGCACTACAACTTCCGTATCAGTCCGTTATACAGCACTTTACCCGGTAAAGGCCCGGACACACGGGCCGCTTTCGGCCGTCGATAGATGACTGGCCTTCGATGAGCGTCCTGTCGCCCTACTCAGATTGGTGTGTCCAGCACCGTTGTGTCTTTTCGGCCGGCAAAAGGCTGTCAGCAAAAGAAATCAGTCTGATTGGCTGTTCAGCTTAGCGAATCAGTGCATGAGAAGCGAAACGGAAGTGAAGAAGGCACACACAGACGGCTATTATTTTTCATTTTCCAGCACCGCACTAAACATGTCGATTACAAGTCGTTATGTGAAACAGTCTGTGATGGACGAGAGTGAAAATGGAACGCATACTATTTGTTGTTTGTTTATATCACAAACTGTTCTTCTCTCGGTTATCACGCAGTCTGTCTTCCGGTTGCCTCTTTTGAAAGATGAGTACACACTACCGCCGCCTGCTGGTAAGGAGAGTTATTGCCACTCACGCATGCGCAGTGCGTACGTGCTACTTGGCCGTCGGCTGAAGTCTTTGCGGTGTGTTCCAGTGCGACTGTTGGCCAAGACGCAGAGACGCGAGGCGACGCAACAGTCGGGTCCGTCGGGACGTGTTCTTTGGTGTCAGTTTGGTGTGTCAGGGCCTTTAGACTCCTCATAGTGCTTTGTACACATACAAATCATAAATCACCCATTCACACACATTTATACAGAGACATGCAAGTTGCCACCTGCTCAAGTAAGCTAACATTCACACACTATTGACCATGCCATAGGAAGCAATTTAGGATTAAGTATTTTGCCCAAGGACACATCGACACGTTGACTAAAAGGATAGCCATCAATTTAGTAATTGGCAGTTTTTTTCAGAGAAATTAGTCAGTGTATCACTGCCTCTCAATCTTACTTTAGCCTAGCTAGCTGCCATTGCTGTTGGGAAGAAGCTAGCCAGAGGTGTATACTGGAACTCTACCAATGAAACCATTTAACCAATGAAAATGCATCAGAGCTTCTGCTGATCAAAATCAACCCCAAATCTGAAAAGAAGTAATTTACCAATTTGAACCTGGCTGACCGTATTTACCTCATAAATCTACTCCCTATTGTTGCATTACTGTTATCCGTGAAGGATAAAAGTGCATAAATGGAAAAATAGGAACGATATAAAAGATTTCAATTTTCAGCTGTTTTATTATTGATTATGCCGAACCAATTATTGTTTGCTACCGAGAGGGAGAGAAAATATGTCGATTTGCCCTTTTCAGACAGCAGGGATATATTACCCCTTTTATTATTGGTAATGATGTTGGTATAAAAATATAATATCCCATGGATGTAGAGAAAGATTGTAAAACCTCTAATGAATAATAATAATATATGATAATCAGTATTAGACTATCATATACATATTTAATATAGTCTATATCTTTTTTATTCATTCAAGTTTTTTCTTTAATAATACATTTTATTTTTAAAAGTGCAACAAATAGTGGTGTTCCTTTCATAGATCTATTATGTTCAATGTATTATAAACAGATTGTGTAAGAGAATATTTGATAAAAGCAAAGAAGTTTTTCTGCTGACAATAACATAGCAACACTTCCCTCTGCTCTCTGGAGCCTTTGATTACGGCCCTTTGAAAGAATATGCAAAACACTTTGGCAGCGGCTCCCCGTGTTGACGAGGACCAACATAGTGTGTGTCTGATGGCAATTCAAATTCACACACACACAAACAAACCCCGATGTGCACAAATGTGTAAGTAAGATCAAATGTATGATACCATTTACATGTAAACACATCAGTTAAGACAAAACCATCTTTAACTCATAAATCCTATACATAGCAACACGTATTGGTAAATATATGCAATACAAACACCACTAATTACAACTCTACACAACTTCTCAAGAACCTCTTTAAGCCTTACAAATGAAACCAATACTCATCAGAATAAGATATTAAACTGAATAAAAAAGCCCTGAACTTGGTTCATTTCATGATGTCATTGATGACCTTAGAAAGCAGAAATACAAATATTTTAGTGTTAATGAAATACGTTTGAATTAGATCACAAAAATATGAATTACAAATATTTTAAAGAAAAATAAGTTGTTTCCAGATGAAAATATAACAGTAAACAGGCTAAACAAACAATAGATGGGATTGAAGTTATAGTAGACCTGATCAGCTGTGAATTGGTGTAATAATAAGACAGGGTTTTCTCTTTTCTAAATTCTGCACACAATGAATACTTAACCCGACAAAGCTTGTAAAACAATACACATCTTTTTCAGTAATTAAAGAGCATCCAGACTCAGAAGCAAACGGCCCATATAATAATAATAATAATAATAATATATTTAATTTGTTAGCGCTTTTACAGGTGCTCAAAGACGCTTTACAGATATAGTGAAGGGAAAAGGAAGGAACAACAAATAAATATATAGTAAACAATCACACATTAAAAGCCAGATTGAAGAGGTGAGTTTTTGTGAGTTTTTTGAAGGTGGTGAGGTCAGTGCAGTCTCTGATGGGTTGGGGAGTGAGTTCCAGAGGGAGGGGGGCAGCGACGGAGAAGGCTCTGTCCCCCAGGTCCGGTGATTGGTGCGGGTGGGGATGGATAGGAGGTTGGCATCTGATGAGCGGAGGCAGCGGGGAGGGGCGTGGTGGTGCAGCAAGTCTGTGAGGTAGGGGGGGGCCTGATTGTTGAGGGCTTTGTGGGTAATGAGGAGGACTTTGAAGTTGATTCTTTGACGGACGGGGAGCCAGTGGAGGTTCTGGAGGACGGGAGTGATGTGGTCTCGGGAGCGGGTGTGGGTGAGGAGGCGGGCAGCAGAGTTCTGGATATGTTGGAGTTTATTGATTAGGTTGGATGGTATGCCGTAGAGGATGAGACATTGGTCCTGCATCTCCTTAATGCTAACTGAGCATTCACAGAACTATGTGAGGTTGCTATGCTGTGAGGTGGAAGGCAACAGGCAATGCAATACATTAGGACCAGAAGTTAACATGATGCCATCTATGTGCACAACCATTTTATTCAACTAAGTTTAGAAGTGGATTTAATGCTAATTTACCGATAAAAAACGTCATATACAATTTTTTGTATATGATGTATATTTTCCTAAATGGAGCAGTGATGTTGTTCGAATGTAAACACTTTTTTTATTGGCACTGTGTTTCCTACATTTGTCTATTTTGGGTTCATAATTACAAGAAAAAACCATGATGGAAAGAAAATGTGTGTTTTAGTTATTCAACATGTAGTGTCTACACTTTCAGGCTTGTATTTAAAGAACTAATGCAGTAGCCCACACTCTTCTTGATGAATATCATACAGTAAATATAGCCCTGCATCTCTAACAACATTAACATGTTGAATGAGTCTGCCCTCTTTAAGTCTGCTATTTGATTTAAAAGAAGCGAGATGATTAGTGTGCACTTTTGTTTCTTGCTCCCGGGGGTCCCGGAGCCAACTTTAGTTTGATTTGTTCTTTTGTTGACTCTGCACTGTTGCTCAGAAAGTGGGCTCCTGTGCTACTGTAAGCTGTTACGTGATGTTTCAGGACTTGCTGACCCAAACCCACTCCCCCCTTTACTCACACGGCTCAGAGAAGTGAAGCAAATAGAACAATTAATGTCTAGCTTACAGTTGAGCTGCATTGTCTGTGGATGGATGGTATCGCGGTCTGAAAGGGCATGCAGGATATTTCTCTGAATCAGGAGTAGGTTTTTTCCAGGAACGTAAATGTATGTTTTTCTGGATTAAATAGAAAGCTAGTGCTGTGAACTGTAAGCAAATTCTACCAGTTTTTTTTATAGAGCTAGCATTGGCAAATAGCAAGAGAACACTTCAAACCCATAGCATTGAGAGCAAGAAGAACCGTAAAAATAAAATAAATCAGTATTCCAGCTCAGACTTTCTTCGTCCCTGATTATGGTTACTATAATTAATTTTAGAACTTTACAACTCTTAAAGTCTGCATTCATAGCGTATTACCTCCGCCAATCAATTGTATCACTTAAATTGACCAATGACACAACCCAGTCTCACGGCATTTCTTGTTATAGTCACGACATTTAATCTATTGATTCGTGTTCACCAACACCATTTTCCCCTTCTTCTTTTTCCTGTCACACAGAACGGGTTTAAAAGCAATGTATTTCTATTGGTAGTATGTTTCGTGCCTGCACCACGTCTTTTTGTCCGGTCGGGTCTTGGAAGAACAGAAGCACCGTCAGGAACTGAATTTCAAAATAAACTATCTACAAAACAGTATTTCCTGTCTCAAGGTTTTCATAGTAAAACCGAAAGTATTCCCCCTCACTGTCAACTAAAAACATCAGTTTATCCTTGTTAATTACACAATATTGATTGGTTTAAATTGTGTACAATGCTTTTGTATTTTTCCCCTTCGATTCGGAGAAAAAATAGTTTTTTCGGAGTTTAGGATGGCTGAAGACACTACACTACCCATAATCCTCAGCTATCGTTTGGGACTACAGTCCCTTTACTTGACAAACCCCGTGATTAATCTTCAAGCTCTGTGATTGGATGTTGGAGTTGCAGTGCGCCAAGGTTACGCCGAACGTCAGACGGCACTTTGAAATGGAATGAAACCACGGCAGACTATCCAAAATAGGTCTCGAACAGGTCCACCCCAACCCCCCCAACTATATTTCTATCATTGACCTTCTACTTTCCCCCTATTTTGTATGTACTCTTAATATTATAAATAAAGAATGACGGTGGATGTGTAATATTGAATGCAGCCGAACCGTGTATTACAATGCCATTATGTGATGACTTTCAAAGAGAAAAGCAAGCACACTCGGATTAAAGTATTTACATTTTTTAATTTTTTCGGATTTCATATCGCATAAACACCATATCCCAACGTCCATTGCGGCTAAATCATCCAATCACCGAGCTTCAACCATAGCTGAGGATCTTGGGTAATCAGTTCTGTGGGTGTGTATCGAAATTTCCCGGAAATGCAGTATTCTGAGTATGGTTGGGTATCGTTTGAATTTCCACGATTCCGATTCCGATTCCGATTCTACTTTTCGATTCCGGTTCTTAACGGTTCTCAATTCCGATTCTTTGAGGGGCAGGGTACAACAATTATAAATTGCTTCTTCCACCAAAAAAATTACATTTATTCGAGAGACTTTTACACAGGTTAGTTAACAGTAATATTCACATGAATCAGTCTGTTTATATTCACTGCTATGTAACTGTAACCTGAGAACCACTGAAGCTGCAACAGTGCAACAGTCCAACTTTTAAAGAACAGTTCTTGTTGAGAAAAACAAGCATATCTGCCTCTCAGGCATACCGGGAAGAAATGTTTGAACATTTTAAATTAAAATGCTTGAATCTGGTGCACTTTAAGCAGAACTACTAGAGACTAGATATAGGGGGTACAACTCTAAACACCCATATGAAAAAGATCGGTTTACATTTTAATAATTAAATAAGTATGTGAGTATAACCAATAACCCATAGCCAATAACAAATACATGTATTTTATTTTTGTTGTTCATTCATATCTTATTTTACTTTTTTATTTATGCATATTTTTTTATCTCTCCAGTTTAAAACGATATGTCTGATTTACTGTCCTATAGTATACACTGGAATGATTTCAAACCTGTTTTATCCCAATCATTATAAAGGAGTGCCTTGGCAATATGTGTTAAATTAAATTGTGATCAAACCGTTTGAGACCCACTGAGATAACTTAGACTAAAGTGAACTATCTAAACCCTCAAAGTCCTTTACCTCACTGAGCTGTAGTTATCAGCCTCAGTCTGACTGGAGAGGACTCTCCCTCCACATCATTGTAGAAACATCTTCTTCTTCCGTTAGAGCAGCTAGCACCAGATGCTAATAACAACAGTGCCCTCCCTTTCTCCCTCGCTCGCTCCCACGCTCACTCGCACTTTGGCTGTGAGCTGCGGGTGCCAGATAAGCCAACATCCCCCATTTTCATCACTTACAGCGCCCATCGTACAGCGCAAATGAAAAGTGTAACCGGGATGAAAAGGGTGTTACATTTACTTAATTATGAATATTGTTACATCAGGGCCGAACATTAGGATGAGCACCAACGGTCAAACATTTTTTTCCCCTCCCAGAGCTGTCAGCGCAGCGCCTCCACAGATCTGGCGCCCTAGGCAAACATCTATAACGCCAGTGCGACGGGCCGGCCCTGGTCTCAGGTTACGCTGTAGGAAGTGTAGGTACAACCATAGATATATATATAAACCTATGATATAAACACGTGTTTATATATATATATCTATGGGTACAGGGTACAATGCTACATTTCCCGCCGCAGTCATACAATAGGCTACGGAGAGCGGCGAGAAACATTTCCTCAGGCATCGAAAAGCGGAACCGAAATTCACATTTCTAAATGATGCCGTTGGAATCGAAATGTTGGAACCGGTTCCCAACCGGAACCGGTTCTCGGTACCCAACCCTAATTCTGAGCCCCATTTATTTTCCTCACGGACGGCAAAAAAAGTCAGATATTATAGAATTAAAAATAAAAACAATAATCGTGGCTTGATATTGAGTAAGAACATGTTTTTATGAACCCCACAGCTTCCGGTCTTCCAAGACCCGACCGGACAAAAAGACGTGCTGCAGGCACGAAACATAATACCAATAGAAATACATTGCTTTTAAATGAAAAAAATTGAAAATCGTGTTGGTGAACACGAATCAATAGATTACATGTCGTGACTACAACACGAAATGCCGTGAGACTGGGTTGAATGACAACAGAGTTACACTTTTTTCAATTGAGTTGATTTGTAAGCATTTGTAGACACTTTTTTGCTAATTTCAAACCAAAACTCAAAACATTAAACTGTTCCGGGCTACATCAAGTCTGCAGAATATTGCCATGCTCCACTTGTCCTGGAAAATTGGTATTTCCAGCTTCCTAGTTCCTATTTGAACTGTAAAGCTGCACTCACATGATACATGGTTTACTCTTGGCTCAGGTTGGGTGCAGAGCCTCGCCGTAAAAACAACCAGTTGAGTTTTTTTACTACAGTAACCTCCCCTGCTAGCTTGCAGGGCTACAAACATAATTAATGTCATTGGTTGCACAACGAAAAGTCAGCGGTAAACAAGGTCAATGTGGAAGTAGTTTGAACTTTGAGCACCGGGTAGCGTTTTCGCCTAGTTGGGCAGCACAACTTTCACAGTAGGAACACAGCTAAACATCAGTGTAGAGCAGGGTTGCTAACTCTCACGCATCTGGCGTGTAACACACGCTTTCACTCTCAATCTCACGCTCTCACGCCAAAAACAAGATGAACCGGCGATCGTTTTTGGTTGGTTATTTACAATGTTGAGTTGACAGCTGCTCAAGCTGTCGATCCGCTCCCTCCCCGCCCCCACCACTCTTAACAACGTTAACAGACAGCAGAGCAGTGGGAGCCGGTTGGTCAATCCCGACCCGTATTGCGCATGCGCAGATCTAAGATCTGAGATCCAGTAGAAATGATAAAAAAGTAAAAGTCTGCTGCTTATCGTTCTACTAGGCCAAAATAGAGTCAAACAGTGTATGAGAGTGAGAGTGTGTTAATTAATATATTTGGCAGTTTGGAGTAAGTCTGTAGATTTCTTTGTGTCTGTGTGTTTCATGTATAGGCCTCTCACGATAATTAATTTAGTTGGATACATTTTCCCGTAAATTATTTATTATTATTTATTGCGATAAACGATAATATTGTCGGCACCGTTGTGTGCCCATTTTAGACCCCTGACATAATGATAATATATAATAATAATTCAAGTACATTCTTTCAAACTGCTAGTCACATCCTCATGTAAATGTAAATGTCCGAGGTCAGAAAAGTTATGGAGTTCATTTGTATTTATCGTACGATAAGTCAATGAATTGCTTGGCGCGACAGGCACACAATAAAACAGTGGTAACAAACATGTGTTTGACTTTCATTACTGAATGAAACTGTGTGCCCTTTATAGTCTGTGTCCAATATTGTGTATTTGTATATATTGTATACATATCCTATATATATGCTAAGGTCCCGCTACTGACACGATAGCAGTCATTTAGTGCGCATATTTGTAATTAAACCCATGATATCAAAATCTCACTCCAGCCAGGTACCCAAAGTTGGCAACCCTGGTGTAGAGCCGCCTGCCGCTAATCATGTAAGTGCAGTTTAAAAAGACTTAAAAGTTCGGAAACCTCATCGAACCCAACATCAACATCCAATATGGCTGCTCCTCACAGCAACAGTGTGAAAGCTGTTTATTAGCACTTCAATTAGCATAGTCCAACTTCTACCTGTGGACATGTTGATATGATGTTTGTGTGTGTTAGATACAGTGTAATACTGTATCTAACACACTCAATGGTGAGCACAATACAATTTCCCATGGCTATCTAGTTTAAAAGAGAGCCATTCAAAACTCTATCTCTTCAACATACCCCGCTAACACACTTATATCACTTTGTTGTGCATTACTCGGTTTAAAAGAGAATCAATTTAGGTTCAAATTAAATAAGCGTCAGTTGGCCTATATTTCTGCTGCTTACTGCAGGTAACCCATTACTCTAAAGTTGGCTGAAAACTTCAGTTGAACTAGTTTGCTGGAGCTGAAGAGGCTGTTTATATAACAAAAGGCCACTATGAGCTATATATATATATATATATATATATGTATATATGTGCAGCTAGGTAGTATTGAATACATAACATAAATATGTGGAATGGCACAAACCAATACAAGTTTGATATTTTTTTAGTGGGGAAGCAGACTATTGCTTTTGGAAACTTTGCTAAAATGAAGCCTCCCTATTGTTTTTAATCTGACTGATGTTGGTAAGCTGCACATTTAACAACAGTGTTCTCTTAATATTGTGGGTTGAAGGTATACAGCGTGAGGACTAAAGCCCGCGTCACACTGTCCCGAAATTGACACCCGATGGACACACGAATATGGAATTGTGAATTTCGCACGAAGATGGCCCCGAACTACACACGAAGGCAACATTTACATTACATTTAAGACATACAACTGCAACGAAAGTAACACAAACAATTATGTTACAGTACTATGATACTGTACTGATATCTTCAGACTTTGTTCTTTACTTTATCCGTCTTTATATGTAGAAGATATTAAGTTTTCTCCGTAATGTTGTTTCCATAGCAACAACAACTTCCTGTCAACTCGCCTGCAAAATAATATATTATATCCTTTTCAGTTTCACAGAACACAAATTGGGTTATTTACATAATATGTTTACATGATTTTGTTGTGCAATAAAACAACCCGATGGACACTGTTGGAGCAATGAGTGGTCTGAAACCCACCTCGGCTCCGAGCGTCCTTTGATGAGCTGGTCAGATTTATAAAAGAAGGAATTCAAAGCACCAGATAAAGGGTTAAACAATAATCTGCTTTAATGGTAAACAACAACAATACAAATACAGAGCACTCTGCAATAGTACAATACAGAGCGCACCGTGAGCTGGTAGTTCTCTATTGGCCAGTTTCACTTCTGGGCGAGACCATAGGCAATGAGTCAGCAGTTGTTGATTCCATCTGTTTCGCTCCCTCTCCTTACAGTGTGTGTGTGTGTGTGTGTGTGTGTGTGTGTGTGTGTGTGTGTGTGTGTGTGTGTGTGTGTGTGTGTGTGTGTGTGTGTGTGTGTGTGTGTGTGTGTGTGTGTGTGTGTGTGTGTGTGTGTGTGTGTGTGTGTGTGTGTGTGTGTGTGTGTGTGTGTGTGTGTGTGTGTGTGTAAATAAGGATGTTTCCTGCCATGCAAACTGCTCCTACTTCATACGGAGTAATTAAGCACATTTAAGCCAACTACTTCACAACTTGTGGCAATTTAGTACTCACAACATGAAAGAATAAAACAGAGAGAAATCAATAAAACACAAACACAGGTATAGTTAAGCAGTAATTATACAGCATATATATATAGCCACTGCAATGAACACACACATATGCAGCATTCCAGAGGCTTGAGCTGTGTGCAAATAAGGACACCCCATCTCTCACATCTCCTAATAGAAAGGTTTCACTTCTCATATTTCCAACTTCTTGTTATACAGACTGCTATTATTTAATACAAAGTAATTAAGTACACACATACATTTAAGCAAACTCACGTATGGACACTAGGAACACAGGTTACTTCAATAATCAATAACACACGATAAAGGAAATGTTCAAATTCGGCTCTGATCGTAGCAACATCGGGCCATTCGTGAGGGCATCTTAAGCCATCGTATGACCGCCGGTGGAGTTTCTCAGGCTCCGGCAGCAAAATCTTTGGCATGCCAAAAAATTGCCAAAGTTTTCATTTTCGTGTTGAATTTGTGTGTCAATTTTGCCCTTCGTAAGGCCATCGTGAGGGCATCTTGTTATCATCGGTGCCATCGGGCATTCGCCCCGATCAGAGTGAGGGTGAATGCACCGATGATAACACGAAGATGACACGATTTGACAAGATGCCCTCACGTGTGCCTTACGAAGTTGCCGCTCACGAAGTTGCTGCCGGAGCCTGAGAAACTCCACCGGCGGTCATACGATGGCTTAAGATGCCCTCACGAATGGCCCGATGTTGCTACGATCAGAGCCGAATTTGAACATTTCTTTTATCGGGTGTCAATTTCGGGACAGTGTGACGCGGGCTTAAAGGATAAGACGCCATATTCTGTCAATCTTAAAGAGGCCCTATTATGGTTTTTGAGGTGTTCCCTTTCCTGTAGTGTGTTATGTTTGTGTATGTACATGGTCTTCAAAGGCTAAAATCCCTGTGTTCCCTCCAGAGGGAGATTCTCTACCACACACTCCCCCCCTTGTCTGAAAGGCCTCCATTGGACTCCTTTGTTTACTTCTGTAACACAGTGACATCAATATCTAACTCGTGCTTCTATTGGCTAGCGCTCCAACACATTGTACGTGATAGGCTAAGGGGAGGCACATCTCTAAGCGGTTGACTTATCACAACAGAGACGGCCAGCTAACCAATCAGAGCAGACTGGGGTCTGGTTTCAGACAGAGGGGGAAAATAGGTGCAGCAGTACAGGGAAAACTAAATCACGTTTTGAACATTAAAGCATGGAGACATGTCCCAGTAAAGACACTAAATACAGATATGAACCTGAAAGTGAGCAGAATATGTCATAAGTGTTAGCAATTACATGACATGAACCAGTTAAAACACAATGCAACAGTTCACCCAAACTGTAATAGAGAGTATTACTCACCACCATGTTGATCTAACTGAGGCTGATGGGGGTTTTGGCTTGTTCTTTTCTCCCCCTCACCCCACATGACTCACTGCTGCCGAACATACAGCTGGGGGCCTTACAGCTCGAGAACAGTGACTGCGTTACAGGAAAAAAATGAATACATGTCAAATCTACAGGGTGAAAGCATGCTTACCTTCAGCCACTTCAATTTGATGAGGTAAACCAGCAGAAATGAGAAATTGTGTAAGGAGAGGACAGGACATACAAACACTGAGTACTTTTTTTGTTATTGCTAGAATATTCTGATCAATTAAAAAGGATGTAGCACATTCTGAAATGCTATGGATGGATTTTCTTGGACTTGTTTACTATTTTGGTCTGACAGCTATTCCTCGTGTGTACTCGTTGCGTTTTGAAAGATCTCTTGTGAGTGCAATCAGCTCTGGGAGCCCTCCTCGGCTCGGTGCCTGACTGGAGTGTAGGTGGTAATCTGGCTCTCCGTGTATTCACAGCCACTGCTCGCGCCTTATCAGCAGTCTAAAGCTTGCATGCTCAATCGCCTGATTTGTCAAGGGTGACTCCAAAAGATTCTGATAGGCACTCCGCAAATCACCGAGTTGATCTAAAATATCGACCAGCCACAAAAAGTCATTACACACAATAATGGTGGGCAGGACCTTGAAGATGTGACTTAATTAGGTTTCAAATGGCTTCAAAAATGCCTTCAAATCTGCTCCCCTGGAGAGTAATGCGCTCTTGGATTTTTCTCCGTGATTACAGGTGTAGAAAGCGAAGCACACGGCTGCTGACAACACCACTGCTGACCCTAACTATAGGTGATAGCAGCACAGACAGAGAGATGAACGGTCATACAGAAAACACACAACCTATTTCTATATTCCCCTCACCTATTGTAATGACTGAGGCAGACAGAAGGCATCGAGCTCTGCTGTAGCATATGACGTGTTTTCCTAATGAAATTTGGAAAAATTATTGAAATGCAAATGGTTTTGATAGAGCTGCATACATTGGCAGTATGTAAATGAGTGCTTCGCCTGATTCTAAAATCGCTCTGAACATAATAACTGCAGAGGCAAAAATAATTCTTCATTAACCTCCAGCATAGAATGAATGAAAACTTTATTACAGACTCAGGGTCCAGATAAAAGACAAGACATTACATATAATAAATTACAGACACAGCATAAAAAGAATTCATAGTTTAAGAATAATTTAAATCAGTGTCCTACAAAGAGACAACTATACCAATGTCTCCACAGCTGTGATTGGTAGCGTGCAGTGCTATACCTTATGTTCGATAAGGCCAAGAGGATTTCATTATCAGAGTCATTAAGCCGGCAAATACATTTATACATAAGATTTCTTAAAACAGCTTGTAGAGTATTGACTCCTACAGCCACAAACATTTCACTTGCACTAGACCATCGAGGTCTCTTCAGCAATATTCTCATGGCATAGAACTTTACATTTATGGAAACTCAGTATATCTTTTACAATGAATACAAATGTGACGATGATCTTAGGGTTTATTTATTTATTTATTCACAATGCCATTGTCTCCCCACAGAAAACCAAGATCTCCACGTATGATAAGATGTGGGAGTTCATGAGCAGTCGGAGGCACTCGGTGATGGTGAAGGACATCGAGGAGGGCATCCACCGTGTGCTCACCTCGGACTACGCGTTCCTCATGGAGTCCACCACCATAGAGTTTGCCACCCAGCGCAATTGCAACCTCACGCAGATCGGAGGCCTCATTGACTCCAAAGCCTACGGGGTGGGCACTCCAATGGGTACGTATGCTGCAGTTATGACATGTTTTCCTGAAGCTAAAGCTAATGCCTGTAACAGACCCTACATATGCATTAACCGATCATCAGTTATGCGTTGTAATGAGATGTTGCAGGCAACAGCAGGATGTCCTTTTGAATTGTGATTCCTTTGGGTCCTTTATATATCTGTAGTAGCCAAGTTGACCCACTGGCTGCTATGTGAATGCATTATGTTGCTCTGAGTGTGTACAATCTCATGAGTTTGCATATGCCATATGTTTTCATGTGTTTTTGCATAATGATTCTCTTGTTTAAAAAAATCAAGTGCATCAGTATCTCAGTCTTTGGGGACTTTGCTTGGAAACCGGAAAGTTCAAGTCCTGAATGGATGAATAACATAATACGAGTGTGGACTACCTGCACACGTGCTTGTTTAGCACTACCAAGGTGCCAGTGCGCAAAAAACCTGATCCTCACACGGCTCCCAGGGCTATGCTGCTGTTACTATGAGGGTTACACATGTCTAAGTTTCAGTATATCAGTAAAAACAAAGGTTGATTAGATATAAATCAACTATTTTCAAGCTTAAAAGCATTAATGCATTGCATACATAACAGTCGACACATATCATCATGAACTGACTATACAGCAATTTATTTAATTTCAAGATTTGAAATGCAAGGATTTATGAAATGTGGTTCCGATCAAAGGGGATATACTGTAGATCTTTGTATGTATGGTTGGACCGTTGGACGCACGGATGGATCTTATTAAATAGGGAAATAGATCTGATCTAATCTAAACCGAGAACATTTATCAATTGGATGTGTGAACATTATTTTCCATTTCACATTTTTGACTTCATGTGGCCTGCTTGTCAGACTTAAAGACTGTCTAGCTAATGCTGAAAATAGAGCTGTTGAACACTGTATTATCAAAGAGCCTGTTCTACCAAAAGATTCTCAAATGTAAAAAAAATGTTTTCGATGAAGTCAAGGAAGCCTATATTACATTTGTGACATTACAGTGAAAGTGGAGGCCACAGCTTGTCTACAGTTGAATTGAGCTTCAAAAACCTTGACTAAAGTTTATGGGTTATGGTTTCACTTGATGTGTTTCTTTTTAAACCACAACCCTGGATAGAGTGGCGAAGTCCCTCCCCTTCCGGTGGACCTCCATGGGACCTCATGTATTGAAGTCAATGGAGAGAGAAAGATTATCTCTCGATCCCGTTTGAATTGTGCTAAGAATTACACATATGATGTTTGTCAATTTAAAAGATAATTTTGCCAGTAAAAAAAAAAAAAATGTGTCGTAAAACTGTGAAGTAACACATTTTTTTGTGTGAAACGGTCAATGAACTACATCTCTGGTCTCGCACAACAACACACGTCACCAAGATGGCCGTCACTACTGTCTTGCTAAACAAGGGATTGATTACCCTCACTATCACCACAATGAAACACGTCCAGAAGAATGTCATGCAAAGCTGCCTGCCTGCCTTCCTTTGATTCTCTCTGAACTGCCTGGTCTTTTTAATGTTTAATGTCAACCATTTGTGCAGATAGCATGAAGTAGAAAAGATCGCCGATGCTAATGTAGCGTTAGCGTTAGCATTTCTCCCCCGGGCTTAAATGGTGTATTATAGAATGATCACACTGGTGTGAGAGTACTCTTCAAAGGGTTCACGAAATGTGACTACTACTCTTACTGTTTAACATTTTGGGTTACTTAATGTTCCTTCATATTAAGGCTAATAAAAATGACAAGGCTAATGCTGCGTTCACACCGGACGCGATGTGAATATTCGCTTCGCTCTAGTCGCTCGAGTTTCACCGCTTCCACGAGAACGCGTCACGTGAATTTGACGCTCGAGTTGAAAAAATTGAACTCTGGCGTTTGACGCGGCACCGTTCAATCGCCTCAATCGCGTGATTCGTGCCGCGTCCACCACTTCATGCTCGCCGTCGGAGCGAATTTGCATCTGTCCGCGTCTCTGCATTGACTTTACATGTAATCGCGCCGCCCCCAAACATCGCATCGCGTCCGGTGTGAATGCAGCATAAGGCTGTAATGCTAACTAACGTGCTAGCTACTAGCTAGGTAGCTAACTTGATCCAGCAGCTAGACTCCTGGTAATTTCATCAGACGCGAAGCGAAAGAACGAGCAAGACCCATTGCTGGTATGATAACAACCTGGTACTAAGCACACAGGCATCTTGTTAAAGTTATCTTATCTTAGCTATCTCTTATATTTAGCGGAGGAAAACAATTGTGACATCAGTTATGACATCACTTACGCGACTCTGGGATTTGTAGTCTTTCTAGTAGCGTGTTTTTCATAGTCTTATATTTCAACAGTTTCATAACAAACTGTGACTTTTTTGACATGGAAATTATTTTTTAAGATTGACAAACATCATATGTGTAATTAATGGCACAATTCAAACGGGATCGAAAAGATAAGTTTTCTCTCTCCATTGACTTCAATACATAATTTTCCCAAAATATGGTCCCATGGACCGGAAGTAGATGGGCGTGACTTCACTACTCTATACTATTCTTTTATGAAGTACTGTAGTAGCAATGTATACAGTAATGTTGTAGTACCCTAGTTTGAAAACGGTCATATTTATATAAAATGTTTAACATTTCCTTGTTAACTAAAAGTTGTGAGAACTCTATTCTAGTATATTTTACGCTGCAAAACATCCCAGAGGGTAACCCGTGAGAAGGAGTATAAGCAGAGAAAATCTCTGGCTGACAGAACAGTGTTACATAAATATAGGCATGAATACGAAGGTGGCACATTACACTGTGCGTTCAGAGGTGCAACATTTGATTGCGGGGGCTTAGCAGTAATTGTCATAATCCGGTAATAACCCAGTGAAAAGAAAAACTATCATTAAGTACCTGCAGAATTATAACTGGCAGACAACTTCACATGATGACCTCACGCAAAAGGCCGCTCATAATCACATTCATTCACAGAGAGGGGATTGTAAAATAGTTATTATGGTGTTTATGCCCCTGCAAACAGGGCTTTTGAGCAATATGCTGTCTCATTAAATGTCAGTCTAATAAACCATAAGCTTGAAAAGACTTGTAAAGACTATCATAAATGATGCTTCTAGTTTATTGAATACCTACTTCAAATACATTGGGAACATAGTACAGGAAATAAAGGATGAAGCCTCAGTTAAACTTGTGATCCTTATGCCAATACATAGTATTGATGATTTACAGAATTGCTGATATATGCTGTAACACCTGCAGCAAAAACATCTCAACACAGATGTTTGATTGTTGTGAACACCAGACATTTTACATTGTGCTTTTATCTGGTTGGGTCCAGCAAAAGTTTCTGTAGTTGTTTTTTCAGTACTATGTATCTCTTTCAATGTTTTCCAACTTTGTCAAAGGATAAGGCTTAAGTTACTTTTCATTATTCGTATTGTGAAGAAATCCCATGAAAGACCACAAACAACAATATTCAATACGTTTTTGAATCTCTCAATACCTCCTGACTTCTGTAACCTGTCTTTGGCTCTCAGCTCCAAGCCTTTGGTTCCTTCCGTTTACTTTTTTTATTTTTGTATTTTTGTATTTAATGGTTTATTTGGCGGGGACAATGCACAGTAATGAACACTTAAAACATTCAAATGTGTCAAGCGTAACAGTGCCAGATTTAGCTTTGAGCTCATTTCCATCCGCAGCCCCTCACATAAAACATTTAAGAAGTTTACATTTTACAAACATAGCAAAAACAAAATACATGATATGCAAAAGGTGCAAAAGAGCAAGAGCAGCACACAAGTATCTATGACATGGTACAATATAGCAGCTACGACTCGTGCAAGAGAGGATACAAGAGCTACCTAAAGTGCAAGAGGAGATAAGCCTGTGTTAAAGTGCATTTAGTTTGTTTCTCAACCATTCTTTGAGTTGACCTTTGAAGCTATTGAGAGTGGGACAATCCCATATCTCAGTTGGGAGGCTATTCCACAATGAGCTGCCTTTAATGGTCCAGTGTCTTTTCTGTGGATGAATTCCCCTAAGGGAGGGGGCCAGTCCATGTAAACATTTATAAAAAAAGCACATATTCTTAAAAGACTTAAAATTGTCAAAGCTCAAGAAATTGTGTTTTTCAAGGATGGTACAGTGGTGGTATGAATGTGGCTTTCTGTCAAACACCTTGATAGCTCTCTTGTATGGAGGCTGTGGCTCGCTGATCTTCGAATCAGAGGATAGCAAGTTCGAATCCCACTGCAGTCAGCATTTCGTTGTGTCCCTGGTCAAAACACTTCACCCCAATTGCTCCTGTGGGGATTGCCCACAGCTTTTCTATTCAGTTTAATATCTTATTTTGATGAGTATTGGTTTAATTTGTAAGGCTTAAAGAGGTTCTTGAAAAGTTGTGTAGAGTTGTAATGGGAGGCGTGTGGTGCAGTGGGTTGAGCGTTGGTGTTCGTATCAGGGGGTCACAGGTTCAAACCCCACTGCAGTCTGCATGTAGTTGTGTCCCTGAGACACTTCACCCCAAATTGCTCCTGTGGGGATTGCCCACAGTATAGAGTATGTAAGTCGCTTTGGATAAAAGCGTCTAACATGTAATGTAATGTTGTACAGCTGTTCTATCGGTTTCAGGTTTGTGGCACAAGCAAACGAGTTTGTGAAACAGTATTCAATGTGGGATAGAATCATACCAAAGTATGACTTTGCAGCATTGACAGTTAAGAAGGGTCTAATTTGTTAAAAATGTTGCAAGTTGAATTTTAATGCTATTTGATATTTTCTTAATATGGTTTTTAAAAGTCAAGTTCGAGTCCAGTATGACTCCAAGATACATGAACTGGGAGACTAGTTATATTTCTGCTCCGTTTAAAAACATGTTGGATCCTCCGATTTTGACTGGTCGTTTACTGAACATCATGCATACTGTTTTTTTGACGTTTAACTGTAAGCAAATGTTGTTCAGCCAGTGTTGAACCTTGTCCAAAGCATTAGAGACAAAATGCGATCATTTCAGTGTTTTTCCCGTATATAAAGATGACCGCATCATCGGCATACATTTGCACATTCAACTCAGGACATACATTAGGCAAGTCATTAATGTACAGAGAAAAAAGTAACGGTCCAAGAATGGAACCTTGTGAAACCCAAACAGAGTTGACAAGGTAGGGGGATTTGGCATCGTTGACCAAAACACACTGTTTTCTGTTCGATACGTAATACTTAAACCAATGTATCGAAACTGCCGAAAAATTGAAATGAGTCAGCTTTGTAAGGAGCACTTACAGGTCAACTTAGGAGGTCAACTGTGTCAAATGCCTTCCTGAGATCAAGGAAGACAGCACCTACAGGGCTCGTGTCCAACATACATTTAACCTGTTCCACAAAGACACAGTTAGCTGTCTCAGTGGAGTGGTGAGCACGAAAACCAAACTGCATTGGGTGGAGTGGAGCGAAACATTTGTCTAAATGTTTGGTGATTAGTTTTGACACCCATTCCTCAGCTATCTAAAGCCTCTTACACACCAAACTGACACCAAAGAACACGTCTCGACGGAACGTCGCCTCACGTCTCCTGCTTCCTGGCCATGATTTGCACTGGAACACAACGCAAAGACTTCAGCCGACGGCCAAGTTGCACGTACGAACTGCGCATGCGTGAGTGGCAATAACTCTCCTTACCAGCAGGCAGCGGTATTTGTCATTCAAAAGAGACAACAACCGGAAGACAGACTGTGTGATAACCGAGAGAAGAAGAACAGACTGCGAGATATAAACAAACAACAAATAGCGTTTGCGTTCAATTTTCACTCTACAACGAGAAGCTCATGGGGGAGTTAAATGAAATCTCAGATTTGCCTTCTTAATAGTTTGTTTGGGTCCCTCACTTCCATTTCGCTTCTCATGCACTGATTCGCTAGCTGAACAGCCAATCAGAGTGATGTATTTGGCTGATGGAACTTCCCTCGTGCTGATAGATTGATTCACTCGCATAGTAATTGGTTGTATTAGAACGTCGATATCTGTTTTTATAAAGTTGGTGTCTAAATCATCTGCATCCCTAGCCTTAGAACCTCTTAACCCTTAGATTATATTTTTTACCCTCAACCTCTGTGATTTCCTCCAGGTCAAAAAACGGGGGGTGTATCCACAGTCGGGCTAGGTGAGATCTCAGATGGCGGGAAGAGCCTTGTAATGTCCAGAGCACCACTTATGAAATACTCATTGAGAGAGCTGGCCAACACTGCAGGGTCTTTTATCAGGGCATCATTGATTTTTAATTCTAGAACATTATTTTCCTATTTGGTTTGTTTACCTAATAGTTTATTTAAGATTTGTCAAACGTTTTTTACCGTTCCCTTTCGCACCTTCAATTATATTGATGAAGAAGTTAGCTTTAGCCTGTCTTATTGTTTGAGTTACCTTGTTACGAGCATGAGAGAATTTCTGTCTATCAGTGGATAGTCCGGATTTCAAGCTCTGCTTTAGTAGTTAATAATAATAATAATTCGTTTATTTTATATAGGCGCCTTTCAAGGCTCTCAAGGTCGTCGTACAAACACATAAAAAACACGTAAAAAACAAGATACACAATAGATAACACCAGCATAAGAGACATAAACAAGACAATGCAGTATATATATCAATCAAATAACCAAATAAATAAAAACAGGATGTGTGATGGATAATGATCAGGGTGGATATGCGAGTGTGAAGAGATATGTTTTGAGGCGTGTTTTGAAAAAGGGGAGAGAGTCAGTGTTGCGGATGTCAGGTGGGAGGGAGTTCCAGAGGCGGGGTGCAGAGCGGCTGAAGGCTCTAGACCCCATGGTGGTTAAACGGAAGGGGGGTGCAGTGAGGTTGAGGGAAGCAGAAGATCTGAGTGTGCGGATGGGTGTGTTGATGTGCAGGAGGTCGGAGAGGTACAGAGGAGTGAGGGTATGGATATCCTGACATAGATACAAGAGTAGATGGTGACGACTGTTTTAGCCAAGATTCCGATATTCCCAAACAGTCAATATTGGACTCAAGGAGGAGATGTTCTGTTCATGTTTATTACAGATGCTTCGGAAATCGTAAATGTCCACTGAATAGTCCCTTCGGCTTGCACCGAGGATCCCACACTATTTTTGCTTGATTCACTGTTTTGACATTTTTTTGTGTAACAGTGTTTTTTAAATACCGGATCTCTAGGCTTTACCTCGGTGCCGTTGTTGACAGTGGAGCAGTCAGAGCTAGCTGTTGGTTTGTGCTTCTCTGTCGCTAGGCTGCTAGCCATCGGCACGGACTCACAGTCCTCCGACTGAGCTAGCTGTTCAGCTAGCTTGCCTCGTCCGAAGCCAGCCGGCGCGAGCCCACAGAGATCCTCTGGCAGAGCTATCTGTTTTGCTAGCCGGCCTCGTCTGAAGGCAGCCGTGATGCATGGTTCTCCGCTGCTGTGTTTTTAGCCCTCGGTGCGGGCCCCCAGTCTCCTCCGATGGTGTGGATGTTGGTCCTGCTGCTAGGCCAGCAGCCGTCAGAGACCACAGAGACCGCCGGCAGAGCTAGCTGTTCAGCTAGCCAGCCTCTTCTGAAGCCAGTCCGGTGGTGTCCGGTAGTGAGAGAATCTCCGCTGCTAAGCTGCTACCCCTCGGCGCGGACCCGTAGTTCTCCGAAGGTGTGGAAGCTATCCGGCCTCCTCTGAAGCCAGCCGGCGGTGTGTGGATCTCCGCTACTCGGCCACCAGCCTGGTGTTTTAAAACACATTTAAAAAAACAATTACTTCCATGCGAGGAAACCGGAAGTGGTAAATTACTAACTCTTTTCAGGGTTTTACGACTCATTCCTGCACCGGACTGGTTTGAGTCAAAAGAAATCACGGTGTGTGATCACGGTAAGGAAGGAACATGTCACCCGGTGCTACTATGAGACTCATTGATGTGTTTTAAAAGCTTGTGGACTACAATTATATTAAACTAATATCCAGTCTATTTTGGGCACCTTTCACTTTTGGGTTGCATTAAGGTGTCAACATAATTGTATTGCACATTATCTGACAGTATGACATATTGAGAATCAGGTCTTTGTTGAGTCTACATTTTGTTTACAGTCCGAGAAATAAGCAAACTACACTGTCCATGTTTTTATGGCTGCAACATTCCATGAATTGGAAATACTCCCCATTCCTCCAAAACACAGCCTGGCATATTTGGCACTGTTGTGATCACTTCTGGAATACAACATAGTACATAATGAAACACCCAGACATTTTGATATGAAAATGGCCACATTTACACAGTAGAAACGATCTATAATCGGCAACAACCAAATATCATCACCATCATCTGCCTTCGGAAATGTCTACACGGAGGATAGATGATATCTGGTGGCTGTTTCCTCCTCGTGACGAATCAGGGAGACGTCCTCTGGGACTGTGAGTGTTGGCAAGGTCGCGCTGCTGTTTGTGTATGCTCCGCTGGTCAGCCACACAAGGTAATTGAGTGACTGTTTTGCTGTGTGTGAAAACAGTGGAGGTAGGCTATATTGCTTTGGGTGATTGCATTTCTTGACTGATGTGCTCCGTTTGAAGGTTTGCTGCCGTGTGTGTAATATTTCCTGGATGCATTTGCGTGTGTGCCTATATACTATATCTATCCTTAAGCAATGTGTGCATGTCACTGAAAGACAGAAAGGTAGCTTTAAAGGGTGAGTGTAATAAAGTGAAAGTGGGGGCTGGCCTGTGGCATCGCACAGACTGTCCGTACTGAAGAAAGGAGCGGTGGTTAGCATCATTACTCCCTGGTGGCCCGTGTACAGGCAGTCAGAACAAGGTATTTAAATTGCTAATCCTACCCTTTTAGTACCCTTTACCATATGCAGCCTGTATTCCCATGTAGCCGGGCAATTTAGCATATATCTCATTGACTTGAACAGAGAGTAGGTGTCAGCCTGCATTAGCACTCGGGCGCTGATAGAGCCACAGCACTCAGCGAATGCCTCATGGCAGCTCCCTCTGCTCTGTAATGGACAGACTGAGATCACCTCCCAGCTGTTCGTCATAGCTCATTCTAATGGTCTGTTTACTACATGAAACCTCTGCTGGCAGCTTATGGTGACTCTCAGGACAGCGTTTAAACATGAAGGGGCGTTGTTAAATAAAAAGACGATCCCGAGTGAGACACGAGAAGTCACTCGTTTATGAAGTACCTCTTTTGAATCCACAAAACAAATGCCACAGGTAGTGAATCAGGGTAGACACAAATGAACGACAGAAAGCACACTACAGACAATATATTTGTTCCAGGCTTGATCCGGACTAGGCAAGGCGAAACAGAACTTACTGTTCATGACAAAATAATGACATACAATGATCCACCCAAGACTAACGTAATGTAAATATATAATTGAATACAAGCTTAAAATAAAAGGGGATAATGTGCAGGTGTACAGGAAGTCAGGTGACTGCAGGGCCAAAGGGGAGCCGGTGAAACTAAGGTGAAATTCCAAACCGACCCCTACACCCACCCACTTCAGCTCAGTTGGCGTGTTTGCGGCCACATCAAGTGCCGTTCCAAACCAACTATTGGGGAGTGGGAGTTGTAAAACCCTCCATCGGCCCTCACTTAACCACCTACACTACCTGACCATGTGCAACGCTGCTTGTGTATGTTATTATGGAAATAACCAGATTAGATAACAATATATTCCCTTGTCAACACGGCAAATTCAATATCTCGCATCAGCCCCAGTGACAGGTAGCGTGGCTGTCTGCTGGGATCCAGGTCGGGGAATGTCTGCCGTGCACAGTCTGGAGTGTGAAGCTTGGGTTAGTTCTCCTCTTTCTCTCTTCAGGCTTTTGTTTTTGGCCGTGTTTACTGTTCTGGATGTCGTGTAGAGGAGAGAAGCGCCTAAGCTGGGTGTTAAAAACGTGTTCTACCAACTTTTCACACATAAATGCAGCGACTGCCTGTACAGACATCTTTAATCTGCCCATTGTGAACAGGGTGGGCAGCCACAGTCTGCTCCTCTACCCTGCTTGCTTCTCAGGAGGAGGGCGGTTCTCCAACCTTTAAAGGATAAGGCTTAAGTTATTCTCCATTCTTCTTATTTTGAAGAAACTCCTTTTGAAAGGACCAAAATCAACAACATGCAATATGTTAGTGAACGACTCCACTTTTTGTAGTTATTGCTACATCGTGGGCGCATCTTTTCACCTAAAAGATGCACCGCTAAGCTAAAGGTGGCTATTTTTTGCCGTGATGACATTTAGTAGAAACCGAGAAACTTGAAGCAAATTATTATGAGATGTAGAGCGTTAGACATTCATCAGTAGTGTATGGACTGATGTATTTGTGCTGTGGAACGAAAAATGTTAACCACAGTTTTTCGACAGTAACAAAATCTGTAACTCAAGGCGAGGAACTGCAAGTGGTAATTTGCTAACTCATTTCAGGGTTTAAAACGACTCATACCTGCACCACTTTATCGAAGGACATGGTCTGAGTCAAAATAAACTACAGTGTGTTCCTGGTAACGAATTGTCCCACAATCTGTAATTTGGCCCAGTGTGCAGGGTGGTGCAGCCACAGTGCTCCTCTGCCCTGCTGCAGTCTCAGGACAACACAGTCTCATGGCATTTCGTGTTAAAGCTTTTATTTAATCCTTCTGCGTGACACGAAAAAAATGCGAAAATTCGTGTTGGTGAATAGATTTAATACATTTCGTGACTATAACACGAAATGCCGTGATACTGGGTTGCTCTGGAGGCCATGCATTATGCAGCATCCTCCTCTCTCCCTGATGAGTATCAATCTTCATTTAGCTTCATTAAGCTGCATTAATCAAACAGTGTTAGGTGGAAGTGTGTGTGCTGCGTGTCAGCAGGCTGCGGTCCCTCCGGGCGTCTCCGCCTCGCCTCATAAACAGGAAGCCGGGAGAGCATTTCGGGGAAATAGGAGATCTCCAACGCTGTGACCTGCTGCGACTTCCCCCATGTCAAACCTTAACCCACAGCCCCCCATCACTTTACCACCTCCCAGGCCCACTCTGGGGTGTGTGTGAGAGAGAATGAAAGGATATTAGACAGAGAGCTCACACTTAATGAAGACGCATACATCAATTCTTAAAAAACACAAGTGCAGTACTGTTTGGGATGTGCTGCTGACACTACACATCATGAGTGATAAAGCTCCATTAAGTGTGTATGACCCAGGTTTGATGGACACCACATCAATCAGAGTCTGAAGTCATGTGACAGCAGACCAGTGAGGAGAATTCACAATTATGACCGAAAAAAGGAGGGCATAAGAAAAGTGAAACATTACTGATGCAATTTTGAATGCAAACTGCTGATCTGTAGCACACAAACAAGTACTACATATCTGAACATTATAAAACACAGTCTTAATGAAAAATGGCAGATATTATTTTATTTATTTCTTAATGTCACCTGCAATAATGTATTATGATTTAAACCATAATTACTGTTCGTTTAATAGTTATTACTATTTGCTAATATACAATCCAATAGATTCATATTTATAATATTTGATAACCCTTATTAAAGGCAAACTCAGGATTCAGGGTGTGTTCTCTTTTTAAAAGTTTTAAATAAAGCTTCTCCAGTAAATGCAGGGCTCTGTTCAGAACTTTTTATGGGCTGAAGCTCCTATTCAGCATCTTTGTATTCCACCTACACCCACACTACACCACAGCAGCTACAACACTTTGCCCTTTTCTCAATTGAGCAGGATCTAGCCCATTCTGTCTGACACTACATAATGTACCTACATTTATTACAAGAGCATTAACGTAATAGTACTAAGTTGGACAGAAATCAACGTGTCATATGTACGGTCTCGATTCCAAAACTCCTTATTCAGATTGCATCGGGTAAGACTTATCCAGGCTTGGGAGAGTGACTTTAAAACAGTAATCCGTTAAAATGACTAGTTACCTGTGAAAAAATGTGATCCAATCTAAATTTCACACTATAAAAGTAATGTTACCTGATTACTTTGTTACTTTTGGATTACCACTCAATATCAAATGCAATGCCAAAAAACACAAGAGAAAATAAATATTGATAAGGATGTTTTCATAAGAGTATTATGTAAGACAACTGAACAATGTGACTGTGTAGAAAAGATATTTAGTATAAAAAAATGTTTTTATAGGAAAATCTGCCTTTCATTCATTATATTAACACAATTTAAAAAAGATCTGATTACATATTTGATCATGTAAGGGACTACAGTTACCTTTGTTTGTATCCTGATTACGTAATGGCATTGCATGTATTCAGTTACTCCCCAAGGCCTGGATTTATAGCACTAAAATGATTGAGAGATTGAGACTGGTTGCCAAATATATTTTATCAGACAGAATATAAAACACTACCAAAATCCTCAGGATATATGCGTTTGAAATATGTATTGCTTTTCTTTGTGATTGTTCCTGGTGTTAGCATGCAAATCAAACCTTTGGATGTTTTACAAAGAGCAGCACTAGGTGGGGCTAAAAATACACATGTTCAGAGTGTAAGACATCGCAGCAGCATTTGAATTGAAATGTTCCTTCATTGAGAGACAATGCATCAGGGATCTGTGTGCTATTACTCCGCTTTGATCTGGCAGATAACATCTATGTGTCTTATTCTGGATTCAAGAGCGGCCTGTCACTTCGCTCCACTCTTCTCGCACTGGAGGATTAAGTGGCTGCTTTATAAGCACAGCAGCTCACAAATTAACATATTCTGTTAAGCACTGACGAGGAGAACAGCACATTTCTTCCATCCATCAGCCATGAGAAAATCAGTAGGAAATACCACTAGATGTTCATGCATAGTGTCTTTGATGACACTTTAAGTACACCTTCGTTATTACCAAGCAATGGGTGCAGTATCATATTTATATAAAAAATATCTTGCACGTTTATACAATCTATTTTAATTTATTTTATCTTTATTGGAGATAATACTTTAATTCTTTATGTTTATATAATATATTTTATTTTATTAATTTCTTCGAGTTTTATATATTTTAAAATGGAACATGGAAAACCGATTTCCCCCTGGGATTAGTGTATTATTTCTGATTCACACATTGTTTTACATATTTTACATTTCTTTGTCCTCATGTGAGCACATATGATGATAACTACATCATTCCATCACGACTACGAGGATAAAATAAGTGAAATTAGATTCTGAGCAATAACGACTTTCCTTCATGTAACATTTAAAAACAACTACATTTGTATGAAAACTGTGTGTTTTATCTTCAAATAATGTCTTGCAAAATACATTCCAAGCCAAATTCTTTCTTGCTCTGTCAGGAGAGGAATCCATCAATAAGTCAGCATCAGGATGAAGTGGTCACATGAGCTGCAGGTAACACCTGCGCCAATTTAGCAAAAGATAAAGAGAGATTCAGATCTTCCACTGACATTTAATCTAGGAAGCCTAAGAAGTCCTCTTTAGAGCTTTCCTGTAGAATATCCAGTACTCTTTCCTGTCTATGAGGTCCAAGTCCTCAGCAGCTAGGGTAGAAGAGTTTATGGTTGCAGACATGCATTGTTCTCACATCTTGGCCTGCATCCTCCAAAACGACCTGGTAATTTAGGGGTCCAAGTTGTTTAAACAACTACCCGGTAGGGGACCTTTCCACATTTGGTGAGCTTTGCTGTGAATTTGTCCTTCACACTTGACTGAGGGAAATTCCTCATCCATGGTTTTGGTTTGAATCCCACAGTAACTCAACCCACCGGGTAAAGTAGTCCACCACAACCAACAGGTATTCGTGTCTCTCAGCACTTCTTGGTAGGGTGCCCATAATGTCAATACTTAGCATCTCATTAGGTGATTAGTTGGTGCAGGATAGGATCTTATTGCTTGGACTTTGTCAGGATCCACGCTGATTCCTTTTCCAGGGACAATACGACCAAGATACCGAGGGACGGAGAGACTGGGTTTGGGAGACTTGGTCATCGAATGTCTGGCTAAAACTCTGCATGCTGGAACAAAAGTATACTGTGATCGGTTCTTCATAACCATAAACGCTGTGGATCAAATGCTGGAGAAGCAGGTATACCTGCTGGTACAGTAATGAAGATCCAAATCACTGAAGCACCATGAAACAGCAAGGAAAAGGGTGCCTCAGCATCAGTTACCAGGGGAGATGGTGTGGTGAAGTGGGTATGACAATTAACCAATTTGGATTATTTCCTCTGTTCAAGATGAACAGCCAGAAGATACCTGCCAGCGATTGTCCAAGAGTGACAAACAATATGTGACTGTCACACGACCAAGTATTGTGCACGAGTACAACTCCAAGATGGGTGGGGTTAACTTGGTAGACAGGTGATGATACTTACCGGAATGGAGCGTTCGAACTAAAAGAATCTGGACAATTCGGAATGCTGATGCATTTCACTGACCTCACTTTAAGCCAACAGCTGGCTACTGTAAGCGCCAATAACAACACTGAACGTGGTACAACCAAAGAAATGACGGTAATGTATTCCTCGATGTTTGGCCCTGACAGTGGCTCAACATACTTGGCCAAGCGTGACACTGATGTTGAACATGGTACAGGAAGAGAATGCACACCTTTCGCTATAAGCGGAAAAACATCAGGGTCACTACCCGTGTCTCAGTCAAAAAACCTTAAAAACCCAGTGCCGTTGCCTAAAAAAATACTGCGCTGGAAAATCCTGCATGGTGTGTGACATGTAATGTGTTTCTTACGCATGCACAGTGGAACGCAGAACTGTAGAAAAGTCAAAGTTATTCAAAGTGTAAATATATGTTATATAGCAATGGAAACATGACACAAGACTCACATTCACATCACCTACTACTCTGGTTATGAGCCACTGGCAGTGATATCAAAGTGAGGCTGCAACACTCTCTTTACCTTGTTGACTTGAATTTGGAGGTTAACAGTTTTGGTATGCAGTATTTCTCACAGGCCAATAGGTTTGACTTTTCAGGCATTGAAATAAAGTGATATACTTTGTGATACACTGGTGACTTTATTGTGTTACAGTTACAGTAAATTAAACCCTTTGTCCAGATAAGAGGACATTATTTTTTTTCAAAAACGACTTCCTGTTCAAAGTCGATGCTTAGGTTTTATACTTATTAGGTCCTACTAATCCCAAATAGTCATGAAACGTTAAAATTGCATACCAAACAGTATAAACAAGTATGTGTGTAGGAAAGTAGAAAACACATATAAGACGATGGCAGAAACCAACAGTACAGGATTAAAAAGTTGGAAATAGTGTGTAAAGACGTTTTTAGATTTGTAACGTTTGTTAGAAACGAGAACAAAATGGAAGTACTGTTAAAAAAAAAGACATAATGGAAAATTAGAAAGGAGAAAAAGTCCTTACTCAAAGCACAGCTCTCAAGTTTAAAAACCTAGGATTATAGAATGTATCATAAATGAATGAATGTGTTTTATCTTTGGCTTAAGTGTTCTAGTTTAGCTGAACATTGTGAATCTTGTTGACACATGTTCTAGCCATGGACAACATCCTGTCATCCCAGGTTTGCTTTTTGGCACTGGGGGGTGGGGACAGGACAGGATGTTGGAGAAAGTTAGCTGTAGCAATGGAACAGTGAGGTGGGAGCTGTTCTGATGATGGAGGCTTTATTTGTAGAGAAGCACTTTGAACTGAACCCATTGAGAGACAAGGAAGCAGGATGGATGCACTTGAGTTCATTAAAGACCTTGGAGGATGGAGCGTCAAGAATGCCGCTTCAGTAGTTGAGTCCGGATGTGATGATGCATTCATCAGAGTAGAAAAAAGGGTTGGAATTGATTTATTCAAGAAGCATGTTGAGGTTTTTATTTAAATGAAACCAGAGGATTGGAATGATCATGTGACACTGCGCTCTGACTTAGTGACTAACAGATCAGTTGTTTGAACAGAGCACAGAGGCTGTATTTATCGGGCCCTGAAGTATCACAGCCGAGGGCCAGCCGTGTAATGCCATCTGCTTCTCTGTATGAAAATACAGCAGGATCTGACGGTGTGCCTGTGTGTTTTACGACTCTAATATGAAAGCAATTTGCAAGGCACAGCATTGCTCCATTTCAACTCAGTTGGGTCAGGAGGTACTAGACCCATTTCATGATGGTGTCAGTGCGTGTTATGACACTTTCCCAAAGCGTTTACGGCACAGTCCTGCCTGTAGCGACACCACGCTCCTGTTTTTCTTCTAGCCAGTCGTATCTCAGTGGAGGTCTTTCAATCTGTTCTGATCGGGCAGAGCCAACGCGGTCTCAAGGCCTCCAGCGTCTTTGTCGTAGCGAGAGATTCATGTGACGCACAGGGGCTTGTTGTTCCACTCCGGAGTTGAAGGAAATGTATCTACTGATGGCAATGAATAACTTTAAACCAGAGTGCAATTCTCATTCAACATCACCATGGTGATAGAATGCTTTGAAGCATGCTGGGTGCTCACTCTGAAATACATCGTCAGATAGTAGAAAACCCTCGGCAGAGATGAAGGACAGGAGATGTTAAAGAGTGGAAACACGGCCTTGTGACTGCAGCCACACACAGCCACAGTCCAGGGCTGCGGCTCAAAACATTGTGGGGGGGGGCTGATCATTGTCACCGCTCGGGTTTTTTGGGTCATCCACTACATAATACTGTGGAAAACCAGCTCTGCATACTAACTACCATCACTGAGAACAGTGGAGCTAGCAGAGATGGTAAAAGTACACACATCATTCACTCCAGTAGAAGTACAGATACGCGTTTTTACGAAAATAAAGTAGAAGTACTGACTAGACTTCTTACTCAAGTAAAAGTAAAGAAGTATGGGCTTCAAAATGTACTTAATTAAAAATAAGCCATAACTACCAATTGTTGTATAGAGTCAAGCTGGTAACTGGACCTTTCTTTACATTAACAGAACAAACTTATATTTAAAATTGTCATACTGTCATCGTCGTACATAACACCGATCGTGTTTTAGGTTGGAAAAAGGCGCACAATGACTCACTGATTGATCACACCAAAACATTTTTGGAAAATGATAGACGTAGAAAGTACAGGTATTTGTGTTAAAAATGTAAGGAATAAAAGTAGGAAGCGCTAGAAAAATAAACAGTGGAGTGAAGTACTGATACCAGAAAAAAACCACTAAGTACAACCAACAAAGTATTTCACTACTTCCACCTCCGGGAGCTAGCCAATTGATCATGTTTCCTGTTGTCATATAAACATATTTGCATCCACCGTGCTCCTGGAAGAGTTCATCCTAAGTGTTTGTGATAATAGGTGTATTAGTATTTTAAATAATTCGAGCCGCATTAACATTGTGGATTACAGTGTATTGGCTGTACCGCAGGGAGGTTTCCTTTTTTTCTTCTTTTTAACAAGCTTTATTTACCCTTCAGGGTTAATCAGGGGATCTTGACATGTGACTGGCTTTGATCAGCAGAGCAGAGGAAGGTTCTGCAGAGCTTCACCTGAGGGAGAGGCTGCTGGGAAAACAGAAGAGAAAGGAGGGGGGGTGTCATTGAGCATTCTGCAGGACATCTCACAGGCAGGAGGGAAGATTTCAATGCTCGCTTTGAGGACGTTAACTTATTAAGCCAAGGTAACAGCTCGCAGTGAAAACATTGAGCGCAGATTAACCATGGCAACGGGTCCTAATCAGACAGCTATGCAGGGAGACTTGAGTGGAGATATGAGCCCACAGATGTGTTGTAGCTTCATTAGTTTAGTATTGTTGGGCCCGGGGGAGCAGTGAAATGGTAATGCAAAAACGTTAGCATTAATATTTTATAATGTTAAACATGAACAATGAAATATACTGGAATGCAGAATGGAATTTACTGAATGCTCACCTCAACTATAATACTATAATTGTTTATGTTGAATCAATATTTTGAAAAGCAGTTTGAAAAACACAAACAGTTATCAAATTAGAGTCAATGTACTTATTTAAATACATCATGGGTATATTCAAATGGTAACCTTTTTACAAAGAACAAGTGTTATTTGTTCTCCTGTTATCTGCATTAAGGGAACACTGTAAGACCTAAATGCATTAGAAATGCTTTAAAAATGCATAATTCTTTACATATGTATGTGTCAAAAGGAAGGCAAGTCAAGAAACAAAGCTTAGCAAGACACAGTCAATAGCTACAGTGTATGTTATCAAATGCTTTTATTGAATTCTTTATACAGTATATGTTCTAAAGTATTCTCTGAGAAATGATTTAGTGATGGAGGCAGTGGAACCAGTCCCCCAAAGTGAGCAGACACAACAGTTGTACGTCATTGAGTCCAAGAAGACTCCATTCCCATTAAATAAAGTTCACATAATGAACGCTTGAGTAGCCCTTTTAAATCATTAGGTGACAAATGCACTAAAAAGATTAATCTTACTTTCCCTCACTATTTATTTGGCTAAGCCAAGACCGGAAGTGAAGGAACGGTTTGGAGGTGGGGCTTAAGGAAAAGTTCACGGTTGATCCGGTAGTTTTCTGTTCCTGTCAGTCTTTTTTAAGTTATGTGCCTCAGGTATCATCTCATCGCTTCAATGCGGTGCCAAAGTTGCTTGTTTCTTTTCTTTCTAGCCTTTCAATCCCTTGACATCCACACTTAGCCTTACGGCCCGTCCACACAGCGGCTTTGAAAAAAGCTTGCCGGCGGGCGTGTCTGAAGCTCGACCAACAACCAATCACATGAATCTCCCGCCCCTGACAAACAAGCAGCGGTTTGATTGGCTAGAGCTTGTACTGGCATATGATTTGATTGGCTGAGGCTTCCACCGAAAGCTTCAGAAGCTTCAAAAGTTGAACATTGCTCAACTTTTGCCAGCCTGAAACGCCAGGAAAGCTCCGCTCTGCTTCCCACAATGCAGTTCGGCGAAAAGTGACGTCACCCCCATTCAAAGTGAATGGGCAGAAGCTTCCAACGCCGCTGTGTGGACGGGCCGTTAGCCTTGTGTGGCAGAGTTAAACTCATGTAATGCAGTCACAGCTGTGTTTTTGTAGAGTATTTAAAAATATTGAAAAAGGTCTACCCAATCATGATCAAAGACCAGAACGATCTGCTCAATGTGAAGCAAAAAATATGGAAGAAACAAATGCCTAACAGGCTGATCTGTGTGCAGCTACTGCACGCTAAAAGGTTAACCATGTGCTATAGTAATAAAACACCCAGTCGACTGAGTCATTAAGGAAAATAGATTAATGACATTTGATTTGTGTATTATGCTTTAAAAATATTAAATACCTGCATTTGCTAAATGTATACTTTTACAGGTTCTTCATTTCTGTATATGAGTAAATAAAATATGATACATATTGGTGGTCATGCAACAACATTCTGTAACATGATTCATTGTTATTAACCATCTGAGTCTGCTATTAGCTAGATCTCGAGCATTGCCACCCAAAATGAGTCTGTAAGAAGCATAACGGGAGCAGTAGTTACATTGAGGTACTGTTCAATAAAGAAGGCATTTATTGGATTTTCCTGAGTTTGAGTACTTGTGTTTTAAAATATAAATAAAGCATCACAGAGCAATACAGTATGTTCACATTCAGCAGCTGAACCAACACATATCTATGCGCCAAGGTTTGTTTATTGTCTGCGATCATATACACCAATATTATATCATTAGCCCACAAATGTTATATTCAATCTTTCTAATTACATGTAAAAATATAACCTAAAGTTGACTGTCTGATATTCCTGTCCTTTATTTGAAACGTTCTATTTGTTTGACGTAACATGCATTGACTGTGAAAACAGCATTTGACCACTCAGTGTATCTCTCTTCCCTAACAGCCACACAAGAACACATTGGTTGTATCTCTCTTCCCTAACAGCCAACACAAGAACACATTGGTGTATCTCTCTTTCCCTAACAGCCAACACAAGAACACATTGGTGTATCTCTCTTCCCTAAGAGCCAACACAAGAACACATTGGTTATCTCTCTTCCCTAAGAGCCAACACAAGACACATTGGTGAATCTCTCTTCCCTAAGAGCCAACACAAGAACCATTGTGGTATCTCTCTTCCCTAACAGCCACACAAGAACACATTGTGTATCTCTCTTCCCTAAAGCTAACACAAGAACACATTGGTGAATCTCTCTTCCTAAGAGCCAACACAAGAACACATTGGTGAATCTCTCTTCCCTAAGAGCAACACAAGGAACACATTGGTGAATCTCTCTTCCCTAAGATCCAACCACAAGAACACATTGGTGAATCCTCTTCCCTAAGAGCCAACACAAGAACACATTGGTGTATCTCTCTCCCTAAATCCAACACAAGAACACATTGTGTATCTCTCTTCCCTAAGAGCCAACACAAGAACATTGGTGTATCTCGCTCTCCCTAAGAGCCACACGTAAGAGCCAAACACAGAACCCTTGGTGTATCTCTCCTTCCCTACAAGAGCCAACACAGAAACACATTGGTGAATCTCTCTTCCTAAGAGCCAACACAAGAACACATTGGTGTATCTCTCTTCCCTAAGAGCCAACACAAGAACCACATTGGTGTATCTCTCTTCCCTAAGAGCCAACACAAGAACACATTGGTGTATCTCTCTTCCCTAAGAGCCAACACAAGAACACATTGGTGTACTCTCTCTTCCCTAAGAGCCAACACAAGAAAACATTGGTGTATCTCTCTTCCCTAAGAGCCAACACAAGAACACATGGTGTATCTCTCTTCCCTAAGAGCCAACACAAGAACACATTGGTGAATCTCTCTTCCCTAAGAGCCAACACAAGAACACATTGGTTGAATCTCTCTTCCCTAAGAGCCAACACAAGAACACATTGGTGTATCTCTCTTCCCTAAGAGCCAACACCAGAAACACATTGGTGAATCTCTCTTCCCTAACAGCCAACACAAGAACACATTGGTGTATCTCTCTTCCCTAACAGCCAACACAAGAACACATTGGTGAATCTCTCTTCCCTAAGAGCCAACACAAGAACACATTGGTGAATCTCTCTTCCCCTAAGAGCCAACACAAGAACACATTGGTGAATCTCTCTTCCCTAAGAGCTAACACAAGAACACATTGGTGAATCTCTCTTCCCTAAGAGCCAACACAAGAACACATTGGTGAATCTCTCTTCCCTAAGAGCCAACACAAGAACACATTGGTGAATCTCTCTTCCCTAAGAGCCAACACAAGAACACATTGGTGAATCTCTCTTCCCTAAGAGCCAACACAAGAACACATTGGTGAATCTCTCTTCCCTAAGAGCCAACACAAGAACACATTGGTGTATCTCTCTTCCCTAACAGCCAACACAAGAACACATTGGTGTATCTCTCTTCCCTAAGAGCCAACACAAGAACACATTGGTGTATCTCTCTTCCCTAAGAGCCAACACAAGAACACATTGGTGAATCTCTCTTCCCTACAGCCAACACAAGAACACATTGGTGTATCTCTTCTTCCCTAAAGAGCTAACACAAGAACACATTGGTGTATCTCTCTTCCCTAAGAGCCAACACAAGAACACATTGGTGTATCTCTCTTCCCTAAGAGCCAACACAAGAACACATTGGTGTATCTCTCTTCCCTAAGAGCCAACACAAGAACACATTGGTGTATCTCTCTTCCCTAGAGCCAACACAAGAACACATTGGTGAATCTCTCTTCCCTAACAGCCAACACAAGAACACATTGGTGTATCTCTCTTCCTAAGAGCTAACACAAGAACACAATTGGTGTATCTCTCTTCCCTAAGAGCTAACACAAGAACACATTGGTGAATCTCTCTTCCCTAAGAGCCAACACAAGAACACATTGGTGTATCTCTCTTCCCTAAGAGCCAACACAAGAACACATTGGTGTATCTCTCTTCCCTAAGAGCCAACACAAGAACACATTGGGGAATCCCTCTTCCCTAAGAGCCAACACAAGAACACATTGGTGTATCTCTCTTCCCTAACAGCCAACACAAGAACACATTGGTGTATCTCTCTTCCCTAAGAGCCAACACAAGAACACATTGGTGTATCTCTCTTCCCTAACAGCCAACACAAGAACACATTGGTGAATCCCTCTTCCCTAACAGCCAACACAAGAACACATTGGTGTATCTTCTCTTCCCTAAGAGCCAACCAAGAACACATTGGTGTATCTCTCTCCCTAAGAGCCAACACAAGAACACATTGGTGAAGTCCCATAAGTCATAGGTATTACAACATGAGAACAAAGCGTGGGTACAAAGAAAAACAAGAGGAAGATGTGGTCTTATGTTTCTGAATCTTTCGAACACTAAGCATTGGTGAGTTTAGAAAAGAACAACAAGTAAACAGTTGTTTCTCTACACGACTGACCTCTTGTCCATATTGGCTTCAGGGGGTAGTAAATAAGATATACTTTATTTATCCCAATTGGAATTGTTTTCTTTACAGCAGCATGATAAAACAAGGCATTGCACATCATTTGAAAATAAAAAATTAACAAATCAGTTCATCTCAAAATAGAAAATAAAAAATGCTATATATCCAAGATGGCCGTGAAAACAAAAAAGGTGGACTATCAGACAAACAAACACTATGAAGGGCCAATTACAGGTAACACGATGTTAAAGTTGTATATTATTTACAAATCAGATGAAAAAGCTATCAATAATCAACACAGTGCTTCTATGTTAAGTTGCTCGCGCTGAACCCGTGTGTTTTGGGTCCTCAGGCTCTCCGTACCGAGATAAGATCACTATAGCCATCCTGCAGCTTCAGGAGGAGGGGAAGCTGCACATGATGAAGGAGAAGTGGTGGAGAGGAAACGGCTGTCCGGAGGAGGATAGCAAGGAGGCCAGCGCCCTGGGGGTGCAGAACATCGGGGGCATCTTTATCGTGCTGGCTGCCGGACTCGTCCTCTCGTGTTCGTGGCCGTGGGGAGTTCCTCTACAAGTCCAAACAGAACGCACAACTTGAGAAGGTAAGAAATACTCCTGACTGTTCTTTGTTACTTACAACAATGATAGCAGAATTTCTTACTATAGTCACATATGCTATGAAATGCATTGTCTCATAGCAAATACATGCAAATGCTAACAAAATGAAACAAAAGATATGCTAAATAATCACACTATAATTACATTGCTATATCATATGCAGCAAGATAAGGGTTGGTTTCTTTGCATTTATTCACTTAGGCCCAATGGCGACAACGAGATAAGAAACGTGAGGAATTCTGCTGTCACCATGGATCCAAGCTAGACTTTAACCACCATCTCAAATGACCTCAAGAAAAACTCCAGAAACTTGTTTTCTGTTGTAATCTAACATGATCTAAAAGTTCCCAAAACTATTGAACTGTTTTTATTTGTTGACACCCCCCGAGGGAATGGAACACTAAGAGCAGTTTAATAAAGGAAGTTTGGAATGCTGGCAGTAATATACAGTTGGATCACAGGCCCTTTGCTCTGCTGCATGACCCATGACCTCTACACACCCACTAACAAACAAAACCCCCCACTACACCCCCCCCCCCCCCCCCCCCCACCCCCCCCCCCCCCCACCTGCTGCTGCTGTCCATCTCCATCTCCTGCTATCAATGATGCTCACTGTGCATATCTGAGGCATTCATCCACTAGAGCGCCCAACACCATCCTGACACTGAGAATGTGCTGATGGAAACGCCTGCACCGTCAGAGACATAATTGGGGCAAGTAGTGAACATACAAAATGGGTGAAATAGTGAAATATGTACTTAGGTTGTCATAAATGCTCAGTTTCACATACTCACTTGTTGTAGGACAATAATCATAATATATATCTTAATCCAGACCTATTCAGCTGCCGATCATACACGGCAACAACTGAAACGTTGACTTTAAATAAATGTAATTTTCTCAACAAATTTCACATTAGGTTAGTTGAAAGCAATAATATTAAGTTGAACCCAACATTGTATATTTAAAATTAATATTATTGCTTTCAACTAACCGAATAGAGTTATGTGAAATCTGACACAATACATTCAGTTAAAGTCATGGTTTAAGTTTCCTCAGAGTATTTAAACTGCTTCACTCATTTGAAGCCATGTCTTGTATAGGCTAGATGCAGCTGATAACATGGATTATAATACACACAAATGTTGTGTGAAATTAATCATTTTGTACATAAAGTATGTCCTCAAATGTGACACTGTAAATGTATACTCATTTTTGTCACAATTGAAGGATATATATACTTAGACGTTTTTATATGAGTGTTTTTTGCATTAGCAGATCCAATAGCAGCTATGTTATACTCGGCTGAAAGACTTATGGTGACACAGTAGAAGCACTTTAGAAGCACATTCAAAGCTAACTGTTAGCATTAAGCTATGCCAATAAATAAAATGTGACACTTTTATTATGTTTATTTATGTGTATCATCATTGTTAGTCATTACTGTGGACAGAGCGGCATCATGCCAGCAGTATACATTTATCATGTTTGGAGGTGGAGAAAGCCATGTCTGTTTTAGTGGAGACAAATAAGAAACAAACACAACAGAAGGAACTCTACGTTATTTTAGATTAAGAAAATGCACAGTCTAAAAAAACATAATAAGGTAGTTAATATATTGCGTACTGAATTAATAGTTGTATAACTTTCTGCATAAGCACATGACTTATATATACAAGTTGTATACATTATGTTATATGCTGCTGACCAGTTTAAATACTGCACAACATGTTAACTTAGTATATATAGTATATCTAGATCATTTTATACAACTTAATCAAAACATTTTTAGGAAGCTTTTTGTATATATTCTAATATCAACCTGTCAGAGGCGTGGACTGATTCTTAAGACATATCTAGTTCAAAAATGTTATACAATATTTAAAGGGAGATTACTCAAAGAATAGTTATCCGATAGTTTAAATAGACATGTTGTTCTGTCTCTCTAGAAAAGAGTGACCGTGAAAAGGCATTTCTTGAAGAAAATACATCTAAAACATCTTAGATGATGGTTGTATTTGTGTAAGTGTTTCCCTCTACACAGTTGTGCAAAATAAGATTCGTAAACAAATGTGTATATTGATTAAATCTATTCAAATATTGGATAAATATGTTTTCTTAATGAAAAAAAAAACGATTTACAAATGTGCTATAAGTCTTAAACATGGATTACTGTTGTTAATAAAAGTAAAAGTCTACATTTTAACTGCAATTAGAAATTGCTTTGTATGAAATTGAAATTGTTATCTTGGTGTTAACGGTGGAATAAGAATTCAGGTCCCAGAAAAAGGGTATGTACATGATTTCCGTATTCAAGATGTGCATGTTCCATGTGGTGTTCACATGAAGAAACACATTGTGTCAGTGCATGAACAACTGCGCAACTCAAGTATGAATTCATCCAGAGGAATGGCCAAATAGAAGACTGGTCAAATGTAGCAGGACAATCCCAGGCATAGCATCAGCAAACCAACATATTTCTGGAATACACAACAGGAAATGTAGGTGGGCAAACAAGGGGACATTATATGGTGCTTCAGAGAAATATAATCTGCCCCTGATAAGCTTATTGTCCCTTTTTGTATATCCGTCAGTACGGTTCCCCTCAAGCATCATATAATGTACACCATGTGTGGTACATGGTGATTGGTGGTACTTCCACTGGTGTTTTCTAAGATTGGTGCAGGCAGTCATGTAAGCATCAGTGTTCCCAAACATAATAACATGTTTGTTCATCCAACAATATAATGGAGCAGGTTATAATGGAGCATGTACAGTATGAGGGTGAGCTCCATAGCAGCAGTGCTCCAGCACACGGTAATTCCTACACAATGTAATCCGTCTATTCAGAGCGAGGTAAATAAAGACGGAAAGGATAAATAGACCCAGCAGGCACCTCGCAGGCAGAACTGATAGTCTTTTTACATTCTCAAGGTTTCTTCTACAACCCATTGCTTGCACTCTTGTTTCCTGCACAAATGCCCCCACCATCACATGTTATGCACTCTGCAATGTGGACATGCCCTGGATTGGCTTTGGATTGCTCACAGTGATTTAATTAGTTTGTACACAATAAAAGTATCCATAGACTAGAATAAAGTCCAATTTTTCGAAAGCTGTTTAGAAGCTGCTCGTGTGCTAAAGAAAACGCTTCTGACTGAAAATACTTATTTAGCCCATCATGGAGGACCAAAGCTCTCCACTGAAACCCAGACAAATGAGGTTGAGATGGTATTCAGCTAGTTAATGGAAGCTTCATTTCTGATTCTTAATTCCAGATGTAGCTTCTGGTCTATGTAGACCACAATATTTAAAGAAATAAACAATGGCTAAGGTTGTATTCTTGCTGAGGTTGAATAAAGGTCATGATTACAGTTTTCAAATAGCAGACATTAGCTGTTGGATTGAGAGAGAGCATGAACTCTGTTGTACACCTCGTCCACATTGCTACTGTTTCCTGCGTACGCACTAAATGATGGCACAGGAACCACAAAGTGGACAGCAGATTAGCCAAAGTCTTTAGGCAAAATGATTTGGTGCCCAATCAATACGAGCATCCATCACCAAAAGCAATGCTTACCCCTTTTCAGCAGGGTTAGGGTTGGGGTCAGGGTTAGGGTTAGGGTTGGGGTCAAGGTCAGGGTTAGGGTCAGGGTTAGGATCAGGCTCAGGGTTAGGGTCAGGGTTACAGTATAACAAAAGGTAAGACATTATTGCTGGGGATATAAAGGTTCAGTACTAACCAGCCCAATGACTCTGATGGTAGAAGTTGGATTAGAGGTGCTTCCATAGGTTACCACAGTTGGGTACAAAGTAAGTATTGTGGCCATGAAAGACATGTTCCCCTATTAAACACACACCTATATTCCAAAAGAGTACATTCTAGGAATACATGTATGGATGTTTCAGAAAACAATTATACAATACAATTATAATTTACAAAGCTTTTGTACAGTTTTGGACTGGACGGAAACATTATAACAGCTGATTATGACTCAGAATTGTTCATTTAAAAAATATTATTAAAAAGCCAATAATTGAGAAAACAAGATGTGTGTCCAACCCTAACCTCAGCCTGATTTTAGTCTATACATCCATTTAGAAAATAAGATCCACTATGATGTGTAGTTTGTGCATCTCACAGTCCAGTGCTAATCTTTATCAGGCCAATCTGTGAAATGATCTTTTTTTATTTATTGTGTAAATCAACCATATATTTGTGTTGCATTGCTCCAGACTCCACATCATTGAATACCACCTACCTTTCCATTGTTTTCTAACTGAAAGTGTCAAGTTGAAAAATGTGGTGCTAAGCATCTTTGTTGTGTTTCACATGCTTGATAGTGCACACCCTGCAATTTGCATTTTATAATGACTTCTGTAACATACAGTAAGAAAGGAGCAGAAATAGCAGCTAGTCATTCATATAAAAGGATGAGCCATCCAGCCTCTTATACAGTATGTCACGGTTGTCATGTCAGGTCACAGGTCTATGTCTAGGTTTGGGTGTTTTCACTGTTCTCTATGTCATGTTTTCTTCCGTCGTTAGTTTCCCTGGTGTGTCGTTAGCTGATTGTGTTCACCTGTGACCCTTGTGTTTCTCCTCCCCTGCCCGGCTGTTTCTCGTCTTGTAATTATCCCTCCCTGTATTTAGTCTTGTCTCGTCCTGTGTTCAGTGTTGGTGCTTCTTTTGTTTGTGACCTAGTTCACCGTAGAGTGTTTTGTTTGTTGAAGTTATATATTAGATAAGAGCCCTTGCAATAAAGGTATTATCAAGTGTTATCTGCGTTTGGGTCCTACCTGCTTCACTCTGCGTATCAGAAAGCACCAACCCTGAACACAGGACGAGACAAGACTAAATACAGGGAGGGATAATTACAAGACGAGAAACAGCCGGGCAGGGGAGGAGAAACACAAGGGCCACAGGTGAACACAATCAGCTAACGAGACACACCAGGGAAACTAACGACGGAAGAAAACATGACATAGAGAACAGTGAAAACACCCAAACCTAGACATAGACCTGTGACCTGACATGACAACCGTGACACAGTAGAGCAACTGTTAATAGTTTATAAAGGTTTAATAGACATGTTATTATAGTATGTGTTTGAGAGATTACTGCATTTACTAAACAGATTGTAATGCCACAAGATGGGCCTATTGTTAAAGACACTTGTTAAACATTTTAATAAAAGTATTAATAAACATTTGATAACTTTACCAACTTTAGACTTCTTTAGGCTTGTCATTTTGATTAATCCATGACTATGACACTTTTATTTTCTTGCCTCAATCATGTTCCCTGTACAATATGTAAGGACATTTCATCATCGCTGCTACACGCTCGCATGTTGTCTTTACAGAAGTTTGTGAAATATTCATGTTTGCCTTCAAATCCATAAACAGATAAGAGGATACATCCAATACATGTCTGTGCACCTACTACAGAGGTTACTCTGGGAACTGTTTGGCTTAGTGTATTGTGAAGACTGTAAAGAAAGCTAGCTATCAAAAGTGAAAAACTTCAATTTGCAATTTTCCGCAGATTTAAACACATCTCTTTCCCAATGGTAATCAATGGGAACACGTTTTTTGGGCCCAAAGACGTTAGACAGATGGAAGTTGTAATCCCACTGTTTGGCCACTACGAAAATGTGCTTGAATGTCCATAACACTTCCTAGGGACTTTGGTTTTACAAACTATAACTGCCTTACAAGAAATAGTAGGTGTCCAAACTTTAAATACCGTTTATTTATTTATTTAATGTTTATTTACAAGAACATGTCATTACATATAACAGGATTTTAGGCTATATGCATTTATAAAAGAAATGTATTGACTGGGAGCAAACTGTTCATTTGAACTGAAACCAAAGATCGAGTTAAAATGTTTCTTAGTAGCCTGGACAATAGATGTTGACCTCACAGGCCAGCACCAGATGATCAATCTCCACCCGCTAACAGTCCCTCACAATTTACAAAATGTTGATTGAATTTTCAAGGAGTTATTGCAAAATGAATTGATAAACTGAACATGTTTTCTAAATCTGAATGGTTAATTATCACCTACATGACATCCAACCAAAATGTTTTGACAAAAAAACAATTACAGTTAAAATGAGAAACGCTGTGTTTTTCGCTAACCTCCATAAATTCTTTTCTATTCTATTTCTCATATCTTGTTAGCAGGCAAGCTTGCCACCCAGACTGCAGGAGCCATCTAAATCTTGCTGTTGTGGGTAAACAACATACAACATGTTGACAGCGTTGGCTTTGAAGAAGCAAAGCTAGCTCCTATAAAGCTACTTCAGCTAGCTAGCTAGTTTCCTCTTCCTAGCCTAAACACACCTTGCACCTCCACGTATGAAATCCAAATCACTCTTAGCTGGTTGTGGGTAAGATGGCAAACAAGAGGATTTCTCAAACTGTTTTTTGTTATGTACAAAGTTAAGTTTACATTAAGTGCGTAAGGTGGCTTTCACGTTTTCACGTTATGTTTGGATAGATGGAAATATTAACCTCTGCTCCGTAATGCCAGGTATCAAAGGAAGAGCACAGTCAAGGCGAAGGAGACAGATTTTTTTTTCCTTCTCAAAAGATGTTAAAAAAATGTTTTAAAAGTTATTCTTTGTAATTTAAGCAAAGTAAGATATTTTAGAGAGCTAATTTTGGACTCCATTATGTTCAACTAAATGTCATGCCTCATTGACCTTCAATGGAGCATTTCTTTGTCATCTCCATGCTAGTCTGTCAGATTTCCATGATTACCATGGTTGTCCCCTTCCTCCCTCTCCTCCTCCTCCTCTACCTCCTTTTTCTCTTCTCCTGCCCCCCCCCCCCTCCCTCAGCTCCTCCCCCGCTTCCTTCTCCCCCTCCTCCTCCTCCCGCTCCTCCTTCTGCTGCTGCTTTTTCCTCTCTTCCTGCCTGCTGCTGAGGCTGCTGCAGACTAACCTGGCTCTTGGGGTGCGGGGACCACCAGCTGTGTGTGAGGATCCCATCTCATCAATCCAGCACAAACACACACAAACATGCCTGCATGCATTTAGATGCACACACACATGCACGAGTAGAGATGTCTGTGCGCAGAGGAAGAGTCTACAGGTGGTTGGTCTAAGTTATTTGGCAAGTTTTCAAAGATTTCTCAGATGAGGAGCTGCTTTAGAGGCAGAAACATTTATAGCCGTAACCTCCTGGACGCTATAGCTTTGTCTCATATCAGCGTTAAAACAGACCAATGGGACTATCCATCTCCAAAGGCAGGAGACCAAGTAATGCAGCCTTCATTCACTAAAATCTGAAAGATCCTCTGTGTATCTTTGGCCAGACAAGTATGTCAATAATGGACAATTCTTCAAACCATTTTCTTTCACTATTAATGCCATTATTCAACAATTCAAGCTTTCTATAATCTCTGCAAAACAAAGTTAAGGTATGGTTAATATTAAAGAAAGAGTATGGTTTGTAGAAAGTTAGAAGTTAATCACAGGTACATGACAGGAAGCAAAAGCAAAGCGAGACATGCTACACCATCAAAGACAAACCAAATGGGCACTAAAAAAAGTGCCGCCTTGGGGGTCCTTTGGATCGCCTCACGCCGCCTGCATCAGGGCCAAAAGGTTGTACTTAAATACATGACAAAGACTACAGCCAACGGCAACCAGCAAGTAGGTTTTGCGTCTGTCTGATAGCAAATAACTCGACACGGTTTAGTTGAATACTTGTTCTGATCCATTGTGGTCAGCTTTGACTTAATGCAGTCTATTATTTCTGTAAGCAGACTGCTTATAGGTATAGCAGACGATTTTATTCTTCTGTCATATCGATCCGCAGAAAGACGTCTGGTAAGTTAAATAACAGCAGTGGTCATTTAGTTGTTAGTCCCTTAATGGTCAGAAGGCTTAAATCACTCCAAATTCCATCTTAGGTGACTAGTTTATTTCCTGCTCACCCTGTCGAGGTTTATTTCGCAGTACTGATCAACTCGCTGTAGATTCTGCTTGCATAACAGCAGGCGGTGGTAGGTTCAAAATGGAAATTCAGAAACTTAGGGCTGTGGCTCAACAGGCTGTTGTTATTTCTACATCAAACCTTCTCACCACAACCCTAACCCTCTCCCACAATAAAAAAAACATAATATGGCTTTGGCGTGAATTCAACCTGCTAAATCAAATACACGTGATAAATCTATTAAAGATGCTAAAGAAGCCAACAAATGTCGATTTTTGAAATGGTGCAGCACACAAAGTAAGTAAGGCAACCAACGCTCATGGACAGCCGACCGTTGGCCTGGTGGTCGGGTTTACATGTTTAGCTTCTCTACATGTTGGACAGACACTCCCTGACTTGGCATTTGATGTTGGATTTGTGTGTAAGTCATGAAGTGCTGATCTGCCGAAGGAGATGTCATTTCCCTGGGTGGCATCATTAAAGATTTATGCCGACACAGAGTAAATGTAGGATTACAGCACCGCGCCCAATCCCATCTGATCACAGCTTCACAACTGTTCCTTCTCCATTCAAACTACCCAGAGCCCTTTAGTTGACTCTCACAGGTGAGACCTCCTATATGCTGGATTTAGAAAATACATTTTCCAGATTACAATTAACCTTCTAAACAGGACTTCCATAAATGACCTTTGTCTGATTACTTTTGGATTATTGCAGCTATAAAAGACATATAGAATGAGATGACACCAACTGGTACCCGGTAATGTCTTCATGATACACAGTTTAATGAACTATTATTTAAGTGTATCAGATCAGGCCTGTGTAAATAATGGCATCGACTAAATGCACCTTTTTCTTTCGATGGCTGCTCTCAGCATTAGATTTACGACCCTCCCGTTGTCCTCAAAGCAGGCAGGCCCCTTCCTCTGAGCCATCCCATATTGCTGCAGCTGATTGTTGAGCATCATAAAAACTCTGTAATCCCATGACCCTAAGCAGCGGCCATCAATCCAGGCTGCCAGCAGCAGGCAGCCATGATGGCAGTGTGTCGACTGAGTGCCAGCCGAGTGGACCAGTGTTCCCCAAAGCCTGCAGCTACACAGCTTTTACTGGTAAAAGAAAAACTGCAATGCCATTTAATTTTACAGGGGGGAATCAATATTATGAAAAGCCAGCATGTTGGGGTTTAGATGATCAGCAGTCACACTGTGACAAACATGTGTAGGCATTTCTTGTGTTAGCTGCAGGGCATAACATACAGTAGTAGTAGCACTATATAGAAGATGCCTGCAAACCCACAGAGATGGAGCTTTGATATGAGTTTTACAAAGGTCAAGTTAAAGGAGCTGAATGTAGCATTTGAACATCAACAAATGATTGTTAGACCTAAATGTGATAATTATTGTACAAATTAAACATTGGCCCCGATTTAACACCCCAATGTTACTCTTAATGTTCCAATGAACTGTATCTTAAAAAGGGTTTGACTGACTAAGTGTAATTTAATGCATTGGTAACTCCAGAAAGAAAATCCACAAAACGATTTGATTATGGCTTATTTTAAATCTCATCTATCAGTTTTTTAAGCAGCAGCAGGCAAAAAATAAACCTAATGTACGCCGTAATCTAGTGACTAGACGGTGAACATTTAGCAGTTAAAGATACAGTTATTTGTACCTAAGGGTTGATGGAAATGAAAGCAAGGCTGAGAAAGAGATGAATATGTATTTTGGAATGGAAATTGATGTCTGAGAGACATGTTCAGATTTGTGTGATTCCCAAGCAGATTGGAGTGCATTTGCGATTCAGATGAGGCTCCCTCCGCAAGATGAGGACCCACGCAGTCTGCGTGATCTGCGTGTAGGGAGGGGCGGGCCTGATAGTGGGTACATTTCATTTCAGTTTTTGGCTTATACTATCAGCTAGATTTACCATGTGCAACACTTTGGTGAATCGTAGCATAATAAAATCCATTCTACTTTTCACTTGGTTAGCAGCATGGTGATTGGTGCAACTAAAGCACCAGTAGTCAGGAGGTTTAAAGCTAGGGAGATGATAGACAGCAAGAGGAAGCTATAGATTTAAAACTCCGCCCAATGTTGCCAAATCTCTTCCAAATAAAGCAACAAACAATTGCTACAAAGTTGCTAAATCTAGTGAAAAAGTTGGCAACACTGACAACCCATTACTTCATCTTCCCTCAGAAGCAATGTCTGCTGGCTGCATGGCTGCTGTTAGTTTTCACATATGTTAAGGTAGCTAGTGGAAGTGTAAGACTGTCCTGGCAGAGTGCATGCAGATAGGCATCAGGTCATTTGACAGGCATGTTGTAAAATCATTTCATTTGAGTGGAATGAAAGGATTTAATGGATTCAGATTTGTATTTTCTTGCCAGACCATTTTATTCATTTATTGCTGTATGGATTTAAAGAGTATTTGTAATAATACCCACGATAGCTTCAACTGTAAGTGTACTATTGTCTTAGAATCAATGTGGTATAGATTTCCTGATGTTAAAATGCTTTATCACCTTCACCTCTGAATCAATTGCAAAAAAAGTGTCCATTTTATCCATGAATGTCACCATCAATAGTCAGAGGAAGATTCATTGCAGAGATAGGGCTGGCCTTTAGGTCCCTGAATTAGCCTCTGAGGGATTAGTATACACACTGGAAGACCTCACAACCAACCACATCCACTGTGTCTGCTTCTAATTTGTATGTTACTATAATAAAGATAAGTATACACTGGGCCCAAGTACTAATCATGGCTTTCAAATCAAACTGAACACTTTGTTAGCTACATTAAACAGCTTTTAACTGGAAGCACACACACACACACACACACACACACACACACACACACACACACACACACACACACACACACACACGCACACACGCACACACACACACAGTGTCTCTCCTCGCAGGACAGTTCCATTAGCAGATGCTGATGTTGTTTCACTCAGTGTGCCACAGTAGCTTACGAGAAAAGAGGAGACAATGTGAAGAAACAGCTGTTTTAATTGAGCATGCAGCGACAAGGATATTCAGTCTGATGAAATACAATGTGCATCAATAAGTGATGGTGTTCTATGGGCCTGTAAAACCCACCAGGCTCACTGAGAGTGTGTTTACGCACATGTGGAGATGCCTGCCGGGGTTGTGTCTGTGCATAGATTTAGTTCAGCTGGCGTCTCGTGTTCCTGAGTGGATATTTACGTGAGTCACTACCCCACAAAGAGCACGTATCCTGCTAACCCTGGTTTATGATGAAAAAGGTTAAGGTACTTAACATGATCGGCTAACACTGTCATGTCTTACTTTCAAACCTAAAATCATTATTGCAGCCTTCAAAGCAAATTAAGCAAAACCAGGTAATGTAATAAACACAGGGCCTGATGGGATAATAACTCATGCCAAAAAAACTAATGTCCGCCCAGGTCGATGTCCAAACATTCACATCATGAAGCAATTTGGTAGAACATGTTGTAATGTTAACATATATGTAATGTATTCTTACACACACAACTACTTGAACAAACCAACATTTTAAAACAGCTAAGTGTCTTTAGCTTCCAGCATAAGCAAATTGCGCTTCCATAATTTAGGCTACAGGAGTAAATATTCATTAATAAAAAAATCTGCATAGTTTTAAACACAAACCATGTCCCTCTTTTTTTTATATATTCATTTTTTTCACTTTACCAATATCAAGCTGAATTTTCCTCCAGGGTTTTTCCCAAAGTAATGCTCCGCTCTTTGTCTTTCTCTCATTATCTCCCCAGTGCTGCAGAGTGTGTTTCACGCTGCTCAGCCACACACTCTATGCACTGAACGTTTGATACGGGATAGGACTCACTACCAGTTTAACAGTAGACTTGCTGATATCAGACAGTTCTGTGTAACGTCTTTGCTTTATTTACACAGTCATAGTGTCACAGTCGAGACCGACCGTCTGGCCGGGGAGTTCTCCTAATTCTCCAAACATCCAGTCGTGCTCTCTATAGAAAATATTCTTGCAAAACACGTTGTCAGACGCAATTCATCAGACCGTTACTTCTCTCAGTATTCAATCACCACATCCCGCTCAGAAAGCATTTTGAAGATGTGTCTCATTTTCATGTTCCTGGAGAGAATTGAGATTTCACGGTCTGAACATCACAGCTGCAACATTCCATTTGAGAATCTGATTCTCTTTAACGGGTTGCACGGAATATGGAAACATGAATCATTCAATTATATATGGATCTCTGAATTGACTACGTATTCATTGTATTCATTGCCAGTCAGGCTGTATGGTGAAATGTGTCCCGATGTTGGGTGTCAATCACAGAATGTGGATAAAGCTGCACTCGGCAGTATTTACATTTAAATCTGTATTCACATGTATACTGTATGATGAAGTTAGGTTATAAGTGTGTGTGTGTTATCCCCACTGGAGATGTAGCTAATTCTCCCTGAAGTGATTCATTACTCAGTTTACTCAACACTAGAGAATAAGAGTTGATGCATAATTCTGATTAGTATGTATCAACTGGTTTACTTGCCAGCTTTATCAACTTTAATCCATGGCTAATTATCCGGTGGAATTGTCATTGTTATTTTGCTTCACATTACAATATGTCGTTTTACAGATTTAGCTTTAAAACAGACCTTGAACAATGACAGCATTGAAGGTCTATGTAGGAAAGAGATCCGGGTGGATGGATGAAAGGATATTAAATAGTACGCATTGTTTCTGGAAATTAAATGTTGTGATCATTTCCAGTCATATTAAATGCACCCTACTGTACTTCCAAACAGCAGTATCACAGCATTAGCTATGACCTTAGCGGTGAAAAGAGCATCAGTAGGTAGACTACACACTACAAGACATGATGACGCAGAGATGCCATTTCAGGACACCACTGTCACACAATGAAAAGAGGAACCTTGTTCGTCTGCCAGGTGTGTATGCATTGAAGTAGTTTCTGATAGGTCACATACTAAGTTGTACCAATCAATCCTACACTGGGGTTCCAGCCCTGGTCAGTTTGCTCTTTTAAACAATAGGGTAGGTGTGAAGGTTTGAGAAGGTAAAATGTCCTGCTTTGCCTTGATGAAAAAAGGCTCCACTCGAATCATCATTATGTCTGTGGCTCTTGCTGAGTGTTCCTGTGTGCAGAACAGAACCCTGTGTTAATTGGAACACACTGACATTTGACAATGAGCGGTAGGAATGTGCATTTCTGAGTCTAGAGTTTACGTCCAATTACAAAACCTGCATTGTTTGCTATTTTCTACCTGCAACCAGGACTTTTTATGAACTTTATATTTGCAATAGCTGCATTTTTTTCATGTGGGTTGCTATTTGCATTTAGTATAGGAATACATTATCTTAAAAATATTTGCATTATACGTTTACTACAAATAAGCTAATTGCTAATGTCAATGTTATTATGCTTACAATGACAATGTTTAGCAGGTACATTGTATACCACGTTCAATATCTCCTTTGTCCATGTTACATTAGCTCATTAGCTCATTAGCACTCAGCACCAAGTATTTCAGTACATTTTAATTAGCTGAAGCTTTTATCCATGGAAACGTACAATAAGTGCAATGAACAATGAAAAATACAGCTTTAAGGTAAGAATCTAAACCATATTCAATTCTACATACAGAAATGAGACATCTGTTTTTATTGGCCTTGGTGCAGTGGTAACAGGTGGGTTTTCAGTCTCCAACGTAAGACGGGTAGACCTACAGGTGCATTCTTGTTGAGTGGTACCTGGGTCCCACTCGCAGTGAGGTGATTGGCCAGTGCAGAGCTAAGTGCACATTCTGGTGTGTTTGGTTTAGCCATGTCTTGGATGTAGAAAGGACCTGATCCATTCACAGCATGGTAGGCCAATTCCAGTGTATTGATGCGGATTCATGCAGCAACTGGTCACCAGTGAAGGGAGCTGAGGAGCAGTGTAGTGTGGGAGAACTTAGGAAGGTTGAAGACCAGGAGGGCTGCAGCATTCTGGACAAGCTCAGACCAGCCAGGAGGGAGTTTCAGTACTCAAGGTGCGAGTTTACAAGAGTCTGAGCCTGAGCCTGAACCTGTGACTCTTTCTGGGTCAGAATGGGCCGTATTCTCCTGATGTTGGAGGTGTGTGGCGCAGTGGGCTGTGCGTTGTTGTTCGGGGGGTCACAGGTTCAAACCCCACTGCAGTCAGCATGTCATTGTGTCCCTGAGACACTTCACCCCAAATTGCTCCTGTGGGGATTGTCCACAGTATTGAGTATGTAAGTCGCTTTGGATAAAAGTGTCTAACAAGTGACATGTGATGTAATGTTGAAGATTGTATATCTTCATGTGTGGGATGTGATTGTTGTTGGCAGAGAGCAACAGTTTGTCATCCACCAGTAAAGTTGAGGCTAATAGGAATAGTTTTTCACGTACTTGGTCACAAACCAAAGAAAATGAACCAAAACAAAAGTCCTGATCTGATGATGGTGCCATACCTACATGTATATAGCTAGCATGGCTAAAGACTCATTGAAGGCAATTTTGCTGAACTTTCCAATATTGACGCTGAGTTCTGAGATAGAAGAAACAACCTCACATTGTTCTGATACTGTGGAAAGATATTATGGGACACATTGGCTATTGCTAATGTATACCAGATAGTAGCCGCCCAAAGAATATGAATCACATGAACATTCAAAATACGACATGTATTAAACATTACCGATTATCCAATGTCCAGCAAGTACAACATTTGATGTTGGAATGAAGAATATCTTGCAATATGTCACACACTGTATGCATCAAAAGCCTTGCATGTGCAGCAACAACCACAGATTCACTACTGATGTATTCTGACACTATTGTGGAGTAATTCCTTCACACCTTCCACTCTACTACACAGCCTATGGACCTGCACCTCCCTCCATCATTCCTCTTACCATGTTCCCATCCAGCATTCCCTCCATTCCCAGCCTGATACACTGTATATTTCACCATTTTCCCCTTTGGCAGTTCTAAGCTGCAGTGGGGGGGGGCTGCTTTCCTCAGGGAGAACAGGCCTGTTCACTTGCCCATAATATTTGGACCGGGGAAGCAGCCTGCTGCCCTCAGGGAGAACAGGCCTGTTCACTTGCCCATAATATTTGGACCGGGGAAGCAGCCTGAAACCTCATTCTGTTCTCCTTTTTCATACGCAGAGGTCCTTCTGCAGTGCGATGGTGGACGAGCTGCGGGTTTCCCTCAAGTGCCAGCGCCGGCTCAAACACAAGCCCCAGCCCCCTGCCATGGTGAAAACAGAGGAGGTCATCAACATGCACACCTTCAACGACCGCAGACTCCCAGGGAAAGAGACCATGGCCTAAAATGGGATCCTCAATCACTTTATCACCCTCTCTCCTGCAGCGAGGAGGTTTGCAGAGACACTGGGGTAAAGGGTGGGGGTAAATGGTAAGGGGGGGTTTTAATGGTGGACAGTTGGGTTATTCTGGAGGTGCTTGCTTGAGTATATTGACAACATGTTTCTTTATAAATAGCTACGGATAAGAGATTTAACAATATTTCCTGTGGAAATAACTTGAACCTGGGTGAAATGTCAGCGAGTTACCTCAGTACTCTTACAGGTGCCAGGATTGTTGAAACCCAGGAGTCAGAGAGAGAAGGTATGGATATAAATTTAAGTTGGGACAAAGCTGGTCCCCTAAAAGAGGAAAATAATCGGACCTTTGTTATTTAGCTGCTGCTCAGTCAGTCTTTCGCTAAAGAGGCTGGTGGAGCAGCATTTAGAGCATCTCAGAGATTATGAGCTTATAAAAGATGCTTACTGGGGGATTAAGGAGAAAAGTTTGTACAGGATTGTTTATTTTCAAAAGTTCAGCTCTCTAGAATTAAACCCGCAGCCCTGAAGATGAAGGCGGACTGCAGCGAAATGTACAGAGAGGCACTGCGCAGTCACATATGATATTGATCGACTTCAAAACGGATATACTGTATATCATCTATCAGGCAATAAGTGATATCATTTATTTGTGTTTCAGAGTACTAACCCTTTGAGTCTTTAATGTAGGGGAGGGGGGGGGGGGGTTATATTGGGAGGTTCAAGCAGAGGATGGAGTAGAGGCAATATAGTGAGCTGCCGATGTATCAGTAGTCACTTAAAAACGATCCTATGGAGGAACACACTGTTAATGTTAATAAGGAGGAACCGTGGAATGGGGTGGGCACAACTCACCAAGTCTAAATTCATAGCAATCAAAACAAAAAAACACAAACTCTATTTATTCAAAGTATTTATTGTTTTATTTATGAGACTCCTTATTTATTATCTCTACGGACTGGATTTTCACTACTGCCGTGAACACACCTCACTTTACCTCTGTATGGGTACACACAGTTTCCTACCATTTGCTCTGTGTCAAGTCTTCACTTTCATTTTGTACTCCTGTGGCTTTGATTTCGTTCTTTGGCAGTAAAGCTCCATATTTACTTGTGCAAATGCAATTTCTATGAAAACGTGTTTTTGTACGAAGAGAATCAACATTTTGTAATGATTTTTATCAAAACAAACGCACCATGAAGAGTGTAATCAAACGCAGAGAGGGAGGGTCCTTCAGGCCGGGAGTTCAGGAGGCTCTCCTAGACACTAGACAGAGCCAACACAGACACACACACATATATGGACACAAACACACACACAAACACCACCGAGAGTGCACACATCCTCCATGGAGCAGATTCACACCAATTAGTTCTTTTAGTGAGAGAGTTCTGGGAAGCATCAGTGGCATGTTGTTTTGCAGAAGAAGAAAACAGAAAGTATTTTTATCATGTAAAGGAATCATATTTAAAGAAAGATATTTTTACTTCACATGAAAGAAGTGTAATGATTTGCTGGTTAGAGCAAATACTTAGTGTACACACGGAGAGGGAGGAAGACTGCTGATGATGCTTATGGTTATCTACACCCCCAATTACTGATAGACTGCTAGAATCCAGTGCTGAGCAATTGTGTGTAAATGGTTTTCAAATGAAAAAATATGTATTTAAAAAATAAAATTAATAAAGAACACTTAACTAATTTTGAACTTGTTGTGAAAACAAAACGGAGTGCACACAGTTTACCCTTTGAAGTTGATGCACAAATGTAAAGAAAATAAAAGAGTATTCACAAGTTTCACCTCTTCTGTGTCTTTATTATATATTAGCGCATGAATCAAGTGTGGCAAAAACAGAGTGAACATGACAGCAGGTTAATTAGAACACATGTATACACTTAACACATAGCAAACTAAAAGGCCCCTGTGGGCCATTTAAGAATTTAATACATGCTGGGCCTTATTTTGGAGTGGTGTGTCCAATTAAAATGAGTTTGAGGTATTTCTTATGGTATCTGCATTAAACTTGGGGACTTTCTTAATCTGGCAGAGCTGGTGTCATGGCTGCCGGATTTAGCACCCCCTCCGTTTCTTTGGCCGGGATGGTCACAATCTCACCAAAATCACAATGGTGTTAGCTATTTCCCTCTACTTTAAGCAAAACAATTCATTTTAATCTGGATTCATGGTGTAATGAAATGGTAGGGGGGCATTCTAAATCTGGCTGAGTTGGTGTCATGGCTGCCGGATTTGGCGACCCCTGGGTTACTTTGGCCAGGCTGGACATAATCTCTCCAAAATCACTCTGGTGATCAGTTTACAGAAGCAAAAGCATTTACTCTGAGCCTATCAGGTGAAATATTAAAGGGGCCCTATTATGCTCATTTCAGGTTCGTATTTGTATTCGTGTGTCTCTACTGTGACATGTCTCCATGCTTTAATGTTCAAAAAGCCCTTTATTTTTCTCATACTGCCTGTGCTGCAGCACCTCTTATCACCCTCTGTCTGAAACCAGAGCCCAGTCTGCTCTGATTGGTTAGCCGGCCGGCTCTGTTGTGATTGGTCAACTGCTCAGAGAGGTCTTGCCCCTTAGCCTACAGGGGGTGAGAGAGAAACTCCCTCTGGAGGGAACATAGGGATGTGAGCCTTTGCAGACCATTCACATGCACAGAAACACAATAACACACTGCAGGAGAGGGTAAACTACAAAAAGCATGAAAGGGCCTCTATAAGTTTAACCACTATATAATGTATAGTAGATATGCAGACAAACAGGTTGATCAAGCCCTATAAGTAAATAGGCACCAAATGTCCAACATATTGTCAGCTAGCCAACGCCGATCTGTGCTTAACTGACATCTCCCGTCCAGCTTTTCTCCACCTTAGCAGGGAAATGACATCTTTATTGATCTCTCCAGCCATGTTCCAATAGAGCACACTTCTAATCAGCCAGAATGACGGAAAACACCTAGCTGTGCACGTAACTTTAAGAATTATTAATCCCTTCAACAATTCTTGACATGCTTTTGAAAATAAGGTCAATAAATAGGTGTTTTCTATTGCTAGTGTGTAATTGAATGGAGCCCTTGTTAGTAATCATTCTCAGGAAACAGGGTCTCTTATTGTTTTAACTGACAATTTACAAGGTAATATTATGGATCATGAATGGTTAACGAATTGGCCCCAAGCGGGATATCTGTTAGTTAGTCTGTAAGTACTCTTTAGCAATTCATAAGGGCATGGGGTCTGGATAATATAATGACTATAATAATAATAATAGACAGTGTGTGGGATAATTAGATCAAGGTCACAGGTAGGCCCCAAGTGGGGTTTAAATGAGATGTATACAGCGTAGATAATTAGCTTGTTGCCCGAGTCATTAACAGATAATAGTAATGGTCCCCCTTGCGAGACTCACATGGGTTTAAAGTCTGTTAAAAAATTGTCTGGTGCAATCTTATTAATGTTCCATTTCTCTCTTAATTGTAGACACTGATGCTGCCATTTCTAAACCAATAATAGTTCTCAACCTGCATTCACATGATCAGCAGGAAACTGCTCTGCACTGAAGTGGCCGTTGTTTTTCTACGGAGACAGCATTGCTGCGGTGCCGTCCGACTTGGTCGTGAAGCCCTACCCTCCGCGCTGCACTCCGACTTCATATTATTTCATCTTTGACCTCGTTTACGGCTGACCTTTCAACTGGAAACCAATCAGGAGAACCGTATGAATAGCCATAGAAAAAACGTAACTTGGTGTTTTCATCTGCGTAAGCTTGGAGCAAATTTCCTATAATGTGAATGCAGCTTAACAGAGATAATATTTCAACAAACAATGACCGCAGTCTAGGATAATGTCTACGGCAGCTCTAACCCCTAGATACATAAGTGGTCCACATAAACCCATCTTTGTGTTATTAACAGAGATAGCAAAAGTACACACATCCTTAACGCGAAAAACAAATGTCCAGGTACACTTTGAAATCTATAAAGAGAGACTTGGCCTTTATAATTTGGAATTGAAATTTGCCCGACAGACTTTCTGCACTGATATCATTGCCAAAAACAAAAACAACGCACGTGCCTTGTTTGCTACCGTCGACAGACTAACTAACCATTTATATCCACCAGGGCGTGCAATGAATTTGCCTCCTTCTTCACTGACAAAATTCAGAAAATCAGACAAGCAGTCAGTGCCTCTGCATCAGGTAAAGCAAATGTTTTGTCTCTGTGTCCACCGAATATCAATTCAAACACCATGACACAATTCCATCAGATTAATGATAAAAACCTAGAGGACATTATTCAACTTCTGAAGTCCTCCTCCTGCTGCCTTGATATTATTCCAACAGGGTTTTTCAAAAATGTGTTTCATTGCATGGCCTCAGATCTACTTCATATAGTAAACAAATCTCTTCACTCAGGTATTTTTCCACAGGCCCTGAAAACTGCAGTCATTAAACCGCTCTTAAAAAAGCATAATCTAGACGCTTCAGTAATGAACAATTATAGGCCCATATCAAACCTCCCATTTCTAGGTAAAATCATTGAAAAAGTAGTTTTTCAACAGTTGAGTAATTTCTTGCATTTAAATAACTGTTTCGATGTGTTCCAGTCAGGCTTTCGTCCAAACCACAGCACTGAGACTGCTCTTGTAAAGGTCTTCAATGACATCCACTTAAACACAGACAGTGGCAGAACTTCAGTGTTAGTATTATTAGATCTCAGTGCTGCGTTTGACACTGTTGACCACAACATATTACTAGACCGACTGGAAAACTGGGTGGGACTTTCATCAACAGTTCTAAATTGGTTTGAATCCTACTTAAAGTACAGAAACAACTTTGTTTCTATCGGTAAATACAAATCTGAGTTGACAAATATGACATGTGGGGTTCCTCAAGGCTCCATCTTGGGGCCTCTTCTCTTTAACGTCTACATGCTACCACTGGCTCAGATAATGAAAAACAACAAAATAAGTTACCATAGCTATGCGGATGACACACAAATGTACATAACCATTTCAACAGGAGACTATTCTCTAGTTAAAACACTGAGTAAGTGCATTGAACAAATCAATGACTGGATGTGTCAGAACTTTCTCCAATTAAACAAAGATAAAACTGAGGTAAGGGTTTTTGGAGCCAAGGCAGAACGTTTAAAAGTTAGCACTGAGCTTCAGTCTGCAATGTTCAAAACAACAGATAAAGCCAGAAATCTAGGTGTAGTCATGGACTCTGACCTGAGTTTCAACAGTCACATTAAAACACTTACTAAATCAGCATATCACCTAAAGAACATATCTAGGATTAAAAGACTAATGTCACAGCAGGATTTGGAAAAACTTGTCCATGCTTTTATCTTCAGTAGACTGGACTACTGCAATGGTGTCTTTACAGGTCTCACAAAAAGATCCATTAGAAAGCTGCAGTTGATTCAGAACGCCGCTGCTCGAGTCCTCACTGACACTAAGAAAGTGGATCACATCACTCTTGTTCTGAAGTCTTTACAGTCTGTAGTGTCAAAGAATAGATTTCAAAATACTGCTGCTGGTTTATAAAGCATTGAATGGTTTAGGCCCAAAATACATTTCTGATCTGCTGCTAAATTATGAACCATCCAGATCTCTCAGGTCTTCAGGGACTGGTCAGCTTTCTGTCCCCAGAGTCAGAACTAAACATGGTAAAGCTGTGTTCAGTTATTATGCTCCAAATATCTGGAACAAACTCCCAGAAACCTGCAGGTCCGCTGCAACTCTTACTACTTTTAAATCCAGGCTGAAGACTTATCTTTTTGTCGCTGCTTTTAATTGAAACCGAGCGGTTGTGTTTCGTTTTTGGTTAATGAACATTTGGGGCTAGTAACCCCAGGGAAACATTGTCTGGGGACTTTGTCTTGTTTGGTTTTCTCTGTGTATGCTGCTCGGGACGTATGTGCCATACAAGCGTACACAGCTCATGTTCAGAGAAACCTTAAAGAAAGGCATCAGTAAAGTGGAACTTCTGTGTGAACTATTCATATCTTAAACTGCACTGTAACTTTTTATTCATGTACTTTTTTCTTTTAATGGTTCTTTTATTATCTTTTCTTTTTAATGACTGTTTTTAAATGTCTTTGTCTGAATGTCTTTCATTTTTGTAAAGCACCTTGAATTGCCTTGTGTTGAAAGGTGCTATATAAATAAACTTGCCTTGCCTTGCCTTAACTCAAGTAGAAGTACAGATACTCATGCTTAAAAATTCTCTGGTAAAAGTAGAAGTACTGACTAAACTTCTTTACTCAAGTAAACGTAAAGAAGTATGGGCTTTGAAATGTACTTAAGTAAAAGGTACCCATAACTAGCAGCTGTTTTAAAGAGTGCCTGACCTCCCTTTATATGAATAGAACAATAATGTCATTGTTAGCTAATGAATGTTTCGATGCTGAACAACGGCAACATGACAACGTTTTCATTGGTGCCTCTTCTTTAGAGAAGACCAGGAAATGATGGATACACGGATCGTGTTCAAATCAATAGGCACGCAATGACTCTAAATAATAATGATCACGCCACCAAACACACATTCAAACTAAAGTAACCAGCCTCTTTTAAAAATGTAAGAAGTAAAAGAAAAAAGTCGACAGAAAAATAAGTAGTGGAGTAAAGTACTGATACCAGAAAGATGTACTTAAGTACAGTAACTAAGTATTTGTACTCCACTACTACCTGTCTCTGGTTATTAAAAGGGGTTTCGGGTTATCTTTATGAGAGGACAAAAACTGATTTCTAAAGTCGTCAGGGCTGCTGGCAATCAGGCAGGTGTCAGAAGGTTAAAAGCAAAAGAATAAAGTTATAATATAAGTTGCCTGCCCAATTTGTTGTTTCAATTAGTATATTTCTCAATGCATAAATAGATTATCACACACAAAATGTACCCATTGCACTATAATCTTTCAAAATATCAAAAATATGCCATCGTCCCCTAATACAGTTAAAAGCCTTATTTCATGTATGTGAACTTGTTACATGGTTGGAAATTCACTCATCAAAACCCCTCACTCAGCAGACACCGAACCCAAGGTCAAAGCGTAACCAATCCGTCTCCGTCAGGAAATCTAGTCAATGCTAGCCACAATGACTCAGCAAAACGGCAGCCAATCAGATTAAAGCGCCCGTCCTCCTTGCCCTGACCCCAGAAGCGACTCAGAACCAAGGAGAGGAGGTCAGGGGCGGCGGGGGGGGGAGATTACATTACACACATTTGTACTTAGTTTCCTGTCCTTGTCTCTGGAGAGGACTGTGTCCCCCCCCCCCCCTGCTTGACCTCACAGTTTGGCTGTTAGCTTCCTGTGTGTCTGCAGCACGGTGACCCGGGCATTAAAGCGCCATCAGTGCTCACTAACCTCTATGATGTTAGACTGCTGGTGAGCACATACAGTATATTCATCTCATCAAATGTCTTGTGAATATTCCTGTGTATAAGGTTGACTGGCAGTGAATGTAGAGAGATTACTTTAGTCGTTGTTATTGCTTTATTTTTTCTAATTATTTTGTCTTTTCTTGCAGTGAAATCAGTGAAAACTATTGTTTCATTTGTATAGGCTTATACCTTCCATGCTTTCCATTGCCAAATGATAGTATATTATCATTGTGTATGCACTTCTTTAGGTTGTCAGGTCAAAACTTTGGTTATGCACTGCAACCGTCATAAAAAGATGTTGATCAGAAGAGACAAAGGAGCTGCTGAGTTTCATGGATACTAAAATGATGTACTTTTTCGACCAATCTAAAGAGATATTTTATATTGTTTGAAGTACCATTACTACTACCTTTTATATTTCAGGTGCATCAAAGTCAGTCCCTTGCATGTAGGCAGGGTCATATGATAAAATATATATGTTTTCTTTTCAAAAGTCAAATGAACCATTTCCATCCATATCCTTATACAACTTGTTGGTAGTTAATGGAATGATTCACTTATTGTACTGTTGTAATGTCAAACAATATTTCAAAGCAAGGACAAACATACTTCACCTTAATTACAAACACAACAGGATTTCAAAAGCAGGCCTACTTTAATTTAAATGATTAGAATCTGTGTGAACAATATCTAAGCTGTGAATGATTCATAAGGCGCATTCACACCGCAGTACTTTTCCCACAAAGGTTCATGAGAACTTAGTTCATGAGAACTCTTTTGTCGCGTTCACACCAAAAAGAGCCGGTACTAAAATGAGTTAATGTGAACCTTTTGACCCCCTCGAAAGTCCCTGCTAGAGAGCAGGGACTTTCGTGTCCCTGCTAGAGAGCAGGGACTTTCGAGCGGCTCTCTTGTGAGAAAAGAGCTATATTTCTGATTGGCTGGGCGGATTGCAAACCATGCCCCGTAAAACTCCCAAAAAGTGTTGTGAAGCCGCCATTTTATTATCCTCGCATTAGCATTAGCATTAGCCCAGCGCAGAAACGCAGAGAGACTAACTTATGGCAACACAAAATAAAACATGGGAGAGGTGGAGATGAGGAGCTGTCGGCAGCTGTAGGAGGTCTCCACGCTTTTCAAAAGGTAACAACAATATTCAAAAGATAAGGTTCCTAATGCTTAATTCATGCAAAAATAAATCAAAGTTGCTGTTTGTCCACCCTACTGGTCAACACCTGAGTGGTAGGACACACAACACAGTCACACACTCTTCCTTATTGTGTCAATCATTACAATGTAGCCGGGGGTGATTGCCTTCTTTGTGTATTTGTGTGGTGTCAGCCTCTCCTTTATCACGGTGATGTGTTCACACATAGATACATTCACATGAGACGTTTATCCTCAGCTTAAATGCCACATCTCATTAACAGGTTAATTAAGAAGGCTGCTGAGGAGTGGCTGGGTCTGGACATGGAGGCACTGTCTCCCTGGCTGCAGCTGTCCTTCAATCAAAAGATTTAATGAAGCCTTTAACAGGGATGCAGCTCTTCAAGACAAACACTAATGTCTGATATACTCTGTCCACATTTGTCTCTGATGAAGCCTCACAGCTCTACAGCATAGCAACCTTTTAAAATCATATCTCATATTCTTCCAAATCAGTTGTTAGAGTAGAGAGCTTCCTGCAGCTCTCTGGTGCAGTCCAAAGGAAACACTCAACATTTGGGATTTATGGGAAAATAAAAAATGCAATTCAATTGTACCATATTTATTGAGAATATATCTAAAGTAAAATTATTTAACATGTGTCTTTAATAACTGAATGAATTGGTTGTCATTGTAACATACGTTTGTATCCCTAAAAGTTTAAAATAAAAATAAAACAGACAACAAGTTGAAGTGTATTGAATGTCAGTGTAATGTCGCATAAACTTCAATACTAAAGGCAATGCAGCAACATTAGATATAAGGAGGAAGTGCAAGGCAGTCGGTATAACCAGTTGCCTTTTCATGTCCGATAAGATTCATACTGGTGAAAATTGTGACCCTCGCGATATAACCCTCCTTTAAAAAAACGTGACACATACATAAAACCACAATATTGTATCAAATATCGTTAAAGCTGACGTCAATAAAACACATTTAATTATGCATTCACACCAAAAGTAAAGCAACTTTTTCCCCTTGCGATTACCTAGTTACAAAGATTACAAAGTCAAAGCAAAGACACGGATAGATGCACATTTGGCATCACTCGCTTCATTAACAACCATTAACAAATGTGTATGTTTTCACTTTAGGGAAACATGTATAGGAAGCTGTCTCGCTAAAGCCATTCGACAGTAAGAATCTCCACCTGTCCTCACTGACTTACTTACATTGTCGAACATAAAACTTTGGCTCTGTGATACACCTCGAGCCCTACAGTTCCATATGTGTACAGTAACTAGACCAAAATCATTGTTTATAACTGTATGTGAAAATGTGGACAGAGGAGCTAGCCTAGCTTGATCGATATGATCTCTATTCAGAAAGCAAACGTGTAAAGATTCTTCCAGACACACTTTCCAAAGCCCTGATTCAGGGTTTTATCCTACGGGTGTCTGTATTTGGTTATTTATTGTATTTTGCACGTATATTGCAATAAAATCACTGTAAAATATGTTAATTTTTTGTTCTGTTAGAAATTAAAATCAATATTTAATGATATAAGATAGATTAAACACCAGTAATTTTATAACTGTTTTATTGTGAAAATACTTCCGGTTAGCTTTCGCCTGTGGTTAAAGTTTATTTTGAAAAGCTATTCCGGAACCGATCTCCGAAATACCAACAGTAGCTTGACTTCAGGTTTTACGGAAAAGTAACGATTGCAGCCGTTAAAATGCAATAAATGAAAAGTCATGAAAGAGAATATGAGGAGCAAAGGCGTGTTTAGTTATGTATTGAATGTACAATGTCTGAATCCTCTGTTATGCGCAATAACGGACATTGAAGACCGGAGGACTCCCTACGTCACCACAGCCGCCATTGAAGAGGAGGAGCAACATGAGATATGGTGACGGAGCTTGTTTGAGAAAGTAGACGAGAATAGCCGATCGCAGCCGGGGGAGGTCTCAAAAAGCTCGCCTGAAGCAAGCCCCCAGGAAGTTCACCGGACTCATATGAAAATATTTGTGCTGGCCAAACGGCGGTACTACACTTCCGTTTGGTTGCCAGGCCCGGAAACACTTTTTCCCATTGACTTACATGGGGAAAGAGTGGTCTGTAAATCGTTGGATAATTTTTTTTAAACTAAATAAACTACCCAGTATGAACACTTGTATAGCCCTTATTAAAAACATTCGTTCCTCAAGTTGTAATAATGTGCTAATAACGTTATTCTGAGAGTTATTCCCCTCTGCATTATGAACGCGCATCTAACCCACGGGACCGCGCGTGGTCACATTGAGTGACAGCTCTGTCAAGTGACTGCTGCTGCTAGCTTCTTGTCTCTCTACCTGCTCCGTGAAGCTAGCTACAGGGACTCTGCCTGCTCAGTTCATCCAGGGAACACAACTTGAAGCCGGCCGTGGTTGTTTGTTCTTCATGCTTATATATCGGACTATTGTGACTCGCTCTACGGTTGAAACAGACGGTGCATGAATGCGGTTTTTGCGGTAAGTGAAATTCGAGTACTTATTGATGTGTTTATGATTTCAATCAGCTACGTAATGAATGTTAAGGCTTGGGTTAGCGTGTAAGTGAGTGGTAGCTACATCGGTGCTAACGATGCTAATCGTAGTCTCCAAGTTAAAACCATAGACTATATATATAAAGGTTAAAACGAAATAGACAAGTGTTAAGCATTAAGTGGGATAATACTGTAGAACAAACGGCTTCTGTTTGAGGTTATAAAATAAGGTCATCCTTGTAACTTAGAGAGATATTTTATAATGTAGGTAGGAACTGTATGTATCGCTAAGGTTAATTTAAATTGACAAGCTCATGTCGAAGTAGTGTATGTGAAATCAACCTCACAATAAGATATTTAAGATATTATATATTACAAATAATAATGTCATATTTCAAGATGATTAGGTTAGATATTACAATATGGTTGGTTGAGCTGGAGTTCATTATTAAGCTTACACGTTAACGTCAGTCATATCTGAAGAACGAACACAAACCTTGTTGTTTTTATTAATTGCATTACCAAATGGGTATCAAATAAACAGTAAGCATTGGTAACACAACTTCCAAAGTTACAGTAAAATAAAAAGGACCCTGACTCGGACACTACACAATCCAACATGTTCAACAGAAGAGAATCAGTTATATTGTTTGTACAAATGGTACTTTACATATATATATATATATATTTATACCTGTTTGTTTAAGGTGTCTAGGTGATGCAGACATGCTGGACCAGAGAGTGAGAGACAGAACTGGACTCCTCACAGCAGTGAACTTCAGCACAGGTACAAAGACTCTTTTTTTCATACTGTACTGTAGAGGAAACTTCTGTGTAGCAATGCAGGAGACACGGTAGAGCAGGAGCTTCGATGTCAAACACTGATGATTTATTTGGAGTTATGGCCGGAGAGATTCACATCACAAGTCACATCAGTCACGGTGAGACTGCACAGGAGAGTTGCCACGTCAATTCTAAAGAACTCTACCTCAGACCAGAGAGTGAGAGACAGAACTGGACTCCTCACAGCAGTGAACTTCAGCTCAGGTACAAAGACTCTATTTTTCATACTGTACAAAGAATCAAGAAAGATATGTGTTTAAATAAATGAAGTATTGACTTGAATACACTGATATACATTCCATTAAACAATACTAAATACTAGATCACCTACACATCAGTTAAGTTGAGGGGTTTTTCCATGCAAAAGGTTACATTTAGATGTTAACAAGCTATATGATTGTGTGAAAATGAGACCTTGTGTCTCAATGAGATCTACACCTGTATAAATAAAGGCTAAAGAAATATGGTTGTCAGCTTTCTAATTTATTGTATTGAAGGCAAAGATATTTAACACATAGTGAGAACTGCTACTATTTATCTCTCAATATTATCTGTAAAAAACGTGGTAATAGTTATTCTTTCAGTGAGACAACAGAGCAAGCTTCTACAGTTGCACTACGATTTGATAACAGTTAAATATTATTTTGATAATAACATATATTTCAATGTTGATGAACATCATACTGTTCATTCATAATCTGATTGTCTTTGTAGCTCACTGTTGAAATAAAAAAAAACATTACAATTACAAAATAATTATATCTACAGCCCCTAAACACACAAACACACCGCTTTCATAAATAACACACTTGTTCTGCAATAATATGTTTTATGTTTCCTGTCATTTTTGTTAGGAAAGGACATGCCTGAAAGACACGACATTTTCTCCTTCTCTGAGGGTCAAGAAGAACATCCAAGAGGAACATTAAAAGCTGATGCTATGAGATTTTAAGACCAGTACAGGACATTCACTAAGAAACTACTTTTATTGTGAAAACACAGTCAGCTGATCGAATGCACCTTTTTCCACATCTACGCTCCATCCGCTGATTATTTCTATTTGCCTCACTTTATGAGCTTCACATCACCTGTGCCTTGAACCGCAGAGTTTGCAACGTCACAAATAAATGGGGCCAATCTTCAGTCAGATAAGAGTGGTCTGTAACTCGTTGGATAATTTTTTTTAAACTAAATAAACTACCCAGTATGAACGTTTGTATAGCCCTTATTAAAAACATTCGTTCCTCAAGTTGTAAAAATGTGCTAATAACGTTATTCTGAGAGTTATTTCCCTCTGCATTATGAACGCGCATCTAACCCACGGGACAGCGCCGCCCGGCACGTTCATGTTACCTGTTCAGTACTACATGAGTGTCTCTTTACCCATGGATGCACAATAACAACGGACCATATTGCCTTACTGCCCACGGAGCTGTAATAATGGATATATTGCACATGTTTGCTGTAATTCATCATTTGTAAAATATTATACTACATGGGCTGTATGATGTAAATCTTGTACCGTAAATGTTGTATTAAATAAAGTTAATATTACCGACGTAGATGAACGTTCCTGTAGCTTCTTATTGCACTTGCAATTGTTTTAGTTACTTGTGGGCTACTTAACATGAATAATCACAGTTACTATCCTTTTACTCCATCACATTTCAAAAAGAAATAGGCTATTGTTATTTTAACTCCACCACAGTAATCCATCATCAGCTTTACTTTTTAGATAAAGTTTTAACTCACAATTGATCATAACAGGCTTCAACATATACATTTTTATATATTACCAAGTGGTTTCATGTACAACCCACACAAGTATCATGCTAAATGAAGCTCTGTTGCTTGGATATCACTAGATCCTGATGTCAGCGTAATATAAAAGTACATAACGATTGATGTGTAACTTAGCATAATTTACTAGCTAGCCGCTAGCTGCTAACTGCCGCTTCGTTAATATAAATCCAGTACCATGCTGTCATGAACGCGCGGTGCTGTTAAGTGTACGCAAATTCACGTGCTTAATGTGAACGAGCCGGCGTGGTTAAAGTTGCGCATGCGCTATGAGCGCACATACGGGTACTTCTCAGGCATGCCGGGTAATCTGTGACGTTTCGCTCTCTCAAAAGTTGGGCCATTTTGCCATCATGCGCCATTGAGCAACTCTCATAGGAATGAATGAGGCCCCGCCTCCCACGCTGTATCCAGTTCTTATTATACATCCATGGTCCCGCCTCTTTGCCCTTATTTGGAGCAGGCTGGAACAGGCGGGATTTGAATTCTGACGTCACTGTCGAGCCGTTAGTGGCCGACTCCGCCTACTAAGGGCTTCTCGGCAACTCTGCAGAATCCTATGGGTGACGTCACGGACCCTACGTCCATTTATATATACAGTCTATGGCAGTGGTTCTCAACTGGTCAGGCCTCGGGACCCACTTTTTACTTGGTCAATACATCGCGACCCACTCAAATCTATTCAACAAAAAATCGTGCTGCAATATATACGCTTTTCAGCATACAATATTAATAAAAGTGAAGTGCAGTGCATATATCCCTGATATCCCTTCACAGAACTAAAGTATGCTTTTAAAAAAGGTTTAATGAGATGATGAAATCAAAGCTGAACTATATAAAAAGGCACGCATGCTGAAAACCCAACCCCAGCAGGGGGTCTGGAGGGATTCTCCCCAGGAGATTTTTAGAAATACTAACATAAACTATGCATTCTGGTACTCTGAGAAGAAAATAAATAAATCTATTACTACCCGACATATTAATAATGTCACGGTTATCATGTCAGGTCACAGGTCTATGTCTAGGTTTGGGTGTTTTCACTGTTCTCTATGTCATGTTTTCCTCCTGTCGTTAGTTTCCCTGGTGTCCCTGTGTTTTCTCCTCCCTCCTCACCTGTGTCTCGTTAGCTGATTGTGTTCACCTGTGGCCCTTGTGTTTTCTCCTCCCTCCTCACCTGTGTCTCGTTAGCTGATTGTGTTCACCTGTGGCCCTTGTGTTTCTCCTCCCCTGCCCGGCTGTTTCTTGTCTTGTAATTATCCCTCCCTGTATTTAGTCTTGTCTCGTGCTGTGTTCAGTGTTGGTGCTTCTTTTGTTGGTGACTGAATTCACCGGTGAGTGTTCTGTTTTGTCTGTATTAGTTTCATTATCCTTGAAATAAAGGATTATCAGAGTTATCTGCATTTGGGTCCTGCTTCCTTCACTCAACCGTGACAGAAAGCACCAACCAGAAATGGACCCAGCAGATGATCCATTTGAGGTGGAACTACAACATTTTTCCTTTGCTTTGGCTTGCTGCTATGATTGGTGGAGGGGAGCGTCCAGTGTTCTGCAGAGGGAGGCCGCTCTGGTAGAGGCGCACCGGTTGGCTATGGAGAAACCAGACTTGGTGAAGTTCTTACCTGGCTGGATTTTGAACTTCATCTGGGTGTGTGATTTCCAGCCTGCTGACTATAAACGTCTCGGTGTGTTCCGTCTGGAGTCAACCAGTGCTTCCGCCCCAGTTCCTGCTCCTGTCCAAGAGTCGTTTTCTGGAACTCGGCTGGCTTTTGGAGGTCCACGGAGCCTTCAGGCGGCTTCTAAGAGAAGGAGTCGCAAGTCCAGGCTAGCAATCCGAGCCCCAAGAGCCATGGTTCCAGCCCCAGTTCTGGCCCCAGCAGCCATGGTTCCAGCCCCAGTTCTGGCCCCAGCAGCCATCATTCCGGCTCCAGTTCTGGCCCCAGCAGCCATCGTTCCGGCCCCAGTACAGGCCCCAGCAGCCATGGTTCCAGCCCCAGTTCTGGCCCCAGCAGCCATGGTTCCAGCCCCAGTTCTGGCCCCAGCAGCCATCATTCCGGCCCCAGTTCTGGCCCCAGCAGCCATTGTTCCAGCCCCAGTTCTGGCCCCAGCAGCCATGGTTCCAGACCTAGTTCTGGCCCCAGCAGCCATGGTTCCGGCCCCAGTTCTGGCCCCAGCAGCCATGGTTCCAGACCTAGTTCTGGCCCCAGCAGCCATGGTCCCGGCCCCAGCAGCCATGGTTCCAGCCTTAGCTCTGGCCCCAGCTGCCATAGTCCCATCTCTGGTCCCTTCTCTAGTCTCTTCTCGAGTCCCTCCTCTTGTCCCTTCCCTAGTCCCTCCTCTGGTCACTTTCCTAGTCCCATCTCTAGTCCCTTCTCCAGTCCCACCTCTAGTCCCATCTCAAGTCCCTACTCAATTCCTTTCTCAAGTCCTTTCTCAAGTCCCTCCTCTAGTCACTTCCCTAGTCCCTTCTCCAGTCCCTCCTTTAGTCACCTCTCTGGCCCCTTCCCGAGCCCCTTCTCTAGTCCCACCTCGAGTCACTTCTCTAGTCCCTTCCCTCATCCCATCTCAAGTTCCCTCTCGAGTTCCCTCTCTAGTTCCCTCTCAAGTCTCCTCTCGAGCTACCTCTCGAGTCCCCTTTCTAGATCCCTCTCAAGTCACCTCTCGAGGTCCCTCTCAAGCCACCTCTCGAGTCCCTTCTCAAGTCCCCTCTCAAGATCCCTCTCAAGTCTCCTCTCAAGTCATCTCTCGAGTCTCCTCTCGAGTTCCTTCTCGAGTCCCCTCTCGAGTCACCTCTCCAGTCGACTCTCCAGTTTCCTCTCGAGTTCCCTCTCAAGCCCTCTCTCGAGTCCCCACTCAAGCCCCTACTCTCCTGCCGGGGGTCCTGCCAACCCTTTGTCCTGTCTCGTTGGAGGCCCCGCCGACTACTCTCCTGCCGGGGGTCCTGCCAACCCCATGTCCTGTCCCGTTGGAGGTCCCGCAGACTAGTCTTCTGCCGGGGGTCCTGCCAACCCCATGTCCTGTCCCGTTGTAGGTCCCGCAGACTAGTCTTCTGCCGGGGGTCCTGCCAACCCCATGTCCTGTACCGTTGGAGGTTCCGCTGGGGGTCCTGCCAACCCTGTGTCCTGTCCCGTTGGAGGTCCCGCAGACTAGTCTTCTGCCGGGGGTCCTGCCAACCCCATGTCCTGTCCCGTTGGAGGTCCCGCAGACTAGTCTTTCTGCCGGGGGTCCTGCCAACCCCATGTCCTGTACCGTTGGAGGTTCCGCTGGGGGTCCTGCCAACCCCATGTCCTGTCTCGTTGGAGGCCCCGCCGACTACTCTCCTGCCGGGGGTCCTGCCAACCCTGTGTCCTGTCCCGTTGGAGGCCCCGCCGACTACTCTCCTGCCGGGGGTCCTGCCAACCCTGTGGTCCTGTCCCGTTGGAGGCCCCGCCGACTACTCTCCTGCCGGGGGTCCTGCCAACCCTGGGTCCTGTCCCGTTGGAGGCCCCGCCGACTACTCTCCTGCCGGGGGTCCTGCCAATCCTGTGTCCTGTCCCGTTGGAGGCCCCGCCGACTACTCTCCTGCCGGGGGTCCTGCCAACCCCATGTCCTGTGCCGTTGGAGGTCCCGCCGACTACTCTCCTGCCGGGGGTCCTGCCAACCCTTTGTCCTGTCTCGTTGGAGGCCCCGCCGACTACTCTCCTGCCGGGGGTCCTGCCAACCCTGTGTCCTGTCCCGTTGGAGGCCCCGCCGACTACTCTCCTGCCGGGGGTCCTGCCAACCCTATGTCCTGTCCCGTTGGAGGCCCCGCCGACTACTCTCCTGCCGGGGGTCCTGCCAACCCCATGTCCTGTCCCGTTGGAGGTCCCGCCGACTACTCTCCTGCCGGTGGTCCTGCCAACCCTATGTCCTGTTCCGTTGGAGGCCCCGCCGACTACTCTCCTGCCGGGGGTACTGCCAACCCTGTGTCCTGTGCCGTTGGAGGTCCCGCCGTCTACTCTCCTGCCGGGGGTACTGCCAACCCTTTGTCCTGTCTCGTCGGAGGTCCCGCCAACCGCTCTCCTGCTGGGGGTCCTGCCAACTCCTGGTCCTCTTCCGTGGGGGATCCTGCCGAAGCCTGTCCCGCCGGCTCCGGTTCCTGTCCGTCCGACACCGGGTCCTGCCCGGCCTCCGGAGCTGTCTGGTCTTCGCCCTCGATCCCGACCCTCTGTGAGCCGCGGTCTTCGTCCGCGGGCCCGGCCTCCTGACTGTTCCTGCCGCTGCCCTCGTCCTCGGGCCCGGCCCCCTGACTCTTCCTGTCGCTGCCCTCGTCCTCGAGCCCGGCCCCCTGACTCTTCCTGCCGCTGCCTTCGCCCTCGATCCCGACCCTCTGTGAGCCGCGGTCTTCGCCCGCGGGCCCGGCCTCCTGACTCTTCCTGCCGCTGCCCTCGTCCTCGAGCCCGGCCCCCTGACTCTTCCTGCCGCTGCCTTCGCCCTCATGCTCGGCCCCCTGAGTTCGCCCGCTGTGGCCTTCGCCCCACCATGGACTCTGCCTTGCCCCCGGGCCGTCCGCCCGAGACCCCCACCTTGGACTCTGCCTTGCGCCCCGGGCCGTCCGCCCGAGTCCCCCTTCTCGGCTTCTGCCGTGCCCCCGGGCCGTCCGCCCGAGATCCCTTCCTGGTCCCCTACTGGGCTCCTGGGCGGTCAGCTTAGTTCCCTCCTCCGGACCCCCTCCACCCACCCTGCTGGACTGTGTTGGATTTTTGTTTTGGGGTTTAGGGACGTCTGGAATCCGTCCCTTGAGGGGGGGGTTCTGTCACGGTTATCATGTCAGGTCACAGGTCTATGTCTAGGTTTGGGTGTTTTCACTGTTCTCTATGTCATGTTTTCCTCCTGTCGTTAGTTTCCCTGGTGTCCCTGTGTTTTCTCCTCCCTCCTCACCTGTGTCTCGTTAGCTGATTGTGTTCACCTGTGGCCCTTGTGTTTTCTCCTCCCTCCTCACCTGTGTCTCGTTAGCTGATTGTGTTCACCTGTGGCCCTTGTGTTTCTCCTCCCCTGCCCGGCTGTTTCTTGTCTTGTAATTATCCCTCCCTGTATTTAGTCTTGTCTCGTGCTGTGTTCAGTGTTGGTGCTTCTTTTGTTGGTGACTGAATTCACCGGTGAGTGTTCTGTTTTGTCTGTATTAGTTTCATTATCCTTGAAATAAAGGATTATCAGAGTTATCTGCATTTGGGTCCTGCTTCCTTCACTCAACCGTGACAAATAATATTTTATGCCATTGTTTGTTTTTCACTTTGTTCTGACATCTTGCTGCGAGAAGAGTAAAGAGGAGACAGTCTGTCTTACTTTAAATTGTGGGTAAGGGGAGATAGCCCCCATTGTTCTGTGACCTGTCAATCACTTCCGGCAAAAATCTTGATTCTGAATACATCAGCAAAGATATTTTATTGAGAAGTTGATCACTATGTGACAGTTTTCAAAACCGTTTATGGTCTCCGTTACTTCCAGTCTAACGCCGACTGCATGCACAGCGTTAGAAAATCGGGCCTTAAAAATAAAATTTTGACTTTTTCCCCAAAAAAAAAAAAAACATTTCCAAATCTTTTTTTCTAATTTTTTTTTCTTCACTCACACATCCGCGACCCACTTGAAACGGGTCCGCGACCCACTTTTGGGTCGCGACCCACCAGTTGAGAACCACTGGTCTATGGTACCGACCAATCAGAGCACACTGTGCTCACAGTAAAGTGAAAAGTAATGTACACAATCTACAGAATAAAATATAGAATGAATTGAATGATGAATGAACAGTGAGGGGTATGAATACACTAGATATCAGCCTGTGAGCAGTATGAACAGTGTGTATGAATATGCTAAGATATATAAAGTATGAAAACGGTAAGCAGTGCAAGTATAGTATAAAATATATAGATATTAATTTCATGATGATAAACATTGTGGAACAATGATGAAAAATGGAATGGATGTGGCGACGTAAAACTGACACAAAACAACAACAAACTTTTGCCGAGCCAATTGGAGAGCTTCATCAGCAGCACGGGGTAAAAACCACCAATGAGCGCTCAGCTCGAGATACCAGCGAGTCGTTTCCCATCAAGCATTTAGCTTCCGCAGCCCGTGGAGAGGAACTGCGCCGCCGCGCCTCGCTCTCAAGGCTGCGGGCGTCTTTGTCCCGCGAGATTTCAATGTCTCATGTAGGCGAGCCTCCAGAGCAAGTCGGACAAAATGACTAACCATCATGCAACGCACTAGCAAGACGTTGATCGCAACTGCGCAGGTCTCGTTTCTCTCAAACAAGCCTACTTTCTCCTCGGCCGCGACTGCGAGAGGGAGCTGCAGCTTCCCCCTCTCTTTCTCTCTGAACCATATCTCTGCTTGTAACATTACCCGCGCCATTTTAATTAAAGTACCCATTTGAACCTTATGCGAGAGACTCCATTGGTCTCATTTATCCTAAGCTTCTCTCCTGGACGCGAGAATAACGAACAAAGCTAATAGTTCCTACTACTTTAGTAAACAAGATCGATTCAGCTCTGACTTGTGACTTGCAAGAGACAGAGCTCTCACTGAGCTGTGTGTGTTTCAGGATGATGTTATGATCCCGTATGAACCCAACGGTTTGGCTTATGTTGGTGTCCAGACGTACCTGTGATTTCAGCCATGGCTAATGAAACATTGTTGGCTTCTACATGGAGATAAGCCCCGCCTCCTCGTGGGGACGTCTAGTATGAATGACTTGATTTGAGTAAACACAAATTATCCTTTTTTCAACGCACATTAAGTCTTTATAGCCAAGCCCTCCTTAACCTGCCATCAGGCCCTGGGGCTGAAACGGGTTTTGTAGGCCCCCTATTTAAACAACAAATCAAAGTCATTTATAGACTCGGCAGGCTCTGTAATCGCACTTCTCCACTCTGCTCTACGAGCGTCTGGTCCTCTCCTCCAGATGAGTGACGTATCGGGCCTCCCTCATGTATTTGTCCGGTTGCCGTTGGCTCCCCTCCACGTAGCAAGTCCTCGTCGTCCTCTCCATCTCCTCCAACAGATAATGTCCCTCCTGTCTGTTTTTCCTCTCCATCGCTGTCAGAACCAGACGGCCTACTTGGCTCCGAGGCCGGCACCGCTGCCGCTCGGTACAGAACTAATCTGTCCTTCCTCCTCATCCTGGCCTACAGGTTTAAAATAACCTGTAAGCTTCGGCATGTCTTGTAATAGCTGCATGTCTCGAAACTCCTTTTCCCTCAACAATTTCCTTTTCCGAGCACCACTCTCAAACTTTTTCATCTCCGACATTTTCTCCTAAACAACCTTCATCTGTCACTCAATCACTCGCAATTTGAATAAGTCACATGTGAAACATATTCTCATTCTGATTGGCTGTTAAGTGGTGCCCACTGACTGTTTCGGAATCATCATTTTTGAGAAAAATCTCTGGAATCCATCGATCTGATTAATTAGGGGAGCACATGGGAAAGGGAAGATATTTTCGTTTGGATTACTGGTCTGGGGGAAGCTCAGGAGTGTGTGTGTGTGTATACGTGTGTTTGTGTATTTTTGCGTTTGTGTGTATTGTGTTTGTTTCCCGGGGAAAACACTCACGAGAAACACCGGCTGTTGTTGTGCCTGCTGTGACGTCAAGTTACTCCGTTCTCCGCTTGTCATGCCGTTACAAGCTTCAAAGCTGTATTTATCATCTGAATTTGCCGAAACAAGTTTAATATTCTGAAAGCCAAGACTTTGTATAGTCAGCCCGTGCATTAAGGCGGCCCTGTTTATAGCTCCTGGTGTTGGCTGAAAACATGAACATATTTATACATCTTTTATTTTGAATGGTTTATATATTCCCTGAGAGTAATCCAAGACGAGAATTGCCAAATTGAATGGGGGGGAAAGGGGATGTTTGTGGAAGAAGGGATTTGGCTAGTCGTATGTGCTGGAACAGTACACATCCTGAGGTGTGATGCTGTGTTCAATTAGGTAAAATTAACAAGGTCTAGCCAAGCGGATCATGTAACACAAACAATGGCAGCACCTTGGACTCTGTCAGGAAAAGGAGACGAAACACAGCTCGATCCTCACACAACTGTAGGGGAGCAAAAGAGTCTGGGATCAGAAAAAAAGGGGATCACACCAAGCAGAATATGCTGCTGAATCTGATCACAAACAATTTGTTTCCTGGTCTATTTAGGTGGAAGTTTAGAAAAAACCGAAGCGGTTAGACTGTGTGTCTTGGCCTGTGTGTCACTGGAGATTATTGGCCCGGTAAACACAGGGCTGAGCTGTTCAGTGGGGCCGTGAAAAGAGAAAGTCGCAGGCGTTTACTTGCCTCTGATCCCCACCACAGGAGCTTTACAGACATAATCCCAAATTCCACTAAGGCAGAACCACACAGACTTTACAAGCCATGACCTGATTACACAGATTGAGACCAACGGAGGGCTAATAGAGCGTGACCAGATTACGGCCCATGAGATCCACCTGTGGGGAGAGTCCCTCTATAGAAGAGGGGCCATATTGCCTATTCTTCTATGGAAGATACAACTACCCGGTGTTCTTGATGTACCCATTTTGTTAAGGCAACCAGCTTCCATGGTGGAACATCTGAAACATTATTTTACTATATAAAGCTTTGATATTTAACTCTAGCAATACATTTATAAAAAAAAAAAAAAGAAATGTTACCTAAAAATGTGCACTGATGAAGACCAGTGATGTAAAGTAACTAAGCACATTTACTCAAATACTGTATTTAAGAACAATTTGGAGGTACTTGTACTTTACTTAAGTATTTCCTTTTTTGCTACTTCTGCACTACTACTATTCAGAGGTAAAGTGTGTACTTTTACTCCACTACATGCATGTAATACCTTTAGTTACTTTACAGATGTTGATTAATGATGTGAAACTCCTGCCACCTTTGATGAATACAGATAGGCCTGCATTGTCATCCTCAGTGAGCTCAGTGGCGGAGCTGGGGGGTGGCTGGGGGTCCTGGCCACCCTATCGGCCACCCCAAACACCCTCACCACGGGGGCCCAAACAATTTTAGAACATTAAGAAAAAAATGTTTAAGTCATCATTTATCAATAATTAACATTAATATAACATTATATTGATAATGTACTCACTAAACTTACAATTCATTTAACTTATTTTCCTCCAAAAGTTAATTATCCAAAGCCTCTGTACACCCCCTTCTATTTACATGTAATGGTTTGGTCCCGCCTCCGCCTCCAAACGGCACTTTCTAGCAGAGAGCGAGAGCATGTGAGCAGGGATGCTACTACTTACGTGTGTACCATTGTGACAGACAAGAATAGTCAATTCTGAGAGATAGATGTATCCTGCTGTATGGGTTGATTGTGCGTTAATCTGTTGGTAATGCCTTGGGGTTCCAGTGGGAGGGATCACTGCGCTCTTCCTCGCTCCATTCAGACGAGTGAAGGCGGGAGCTGCGTGATTGAATGTCTTCACTTCTCTCACTCACTATTTCCCTTTTTAAGGGTACAACACCATGTCTCAACGACTCATAAAGTCAGGCTTTCAAAAAGAAAAGAAAGGAGAGAAAGAAAAAAGAGAGGGACTAAAGGGCGACAGCAGTGGCGTCGCCTGGCCTGTTTTTTCTGTAATTTCCCGTGTTCAGTGAATGCAACAGAGGCAAGACACCAGACCAATCAGAGAGTTGCATGGAAATAAACGTGTGCTTGTGTCATTCAAGCTCGGCTCTGTGTGTGTGTGGCAATAGCGCATTTAAGTGTGATAGAGAGAGAGGGAGAGAAGGACCGGTGCCAGCAGGGACCGTGTTGTTAGCATCTGGTTAGCTAGCTGCACTCGCGGACATATTTGTTCCACGACAAGCTGGAGGAGAGTCCTCTCCTCTCAGACTGAGAGTCCTCTCCTGTCAGACTGAAGGACTCAGGTGAGCTAAATGACTCTCTGAGGGTTTAGATTTAGATAGTTAACTTTAGTCTAAGTCAGGGTTCTCCAACAAGCCTTTCAGTAGCTCTCCGCTCGCGGTTCACAGACTGTGTAGAAAAAATGTGACTACAATAAATGCACCTGAATCAGTCCGTGTCGCTGCGGCTCAGACACACATGGACAGGCCCGGCCCTTGGCATAGGCAGTATAGGCAAATGCTAAGGGCGTCAACCCATCGGGGGCGCCGAAAATTGGGGAGAAAAAAAATAATAAAAATTTGAAATTAAAAGAAATATTTTTTGGAAATTACATAACAAAGCATTTTCCCGATTTTGGATCAATAAAGTACATCTTATTATCTTATACTAACAGAACTACGCCTATATTGCGTACAGCACCCAATGGCACACCCCCAAAATCAAGTTGAACTGCCCCAGCCCCAGTAAAAACCAGAGGTTTATGTGAAATTGTTCCCTTTTTGAAATAATGGTTTTAGTGTGCAATTATACATTTTAATTTTGTATTTGTGTTAATTTAAAATAAATCAAACTCCCAAAAAACGTATACAGCTCAACTCTGTGCTTTTATTAACATTGGAATTTACTGTGTAAGCGGCCGCGGGGGGAGAGCTTTAGAGAGCTCTCTCCTGAAAGACTGAGAGGCTCTGATAACCTCAGCTCAGTGAGGTAAAGGCACATCTTTATATGATCATTATAGTTATAAAAAAATAAGAGAATAGATGAAAAACAGGTATAAAATACTATATGACAGTAAAAGTTGTTATTAATAAACAAGAATACAGTTTAAAAGGGGACTGATTTGTAAAATATCCATAAAGAAAAAGAAAATCTGCTTACAGTTCTGTTTCATATGGGTGATGAGAGATGTTTCCATAGATCTCCTAATGTTGCTCTCAAAGTGCACCAGATTGATGCTTTTAACTTCAATATTAAAAAAAAAATAATCTTCCCGGGGGAGCATGCCCTCGGACCCCCCTAGAGGATGTTAGGTCCACCCCCCACCTAAATCATGCTCAAATGGATAAAATACTTGTCACAGTTCTGTCTAAGTTTGGGTGTTTTCACTGTTCTCTGTCATGTTTTCCTCCTGTCGTTAGTGTCCCTGTGTGTTCTCCTCCCTCCTCACCTGTGTCTCGTTTAGCTAATTGTGTTCACCTGTGGCTCTTGTGTTTTTCTCCTCCCTCCTCACCTGTGTCTCGTTTACCGATTGTGTTCACCTGTGTCTGGTAATTAGCCCTCCCTGTATTTAGTCTTGTCTCGTGCTGTGTTCAGTGTTGGTGCTTCTTTTTACTGCCAACCCTGTGTCCTGTGCCGTTGGAGGTCCCGCCGTCTACTCTCCTGCCGGGGGTACTGCCAACCTTTTGTCCTGTCTCGTCGGAGGTCCCGCCAACCGCTCTCCTGCTGGGGGTCCTGCCAACTCCTGGTCCTCTTCCGTGGGGGATCCTGCCGAAGCCTGTCCCGCCGGCTCCGGTTCCTGTCCGGCCGACATCGGGTCCTGCCCGGCCTCCGGAGCTGTCTGGTCTTCGCCCTCGATCCCGACCCTCTGTGAGCCGTGGTCTTCGTCCGCGGGCCCGGCCTCCTGACTCTTCCTGCCGCTGCCCTCGTCCTCGGGCCCGGCCCCCTGACTTTTCCTGCCGTGGTCTTCGCCCTCGATCCCGACCCTCTGTGAGCCGCGGTCTTCGTCCGCGGGCCCGGCCCCCTGACTCTTCCTGCCGCTGCCCTCGTCCTCGAGCCCGGCCCCCCTGACTCTTCCTGCCGCTGCCTTCGCCCTCATGCTCGGCCCCCTGAGTTCGCCCGCTGTTCGCCCGAGTCCCCCTTCTCGGCTTCTGCCGTGCCCCGGGGGCACGGCAGAAGCCGAGAAGGGGGACTCGGGCGGACGGCCTAGTGGCAAGGCAGAGTCCATGGTGGGGCGTAGGCCACAGCGGGCGAACTCAGGGGGCCGAGCATGAGGGCGAAGGCAGCGGCAGGAAGAGTCAGGGGGGCCGGGCTCGAGGACGAGGGCAGCGGCAGGAAGAGTCAGGGGGCCGGGCCCGCGGACGAAGACCGCGGCTCACAGAGGGTCGGGATCGAGGGCGAAGACCACGGCAGGAAAAGTCAGGGGGCCGGGCCCGAGGACGAGGGCAGCGGCAGGAAGAGTCAGGAGGCCGGGCCCGCGGACGAAGACCGCGGCTCACAGAGGGTCGGGATCGAGGGCGAAGACCAGACAGCTCCGGAGGCCGGGCAGGACCCGATGTCGGCCGGACAGGAACCGGAGCCGGCGGGACAGGCTTCGGCAGGATCCCCCACGGAAGAGGACCAGGAGTTGGCAGGACCCCCAGCAGGAGAGCGGTTGGCGGGACCTCCGACGAGACAGGACAAAAGGTTGGCAGTACCCCCGGCAGGAGAGTAGACGGCGGGACCTCCAACGGCACAGGACACAGGGTTGGCAGTACCCCCGGCAGGTGAGTAGACGGCGGGACCTCCAACGGAACAGGACATAGGGTTGGCAGGACCCCCGGCAGGAGAGTAGTCGGCGGGACCTCCAACGGGACAGGACATGGGGTTGGCAGGAACCCCGGCAGGAGAGTAGTCGGCGGGGCCTCCAACGGGACAGGACATGGGGTTGGCAGGACCCCCGGCAGGAGAGTAGTCGGCGGGGCCTCCAACGGGACAGGACATAGGGTTGGCAGGACCCCCGGCAGGAGAGTAGTCGGCGGGGCCTCCAACGGGACAGGACCACAGGGTTGGCAGGACCCCCCGGCAGGAGAGTAGTCGGCGGGGCCTCCAACGGGACAGGACACAGGGTTGGCAGGACCCCCCGGCAGGAGAGTAGTCGGCGGGGCCTCCAACGGAACAGGACATAGGGTTGGCAGGACCCCCGGCAGGAGAGTAGTCGGCGGGGCCTCCAACGGGACAGGACACAGGGTTGGCAGGACCCCCGGCAGGAGAGTAGTCGGCGGGGCCTCCAACGGAACAGGACATAGGGTTGGCAGGGACCCCCGGCAGGAGAGTAGTCGGCGGGGCCTCCAACGGGACAGGACACAGGTTGGCAGGACCCCGGCAGGAGAGTAGTCGGCGGGGCCTCCAACGGGACAGGACACAGGGTTGGCAGGACCCCCGGCAGGAGAGTAGTCGGCGGGGCCTCCAACGAGACCGGACAAAGGGTTGGCAGGAACCCCGGCAGGAGAGTAGTCGGCGGGGCCTCCAACGGGACAAGATATGGGGTTGGCAGGACCCCCGGCAGAGGGCTAGTCTGCGGGACCTCCAACTGGACAGGACATGGGGTGGCAGGACCCCGGCAGAGGGCTAGTCTGCGGGACCTCCAACTGGACAAGACATGGGGTTGGCAGACCCCCGGCAGAGGGCTAGTCTGCGGGACCTCCAACTGGACGGGACATGGGGTTGGCAGGACCCCCGGCAGAAGACTAGTCTGCGGGACCTCCAACTGGACATGAGTAGGGGCTTGAGTGGGGACTCGAGAGAGGGCTTGAGAGGGAACTTGAGAGGAAACTGGAGAGTGGACTCGAGAAGGACTCGAGAGGGTAACTCGAGAGGGGACCTGAGAGGGGACTTGAGAGGGGACCTGAGAGGGGACTTGAGAGGGAACTCGAGAGGAGACCTGAGGGGAAACTTGAGAGGTGACTCGAGAGGGAACTCGAGAGGGGACTAGAGAGGGGACTTGAGAGGGAACTCGAGAGGAGACCTGAGGGGAAACTTGAGAGGTGACTCGAGAGGACACTGGAGAGTTGACTTGGGAGGGGACTCGAGAGGACACTGGGGAGTTGACTTGAGAGGGGACTCGAGAAAAGACTCGAGAGGGAACTCGAGAGGGGACCTGAGAGGGGACTTGAGAAAAGACTCGAGAGGGAACTTGAGATGGGACTTGAGAAAAGACTCGAGAGGGAACTTGAGATGGGATGAGGGAAGGGACTAGAGAAGTGACTCGAGGAGGGACTTGAGAAGTGACTAGAGGTGGGACTGGAGAAGGGACTAGAGAAGGGACTAGGACAGCTGGGGCCAGAGCTAAGGCTGGAACCATGGCTGCTGGGGCCAGAACTGGGGCTGGAACCATGGCTGCTGGGGCCTGTACTGGGGCCGGAACTATGGCTGTGTGGGCCGGTTCTGTAGCCGGAACCATGACTCTTGGGGCTCGGATTGCTAGCCTGGACTTGCGACTCCTTCTCCTAGAAGCCGCCTGAAGGCTCCGTGGACCTCCAAAAGCCAGCCGAGTTCCAGAAAACGCCTCTTGGACAGGAGCAGGAACTGGGGCGGAAGCACTGGTTGACTCCAGACGGAACACACCGAGACGTTTATAGTCCGCAGGCTGGAAATCACACGCCCAGATGAAGTTCAACATCCAGTCAGGTAAGAACTTCACCAAGTCCGGTCTCTCCATAGCCAACCGGTGCGCCTCTACCAGAGCGGCCTCCTTCTGCCGAACACTGGACGCTCCCCTCCACCAATCATAGCAGCAAGCCAAAGCAAATGAAAAATGCTGTAATTCCAACTCAAATGGGTCATCTGCTGGGTCCATCTCTGGTTGGTGCTTTCTGTCACGGTTGAGTGAAGGAAGCAGGACCCAAGCGCAGATAACTTTGATAAACCTTTATTTCAAGGCTAAAATGGAACGAATACAGAAAAACACAGAACACTCACCGGTGGAGTCCGTCACCAACAAAAGAAGCACCAACACTGAACACAGCACGAGACAAGACTAAATACAGGGAGGGCTAATTACCAGACACAGGTGAACACAATCGGTAAACGAGACACAGGTGAGGAGGGAGGAGAAAAACACAAGAGCCACAGGTGAACACAATTAGCTAAACGAGACACAGGTGAGGAGGGAGGAGAACACACAGGGACACTAACGACAGGAGGAAAACATGACAGAGAACAGTGAAAACACCCAAACTTAGACAGAACTGTGACAATACTAGATACAGTTGCACACATCTTGTGTCCATATCGTTCTGTTTTGGTGGTCATGCCACAACCGTGCATCTATGTGCGAGTCATAGTGAGTGTCTGCATTTTGGGGGGGGGGGGCACCAGCTAAAATCTTGCCTAGGGCAGCAAATTGGTCAGGGCCAGCCCTGCACATGGATTTACGTTTTTTTTAAATACTCGCGTTAGCACCATGTCAGGTTTTTGGTGGATTTAATCAAGTCTTGGATTGCAGAGTATATGTCCTCTTGCTATTTTCAGTTCATAAATACTTGTGTAAAGTTTGTGAAGGCAGTAGGAAAAAAGCTTCCGCGATCACCGTCTCCTCTGTTCCTCCAAACCCCACCCCCTCCCTAAAAATAATGAGTGACAGGCTGATAGTAACCTGATAAGTATTAGTTTTATACAATTGATTTATTATGGTTTACAATTTCATGTCAAGACGAAGGAAAAGAAAAATATGGCTGCACTGTTCAGTGTCAATCCTGTGGAGATGGAGGTTATAGATCTCCAAAATCATGTTCAGCTTAAGTCTCAGCAAAACTCACAACATTTCTGGAGCCTTGTAGACCCAGAAAACTATAAGAGCATTCACCAAGCAGCACTGAACATGTCTGCTTTATTTGGCTCTACACACCTTTGTAAAGCAGCTTTTTCTGAATGTCATGAAATCTAAATACAGAACAAGACTGACTGATGAACATTTAAGTGGCTCTATTAGAGTGAACCTAAGTGGGTACACTCCAGCATACACCATATGGTGCGGTGCCAGTCATCTCACTAACTGTGAAAATTATTATTATTTTGCACATGTGCCATAAGATGCTTGTAAGGTGGTGATTAAGGTGATGTATTTACTATATGGGCCATAATAAGAAGTGAAAAAATTGTCTTTTTTTCTTGGACATTTATGTGAATTTTCAGTGATGTTTACTATGTGGGCCATAATAATATGTGAGCAATTATCATTTTATTGGACCTTGATGTGAAGTTAAGATGTTGTATAAGCTTTAGGTATTGCAATTTCACACGTGTACAAAAGTAGCTTAATTCAACTGATGAGTGCTCTGTGAATAAATATAAGCGATGTGATGGAAGTAGCTCTTGGCCACTTTCATTTTTTCAAAGTAGCTCTCAGATGAAGAAAGGTTGGAGACCCCTGGTCTAAGTTATCTGAGTGGGTGTCAAACGGTTTGGTCACAAATTATTCAAAAGATTATTTCCGCGGCACACCTTAATATGATCATTATAGTTATAAAAAAAATAGATGAAAAACAGTTATGAAATACTATATGGCAGTAAAACAAGAATATAGTTTAAAAGGGGAGTGATTTGTAAAATATCCATAAAGAAAATCTGTTTACAGTTCTATTTCATATGGGTGTTGAGCAGTGGCGGTTTTACGGGGTGGCAGCTGCCACCTCAGAAAAATGCCTTGCCACCCCAGCTGCCACCCCAGTTGGCAGCTTTGTTTTGAACGAAAAGTTGTGGCTCATCGGACATTTATGAGAGAAAATCTCTAATGTCCGAGTGCAAGTGAATGCAGCACAAGACGCGAGCCTTGTAACCCCTCCCCCCCTGGCGCAAGCTTGGAAATATGATTGGCGGCGATTTCCTTTGAACGGGGGGACAGCGCAAAACGAGAAGCATTTTGGATCCAAGTAGACGGAAGGAATTGGGTATTTGCGGTCAGGGTATGGCTGGGGTAGGCTACAGCAACACACTCTCACTCCATAATCGTCCAGGAGCGACGTTTGGTCAGGGTCCCGTGGCGTGCAGTTGTGACGCTCCTGGGCTCCTTCAGCTTCATAAAGGGACGCAAATAGCTTTCAACTGATTGCAATGTATTCCCATCTGCTGCGGGATTTGACGCTCATGGAAGCACGGCATTCGTTTGTGTCGGCTGCCCTTAAAGGCAATGTGAGCGTCCATTCTCATTGGATAACGGAGAATTATACACCCGGAAGTAAGTATTCCCCTTACTGTCGATTGATTTTACAGTGATATCTGCACTACTCATCGACTAAAAAACACCAGATTATCCTTGTTAATTACACAACATTGTGTGCAATGCTTTTGTATTTTTCCCCTTCGATTCGGAGAAACTAATATTTTTTCGGAGTAAAGGTTGGCAGAAGACACGACACTACCCAGAATCCCCAGCTATCGTTTAGGACTACACCATGTGCTCTGTTTGACAAACCCCGTGATTAGTTCTCAAGCTCTGTGATTGGTTGACCTCCAACTGCATTCCATATGAAAAAAAACGTTTCGTAAAAGACTGGTAAAAGATAAAATCCTACTTTATTCAGCAGTGCTTGCTTTACTCTTTGAAAGTCATCACATGAATGCATCGTAATAAATGGTTCGGCTGCATTAAATATATTACACATCTGTCGTAGTTCTTTATTTTTATTTATCTAGAGAGATCGGGCTCAGAATAGACCGGAAACTATTCCTTTACCGTTCAGTTTGAATTTCACAATAAAGTTAGTAGTAATATTTTGTTTTGATATTATTGTTTTTTATTAACTACTAGACCGCTGGGTCATGTTAAGACCATCTTTTCTGTGTTGCCGTGGGTTTTTTCCATCGCTTTTGTGTTACAAATATCAAAACAATAACTAAATATATCCGTCGTAAATTAAACCAGAAACAGCAGTATATTTTATTTTGTTAACACTGTAAACTTGACAGCTTTTTAACCCAAACCACCTACTGGTTAAAGCACGTTATTACACGTTTTGAGTAATGCATGCAGGTAGATTGTGTTGCTTTTTAATGACTGTTTAAAATGCCTTTTTCTTAATGTCTTATTATTATTAACTACTTGTTACTTGTTGCTAGGGACGCTGCTATCGATATTATTTCTGTTATGTTGTGTAACTGTTTAATGGTGTTATCTTTATTGCTACCCCCTTCCACGTCAATGTATATAGTGTTGGTCCACAGCGCAAACGTATTAGTTTAACAAAATCCGCATTCTTTATACTTTACGCAGGACTATATCTCTGGAACCCATTGGTCGATTCGTGTGATTTACACCTTTTTCTTAACCATCAGAACCAATAGAATCGATGGGCAGTTCCCAAATCCACGTAAACATTACCATAGCGGACGTAATAGAGAAGCGAACAAAGCATATCTGAAAGTGCACGCCTAGATTGCAAAACTTTATACCCAGTATATTGCCATAAATATAATAATAATAATAATAATAGATTTAATTTGTTAGCGCTTTTACAGGTGCTCAAAGACGCTTTACAGATTATAGTGAAGGGAAAAGGAAGGAACAACAAATAAATATATAGTAAACAATCACACATTAAAAGCCAGATTGAAGAGGTGAGTTTTTGTAAGTTTTTGAAGGTGGTGAGGTCAGTGCAGTCTCTGATGGGTTGGGGGAGTGAGTTCCAGAGGGAGGGACAGAGAAGGCTCTGTCCCCCCAGGTCCGGTGATTGGTAAGGATGGGGATGGATAGGAGGTTGGCTTCTGATGAGCGGAGGCAGCGGGAAGGGGCGTGGTGGGTGCCAGCAAGTCTGTGAGGTAGGGGGGGGGCCTGATTGTTGAGGGCTTTGTGAGTAATGAGGAGGAATTTGAAGTTGATTCTTTGACGGACGGGCAGCCAGTGGAGGTTCTTGAGGACGGGAGTGATGTGGTCTCGGGAGCGGGTGTGGGTGAGGAGGCGGGCAGCAGAGTTCTGGATATGTTAGAGTTTATTGATTAGTTGGATGGTATGCCGTAGAGGATGCTATTGCAGTAGTCGAGTCGTGAAGTGATGAACGCATGAATCAAGGTTTCAGCAGCAGAGGAGGAGAGTGATGGGCGGAGACGGGCAATGTTTTTGAGGTGGAAAAAGGCGGTCCTGGTGATGTGATTTATGTGGTGGTTGAATTTGAGCTGACTGTCGAAGATGACTCCGAGGTTGCGGATGTAAGGGGGGGGAGATAGAGTGTGGCTGTCAATGGTGAAGTTGAAATTCTGGATGTCTTTGATACGGGATGGGGGGCCAATGATGATGATGTCTGATTTGGCACTGTTCAGTTGGAGATAGTTTGTTTGCATCCATGCTTTTATTTCTGAGAGACAGTTGGTGAGAGTGGAGTGTGGTGTGGGGGTGATGGTTTTTGTTGAGATATAAAGTTGGATGTCATCGGCGTATCAGTGAAATTGAAGGTTGTGGCGACGAATTATTTTGCCAAGGGGGAGCATGTAGAGGATGAAGAGGAGGGGGCCAAGCACCGAACCCTGGGGGACACCTTGGGACAGAGGAGCAGTGGAGGAGGTACAGTTGTTGATGTTGATAAACTGATGTCAGTCGGTGAGGGTAGGATTTCAGCCAGGAGAGTGCAGTGTCCGGTGATGTTGAGTGATGATTCGAGGAGGGACAGCAGGATGGCGTGGTTGATGGTGTCGAATGCTGCGGTGAGGTCGAGGAGGATGAGGATGTTAAGGTTGCCGGAGTCAGAGGAGAGGAGGAGGTCATTTGTGATTTGAGAAGAGCTGTTTCGGTGCTGTGTTTTGATCGGAAACCGGATTGAAATGGCTCAAAGAGATCATTGGAGCTGAGGTGGGCTTTAAGTTGTGAGGCAACGACACGTTTAAGTATTTTTGACAGAAAGGGGAGATTTGAGATGGGCCGGAAGTTGGACATGATGTCAGGTGTGAGTCCAGGTCTTTTGAGAATGGGTGTGACAGCAGCCAGTTTGAGAGAGGGGGGAACTGATCCAGATCTGAGGGAGGAGTTAATGATGGTGGCGATGAGTTGGGAGATGGCAGATTTGCAGGTCGAGTCGTCAACATGAATGTTAAAATCACCTAAGAGGAGAACAGATGGGGATATGGCAGAAAGCTGAGTGAGAATATCAGTGAGGTCGGAGAGAAAGGAGGGGTTTGGCTTCGGGGGATGGTAGATGATGGCTGTGACCAGGGGAGTGGGACCAGAGAGTTTAAAGATCAGGTGTTCAAATGAAGAAACATCAGGGATGGGGATTATGGTAGGTTTTATTTCCTTTCTGATAATAGCAGCTATACCACCACCCCGCCCTTGTGGGCGAGGTTTGTCAATGTATGTGAATCCTGCTGGTGTGATTTGATTTAAAGAAAAATAGTCATGGGGTTTTTGCCATGTTTCGGTCAGATACAGAAAGTCCAGGTTATTGTCTTTAATGAATTCATTTAGAATGTGGCTTTTATTGTGGATGGAGCGTGTGTTGAGCAGGGCTGCTCTGAGGTGACGTTGCATTGGGGGGGGTTGTGTGGACCGGGGGAGTGGAAGGAGATTGGTCAGATTCACGTGTTGTTTTGTTGTGATGGGCGTAGTGTGGGCGTGGACAGGACCGAATGGACGGGATGGAGTGTGGAGACGTGGAATAAAATAAAAACTTACAGCCAGAGCCTCTGTGTGGAGGACGGCGTATGCGGAGTATTTCATAATCTGCGAGGATGTCCATTTAGTTCCGGACGCAGGCGGTATTAAAGGAGTGGAGATCTGACAGGGAGTAGAGGCGGGCGGCATGATCCGGTGAAGTGGCGCTAGCACAGAGCTAGCTAATGCTGGGGACCCGGGCAGCAGAGACCAGGAGCCGGATGACCGTGGAGAAGGAGCGGTGTGAGTCCAGATAAAATGAGAATTATAATCCACAGCATATCAGGAGAATAATTCAGTGGTTTCCAGAGGAGAATCGTAGGAGGTGCTGACAGCCTGGTGCAGAGTGGGAGCCGGGTGACCAGCCTACTAGCTGGTTAGCTAGCTTGATAGCCTCCGTCTGTAGGCGGCAGGGAGAGACGATGTCAGCGGGGAAGCCGCTGATCGCAGCGGGATGGGAAGACCACACGATCCGCGGAGTTAGGGTGGAGTTGGGGTGGAGTTGGGGTGGAGACAGAAATGTTAGCTCAGCAGACTTCAGTGATCCGAGAAGCATCTAGGTAGCAGCCTGCTAGGTCCGATAATGCTAGCTGGCTAGCGGGCTAGGGACCGGTGAGCAGGAAAAAGCCAGCAGGTGGGGAGATGACAACACAATATCTGTCGATTCGAGATAGAGATGCTGCTATTTTTTGCTGATGACTGACTTTTCAAAAGTAGAGAGCCAGACAGGAGAGGTTCTGATCTGGACTAAAGAACAATATTTGGGGCGGAGGAAGCGGCGAACAAACAACGCCAGCACCCTCGGCAACCCGGGAAAAGTCCGGGTATATGATGATGGATTATCAGTCAAAATGTCTACGTGACACAAAGACATTGGATTAACCTTGAGCGGCGTTTTTATTCAGGTGAACACAACTTTTGATCACAAATCAAAAAAGGTAAGACTAAATGATTGTAATATTTTTTAAATCGGATATTGTTTACTTTCTCTTTTCTGGCTGATAGCTCCGCAATTCGGGGTCTTACAGTGATGATATTACATGTGTGGAATCCGTGGAGTCTCAGCTTTAAATCGTATATCTTGTTTGTGCAGATAAGATAGTAATAAGGGCATTTCTACTGTGAGTTCTGTGTAAAAAAAGCATTAGCATTAGTTAGCATTTTTTCGCTCAATGCTAATTCAAAGGCTTGGTATTACTCGTGTTTTTTTAGCTAAACATTTTTCTTATTGTCAGTTAGCGGAGTTTCTTACCTTTTTAAAAGGGTATGAAACATTAATAGTTTCATAAATGTTAACAAGCCCTGAGACATAGTCTCGAAAAAAACTGTGGGGGTGGTCTTCTGGCTTAAGAGGTTAAGGGCTTTGTAGGCGAGAAGAAGAATTTTAAATTATATCCTGTGTTCTATAGGGAGCCAGTGTAAGGCAGCCAGAACAGGAGTAATGTGGTCCCTTTTCCTAACTCTGGTTAGTACATGAGCTGCAGCATGTTGAATCAGCTGAAGCGACTTGACTGACTTCTTGGTAGCACCCTGATAATAAAGAGTTACAATAATCCAGCCTTGAAGTTGCATGGAAATACATGTGTGCTTGTGTCATTCAAGCTCGGCTCTGTGTGTGTGTGGCAATAGCGCATTTAGTGTGACAGAGAGGGAGAGAGGGACCAGTTGTGATAGACACGGTTTGCCACTGTGATAAACATATATAGGGCCATATCTATACAAAACATATCTCTGATGAAGTGTTTTGCTCAAAATACCAAACAGATCACTCATTGTAGCCATGCCTCATATCCCTCTATTTCAGCCCTGTAACGAAAGGGCTGATTCTTGGTCAGTAGCTACGGGGCCACGCCCCCTTTGGAGCCACATGCAGCAGAGCTGCATAGAGAGAGGCAGATACTCAGCTAAATGCTCCCGTGATTAAATGCCATCATGTTCCAAACCACATCAAGGATTATTTCTGAAACAGTATGGAGCTCAAATACTTTTTCTCTGCGGGTTTACCACAAGGTGAGTTCCTTTTTTATTTCCTGCTTTTTTACACATACTCTCAGTACAGGTTAGCTCTGAGTGTTAGCGATGCTTGCTAATGTAAAAAAGACCATATTACTTCCAAAACGTCGTCCATTGTTTCTGATAGCAACGTTTCTGATAGAGCCGTGGGTGTAAAGCCAGCCCACATTTCCGATATTACGTCATATAGGTTGTTCACTTTGATTTAAGTTACATAATAAATATTAATTTCACAATTTACATTTCCCTGCTGTGGGATGGATAAAGTCCTCATTATGATTCAGATTCTTTTTTTTTTTGTCACAGCATGTTGATCTATGGCAATGTCGTGGTGTTGGTATTTCAGTCCGCCACTTTGCTCCAGCCATAAATATCCCAGGAATATTGAGAAATGTACATGGAATCGAGTCCAGATATCAATGGTAACTCAAAGGGTCCTCTACATATTTGGCAGTCCTGGTGGGGAATCTCTCCTCTGTTGCCCTTGCTGAGCTTTCTTCCAATTGCATTCCCCTCTAAAGTCTCTTACTTTGGAATCACAGCTCAGAGGACAGAGAGTGCTAAATGCTGAATATATCGTAAAGCCCGTTAATGCACATTTGTGGTTCGTTTTATTGGGCTATATAAACAAATGTACTAGACTTGAATCATTGGAATCACTGAAGATAAAGCGATTGTGAACAGATACTACACACACCCCTGTAACACACTTTAAATGAACCCGTATTCCTGCAGGTTTGTGTGTTGGAGAGAACACGGAGGAATATTTATATCCCACTGGGTGGCAGGTGCAGTGCTACAGGGACAACCAACAGCAGCAGCCACACATTGTTTGTTCTATTAGCCAGCAGCAGAGTTACAAGCAAAGCTACTAAAACTGGGAAATCCATGTGTAAATCACTTCTTCATAATCTGTTACTGCAGCAACGAGCTCGGGCTGCCGCCGGCTGTGGGCTGAATGAAAATAAGCCAAAGCCATCAAGGCGCTTCATCTGTAATCCTTCCCCAGGATACAGCTGACAAAACAACACAACAGAAAAAATAAAAACTCTTGTCTTTGTTCCATGGAAATCAATAGGGCTGAGGTCTAATATGTAATGGTGCAGCGTAACTGTAAATATAAACTGGACTAGAAGGAGGAACAGCTTGATTCAAGTTATCTCTGAGATCACTGCAATTAAAATGTGTACCATCAACTTTTAAAGAGGCATGCTTTTTGGGGTAGTGTGTTTTAAAGGTCTTTGTGCATGTAAATGGTCTGCATGTTACGGTTTGCGGAAAAGATAGGACCCAAATGCAAATGCAATCAGACACACCAGGGAAACTAACGACAGGGAAAAGGACCAGACAAGAAACAAGGAGGAAAACATGACAGGGAGAACAGAATAACCCCACAACTAGACACAACAAAACTCAAACCCTGACACTGCAAAGGCTGTGTACTGTTCTCTATGTCATGTTTTCCTCCTGTCGTTAGTTTCCCTGGTGTCCCTGTGTTTTCTCCTCCCTCCTCACCTGTGTCTCGTTAGCTGATTGTGTTCACCTGTGGCCCTTGTGTTTTCTCCTCCCTCCTCACCTGTGTCTCGTTAGCTGATTGTGTTCACCTGTGGCCCTTGTGTTTCTCCTCCCCTGCCCGGCTGTTTCTTGTCTTGTAATTATCCCTCCCTGTATTTAGTCTTGTCTCGTGCTGTGTTCAGTGTTGGTGCTTCTTTTGTTGGTGACTGAATTCACCGGTGAGTGTTCTGTTTTGTCTGTATTAGTTTCATTATCCTTGAAATAAAGGATTATCAGAGTTATCTGCATTTGGGTCCTGCTTCCTTCACTCAACCGTGACAAATAATATTTTATGCCATTGTTTGTTTTTCACTTTGTTCTGACATCTTGCTGCGAGAAGAGTAAAGAGGAGACAGTCTGTCTTACTTTAAATTGTGGGTAAGGGGAGATAGCCCCCATTGTTCTGTGACCTGTCAATCACTTCCGGCAAAAATCTTGATTCTGAATACATCAGCAAAGATATTTTATTGAGAAGTTGATCACTATGTGACAGTTTTCAAAACCGTTTATGGTCTCCGTTACTTCCAGTCTAAACGCCGACTGCATGCACAGCGTTAGAAAATCGGGCCTTAAAATAAAATTTTGACTTTTTCCCCAAAAAAAAAAAAACATTTCCAAATTTTTTTTCTAATTTTTTTTTCTTCACTCACACATCCGCGACCCACTTGAAACGGGTCCGCGACCCACTTTTGGGTCGCGACCCACCAGTTGAGAACCACTGGTCTATGGTACCGACCAATCAGAGCACACTGTGCTCACAGTAAAGTGAAAAGTAATGTACACAATCTACAGAATAAAATATAGAATGAATTGAATGATGAATGAACAGTGAGGGGTATGAATACACTAGATATCAGCCTGTGAGCAGTATGAACAGTGTGTATGAATATGCTAAGATATATAAAGTATGAAAACGGTAAGCAGTGCAAGTATAGTATAAATATATAGATATTAATTTCATGATGATAAACATTGTGGAACAATGATGAAAAATGGAATGGATGTGGCGACGTAAAACTGACACAAAACAACAACAAACTTTTGCCGAGCCAATTGGAGAGCTTCATCAGCAGCACGGGGTAAAAACCACCAATGAGCGCTCAGCTCGAGATACCAGCGAGTCGTTTCCCATCAAGCATTTAGCTTCCGCAGCCCGTGGAGAGGAACTGCGCCGCCGCGCCTCGCTCTCAAGGCTGCGGGCGTCTTTGTCCCGCGAGATTTCAATGTCTCATGTAGGCGAGCCTCCAGAGCAAGTCGGACAAAATGACTAACCATCATGCAACGCACTAGCAAGACGTTGATCGCAACTGCGCAGGTCTCGTTTCTCTCAAACAAGCCTACTTTCTCCTCGGCCGCGACTGCGAGAGGGAGCTGCAGCTTCCCCCTCTCTTTCTCTCTGAACCATATCTCTGCTTGTAACATTACCGCGCCATTTTAATTAAAGTACCCATTTGAACCTTATGCGAGAGACTCCATTGGTCTCATTTATCCTAAGCTTCTCTCCTGGACGCGAGAATAACGAACAAAGCTAATAGTTCCTACTACTTTAGTAAACAAGATCGATTCAGCTCTGACTTGTGACTTGCAAGAGACAGAGCTCTCACTGAGCTGTGTGTGTTTCAGGATGATGTTATGATCCCGTATGAACCCAACGGTTTGGCTTATGTTGGTGTCCAGACGTACCTGTGATTTCAGCCATGGCTAATGAAACATTGTTGGCTTCTACATGGAGATAAGCCCCGCCTCCTCGTGGGGACGTCTAGTATGAATGACTTGATTTGAGTAAACACAAATTATCCTTTTTTCAACGCACATTAAGTCTTTATAGCCAAGCCCTCCTTAACCTGCCATCAGGCCCTGGGGCTGAAACGGGTTTTGTAGGCCCCCTATTTAAACAACAAATCAAAGTCATTTATAGACTCGGCAGGCTCTGTAATCGCACTTCTCCACTCTGCTCTACGAGCGCTGGTCCTCTCCTCCAGATGAGTGACGTATCGGGCCTCCCATGTATTTGTCCGGTTGCCGTTGGCTCCCCTCCACGTAGCAAGTCCTCGTCGTCCTCTCCATCTCCTCCAACAGATAATGTCCCTCCTGTCTGTTTTTCCTCTCCATCGCTGTCAGAACCAGACGGCCTACTTGGCTCCGAGGCCGGCACCGCTGCCGCTCGGTACAGAACTAATCTGTCCTTCCTCCTCATCCTGGCCTACAGGTTTTAACCTGTAAGCTTCGGCATGTCTTGTAATAGCTGCATGTCTCGAAACTCCTTTTCCCTCAACAATTTCCTTTTCCGAGCACCACTCTCAAACTTTTTCATCTCCGACATTTTCTCCTAAACAACCTTCATCTGTCACTCAATCACTCGCAATTTGAATAAGTCACATGTGAAACATATTCTCATTCTGATTGGCTGTTAAGTGGTGCCCACTGACTGTTTCGGAATCATCATTTTTGAGAAAAATCTCTGGAATCCATCGATCTGATTAATTAGGGGAGCACATGGGAAAGGGAAGATATTTTCGTTTGGATTACTGGTCTGGGGGAAGCTCAGGAGTGTGTGTGTGTGTATACGTGTGTTTGTGTATTTTTGCGTTTGTGTGTATTGTGTTTGTTTCCCGGGGAAAACACTCACGAGAAACACCGGCTGTTGTTGTGCCTGCTGTGACGTCAAGTTACTCCGTTCTCTCCGCTTGTCATGCCGTTACAAGCTTCAAAGCTGTATTTATCATCTGAATTTGCCGAAACAAGTTTAATATTCTGAAAGCCAAGACTTTGTATAGTCAGCCCGTGCATTAAGGCGGCCCTGTTTATAGCTCCTGGTGTTGGCTGAAAACATGAACATATTTATACATCTTTTATTTTGAATGGTTTATATATTCCCTGAGAGTAATCCAAGACGAGAATTGCCAAATTGAATGGGGGGGAAAGGGGATGTTTGTGGAAGAAGGGATTTGGCTAGTCGTATGTGCTGGAACAGTACACATCCTGAGGTGTGATGCTGTGTTCAATTAGGTAAAATTAACAAGGTCTAGCCAAGCGGATCATGTAACACAAACAATGGCAGCACCTTGGACTCTGTCAGGAAAAGGAGACGAAACACAGCTCGATCCTCACACAACTGTAGGGGAGCAAAAGAGTCTGGGATCAGAAAAAAGGGGATCACACCAAGCAGAATATGCTGCTGAATCTGATCACAAACAATTTGTTTCCTGGTCTATTTAGGTGGAAGTTTAGAAAAAACCGAAGCGGTTAGACTGTGTGTCTTGGCCTGTGTGTCACTGGAGATTATTGGCCCGGTAAACACAGGGCTGAGCTGTTCAGTGGGGCCGTGAAAAGAGAAAGTCGCAGGCGTTTACTTGCCTCTGATCCCCACCACAGGAGCTTTACAGACATAATCCCAAATTCCACTAAGGCAGAACCACACAGACTTTACAAGCCATGACCTGATTACACAGATTGAGACCAACGGAGGGCTAATAGAGCGTGACCAGATTACGGCCCATGAGATCCACCTGTGGGGAGAGTCCCTCTATAGAAGAGGGGCCATATTGCCTATTCTTCTATGGAAGATACAACTACCCGGTGTTCTTGATGTACCCATTTTGTTAAGGCAACCAGCTTCCATGGTGGAACATCTGAAACATTATTTTACTATATAAAGCTTTGATATTTAACTCTAGCAATACATTTATAAAAAAAAAAAAAAAGAAATGTTACCTAAAAATGTGCACTGATGAAGACCAGTGATGTAAAGTAACTAAGCACATTTACTCAAATACTGTATTTAAGAACAATTTGGAGGTACTTGTACTTTACTTAAGTATTTCCTTTTTTGCTACTTCTGCACTACTACTATTCAGAGGTAAAGTGTGTACTTTTACTCCACTACATGCATGTAATACCTTTAGTTACTTTACAGATGTTGATTAATGATGTGAAACTCCTGCCACCTTTGATGAATACAGATAGGCCTGCATTGTCATCCTCAGTGAGCTCAGTGGCGGAGCTGGGGGGTGGCTGGGGGTCCTGGCCACCCTATCGGCCACCCCAAACACCCTCACCACGGGGGCCCAAACAATTTTAGAACATTAAGAAAAAAATGTTTAAGTCATCATTTATCAATAATTAACATTATATAACATTATATTGATAATGTACTCACTAAACTTACAATTCATTTAACTTATTTTCCTCCAAAAGTTAATTATCCAAAGCCTCTGTACACCCCTTCTATTTACATGTAATGGTTTGGTCCCGCCTCCGCCTCCAAACGGCACTTTCTAGCAGAGAGCGAGAGCATGTGAGCAGGGATGCTACTACTTACGTGTGTACCATTGTGACAGACAAGAATAGTCAATTCTGAGAGATAGATGTATCCTGCTGTATGGGTTGATTGTGCGTTAATCTGTTGGTAATGCCTTGGGGTTCCAGTGGGAGGGATCACTGCGCTCTTCCTCGCTCCATTCAGACGAGTGAAGGCGGGAGCTGCGTGATTGAATGTCTTCACTTCTCTCACTCACTATTTCCCTTTTTAAGGGTACAACACCATGTCTCAACGACTCATAAAGTCAGGCTTTCAAAAAGAAAAGAAAGGAGAGAAAGAAAAAGAGAGGGACTAAAGGGCGACAGCAGTGGCGTCGCCTGGCCTGTTTTTTCTGTAATTTCCCGTGTTCAGTGAATGCAACAGAGGCAAGACACCAGACCAATCAGAGAGTTGCATGGAAATAAACGTGTGCTTGTGTCATTCAAGCTCGGCTCTGTGTGTGTGTGGCAATAGCGCATTTAAGTGTGATAGAGAGAGAGGGAGAGAAGGACCGGTGCCAGCAGGGACCGTGTTGTTAGCATCTGGTTAGCTAGCTGCACTCGCGGACATATTTGTTCCACGACAAGCTGGAGGAGAGTCCTCTCCTCTCAGACTGAGAGTCCTCTCCTGTCAGACTGAAGGACTCAGGTGAGCTAAATGACTCTCTGAGGGTTTAGATTTAGATAGTTAACTTTAGTCTAAGTCAGGGTTCTCCAACAAGCCTTTCAGTAGCTCTCCGCTCGCGGTTCACAGACTGTGTAGAAAAAATGTGACTACAATAAATGCACCTGAATCAGTCCGTGTCGCTGCGGCTCAGACACACATGGACAGGCCCGGCCCTTGGCATAGGCAGTATAGGCAAATGCTAAGGGCGTCAACCCATCGGGGGCGCCGAAAATTGGGGAGAAAAAAAATAATAAAAATTTGAAATTAAAAGAAATATTTTTTGGAAATTACATAACAAAGCATTTTCCCGATTTTGGATCAATAAAGTACATCTTATTATCTTATACTAACAGAACTACGCCTATATTGCGTACAGCACCCAATGGCACACCCCCAAAATCAAGTTGAACTGCCCCAGCCCCAGTAAAAACCAGAGGTTTATGTGAAATTGTTCCCTTTTTGAAATAATGGTTTTAGTGTGCAATTATACATTTTAATTTTGTATTTGTGTTAATTTAAAATAAATCAAACTCCCAAAAAACGTATACAGCTCAACTCTGTGCTTTATTAACATTGGAATTTACTGTGTAAGCGGCCGCGGGGGGAGAGCTTTAGAGAGCTCTCTCCTGAAAGACTGAGAGGCTCTGATAACCTCAGCTCAGTGAGGTAAAGGCACATCTTTATATGATCATTATAGTTATAAAAAAATAAGAGAATAGATGAAAAACAGGTATAAAATACTATATGACAGTAAAAGTTGTTATTAATAAACAAGAATACAGTTTAAAAGGGGACTGATTTGTAAAATATCCATAAAGAAAAAGAAAATCTGCTTACAGTTCTGTTTCATATGGGTGATGAGAGATGTTTCCATAGATCTCCTAATGTTGCTCTCAAAGTGCACCAGATTGATGCTTTTAACTTCAATATTAAAAAAAAAAAAATCTTCCCGGGGGAGCATGCCCTCGGACCCCCCTAGAGGATGTTAGGTCCACCCCCCACCTAAATCATGCTCAAATGGATAAAATACTTGTCACAGTTCTGTCTAAGTTTGGGTGTTTTCACTGTTCTCTGTCATGTTTTCCTCCTGTCGTTAGTGTCCCTGTGTGTTCTCCTCCCTCCTCACCTGTGTCTCGTTTAGCTAATTGTGTTCACCTGTGGCTCTTGTGTTTTTCTCCTCCCTCCTCACCTGTGTCTCGTTTACCGATTGTGTTCACCTGTGTCTGGTAATTAGCCCTCCCTGTATTTAGTCTTGTCTCGTGCTGTGTTCAGTGTTGGTTCTTTTTACTGCCAACCCTGTGTCCTGTGCCGTTGGAGGTCCCGCCGTCTACTCTCCTGCCGGGGGTACTGCCAACCTTTTGTCCTGTCTCGTCGGAGGTCCCGCCAACCGCTCTCCTGCTGGGGGTCCTGCCAACTCCTGGTCCTCTTCCGTGGGGGATCCTGCCGAAGCCTGTCCCGCCGGCTCCGGTTCCTGTCCGGCCGACATCGGGTCCTGCCCGGCCTCCGGAGCTGTCTGGTCTTCGCCCTCGATCCCGACCCTCTGTGAGCCGTGGTCTTCGTCCGCGGGCCCGGCCTCCTGACTCTTCCTGCCGCTGCCCTCGTCCTCGGCCCGGCCCCCTGACTTTTCCTGCCGTGGTCTTCGCCCTCGATCCCGACCCTCTGTGAGCCGCGGTCTTCGTCCGCGGGCCCGGCCCCCTGACTCTTCCTGCCGCTGCCCTCGTCCTCGAGCCCGGCCCCCTGACTCTTCCTGCCGCTGCCTTCGCCCTCATGCTCGGCCCCCTGAGTTCGCCCGCTGTTCGCCCGAGTCCCCCTTCTCGGCTTCTGCCGTGCCCCGGGGCACGGCAGAAGCCGAGAAGGGGGACTCGGGCGGACGGCCTAGTGGCAAGGCAGAGTCCATGGTGGGGCGTAGGCCACAGCGGGCGAACTCAGGGGGCCGAGCATGAGGGCGAAGGCAGCGGCAGGAAGAGTCAGGGGGGCCGGGCTCGAGGACGAGGGCAGCGGCAGGAAGAGTCAGGGGGCCGGGCCCGCGGACGAAGACCGCGGCTCACAGAGGGTCGGGATCGAGGGCGAAGACCACGGCAGGAAAAGTCAGGGGGCCGGGCCCGAGGACGAGGGCAGCGGCAGGAAGAGTCAGGAGGCCGGGCCCGCGGACGAAGACCGCGGCTCACAGAGGGTCGGGATCGAGGGCGAAGACCAGACAGCTCCGGAGGCCGGGCAGGACCCGATGTCGGCCGGACAGGAACCGGAGCCGGCGGGACAGGCTTCGGCAGGATCCCCCACGGAAGAGGACCAGGAGTTGGCAGGACCCCCAGCAGGAGAGCGGTTGGCGGGACCTCCGACGAGACAGGACAAAAGGTTGGCAGTACCCCCGGCAGGAGAGTAGACGGCGGGACCTCCAACGGCACAGGACACAGGGTTGGCAGTACCCCCGGCAGGTGAGTAGACGGCGGGACCTCCAACGGAACAGGACATAGGGTTGGCAGGACCACCGGCAGGAGAGTAGTCGGCGGGACCTCCAACGGGACAGGACATGGGGTTGGCAGGAACCCCGGCAGGAGAGTAGTCGGCGGGGCCTCCAACGGGACAGGGACATGGGGTTGGCAGGACCCCCGGCAGGAGAGTAGTCGGCGGGGCCTCCAACGGGACAGGACATAGGGTTGGCAGGACCCCCGGCAGGAGAGTAGTCGGCGGGGCCTCCAACGGGACAGGACACAGGGTTGGCAGGACCCCGGCAGGAGAGTAGTCGGCGGGGGCCTCCAACGAGGACAGGACACAGGGTATGGCAGGACCCCCGGCAGGAGAGTAGTCGGCGGGGCCTCCAACGGAACAGGACATAGGGTTGGCAGGACCCCCGGCCGGAGAGTAGTCGGCGGGGCCTCCAACGGGACAGGACACAGGGTTGGCAGGACCCCCGGCAGGAGAGTAGTCGGCGGGGCCTCCAACGGAACAGGACATAGGGTTGGCAGGACCCCCCGGCAGGAGAGTAGTCTGCGGGGCCTCCAACGGGACAGGACACAGGGTTGGCAGGACCCCCGGCAGGAGAGTAGTCGGCGGGGCCTCCAACGGGACAGGACACAGGGTTGGCAGGACACCCGGCAGGAGAGTAGTCGCGGGCCTCCAACGAGACCGGACAAAGGGTTGGCAGGAACCCCGGCAGGAGAGTAGTCGGCGGGGCCTCCAACGGGACAAGATATGGGGTTGGCAGGACCCCCGGCAGAGGGCTAGTCTGCGGGACCTCCAACTGGACAGGACATGGGGTTGGCAGGGACCCCCGGCAGAGGGCTAGTCTGCGGGACCATCCAAACTGGACAAGACATGGGGTTGGCAGGACCCCCCGGCAGAGGGCTAGTCTGCGGGACCCCCTCAACTGGACGGGACATGGGGTTGGCAGGACCCCCGGCAGAAGACTAGTCTGCGGGACCTCCAACTGGACATGAGTAGGGGCTTGAGTGGGGACTCGAGAGAGGGCTTGAGAGGGAACTTGAGAGGAAACTGGAGAGTGGACTCGAGAAGGAACTCGAGAGGTAACTCGAGAGGGGACCTGAGAGGGGACTTGAGAGGGGACCTGAGAGGGGACTTGAGAGGGAACTCGAGAGGAGACCTGAGGGCGAAACTTGAGAGGTGACTCGAGAGGGAACTCGACGAGGGACTAGAGAGGGGACTTGAGAGGGAACTCGAGAGGAGACCTGAGGGGAAACTTGAGAGGTGACTCGAGAGGACACTGGAGAGTTGACTTGGGAGGTGACTCGAGAGGACACTGGGGAGTTGACTTGAGAGGGGACTCGAGAGAAAGACTCGAGAGGGAACTCGAGAGCGGGACCTGAGAGGGGGACTTTGAGAAAAGAACTCGAGAGGGAACTTGAGATGGGACTTGAGAAAAGACTCGAGAGGGAACTTGAGATGGGATGAGGGAAAGGGACTAGAGAAGTGACTCGAGGAGGGACTTGAGAAGTGACTAGAGGTGGACTGGAGGAAGGGACTAGAGAAGGGACTAGGACAGCTGGGGCCAGAGCTAAGGCTGGGAACCATGGCTGCTGGGGGCCAGAACTGGGGCTGGAACCATGGCTGCTGGGGCCTGTACTGGGGCCGGAACTATGGCTGTGTGGGCCGGTTCTGTAGCCGGAACCATGACTCTTGGGGCTCGGATTGCTAGCCTGGACTTGCGACTCCTTCTCCTAGAAGCCGCCTGAAGGCTCCGTGGACCTCCAAAAGCCAGCCGAGTTCCAGAAAACGCCTCTTGGACAGGAGCAGGAACTGGGGCGGAAGCACTGGGTTGACTCCAGACGGAACACACCCGAGACGTTTATAGTCCGCAGGCTGGAAATCACACGCCCAGATGAAGTTCAACATCCAGTCAGGTAAGAACTTCACCAAGTCCGGTCTCTCCATAGCCAACCGGTGCGCCTCTACCAGAGCGGCCTCCTTCTGCCGAACACTGGACGCTCCCCTCCACCAATCATAGCAGCAAGCCAAAGCAAATGAAAAATGCTGTAATTCCAACTCAAATGGGTCATCTGCTGGGTCCTCTCTGGTTGGTGCTTTCTGTCACGGTTGAGTGAAGGAAGCAGGACCCAAGCGCAGATAACTTTGATAAACCTTTATTTCAAGGCTAAATGGAACGAATACAGACAAACACAGAACACTCACCGGTGGAGTCCGTCACCAACAAAAGAAGCACCGACACTGAACACAGCACGAGACAAGACTAAATACAGGGAGGGCTAATTACCAGACACAGGGGAACACAATCGGTAAACGAGACACAGGTGAGGAGGGAGGAGAAAAACACAAGAGCCACAGGTGAACACAATTAGCTAAACGAGACACAGGTGAGGAGGGAGGAGAACACACAGGGACACTAACGACAGGAGGAAAACATGACAGAGAACAGTGAAAAACACCCAAACTTAGACAGAACTGTGACAATACTAGATACAGTTGCACACATCTTGTGTCCATATCGTTCTGTTTTGGTGGTCATGCCACAACCGTGCATCTATGTGCGAGTCATAGTGAGTGTCTGCATTTTGGGGGGGGGGGGCACCAGCTAAAATCTTGCCTAGGGCAGCAAATTGGTCAGGGCCAGCCCTGCACATGGATTTACGTTTTTTAAAAATACTCGCGTTAGCACCATGTCAGGTTTTTGGTGGATTTAATCAAGTCTTGGATTGCAGAGTATATGTCCTCTTGCTATTTTCAGTTCATAAATACTTGTGTAAAGTTTGTGAAGGCAGTAGGAAAAAAGCTTCCGCGATCACCGTCTCCTCTGTTCCTCCAAACCCCACCCCCTCCCTAAAAATAATGAGTGACAGGCTGATAGTAACCTGATAAGTATTAGTTTTATACAATTGATTTATTATGGTTTACAATTTCATGTCAAGACGAAGGAAAAGAAAAATATGGCTGCACTGTTCAGTGTCAATCCTGTGGAGATGGAGGTTATAGATCTCCAAAATCATGTTCAGCTTAAGTCTCAGCAAAACTCACAACATTTCTGGAGCCTTGTAGACCCAGAAAACTATAAGAGCATTCACCAAGCAGCACTGAACATGTCTGCTTTATTTGGCTCTACACACCTTTGTAAAGCAGCTTTTTCTGAATGTCATGAAATCTAAATACAGAACAAGACTGACTGATGAACATTTAAGTGGCTCTATTAGAGTGAACCTAAGTGGGTACACTCCAGCATACACCATATGGTGCGGTGCCAGTCATCTCACTAACTGTGAAAATTATTATTATTTTGCACATGTGCCATAAGATGCTTGTAAGGTGGTGATTAAGGTGATGTATTTACTATATGGGCCATAATAAGAAGTGAAAAAATTGTCTTTTTTTCTTGGACATTTATGTGAATTTTCAGTGATGTTTACTATGTGGGCCATAATAATATGTGAGCAATTATCATTTTATTGGACCTTGATGTGAAGTTAAGATGTTGTATAAGCTTTAGGTATTGCAATTTCACACGTGTACAAAAGTAGCTTAATTCAACTGATGAGTGCTCTGTGAATAAATATAAGCGATTGTGATGGAAGTAGCTCTTGGCCACTTTCATTTTTTCAAAGTAGCTCTCAGATGAAGAAAGGTTGGAGACCCCTGGTCTAAGTTATCTGAGTGGGTGTCAAAACGGTTTGGTCACAAATTATTCAAAGATTATTTCCGCGGCACACCTTAATATGATCATTATAGTTATAAAAAAAATAAATGAAAAACAGTTATGAAATACTATATGGCAGTAAAACAAGAATATAGTTTAAAAGGGGAGTGATTTGTAAAATATCCATAAAGAAATCTGTTTACAGTTCTATTTCATATGGGTGTTGAGCAGTGGCGGTTTTACGGGGTGGCAGCTGCCCACCTCAGAAAAATGCCTTGCCACCCCAGCTTGCCACCCCAGTTGGCAGCTTTGTTTTGAACGAAAAGTTTGTGGCTCATCGGACATTTATGAGAGAAAATCTCTAATGTCCGAGTGCAAGTGAATGCAGCACAAGACGCGAGCCTTGTAACCCCTCCCCCCCTGGCGCAAGCTTGGAAATATGATTGGCGGCGATTTCCTTTGAACGGGGGGACAGCGCAAAACGAGAAGCATTTTGGATCCAAGTAGACGGAAGGAATTGGGTATTTGCGGTCAGGTATGGCTGGGGTAGGCTACAGCAACACACTCTCACTCCATAATCGTCCAGGAGCGACGTTTGGTCAGGGGTCCCGTGGCGTGCAGTTGTGACGCTCCTGGGCTCCTTCAGCTTCATAAAGGGACGCAATAGCTTTTCAACTGATTGCAATGTATTCCCATCTGCTGCGGGATTTGACGCTCATGGAAGCACGGCATCTCGTTTGTGTCGGCTGCCCTTAAGGCAATGTGAGCGTCCATTCTCTTGGATAACGGAGAATTATACACCCGGAAGTAAGTATTCCCCTTACTGTCGATTGATTTTACAGTGATATCTGCACTACTCATCGACTAAAAAACACCAGATTATCCTTGTTAATTACACAACATTGTGTGCAATGCTTTTGTATTTTTCCCCTTCGATTCGGAGAAACTAATATTTTTTCGGAGTAAAGGTTGGCAGAAGACACGACACTACCCAGAATCCCCAGCTATCGTTTAGGACTACACCATGTGCTCTGTTTGACAAACCCCGTGATTAGTTCTCAAGCTCTGTGATTGGTTGACCTCCAACTGCATTCCATATGAAAAAAAAACGTTTCGTAAAAGACTGGTAAAAGATAAAATCCTACTTTATTCAGCAGTGCTTGCTTTACTCTTTGAAAGTCATCACATGAATGCATCGTAATAAATGGTTCGGCTGCATTAAATATATTACACATCTGTCGTAGTTCTTTATTTTTATTTATCTAGAGAGATCGGGCTCAGAATAGACCGGAAACTATTCCTTTACCGTTCAGTTTGAATTTCACAATAAAGTTAGTAGTAATATTTTGTTTTGATATTATTCTTTTTTCATTAACTACTAGACCGCTGGGTCATGTTAAGACCATCTTTTCTGTGTTGCCGTGGGTTTTTTCCATCGCTTTTGTGTTACAAATATCAAAACAATAACTAAATATATCCGTCGTAAATTAAACCAGAAACAGCAGTATATTTTATTTTGTTAACACTGTAAACTTGACAGCTTTTTAACCCAAACCACCTACTGGTTAAAGCACGTTATTACACGTTTTGAGTAATGCAATGCAGGTAGATTGTGTTGCTTTTTAATGACTGTTTAAAATGCCTTTTTCTTAATGTCTTATTATTATTAACTACTTGTTACTTGTTGCTAGGGACGCTGCTATCGATATTATTTCTGTTATGTTGTGTAACTGTTTAATGGTGTTATCTTTATTGCTACCCCCTTCCACGTCAATGTATATAGTGTTGGTCCACAGCGCAAACGTATTAGTTTAACAAAATCCGCATTCTTTATACTTTACGCAGGACTATATCTCTGGAACCCATTGGTCGATTCGTGTGATTTACACCTTTTTCTTAACCATCAGAACCAATAGAATCGATGGGCAGTTCCCAAATCCACGTAAACATTACCATAGCGGACGTAATAGAGAAGCGAACAAAGCATATCTGAAAGTGCACGCCTAGATTGCAAAACTTTATACCCAGTATATTGCCATAAATATAATAATAATAATAATAATAGATTTAATTTGTTAGCGCTTTTACAGGTGCTCAAAGACGCTTTACAGATATAGTGAAGGGAAAAGGAAGGAACAACAAATAAATATATAGTAAACAATCACACATTAAAAGCCAGATTGAAGAGGTGAGTTTTTGTAAGTTTTTTGAAGGTGGTGAGGTCAGTGCAGTCTCTGATGGGTTGGGGGAGTGAGTTCCAGAGGGAGGGACAGAGAAGGCTCTGTCCCCCCAGGTCCGGTGATTGGTAAGGATGGGGATGGATAGGAGGTTGGCTTCTGATGAGCGGAGGCAGCGGGAAGGGGCGTGGTGGTGCAGCAAGTCTGTGAGGTAGGGGGGGGCCTGATTGTTGAGGGCTTTGTGAGTAATGAGGAGGAATTTGAAGTTGATTCTTTGACGGACGGGCAGCCAGTGGAGGTTCTTGAGGACGGGAGTGATGTGGTCTCGGGAGCGGGTGTGGGTGAGGAGGCGGGCAGCAGAGTTCTGGATATGTTAGAGTTTATTGATTAGGTTGGATGGTATGCCGTAGAGGATGCTATTGCAGTAGTCGAGTCGTGAAGTGATGAACGCATGAATCAAGGTTTCAGCAGCAGAGGAGGAGAGTGATGGGCGGAGACGGGCAATGTTTTTGAGGTGGAAAAAGGCGGTCCTGGTGATGTGATTTATGTGGTGGTTGAATTTGAGCTGACTGTCGAAGATGACTCCGAGGTTGCGGATGTAAGGGGGGGGAGATAGAGTGTGGCTGTCAATGGTGAAGTTGAAATTCTGGATGTCTTTGATACGGGATGGGGGGCCAATGATGATGATGTCTGATTTGGCACTGTTCAGTTGGAGATAGTTTGTTTGCATCCATGCTTTTATTTCTGAGAGACAGTTGGTGAGAGTGGAGTGTGGGTGTGGGGGTGATGGTTTTTGTTGAGATATAAAGTTGGATGTCATCGGCGTAGCAGTGAAATTGAAGGTTTGTGGCGACGAATTATTTTGCCAAGGGGGAGCATGTAGAGGATGAAGAGGAGGGGGCCAAGCACCGAACCCTGGGGGACACCTTGGGACAGAGGAGCAGTGGAGGAGGTACAGTTGTTGATGTTGATAAACTGATGTCAGTCGGTGAGGTAGGATTTCAGCCAGGAGAGTGCAGTGTCGGTGATGTTGAGTGATGATTCGAGGAGGGACAGCAGGATGGCGTGGTTGATGGTGTCGAATGCTGCGGTGAGGTCGAGGAGGATGAGGATGTTAAGGTTGCCGGAGTCAGAGGAGAGGAGGAGGTCATTTGTGATTTTGAGAAGAGCTGTTTCGGTGCTGTGTTTTGATCGGAAACCGGATTGAAATGGCTCAAAGAGATCATTGGAGCTGAGGTGGGCTTTAAGTTGTGAGGCAACGACACGTTTAAGTATTTTTGACAGAAAGGGGAGATTTGAGATGGGCCGGAAGTTGGACATGATGTCAGGTGTGAGTCCAGGTCTTTTGAGAATGGGTGTGACAGCAGCCAGTTTGAGAGAGGGGGGAACTGATCCAGATCTGAGGGAGGAGTTAATGATGGTGGCGATGAGTTGGGAGATGGCAGATTTGCAGGTCGAGTCGTCAACATGAATGTTAAAATCACCTAAGAGGAGAACAGATGGGGATATGGCAGAAAGCTGAGTGAGAATATCAGTGAGGTCGGAGAGAAAGGAGGGGTTTGGCTTCGGGGGACGGTAGATGATGGCTGTGACCAGGGGAGTGGGACCAGAGAGTTTAAAGATCAGGTGTTCAAATGAAGAAACATCAGGGATGGGGATTATGGTAGGTTTTATTTCCTTTCTGATAATAGCAGCTATACCACCACCCCGCCCTTGTGGGCGAGGTTTGTCAATGTATGTGAATCCTGCTGGTGTGATTTGATTTAAAGAAAAATAGTCATGGGGTTTTTGCCATGTTTCGGTCAGATACAGAAAGTCCAGGTTATTGTCTTTAATGAATTCATTTAGAATGTGGCTTTTATTGTGGATGGAGCGTGTGTTGAGCAGGGCTGCTCTGAGGTGACGTTGCATTGGGGGGGGTTGTGTGGACCGGGGGAGTGGAAGGAGATTGGTCAGATTCACGTGTTGTTTGTTGTGATGGCGTAGTGTGGGCGTGTGACAGGACCGAATGGACGGGATGGAGTGTGGAGACGTGGAATAAAATAAAAACTTACAGCCAGAGCCTCTGTGTGGAGGACGGCGTATGCGGAGTATTTCATAATCTGCGAGGATGTCCATTTAGTCCGGACGCAGGCGGTTATTAAAGGAGTGGAGATCTGACAGGGAGTAGAGCGGCGGCATGATCCGGTGAAGTGGCGCTAGCACAGAGCTAGCTAATGCTGGGGACCCGGGCAGCAGAGACCAGGAGCCGGATGACCGTGGAAGAAGGAGCGGTGTGAGTCCAGATAAAATGAGAATTATAATCCACAGCATATCAGGAGAATAATTCCAGTGGTTTCCAGAGGAGAATCGTAGGAGGTGCTGACAGCCTGGTGCAGAGTGGGAGCCGGGTGACCAGCCTACTAGCTGGTTAGCTAGCTTGATAGCCTCCGGCTGTAGGCGGCAGGGAGAGACGATGTCAGCGGGGAAGCCGGCTGATCGCAGCGGGATGGGAAGACCCACACGAGCCGCGGAGTTAGGGTGGAGTTGGGGTGGAGTTGGGGTGGAGACAGAAATGTTAGCTCAGCAGACTTCAGTGATCCGAGAAGCATCTAGGTAGCAGCCTGCTAGGTCCGATAATGCTAGCTGGCTAGCGGGCTAGGGACCGGTGAGCAGGAAAAAGCCAGCAGGTGGGAGATGACAACACAAATATCTGTCGATTCGAGATAGAGATGCTGCTATTTTTGCTGATGACTGACTTTTCAAAAGTAGAGAGCCAGACAGGAGAGGTTCTGATCTGGACTAAAGAACAATATTTGGGGCGGAGGAGCGGCGAACAAACAACGCCAGCACCCTCGGCAACCCGGGAAAAGTCCGGGTATATGATGATGGATTATCAGTCAAAATGTCTACGTGACACAAAGACATTGGATTAACCTTGAGCGGCGTTTTTATTCCGGTGAACACAACTTTTGATCACAAATCAAAAAAGGTAAGACTAAATGATTGTAATATTTTTTAAATCGGATATTGTTTACTTTCTCTTTTCTGGCTGATAGCTCCGCAATTCGGGGTCTTACAGTGATGATATTACATGTGTGGAATCCGTGGAGTCTCAGCTTTAAATCGTATATCTTGTTTGTGCAGATAAGATAGTAATAAGGGCATTTCTACTGTGAGTTCTGTGTAAAAAAAGCATTAGCATTAGTTAGCATTTTTTCGCTCAATGCTAATTCAAAGGCTTGGTATTACTCGTGTTTTTTTTAGCTAAACATTTTTCTTATTGTCAGTTAGCGGAGTTTCTTACCTTTTTAAAAGGGTATGAAACATTAATAGTTTCATAAATGTTAACAAGCCCTGAGACATAGTCTCGAAAAAAAACTGTGGGGGTGGTCTTCGGGCTTAAGAGGTTAAGGGCTTTGTAGGCGAGAAGAAGAATTTTAAATTATATCCTGTGTTCTATAGGGAGCCAGTGTAAGGCAGCCAGAACAGGAGTAATGTGGTCCCTTTTCCTAACTCTGGTTAGTACATGAGCTGCAGCATTTTGAATCAGCTGAAGCGACTTGACTGACTTCTTGGTACACCCTGATAATAAAGAGTTACAATAATCCAGCCTTGAAGTTGCATGGAAATACATGTGTGCTTGTGTCATTCAAGCTCGGCTCTGTGTGTGTGTGGCAATAGCGCATTTAGTGTGACAGAGAGGGAGAGAGGGACCAGTTGTGATAGACACGGTTTGCCACTGTGATAAACATATATAGGGCCATATCTATACAAAACATATCTCTGATGAAGTGTTTTGCTCAAAATACCAAACAGATCACTCATTGTAGCCATGCCTCATATCCCTCTATTTCAGCCCTGTAACGAAAGGGCTGATTCTTGGTCAGTAGCTACGGGGCCACGCCCCCTTTGGAGCCACATGCAGCAGAGCTGCATAGAGAGAGGCAGATACTCAGCTAAATGCTCCCGTGATTAAATGCCATCATGTTCCAAACCACATCAAGGATTATTTCTGAAACAGTATGGAGCTCAAATACTTTTTCTCTTGCGGGTTTACCACAAGGTGAGTTCCTTTTTTTATTTCCTGCTTTTTTACACATACTCTCAGTACAGGTTAGCTCTGAGTGTTAGCGATGCTTGCTAATGTAAAAAAAGACCATATTACTTCCAAAACGTCGTCCATTGTTTCTGATAGCAACGTTTCTGATAGAGCCGTGGGTGTAAAGCCAGCCCACATTTCCGATATTACGTCATATAGGTTGTTCACTTTTGATTTAAGTTACATAATAAATATTAATTTCACAATTTACATTTCCCTGCTGTGGGATGGATAAAGTCCTCATTATGATTCAGATTCTTTTTTTTTTTTGTCACAGCATGTTGATCTATGGCAATGTCGTGGTGTTGGTATTTCAGTCCGCCACTTTGCTCCAGCCATAAATATCCCAGGAATATTGAGAAATGTACATGGAATCGAGTCCAGATATCAATGGTAACTCAAAGGGTCCTCTACATATTTGGCAGTCCTGGTGGAGGAATCTCTCCTCTGTTGCCCTTGCTGAGCTTTCTTCCAATTGCATTCCCCTCTAAAGTCTCTTACTTTGGAATCACAGCTCAGAGGACAGAGAGTGCTAAATGCTGAATATATCGTAAAGCCCGTTAATGCACATTTGTGGTTCGTTTTATTGGGCTATATAAACAAATGTACTAGACTTGAATCATTGGAATCACTGAAGATAAAGCGATTGTGAACAGATACTACACACACCCCTGTAACACACTTTAAATGAACCCGTATTCCTGCAGGTTTGTGTGTTGGAGAGAACACGGAGGAATATTTAATATCCCACTGGGTGGCAGGTGCAGTGCTACAGGGACAACCAACAGCAGCAGCCACACATTGTTTGTTCTATTAGCCAGCAGCAGAGTTACAAGCAAAGCTACTAAAACTGGGAAATCCATGTGTAAATCACTTCTTCATAATCTGTTACTGCAGCAACGAGCTCGGGCTGCCGCCGGCTGTGGGCTGAATGAAAATAAGCCAAGCCATCAAGGCGCTTCATCTGTAATCCTTCCCCAGGATACAGCTGACAAAACAACACAACAGAAAAAATAAAAACTCTTGTCTTTGTTCCATGGAAATCAATAGGGCTGAGGTCTAATATGTAATGGTGCAGCGTAACTGTAAATATAAACTGGACTAGAAGGAGGAACAGCTTGATTCAAGTTATCTCTGAGATCACTGCAATTAAAAATGTGTACCATCAACTTTTAAAGAGGCATGCTTTTTGGGGTAGTGTGTTTTAAAGGTCTTTGTGCATGTAAATGGTCTGCATGTTACGGTTTGCGGAAAAGATAGGACCCAAATGCAAATGCAATCAGACACACCAGGGAAACTAACGACAGGGAAAAGGACCAGACAAGAAACAAGGAGGAAAACATGACAGGGAGAACAGAATAACCCCACAACTAGACACAACAAAACTCAAACCCTGACACTGCAAAGGCTGTGTTTTGTCAAAAGGGAGTTTTTCTCCCACCCCAAGAAGTATTTTTGTACGGCCCTTAATCACAAAGTCTCAAACGGCTTCACTAACTAAAGAAAAACACTAAACATCCCAGAGATTAAATAAGAACAAAGAAAATCCATATCCAGAGAGAAAGAGGTGAATATAAAGGAATGACTACAACCTTAAAAAAAGTAGAGTGGAAGAACCCAAGTTTGTTTTGATTGTATAAAGCAGGGGTTCCCAACCTTTATTGTGCCAAAGACCAGCAGATACACTAAAAAAAATCGCGGACCGGTTGTCAATGTTAACTGATTTTAATATTTACTCACCAGCAGGTAGCAACAGAGGTTAATTGCATGTAACAGCCTGAACAAATACTAGAACAATATGCATCCAAAACATATTAACAATTAATTTTCGGAAAAATTGAAAACCAAAAAACTGACGTCAAACGTGTGTGTGTGTGTGTGTGTGTGTGTGTGTGTGTGTGTGTGTGTATGTGTGTGTGCGTGTGTGTGTGTGTGTGTGTGTGTGTCACTGGCATTTGTTTTCAGAAGATATGATAGTTCGTTCCGGTGCACTCCGACAGCATTTAGCACTACATCGAGATTAAGATTCAACTAATTTATTTTGGGAACACCCCACAACACATGGAGTTGGCCAGATGACTGTAAATTACTGTTCATGGTAATTTGACAACAAATGCCTGTGTCGCACAGACACAAACACACCGAACACATACACAGAGCTGAGCAGAGCACATACACCCATCATGCGCCTTGGTGACTGGACATCTCCTTCATAAAACGAGTAATAGGTGGAATAATCGGGCAGTTCGGTGTGTGTAGAGGTGTGTAGGGTTAACAGGTAGCAGTCACTCTTAAGTTGTTCTGATGAAGGTAAACACAGTGAAGGCAGTGCGTAAAAAGGCACAGCTCTTTACCCGCTGGTGCTGCACTTCTCAGAGGCGGAGTTACACGTCCCGCTGCATCCTGATGCTGCAGCCATTTCATGAAGTGAAGGAGGTTTTCCTTCTATAAAACAGCTGAGGGCAGCAGATACCGTGAGAGTCCCGGACATGAATTCATAGATCAAGGCAGACTGGTTTACTCTCCTGTTTTGCCAATCCGGTGCTTAAGCAAATAGCTATACACCCCTTGCCGAGATGTCCTTAAAATTAGGGATGCTCCGATCGATCGGTCACCGATCGAGATCGGCCAATACTCACTCTCTACCGATCGATCGGTGCTCTCTAAACATGCCGATCGCGAGAGCCAATCGCATGACGTAAAATACATGACACTTTTCTCTGTGTGCGGCAAAACAAGCTCGCCAAAATGGCTTCACCGGTCTGGCATTATTTTAAGGTGTCCGAAAAAGACAGTAAAATAGCGGTATGCAACGTGTGTGAAGTAGAAATCCTGCAGCTCCGCCCGCCGGACCGAAACACACACACAGGGAGAGCCAGACCGCAGTTCATTTCCTCATATTCCAAACGAGAAATTATGGTAGCAAATCACCCGGTTCTTTACGACCAGAACTATTAACGGGATACAAACCGGAGGAACCAGGCATGGAGGGAGGTGGCAGAGACAGTGGGTGAAACTGGTAGGTTTTCGCCTGTTTGGGGAGTTTATATATATATATATATATATATATATATATATATATATATATATATTGCTCGCATAAAATCCAAGATTTTCAAGATTTTCAAGATTTTTCCAAAGCCGCTGTGTGGAGGAGTTAGACCTAACACACTTAGCTATTTTATCTACCTCTGGAACAAGCTAAACTAGTTATTATAAATATATGTATTCTTCATTGTCAGGTCACTCATTACTGGATCAGTGAGCTGCATGAGATACTGACAGGCTGTCAGGAGAGGGAGAGAGGGGGGAGAGAGAGAGGAAAAGAGAGCGCGTCCGCTCATTTCTCCCGTGTTATTCTCCAAAGTGAATGTAAACTTGAATAATGTACATCATTTGAATGTAATAATTAAGTTGATTGTTGTTTGTGGAAGTTTCAGTGAGCATTAACTGAGTTTTAAACATCACTTTAAATGGAAGATTTAAAGTGATGTTTAAATCTTCCATTCAAGCCCCGCCCACTCGATCGGATCGGCGATCGGTATCGGTCGATACTGATTCCGGCGATCGGCCCCGAAATTGGCGATCGGAGCATCCCTACTTAAAATGAAGTCAGAGTTTGAAATATATCTCAAATAATGTATGCACTGCCATTTCCCCACATAAACATAACAGTCTGCAATGAAACGGTTGTCTCGTGTGCGCTCCACTTCCTACTTGGCGCACCGGTAACTTCCTCGTGTGAACGAGAGGCTGAGACCTTATAGGCTCAGCCGCCGAATCCCTCGGAACATCATAAAAGCCATTTTCAACTCTTTTCTGGTGGAAGTTTAACTAGGCTACTGGATGAAATAATGACTGGTATAGGTGCGAAAATTAAACACTTAAACACACAATTAAAAACATTATGATAAAGTATTTTTATATATTTATAATTCTGCAAATATTACGATATACTCACAGCTAATTCGAGGCCCGGCAGTAACACCTCCGCGGCCCGGTGCCGTGCCTGCAGTCCCTCCCCTCTCAAGCACGCTCTAAGTCCCTCCCCTCTCTCGTGCACGCGCTAGCTGCCAGAGCATGTGAGAAAAGGAGAAGCATGGCTGCAAGTGGGAGTGCAACTGCCGCTGCGCCTCGGCTTGTTGACAAAAAAGACGCCAGAAGCTAAATTTGGAAGTATTTGAGCTATATCTCTGACAGTGAGGGCAAGCCTAAGGACACCACAAGGCCTGTCTGTCAGACATGTTTTAGATCCCTGCAAACCAAGGGAGCCAACACATCAAACTTGGCTAAGCACCTCGCCGACCGGCATCCAGAGCTGTTTAAAGAATGTAAAGACAGACAGGTTAGCGAATGTGATGGATAACATAATTAAATCATGCTCAAGCCATGCCCTCAAATCTAAGTCAAACCAGTGTAATTTATTTTGTGACAAATTAACGTTTTCGTAGTTTGTCGAGGCAATTAATGGCAATGATAACTGTCTAATATGGCTATCTTTTTAGCTAACTTACCAATGTGGTTCTGCATGGTGTGAAATAAAGCACAACTCGAAAAAGAATCGGAATCGCAATTCTTGACTTGGTATCGGTATCGAAACCAAAATGTTGGTATCGTGACAACACTACATTGGAAAGTGTCAACTATTCTGAGCTGATTAGTGGAACTGAAGTACATATATCCAGGAAACATGGTTTCTGGTAATTAACAACATGACCTCTTGTAAATCTAACTGGAGAATATTAATAATGTAAATAAGGTTTGGGGTTGTGCATGATGTAGATTTAAGGTTTACATATAATGTATTATCATTCTTCAAAACAGGATTGCACAACACAATGTCAATTATAGTCCCTTTACGCTAAACAAAGGGATTAAAAACAGGACAACATTTCTTTCTTTAAAAAGAAGCAGCTCTGTTTTCTCTTGGTTGAGCCTTTGATACTTCTGTATTTCTTGCCAGACGGAAATAGGGTGGACCAGCTGTGGCTAGGGTGGGATTTTGGGATCTTTTGGTACCTTTTGGGCTTTGCGTGGGTACCTCCCTCACGGATATCACAGATGCTTTGTGGATGGTAAGCAATGATGGGTGGTTTTAATTGCCGGATGCAGAGGCTGTGCACAACAATGCCAATTTGTAGTATTTTGAGTTAGGATGCTTCATATTGCACCTCTGTAAAAGTTTACAATAACTTTGCTTTCTGAAGTTTCCTGAAGAAATAAAGCTGTTTCTGAGCTCTCCTAAGCAGGATAGAGATGTGATCACCATGTCAAGTTGTTTGTAATGCCTATTTCCAGGAACTTAAAACTGGTCCATTGATGTAGACAGGGCTGTGTTTCTTTGCCTACTCTTTCCCTATGATTAACAATCAGTTTGTTGGTTTTGATGACCTTCGACCAGTAGGTTGCTCTCTCAGCACCACTCTGCAAGACTGTTGATTTCTTCCTGATATAAATTCCCATTGTTGTATGTAATCTGGCTGATGGCTGAGGTGGCTTACTCAAAAGTAAAAAAAAACACAGATGTATTTCTATCTTGTAAATAACACACTTTCTACGTCCTTCAGTCCCCTCTTTGGCCTGGTACTGCCTTGGTGTGGTTACAATGGGTGTATGGGTATATTGTATTCCCTGCTGTACATCATTCCATTGGTACTTCCTTAAGCTGAGACGTTCTCCAAAGGAAAATGTGAACAGTGACAGTCAATGTCGACAAAGTTGTGAAACAGGGTTTTGTACCAATTAATGTCCTAACCCTAACCCATACATCCACCATCATTGTTCCCTTTGCCTCAGATGATGGTTTCTGAGAGTTTGCAATGTAAATAGTGGAACACACTGAGACCTGTTTCACAAAGAGAAGTTTTCCATCTCTTATCCCCTTTGTTGCAAGCCTAAAGGAGTTTTTTGGTGAGAACACTTTTTGGGTTTCCAATCATCCTTCACAGTAGGTCCCAGATGCTCCAAATCCAAGGCCAGTCCGGCATGTCAAATGGGCTGGGCTGGTGTAGGAGTTATCACCGTTGTCATATTTCTCCATGCCTCATTTATCAGATCGTCTGCGGGGTCTTTCATTTGCAAATTACATGAAATGGTCATGAATCTGTTTTTGAATCACTGTACATTTTTTCAAGATGATCTTGTTTCGTTTTCTATCAATGGTGTTCACGTTTCTTGTCATCAGACAAGTATATCTCCATGGTGTTTGGTTGGTTCATATAGATTTAGTGGTGGCTTCACACCATGCTTGTGCTTTGGAGTGAACCCTGGGGTTTGAGGTGTGATGCCTTCACTGCCTCTGTCTTACCAGATTTGTAGTCTTCTTCTTGGCTGCAATAGAGCACCATCATTTGATAATTGCTCTGCTGAGCATGGTTTTCAAGAGCCTTGTGAGGACCGGGACAGATGGATGCCCTCCACTCTGTGGTCTCTGCTGGGATTGGCTGTCTGTTCTGGAGCAGTAGGGATGAAGCGCCCCATTCTTCCAATTTCTCTTTTAGGACTCTATTAAAGTGTGTGGCTGTGTTGGAGGTCCATAGATGATGTATGCAGATGATCAGGGGAAGCCTTTCTCTTCTTCATCCTCCTCCTTCTTTGTTGGCTGCCCACCTCAGCATCAACAGCGGCATAAACATGATGATTATAAATTGACTTTTTCGCTGGTTGATAATAATAACTCAAAGTGGTGTTCAAATCAAAGACACACAGACACACTTCCCCATCAAAAAACGCCTCTGCTATTGTTTGTTCTACTTTTCAGTCTGCCGCTCTACCACAACTGTAAATAATTACAAACTACCCCCACTACTACTTCATAAAGCTCACACACTCATGGGCGTGGATTGAAATGTTTTTGTTACAGTAACATTTTTTTTTTAATAATTTCTTTATAATAATAATAATAATGGGTTCCATTTATAAAGCACTTTATATCTGATCTCAGATCCCAAAGTGCTACAAGTAGTCAGCATGAACAGTATAAATAAACATTACACAACACAGTAGAATTTAATAAAAAGCAATAAAAAAATAAAAAATAAATAAAAGGGATATAAAAGGGTCTAGGCAAAGGCTCTTTTGAAGAGAAGGGTCTTGAGGCCTTTTTTAAAAGCCTCCACGGTCTGTGGTGCTCTCATTTGGTCGGGGAGAGCATTCCACAGACTGGGAGCAGCCGAGCAGAAGGCCCGGTCTCCCATAGTACGGAGCTTAGTCCTGGGGGGTTTGAGGAAGTTGGAGTTGCTGGAGCGGGTGGTCCGTAAGGAGGTATGGGGGGTGAGGAGTTCCTTGAGGTAGGGAGGGGCAGATCCATGGACACACTGGTGGGTGAGGACGGAGACCTTGAATTCAATCCTTAGATTCACGGGTAGCCAGTGTAGTGCTTTGAGGATGTGGGTGATGTGATCATACTTGCGCACTCTCATCAGGATCCTAGCAGCGCTGTTCTGAATGTATTGTAGCTTCTGGATGCTTTTGTTAGGGATCCCGATGAGGAGTGCATTGCAGTAGTCCAGCCTGGAGGAGACAAAGGCATGGACCAGCTTTTCAGCGTCAGACAGAGTGAGTGTGGGGCGGAGTTTGGCGATGTTCCTGAGGTGGTAAAAGGAGTTCTTGCACAGCTGTTTAATGTGGGCCTCAAAGGTCAGATGGGCGTCCATTTTAACACCCAGGTTGGTGACTATTGAGGAGAGGGTAATGTCCTGGCCGGAGAAGGTGATGGTGGTGATGGTGGATGACCGAACCTGGTGTGGGGTGCCAACTATAATTGCTTCGGTCTTGGCGCTGTTGAGTTTCATGAAGTTTTGCTTCATCCACGCCTGTATCTCCTCAAGGCAGGCAGTGAGTGTGGGTGAAGGCAGGGCTGCAGAGGAGGTAGGGTTGATCCTGAGGTACAGTTGGGTGTCATCAGCGTAGCAATGGAATGATACTCCATGTCGGCTGATGATAGAGCCAAGGGGGAGCATGTAGAGTGTGAAGAGGGTGGGGCCGAGAACTGATCCTTGAGGGACACCACAGGTGACGTTGTGGGTACCCGACTCTGCCTCGCCCAACGAGACATACTCTGTTCTCCCGGTGAGGTATGATCTGAACCAGTCAAGGGGAGAGTCAGAGAGTCCGATGGTGGAGTGCAGACGATGGAGGAGGATGCCGTGATCGACGGTGTCGAAAGCTGCAGTGAGATCGAGGAGGATGAGGAGAGAGGGAGAGCCAGCATCAGCCGTCATCAGCAGGTCGTTGGTGACCCTGACCAGGGCAGTTTCTGTGCTGTGGCCTGAGCGGAAACCAGACTGGAACTTCTCAAATAGATTGTTGGAGGTTAGGTGGTCATGGAGCTGAGCAGCAACTACTTTTTCCAGCACCTTTGATAGAAAAGGAAGGTTGGAAATGGGTCTGTAGTTGGCCAGGACTCCCGGGTCAAGGGAGGGTTTTTTGAGACGAGGTTTGATGACAGCGGTTTTTAGGGCAGAGGGGACATGGCCAGCCTGGAGTGAGAGGTTTACGATCTTAGTGATCATGGGGCTCATGGTACCGATGTACGATTTTACAAGAGCTGAAGGAAAGGGGTCCAGGACACAGGTGGAGGGCTTCATCCTCCTAACGATGCCATCCACCTCTCGCTGGGAGATGTCCGAGAAACAGCGAAGAGGCTGGGTTGTCCCAGGCTGTGGGTCAGCAGTTGTAACTGGAGGTGCAGAGGGGCTAGAGAGGAGGGAGCGGATGGTAGCAACTTTGTTATTGAAGAAGGCGGCGAAGTCGCTACACTGCTTGTTAGTGGAGTTGGAGTGTAGAGGACTTTGGGGTTTGAGGAGGTGGTTTATGGTGGAGAAGAGTTGCTTGGAGTTTCCAGTACTGTTGTTGATGAGGGAGGAGTAGTACTATTATTTGACATACTAGACCAACCCAGTCTCACGGCATTTCGTGTTATAGTCACAAAATTAATCTATTGATTCGTGTTCACCAACACGATTTCCCCATTTTTTTTCGTGTCATACAGAATGATTTTAAAAGCAATGTAAATAATAACAAATTAGAAGGAAAAACAGACTTAAAAAAAATACGGATTTCAGTATTCTGACACAGAACGATTTTAGAAGCAATGTATTTCTATTGGTATTATGTTTCGTGCCTGCACCAAATAATAACAAATTAGAATGAAAAAAAGATGACAAAAAATACAGATTTCAGTATTCTGAGGCTCTTTGCCCCATTTCTTTTCCACGCGGATGGCAAAAAAACTCCGACATTATGCTATTTAAAATAAAAGGGTTAGGCTTAAAACCTAACAATACATCTTAATAAAGGAAGTAAGTTAACAGAATGTAATCCTCCCCAAAAGCCGGAGTGACTCATTTCCATGACATTAACCAAACTCAAAAAGAAATGTTTGAAGTTATGACTCAGTTGTTTTGAGTGCAACTTCATTTGTTGAGAGTTTTAAGTATAGTTATTATGATTCCAGTTTGTTCCATTGACTTGTTTTCTTTGAGTTGAATTATTTGTATAATAAGTTCAAAAACCTTGCTATAGTGCTCAGTGCCGTTTAGAATATTTAATTTAATTTCATTGATCATTATATGGTGCTCAAGTAAATCAATGCACTCACTGTTATGGATATGATCCTTTTAAGTGTATGTTCATTTTCAAGCCAAAATTACAGTTTTTTTATACCGTGTGAAATGTGAATGGGAGGCTTTTTGTATTCGGGAAAGTTTGTTGCATTCTGCCCAGTAACAGTTAGACCCTCCAGAAAAACACGGGCAAAAATCCTTGATTATGCGATCAAACATGCAGGGTTTTATGTGATTTTATGCGGTGAAATTGCGGGAAGTTGCAAAATATGCGGAAAAAATAAATATTGGGCTGTCTTATTTATTTATTCTCTCACACACAACCTGCCACTAACGTTAAACCCCTTTCCGGTGGACCTCATGGGACCTTATTTCTGAAAAATTATGTATTGAAGTCAATGGCGAGAGAAAAGTTATCTTTCGATCCCGTTTGAATTGTGCCATGAATTACACATATGATGTTTGTCAATCTTAAAAAATAATTTCCATGTCAAAAAAAGTCACAGTAAAACCGTTGAAATATAAGACAGAAAAAATATGCAACTAGAAAGACTACAAATCCCAGAGTAAGTGATGTCATAATTGTTTTCCTCCACTAAATATAAGAGATAGCTAAGATAAGATAACTTTAACAAGATGCCTGTGTGCTTAGTACCAGGTTGTAATCATACCAGCATTGGGTCTTACTCTTACCAGAGTGTAGGATCTTTCTTACAGTGCAGACGCTTTTCTGCTTGCTCCTGCCTCTGCTTACTTTTTATGCTGATTTTCCTATTCTTATTCTCTGAAAACTTCGAGCAGCGGCTCCTGGACATTAACTTATCACTGGGACAGTTCATCTTCGTAAATAGACGGAGGGTTTCAGCCATATTTCAACATTTTTATGACGACCTCAGTGGCCTAGCAACAGCTAAAGCCTGGTAGGCTACTGCATGCTAGTTGGTAGCAAAATGCCTCCGTTCTCTACAGATGACTTCCACAAACTTATACAGAAGATGGCTGTGTTGGAAATGAAAATGCAACGGTTGGAAGTTAACGTGGAAGTGAATGGACTATGTCGTGGGAATGACACCACTTTACCAGTGTTGCAAAATAATGGAGAAGGGTATGCTAACTCACAGCTAGTTAGCAGCTACAAGGATTCCAAGGAACAGGGGCCTGTGTACTGGGTAATAAATCTACAAGTGGTAGTCCTCCCTGGAACTCTGGGTGCAAAGCCGAAGAGTAAATCATTTCCATGGGATTTGGGAGGACGGATAACAGGCAGAGCCCAGCGCTCTGAAATCTGTGATGCGACCGGCTGGCCTGCAGTGTTATCACCCAGGAAGAGCGCCTCTTCAACTCCGGTCCCAACCAGGAAAACGCAGTGGACAGCTGCTAAAGGGAGAACTACAAACAATCCTCCTAAACCACCAAGTGTGCCAATCCAGAACAGATACGCTCCGCTGACCGAGAACCGGAGATCTCTTTCTGATGACCTGGATAACCTGTCCTCTTCACACAGCAGGGTAAGTGTAAGGTTTCAGCGTTAGAGTCTGAACTTATTGTTTTGTGTTTATTCTGGTGGCCTTGCAGTTTATTTTGATGTTGGCTCTGTCCTCTCGTTTCAGGTGTCATCACTTCCTGTCATGGTGATCTCCTGTTCTGGATTGTGTGCACCTGTGTCTCATTAAGTATTGTGTATATGTAGCTTAGTTCTCCTGTTGTTTTTTGTCGGTTCGTCTCGTCTACCAAGTCCATGTCTGTACTCTCTCATGCAAACGTAGAGCTAGTCGAACCTAGAGAACTAGTTAGTAGTCCTAGTAGATCCTAGAAACCTTTGGATAATAAAAGATATCAAGGAAGAATCGTGCATTTGAGTCTTTGTGAGTCCTTCGTGTCAGAACGAACCGACCTTACAAGATGGACTCAGCCGATTCCACCGTGTTCAAGACGGCTTTGCAGGTGCAAGGAACACGCCTGCGTCAACAGGAGGAACAGCTGACAACAATGAAGCAGGGGGTTCAGGACGTAAATGCCCGTCAGCACAACTTCCAGTTAACAGTGACAACGGAAATAAATCACCTGGCAGAGACAATGCGTGACATACTTACGCACCTCGAGGCACGTCCTGTTATTCCTGCGGCAGAGTTTTCCGGTCCAGCGGAGGTCGGGTTTGTTGAGATCCCCGTTCAAATACCCATGCCATCGTCTTCACTCCGCCTCGCTTCACCGGAGAAGTTCTCCGGGGATTCGGGAAACTGTCGTCCATTCCTGATACAGTGCGATCTCCACTTCAAACATCAGCCCGCAGCATTTCCCACAGATCAAGCTAAGGTAGCTTTCATAGTATCTCACTTGACGGGAAGAGCAGGAGCCTGGGCAACAGCAGAATGGGCCCGAGACTCGCCTGTTTGCCAGTCGTTAAGGTTATTCATGGATTCTATGAAAAACATTTTTGACCAGACAGCACCTGGGAGAGAGTCAGCGAGAGCCCTGGTGAACATCAAACAACGGCAGAGGAGAGTGGCGGATTACGCGATCGAATTCCGGACCCTGGCAGCGGAGAGCGGATGGAACTCCGCGGCTCTTTTTGATGCGTTTCTGCATGGATTAGCGGATCCCATAAAGGATCAGTTAGCTCCATTAGAGTTGCCTGTAGAATTGGACTCACTCATTGCCATGGCTATCCGGGTGGACCAACGTCTAGCAGAGAGACGTCGGGAGAGAGGGGAGAAAGCAGCTTCCACTTCACTCTTCGGACGGGGGTTACAGAGGGAACACTACGGTTGGCGGAGGAATACCCGGACTTCGTCTCCAGAGCGACCAGCGCCCCCTAGCGCCGCGGAGGAACCGATGCAGCTCGGAAGAGCCAAACTCACCCCGGAGGAGCGTCAGCGCCGCCTACGGGAGTGGCGGTGTTTCTACTGCGGCCAGCAGGGTCATGTTCTGGCAGCCTGTTCGGCAAAAGATCAGGCTCATCAGTGGGAAGAGGGACGCTGGTGAGCCGAGTGACTTCTTTCGATCCTTCCTCGAGAAGACTGACTCAGGTACAAATGAAACTGAAGGATAAAACTGTAACTCAGGATGCATTAATTGACTCTGGGGCTGATGAGAGCTTGTTAGACTGGGAGCTGGCTAAAGAGTTGAACTTAAACATTGTCCTTTTAGATCAGCCATTAGAAGCTAGCGCATTGGATGGCCGCCTTTTATGTACAGTTACTCATCGCACGGAACCCATAGAGATTGTCATAGATCAGGAGCACCGTGAGCATATTAGCTTTCATTTATTTAACTCAGCTCAACAGCCTCTCATTTTGGGTTACCCTTGGCTTGTTAAACATAACCCTCACATGGACTGGCTTACAGGAAAGGTTAAGGGGTGGGGAAGTGAGTGCTCTCGTTCATGTTTAACCTCTCATACAGTTTCGAGTGGACCGCACAGATCTGGGAACTTTAAACAGGCGTCAGATAGGGACAGTGTCACTTCTTCTAAACCGTCTGACTTTCCTGACTTATCCAAAGTGCCAGACTGTTACCTTGACATTAAGGAGGTGTTTAACAAGACACGAGCTACTTCCTTGCCTCCCCATAGACCGTATGATTACCCTATAGACCTTCTCTCGGGCTCTACTATCCCCAAAGGACGGTTGTATTCTCTTTCTGGTCCTGAAAGGAAGGCCATGGAAGAGTATATCGGATCATCACTCAAAGCTGGCTTGATTCGGCCATCATCATCCCCAGCAGCAGCAGGTTTCTTTTTTGTAGGGAAAAAGGACGGTTCATTAAGGCCCTGTATTGATTACAGTCCACTTAATCAGATCACAGTTAAGAACAGATATCCCCTTCCACTCATCTCTACGGCATTCAAACTGTTACAGGGAGCCAAGGTATTTACCAAGCTTGACTTAAGGAATGCATATCACCTTGTGCGCATCCGGGAGGGGGATGAGTGGAAAACAGGTTTCAATACACCTACGGGACATTACGAATATTTGGTGATGCCTTTTGGACTTTGCAATGCACCTGCTGTTTTCCAAGCCCTCATTAATGATGTGTTAAGAGATTTCCTGAATGTTTTCTGTTTTGTGTATCTCGATGATATTCTCATCTTTTCTCCAGATGAGAATACTCATGTTAACCATGTTCACCTTGTTCTTCAGAGACTCCTGGCTAACCATTTGTTTGTAAAAGCCGAAAAATGCGAGTTTCATGTGAACTCTGTGGCATTTTTGGGCTTTGTGATTTCCCCTAACAAGGTGGAAATGGACCCAGCTAAGGTCAGTGACGTGGAGAATTGGCCCACGCCAGACTCTAGAAAGAAGGTTCAGCAATTCTTGGGGTTTGCTAACTTTTACAGACGGTTCATACGCAATTTCAGTGCTATTGCCTCTCCTCTCCATGCCCTTACCTCTCCCCATGTTCAGTTTGTGTGGAATCCACAGGCAGAGAAATCTTTCCTGGAACTGAAGAGGAGGTTCACCACAGCTCCCATCCTGACTGTACCTGATCAACACCGACAGTTTGTGGTGGAAGTGGACGCCTCCAACGACGGCGTTGGAGCTATACTGTCCCAGAGGTCAGCGGGGGACAACAAGCTTCATCCGTGTGCATACCTCTCCCGTAAGCTATCGTCTGCTGAGAGGAATTACGACGTGGGAAATCGGGAACTGTTGGCTGTGAAGATTGCTTTGGAGGAGTGGGCGGCACTGGTTGGAGGGAGCGGAGCAGGATTTCCTGGTCTGGACGGATCATAAAAACCTGCAATACATCAGGAAGGTCAAACGTCTGAACTCTAGGCAGGCCAGATGGGCTTTGTTCTTTAATAGATTCAGGTTCACTCTGTCATATCGACCTGGTTCGCAGAATGGAAAGCCTGATGCACTCTCCAGAATGTATGATCCTGAGCCAGTCCCCAAGAGTCCAGATCCCATTCTGCGGCCAGACCGAGTGATAGGGACTGTGACCTGGCCCATTGAAGCCAAGGTCAAACAGGCAAACGTTGGAAATCCGGTCCCAAGAGGGTGTCCTCAGAATCGCTTGTTTGTGCCGGAGCAACTTCGAGGGCAAGTTGTTCATTGGGCCCATACGTCGGTACTTACCTGTCATCCTGGAAACAAAAGGACCCTTTTCATGGTGAGACACAGATTCTGGTGGCCGGGGATGTGGAAGGATGTTGCAGAATATGTAGCAGCGTGTCCTGTGTGCGCCAGGAACAAAACTTCTCGGCAAGCTGCGGCAGGTCTTCTCCAACCTCTGCCCATTCCCAACAGACCATGGTCTCACATTGCGTTGGATTTCGTGACAGGATTACCAACATCGGCAGGTAATACCACCATACTCACTGTGGTTGATCGTTTTTCTAAGATGGCACACTTTGTCGCCATGCCCAAGTTACCTAATGCCAAAGAAACAGCAGAGGCCATGTTGTCCCATGTGTTCAGGATCCATGGTTTTCCCAGTGATGTCGTTTCAGACCGAGGCCCACAGTTCGTGTCACGTTTTTGGAAGGAGTTTTGTCGCCTAATCCAAGCCACTGTTAGTCTGACCTCCGGATACCACCCACAGTCAAATGGACAAGCGGAGAGGATGAATCAGGATTTGGAGACTTGTTTGAGATGCCTAGCGTCCGAGAAACCCACCACCTGGAGTAAGAGTCTGATTTGGGTGGAGTATGCACACAACACTTTACCCACATCAGCCACTGGTATCTCCCCGTTTCAATGTGTCCATGGGTACCAACCTCCATTGTTTTCGGAGCTCGAGAAGGAGGTCACGGTACCATCAGCCCATGCTCTGGTTCGACGCTGCCGTCGGGTCTGGGCGGGAGTTCGCCATATGTTGCAGAGGAGTGCCGTTCGCATGAAGGTATTGGCCGACCGGAAACGACGTCCAGCCCCCAAGTACCAGGCCGGACAACGAGTGTGGCTATCTACCAAGGATCTTCCTCTCCATGTCGCCTCCAGGAAGCTGGCTCCCCGGTTTGTTGGTCCTTTTCCCATAGCCAAAGTGATTAACCCTGTTGCTGTCCGTTTATGTCTTCCAAAGTCCATCAAGGTCCACCCCACGTTTCATGTCAGCAAGTTGAAACCAGTCAAAGAGAGCAGACTGGTCCCCGCCTCCACGCCCCCTCCACCTCCCCGGATTGTCGACGGGGGTCAAGTGTACACTGTGGACAAAATACTGTCGGAAAGGAAGAGGGGCAGAGGTAGACAGTTCCTGGTCGACTGGGTAGGGTATGGATTAGAGGAGAGGTGTTGGATCCCAGGCAGCTTCATTGTGGACAAGACCCTTATATCGGACTTCGATAGAGGTCAGTCTCAGGTTTCAGGGACGTCTGGAGCCGTCCGTAAGAGGGGGGGTACTGTAAGGTTTCAGCGTTAGAGTCTGAACTTATTGTTTTGTGTTTATTCTGGTGGCCTTGCAGTTTATTTTGATGTTGGCTCTGTCCTCTCGTTTCAGGTGTCATCACTTCCTGTCATGGTGATCTCCTGTTCTGGATTGTGTGCACCTGTGTCTCATTAAGTATTGTGTATATGTAGCCCAGTTCTCCTGTTGTTTTTTGTCGGTTCGTCTCGTCTACCAAGTCCATGTCTGTACTCTCTCATGCAAACGTAGAGCTAGTCGAACCTAGAGAACTAGTTAGTAGTCCTAGTAGATCCTAGAAACCTTTGGATAATAAAAGATATCAAGGACGAATCGTGCATTTGAGTCTTTGTGAGTCCTTCGTGTCAGTAAGAACCAATAGCTACTCCAAAAGTAAAAGGCTAGAGGGAAAGCTAACGACTGGGCCTGAAACTCTGATTGTGGGTGACTCTGCTGTGAGAGATGTAAAAGGTCTGTGTAATAAGAACAACACCAAAGTACTCTGTTTTCCCAAGGATATGGTCTCTGACTGGGCTGAGAAGATCCGGCATATTGGGGCTGAACATCCAACTGTGAAGAATGTGGTACTACACATTGGAACAAATGATGTTGTGAAACAAGAGTCAGAAGTGCTGAAAGAAGACTTTAAATGTTTGTTGCAAACTGTCAGCTCTCTAAATGCGGAGGTGTTCATCAGTGGCCCTCTACTGCCAGTCAGAAGAGGAGTGGAGAGATTCAGCAGATTGTTTGCACTGAACACCTGGCTTTCCAATGCCTGTACTGACCATTCTGTCCATTTTATTGACAATTTTAACTTTTTCTGGGATCGCAGACATCTTTTCAAGGCAAATGGAGTTTGCCTGAACAAGTCAGGAGTGAAATTGTTTATCTCTAACATTTTCAACTGCCTGCGTCATCAATCTGTTCCCTCTGCCAAGGACAAGCAACAAGAGGAATCAAAACAGGAGAAAGACACAACACATCGCGCAGAAAACCCTGAAGAATTATCACTGCACCCGCCTGAGGAATGTTCTGATTATGGGAGACCTATGAGACACATGGAGGAGTCTCCACTGACCGTCACCCCCCCCCCCCCCTGACAACGCCTTTGAGCACATGAAGGCGATACAGAGGGTTGGCACCGATTCCTTCCTGGATTTCAATAACCAAACTATAGCGATACGCAGGGCTGGCAGCATGTCCTTTACCCCCGCTCCTCAACGACGCCCACCAAAATCACCGCGGAGACGCGCACCATCTCCCCCCTCTTCATCACCGAGCCTACGTCAACCACCTCCCCCCCCTGGCAGCATGTCTTCTACCCCCCCACCATCTCCCCCGTCTCCATCACCGTGCCTACGTCAACCACCTCCCCTCCCTTCAAGAAAGCATCTGCAGTCTCCGAAGCCTGATAAGGATGTGTGTGTACAAAATGCTTACTGATGTGTGCTGGGTCCAGGCTCAAGGGCGTATGGCACTCTCAACTCTTTCCAGAACATGCCAGGGCCCTGCCTGCCTATAGCTTTGCCGATATCTGTGTTGATAGGTAATAGATTAAGAGCGGTGAATCATCTTAGATACAGGAAGCGCTCAAACGTTTGTGTGAGTTTATCTAATTTAGCAGTGATTCCATGTCAGCCACAGCTTGTTACAAAAAACATGACTGATAGTGTGTTTAACAAACTTAAACTAGCTTTATTAAATGTCAGGTCTTTGGCAGGAAAAACATTTTTAATCAATGATTTTATCACTGAGCACAATCTCGATTTATGTTTTTAACAGAAACTTGGATTGAACAAAATAACAGTGCAGCTGTTCTTATCGAATCAACCCCTCCCACTTTAGTTTTATGAGTCAGGAAAGAATACATAAGAAAGGGGGTGCATTTGCTATTCTGTTCAATGATTCCCTTCAATGCAGTAAGACATCTTATGGGAACTTTGCTTCTTTTGAATATGTGGCCCTTCAGCTGAAATGCTCCTCTCGAGCTCTGTTCCTAAATATCTATAGACCACCCAAATACTGTGCAAGCTTTTATGATGACTTTACTGAACTGCTGTCTATAGTGTGTATTGACTTTGACCGTTTAGTCATTGTTGGTGATTTTAACATCCATGTTGACAACCCTCAGGACAGAGGGGCAAAAGAACTGTTTTGTGTTCTTGATAGCCATGGACTGACTCAGCATGTGACGGAGCCCATGCACAATAAGGGGCACACTCTGGACTTAATTATCTCAAAGGGTCTGAATATCTCTAAGGTTGTGGTGACTGATGTTGCGCTCTCTGATCATTCCTGTGTTTTCTTTGAGAGCTCTATTTCTGTTCACAAAAATGTTCAAAAAGAGGTAACCACAAAGCGATATTTAACTGAAAATACTAGGGAAATGTTTACTCAGAATTTTTCTTCCACACTTGCCCCTGCTAACATCTCAGTAAATGATCTACTAGCTCATTTACTGCAAAAATTAAAAATATTATAGATGCCATTGCTCCAACTAAGGTAAAGGAAGTGACTGGCAAGAAATATCTCCATGGAGAAAGGCCATGACCGTGAGAGCAGAAAAAGAGAGTGTCGAAAAGCTGAACGCAGGGTGGCGAAAAACAAATCTCCAGATTCACTTTGAATCTAAAGAGAGACTTGGCCTTTATAATTTGGAATTGAAAAACGCACGCCAATCGTTCTTCTCTGACATCATTACCGAAAACAAAAACAACGCACGTGCATTGTTGCTACCGTCGACAGACTAACTAACCCCCCAGTGTCAGTAGCCTCTGAATTTCTATCCACCAGGGCGTGCAATGATTTTGCCTCCTTTTTTTCACTGACAAAATTCAGAAATCAGACAAGCAGTCAGTGCCTCTGCATCAGGAACAGCAAATGTGTTGTCTCTGTGTCCACTTAACATCAATTCAAACACCATGACACAATTCCATCAGATTAATGATAAAAACCTAGAGGACATTATTCAACTTCTGAAATCCTCCTCCTGCTGCCTTGATATATTCCAACGGGATTTTTTAAAGATGTTTTGCCTTGCATGGCCTCAGATCTACTTCATATAGTAAACAAATCACTTCACTCAGGTATTTTTCCACAGGCCCTGAAAACTGCAGTCATTAAACCGCTCTTAAAAAAGAATAATCTAGATGCTTCAGTAATGAACAATTACAGGCCCATATCAAACCTGCCATTTCTAGGTAAAATCATTGAAAAAAGTTGTTTTTCAACAGCTGAGTAATTTTTTGCATTTAAATGACTGTTTCGATGTGTTCCAGTCAGGCTTTCGTCCAAACCACAGTACTGAGACTGCTCTTGTAAAGGTCTTTAATGACATCCACTTAAACACAGACAGTGGCAGAACTTCAGTGTTAGTATTATTAGATCTCAGTGCTGCGTTTGACACTGTTGACCACAGCATATTACTAGACCGACTGGAAAACTGGGTGGGACTTTCGGAAACCGTCCTAAATTGGTTTGAATCCTACTTAAGGACAGAAACAACTTTGTTTCTATTGGTAAATACACATCTGAGTTGACAAATATGACATGTGGGGTTCCTCAAGGCTCCATCTTGGGGCCTCTTCTCTTTAACATCTACATGCTACCACTGGCTCAGATAATGAAAAACAACAACATAAGTTACCATAGCTATGCAGATGACACACACATTTACGTAACAGTTGCAACAGTAGACTATGCTCCAATTCAAACACTGATTAAGTGCATTGAACAAATCAATGACTTGATGTGTCAGAACTTTCTCCAATTAAACAAAGATAAAACTGAGGTAATGGTTTTTGGAGCCAAGGCAGAACGTATAAAAGTTAGCGCTGAGCTTCAGTCTGCAATGTTCAAAACAACAGATAAAGCCAGAAATCTAGGTGTAGTCATGGACTCTGACCTGAGTTTCAACAGCCACATTAAAACAGTTACTAAATCAGCCTACTATCACTTAAAGAACATATCTAGGATTAAAAGACTAATGTCGCAGCAGGATTTGGAAAAACTTGTCCATGCTTTTATCTTCAGTAGACTCGACTACTGCAATGGTGTCTTCACAGGTCTCACTAAAAAATCTATTCGGAAGCTGCAGCTGATTCAGAACGCTGCTGCTTGAGTCCTCACTAACACTAAGAAAGTGGATCACATCACTCCTGTTCTGAAGTCTTTACACTGGCTTCCTGTGTGTCAAAGAATAGATTTCAAAATATGCTGCTGGTTTATAAAGCTTTGAATGGTTTAGGCCAAAATACATTTCTGATCTACTGCTAAATTATGAACCATCCAGATCTCTCAGGTCTTCAGGGACTGGTTAGCTTTCTGTCCCCAGAGTCAGAACTAAACATGGTAAAGCAGCGTTCAGTTATTATACTCAAATATCTGGAACAAACTCCCAGAAAACCTGCAGGTCCGCTGCAACTCTTGACTACTTTTAAATCCAGGCTGAAGACTTTATCTTTTTGTCGCTGCTTTTAATTGAACTATTCATATCTTAGACTGCACTGTAACTTTTAATCCATGTATTTTTCTTTTAATGTTTATCCATGTATTTCTTCTTTTAATGTTTATTTGAATTAGCTTTTCTTTTAATGACTGATTTTAATGCCATTTTCTTAATGTCTTTCATTTGTTGTAAAGCACTTTGAATTGCCTTGTGTTGAAAAGTGCTCTATAAATAAACTTGCCTTGCCTTACTCGTTCTTTCGCTTCTCGTCTGATGAAAGGACTAGGAGTGGCTGGATCAAGTTAGCTAACTAGCTAGTAGCTACCACGTTAGTTAGCATACAGCCTTAGCCTTGTAATTTGTATTAGCCTAACATGAAGTAACATTAAGTAACCCAAAATGTTAAACAGTAAGAGTAGCAGTCATATTTCGTGAACTCTTTGAAGAGTATTGTCACACCGGTGTGATCATTCTATAATACACCGTTTAAGCCTGGATGCCCCCGGGGGAGACATGCTGACTAGGGCTGCAACAAACGACTAATTTGATAATCGATTAATCTATCGATTAATGAAACGATGAATCGACTATTGTCGGACTATTACTGTATGCCTTGCACATTTCTCAAACGCTCTTATTTAGCCATCAACCTTTAGATTTAGCTTGAGGTTGTTTTAGGGAATGTGGAAACTAACAATGAAGATGAATACTTGATTCAAAAATACATATATTATTAAATTAACTAAACACATTTTGAACAAAATTAACATAATACTATTTCACATCAAAAGAAACAACAATGTTTTAACAAATCGTATTAAATAATGTGATGACAGAACTGTAAACAGAATAGCTGAAACTTTAACAAAATAAATAACTCAGTTTCCTCTAATCATTAACCCATGTTTGTATAATGTAGTTAACTCCCTGTGTTGCTGCTAGCATACATAACACCTGACGTGGAAACGTTGCTCGTGGATGGGGCTACAGAGCTACTAGAAAGACAGTCGAACACGGTGCATTCCTCCGTCTGGATGTGGTGCACTTTTGCTAAATGTTTAGACACATTGCTCGTGTTACCGCCCTGACATGCTAAACTCTTATTGCACTTTTGGCAACGAGCATTCTCCACATCGAGACGGGTAAAGTTTAACCACACCTCGGAGCACGTTCTCTCCGCCATCTCCGCAGTGTGTTGCTGCATGTAGCAGCTGCGTGTGTGTAAACTGCCCCGCCCCCTCGCACACAGACGAATCGAAAATACACCATAGACGCATTTGTTTGTCTTTTTGCATGTTAGAAACGAGTTGACGACACTAAGACTGCGATATAATGTTTTTGTAGCAATAATACATGACATATTTTTTAAATGTCTCCAATACCGATAAAAAGACCAATAACGTTGGAGCTTAACGGCGCGTAAAACACACGTGATGACGTCACCAACGAATCGACGACTGAATTAGTTGGCAACTAATGTGGTAATCGATTTTAATCGATTAAGTCGATTAGTTGTTGCACCCCTAATGCTGACACAAACGCTACATTAGCATCGACGATCTTTCCTACTTCATGCTATCTGCACAAATGGTTAACATTGAACATTAAAAAGATCAGGCAGTTCAGGGAGAATCGAAGGAAAGCAGGCAGGCAGCTTTTGCATGACATTCTTCTGGACGTGTTTCATTGTGATAGTGAGGGTATTCAATCCCTTGTTTGCCAAGACAGTATTGACGGCCATCTTGGTGACGTGTGTTGTTGTGCGAGACCAGAGAAGTAGTTCATTGAGCGGTTTCACAGACAAAAAGTCTTACTTCAAAGTTTTACGGCAAAACATTTTTTTTTTTACTTGCAAAATTATGTTTTAAATTGACAATCATCATATGTGTAATTCGTGGCACAATTGAAACGGGATTGAAAGATAACTTCTCTCGCCATTGACTTCAATACATAATTTTTCCGCAATAAGGTCCCGTGGAGGTCCACCGGAAAGAGAGGGACTTTGCCTCTCTATAACAACTGGATACAGCGTTGGAGGTGGAGTCTCGTACCTTCCTATGAGAGCTGCTCATTGGCGCATGAGGACAAAATGGCCCAACTTTCGAGAGAGCGAAACGTCACAGATTACCCATCATGCCTAGCTGTCAGAGCAGAATAACCCGTATGTGCGCTCACAGAGCATGCACCTCTTATGCCCCGCCCCCCGATCTCCCATTCTCGGCTCGGTAGAATGAATGGAGACAGAAAATAAATCTAAATTCGGCTTTTAGTGCATTTTATAACTTTAAGGGCCGAATTATTGTAATAAGGTCTATAAAATAGTTCATACTGGGTAGTTTATTTAGTTTTAGTTTAAAAAAGTATCTGCTGATTTACAGACGTCTCTTTCCCAATGTTAGTCAATGGGGAAAAGTCTTTCTGGGCCCAGTGACGTCACGGACTGATACGAAAATTGTAGTACTGCCGTTTGGACACAAGGAATATTTTCATCAGAGTCCGGCACACTTCCTGGGGGCTTGGGTTTGAACTGCTTGAGGAGGACACCGAGACGACTACCTGAACACTTTGTGTGTTTTGGATTCAATATTTGTTATTTTCAGACTGTGTGGAGTTCTTCGATCTTCCCCGTGAGGTAAAGTTTCTGTTGTTTATCAGTGCTTTGTCATCATGCTGTTTGAACTGCAGTAGCTAACCTAGCTTACTGAGTTGTGGACATGTTAGCTTGCAAGCACTGCTTTAGGGAAGTTATAGCTCTCACAGGCTCCGCCCTCTACTGGACTCTATGGGTTCTACATTATCATGCAAGCATTCACCTACTGAGCTTCTATAGATGTAGCCGGCCCCGGGGCGGGAGATTTTTAGAAATATTAACATATAAATTATCATTTCTGGTACACTCTTGGTAAGGGCAGATAGCTCCCATTGTTCTGTGACCTGTCAATCATCAAACCGGGGGTCATATTTCATTATGTGTTCATTTTTATCTGAAGTTGTACCCATGGATGTATAAAGAATAGTTCTACCGCAAAGTTATTCGTGGGGAATTCCGGCAACTATCTTGATTCTGATTGGCCAGAAGACTCGAAAAAACATCAGCGAAGATGTTTTATTGAGAAGATGATCACGACGTGACAGAAGTTTTCAAAACCGTTTATGGTCTCCGGTACTTCCAGTCCAACGCCGACTGCATGCACAGCGTTAGAAAATCTGGGCGTTCAAAATAAAAGTTTGACTTTTTTCAACAAAAAAAAAAAACTTCCCTCACACATCTGTGACCCACTCGACCCACTTTTGGGTCGAGACCCACCAGTTGAGAACCACTGTTATAGACTATGCCATGGCCAATATTCCACAATTTCCCCATTACCATGCCTGTATAAAAACGGTATGTGTACATTTAGTGCGTATAACTCACTGAAGGTACATTTGTAAAGCACTGTTTGATTCAGTTAAATATAGTTTGTGTATTTGCCTGGGTGAAAATGTGTTTATCCAATTACAATCTTACATTGCTTACTGTAATGTGAGAATGAATGCTGTCAGTTTATATTCCACAGGATCACAAATGTAATTTTGCCAATTCCTAATTCCTCCTGTCCATAATTGGCTCTAAAGACATCCCTTCCTAATGCTCAATGAAGCGGTCAGAGAAAGAATAGCCAGTTAATTGAAGCATTATAGCACAGGCCTTTGTCAGATGGTATATTACGCTGTTTTTTTTTCTGCTTTGAATAGTTCTCTCTTTTTTCACCATACCTGTGTTGCATCACTGGACTATACTAAACCAGCACAGCCCCCCCCCCCCCCCCCCACACACACACACACAAAAAACACACACACACACACACACTATAACACCCCTTGCTGTTAAATACCAACCAACTATGTGCAATATGTGCTATTTGTGCAATATATATATATATATATATATATATATATATATATATATATATTATATATATATATATATGCCTGGCTGCTAAATCCTATAAACTGTTACAGGATGTGTATTTTCTAAATTGTGTAACCTTTTATTTTATTATATTTTGTATTATATTATAACTTTTTTTTTTTACTTTAATACTTTTTTATGCATTTAACATATGTAACATTAAGCTGTCTTTGTCTCTTTTCCTGCTGTAACAATGTACATTTCCGCTCTGTGGGACTAATACAGGTTTTCTGATTCTGATTATTGAGGAGATCAAACTACTCGCCATAAGAACATTGTGACATATTTCCAAACAACAGAGCAGTGGATGGAAACCAGCTTTATTGATGTTGGTGGAGATGTCTTCCTGAATCAAGTATTTTTTAGACAGTGATGAGATAAAAACTGTTGAGACATGCAATGTGTTGCTCATCTCAATCATTTACTGAGATGCTCTGTCAGGCACACATCATACTCCAGCAAAATGATCAGCTCCAACAAATATATATATATCACTTAAACCCCTCTTCCCAATACCCCTTATGACCTTGACTACCCGTTCCCAACCCTGATGCCTCTTGTTGACCTGATCTGTGCGCTGTCAGCTGTCTGCTCCAGGTTATTCATGTCCACTTTGGAGCAGTTTAGAAAAGAACATTTGGCACAATTGCCGCACTTTTCCATGCTCTTCCATTCTCTATTGCACATTCACCATCCAGGCTGACATTCCAGTCATGAAAATGTTGAGTCAGTTTCCCTGCTGAAGGCCAGGCATATAAAACAAAGTGTGGCAATCATTACAATCTGAAGCTACTTGATTGTCAATCTTAAAAAATAATTTCCATGTCAAAAAAAGTCACAGTAAAACCGTTGAAATATAAGACAGAAAAAATATGCAACTAGAAAGACTACAAATCCCAGAGTAAGTGATGTCATAATTGTTTTCCTCCACTAATATAAGAGATAGCTAAGATAAGATAACTTTAACAAGATGCCTGTGTGCTTAGTACCAGGTTGTAATCATACCAGCATTGGGTCTTACTCTTACAGAGTGTAGGATCTTTCTTACAGTGCAGACGCTTTTCTGCTTGCTCCTGCCTCTGCTTACTTTTATGCTGATTTTCCTATTCTTATTCTCTGAAAACTTGAGCAGCGGCTCCTGGACATTAACTTATCACTGGGACAGTCATCTTCGTAAATAGACGGAGGGTTTCAGCCATATTTCAACATTTTTATGACGACCTCAGTGGCCTAGCAACAGCTAAAGCCTGGTAGGCTACTGCATGCTAGTTGGTAGCAAATGCCTCCGTTCTCTACAGATGACTTCCACAAACTTTACAGAAGATGGCGTTGTGTTGTGAAATGAAAAATGCAACGGTGGAAGTTAACGTGGAAGTGAATGGACTATGTCGTGGGAATGACACCACTTACCAGTGTTGCAAAATAATGGAGAAGGGTATGCTAACTCACAGCTAGTTAGAAGCTACAAGGATTCAAGGAACAGGGGCCTGTTGATACTGGGCTAATAAATCTACAAGTGGTAGTCCTCCCCTGGAAACTCTGGGTGCAAAGCCGAAGAAGCTAAATCATTTCCATGGGATTTGGGAGGACGGATAACAGCAGAGCCCCAGCGCTCCTGAAATCTGTGATGCGACCGGCTGGCCTGCCAGTGTTATCACCCAGGAAGAGCGCCACCTCTTCAACTCCGGTCCCAACCAGGAAAACGCAGTGGACAGCCGCTAAAGGAGAACTACAAAACAATCCTCCTAACCACCAAGGTGCCAATCCAGAACAGATACGCTCCGCTGACCGAGAACCGGAGATCTCTTTCTGATGACCTGGATAACCTGTCCCTTCACACAGCAGGGTAAGTGTAAGGTTTCAGCGTTTAGAGTCTGAACTTATTGTTTTGTGTTTATTCTGGTGGCTTGCAGTTTATTTTGATGTTGGCTCTGTCCTCTCGTTTCAGGTGTCATCACTTCCTGTCATGGTGATCTCCTGTTCTGGATTGTGTGCCACCTGTGTCTCATTAAGTATGTGTATATGCTCGCCTTAGTTCTCTGTTGTTTTTTTGTCGGTTCGTCTCGTCTACCAAGTCCATGTCTGTACTCTCTCATGCAAACGTTAGAGCTAGTCGATACCTAGAGAACAGTTAGTAGTCCTAGTAGAGACTAGAACCTTGGATAATAAAAGATATCAAGGAAGAATCGTGCATTTGAGTCTTTGTGAGTCCTTCAGTGTCAGAACGAACCGACCTTACAAGATGGACTCAGCCGATTCCACCGTGTTCAAGACGGCTTTGCAGGTGCCAAGGTAACACGCCTGCGTCAACAGGAGGAACAGCTGACAACAATGAAGCAGGGGGTTCAGGACGTAAATGCCCGTCAGCCACAACTTCCAGTGTAACAGTGACAACGGAAATAAATCACCTGGCAGAGACAATGCGTGACATACTTACGCACCTCGAGGCAACGTCCTGTTATTCCTGCGGCAGAGTTTTCCGGTCCCAGCGGAGGTCGGGTTTGTTGAGATCCCCGTTCAAATACCCATGCCATCGTCTTCACTCCGCGCCTCGCTTCACCGGAGAAGTTCTCCGGGGATTCGGGAAACTGTCGTCCATTCCTGAATACAGTGCGATCTCCACTTCAAACATCAGCCCCGCAGCATTTCCCACAGATCAATCTAAGGTAGCTTTCATAGTATCTCACTTGACGGAAGAGCAGGAGCCTGGGCAACAGCAGAATGGGCCCGAGACTCGCCTGTTTGCCCAGTCGTTAAGGTTATTCATGGATTCTATGAAAAACATTTTGACCAGACAGCACCTGGGAGAGAGTCAGCGAGAGCCCTGTGAACTCAACAACGGCAGAGGAGAGTGGCGGATTAAGCGATCGAATTCCGGACCCTGGCAGCGGAGAGCGGATGGAAACTCCGCGGCTCTTTTTGATGCGTTTCTGCATGGATTAGCGGATCCCATAAGGATCAGTTAGCTCCATTAGAGTTTCCTGTAGAATTGGACTCACTCATTGCCATTGGCTATCCGGGTGGACCAACGTCTAGCAGAGAGACGATCGGGAGAGAGGGGAGAAAGCAGCTTCCACTTCACTCTTCGACGGTGGTTACAGAGGGACACTACGGTTGCGGAGGAATACACGCGGACTTCGTCTCCAGAGCGACCAGCGCCCCCTAGCCGCCGCGGAGGAACCGATGCAGCTCGGAAAGAGCCAAACTCCAACCGTCCCGGAGGAGCGTCAGCGCGCCTACGGGAGTGGCGGTGTTTGTTCTACTGCGGCCAGCAGGGTCATGTTCTGGCAAGCCTGTTCGGCAAAAGATCAGGCTCATCAGTGGAAGAGGGACGCTGGTGAGCCGCAGTGACTTCTTTCGATCCTTCCTCGAGAAGACTGACTCACGTTACAAATGAAACTGAAGGATAAACTGTAACTCCGGATGCATTACTAATTGACTCTGGGGCTGATGAGAGCTTGTTAGACTGGGAGCTGGTAAAGAGTTGAACTTAAAACATTGTCCTTTTAGATCAGCCATTCAGAAGCTAGCGCATTGGATGGCGCATTTTATGTACAGTTACTCATCGCACGGAACCCATAGACGATTGTCATAGATCAGGAGCACCGTGAGCATATTAGCTTTCATTTATTTAACTCAGCTCAACAGCCTCTCATTTTGGGTTACCCTTGGCTTGTTAAACATAACCCTCACATGGACTGGCTTTACAGGAAAGGTAAGGGGTGGGGAAGTGAGTGCTCTCGTTCATGTTTTAACCTCTATACAGTTTCGAGTGGACCGCACAGATCTGGGAACTTTAAACAGGCGTCAGATAGGGACAGGTGTCACTTTCTTCTAACCGTCTGACTTTCCTGACTTATCCAAAGTGCCAGGACTGTTACCTTGACATTAAGGAGGTGTTTAACAAGACACGAGCTACTTCCTTGCCTCCCCATAGACCGTATGATTACCCTATAGACCTTCTCCTCGGGCTCTACTATCCCCAAAGGACGGTTGTTATTCTCTTTCTGGTCCTGAAAGGAAGGCCATGGAAGAGTATATCGGATCATCACTCAAAGCTGGCTTGATTGCGGCATCATCATCCCCAGCAGCAGCAGGTTTCTTTTTTGTAGGAAAAAGGAACGGTTCATTAAGGCCCCTGTATTGATTACAGTCCACTTAATCAGATCACAGTTAAGAACAGATATCACCTTCCACTCATCTCTACGGCATTCAAACTCGTTACAGGGAGCCAAGGCTATTTACCAAGCTTGACTTAAGGAATGCCATATCACCTTGTGCGCATCCGGGAGGGGGTATGAGTGGAAAACAGTGTTTCAATACAACCTACGGGACATTACGAATATTTGGTGATGCCTTTTGGACTTTGCAATGCACCTGCTTGTTTTCCAAGCCCTCATTAATGACTGTGTTAAGAGATTTCTGAATGTTTTCTGTTTGTGTATCCTCGGATGATATTCTCATCTTTTCTCCAGATGAGAATACTCATGTTAACCATGTTCACCTTGTTCTTCAGAGACTCCTGGCTAACCATTGTTTGTAAAAGCCGAAAAATGCGAGTTTCATGTGAACTCTGTGGCATTTTTGGGCTTTGTGATTTCCCCTAACAAGGTGGAAATGGACCCAGCTAGGTCAGTGACGTGGAGAATTGGCCCACGCCAAACTCTAGAAAGAAGGTTCAGCAATTCTTGGGGTTTGCTAACTTTTACAGCCGGTTTCATACGCAATTTCAGTGCTATTGCCTCTCCTCTCCATGCCCTTACCTCTCCCCATGTTCAGTTTGTGTGGAATCCACAGGCAGAGAAATCTTTCCTGGAACTGAAGAGGAGGGTTCACCACAGCTCCCATCCTGACTGTACCTGATCAACACCGACAGTTTGTGGTGGAAGTGGACGCCTCCAACGACGGCGTTGGAGCTATACTGTCCCAGAGGTCAGCGGGGGGACAACAAGCTTCATCCGTTGCATACCTCTCCCTAAGCTATCGTCTGCTGAGAGGAATTACGACGTGGGAAATCGGGGGCAACTGTGGCTGTGAAGATTGCTTTGGAGGAGTGGCGTCACTGGTTGGAGGGAGCGGAGCAGATTCCTGGTCTGGACGATCATAAACACCTGCATACATCAGGAAGGTCAAACGTCTGAACTCTAGGCAGGCCAGATGGGGCTTTGTTCTTTAATAGATTCAGGTTCACTCTGTCATATCGACCTGGTTCGCAGAATGGAAAGCCTGATGCACTCTCCAGAATGTATGATCCTGAGCCAGTCCCCAAGAGTCCAGATCCCATTCTGCGGCCAGACCGAGTGATAGGGACTGTGACCTGGCCCATTGAAGCCAAGGTCAAACAGGCAAACGTTGGAAATCCGGTCCCAAGAGGGTGTCCCTCAGAATCGCTTGTTTGTGCGCGGAGCAACTTCGAGGGCAAGTTGTTCATTGGGCCCATACGTCGGTACTTACCTGTCATCCTGGAAACAAAAGGACCCTTTCATGGTGAGACACAGATTCTGGTGGCCGGGGATGTGGAAGGATGTTGCAGAATATGTAGCAGCGTGTCCTGTGTGCGCCAGGAACAAAACTTCTCGGCAAGCTGCGGCAGGTCTTCTCCAACCTCTGCCCATTCCCAACAGACCATGGTCTCACATTGCGTTGGATTTCGTGACAGGATTACCAACATCGGCAGGTAATACCACCATACTCACTGTGGTTGATCGTTTTTCTAAGATGGCACACTTTGTCGCCATGCCCAAGTTACCTAATGCCAAAGAAACAGCAGAGGCCATGTTGTCCCATGTGTTCAGGATCCATGGTTTTCCCAGTGATGTCGTTTCAGACCGAGGCCCACAGTTTCGTGTCACGTTTTTGGAAGGAGTTTTGTCGCCTAATCCAAGCCACTGTTAGTCTGACCTCCGGATACCACCCACAGTCAAATGGACAAGCGGAGAGGATGAATCAGGATTTGGAGACTTGTTTGAGATGCCTAGCGTCCGAGAAACCCACCACCTGGAGTAAGAGTCTGATTGGGTGGAGTATGCACACAACACTTTACCCACATCAGCCACTGGTATCTCCCCGTTTCAATGTGTCCATGGGTACCAACCTCCATTGTTTTCGGAGCTCGAGAAGGAGGTCACGGTACCATCAGCCCATGCTCTGGTTCGACGCTGCCGTCGGTCTGGGGCGGGAGTTCGCCATATGTTGCAAGAGGAGTGCCGTTCGCAATGAAGGTATTGGCCGACCGGAAACGACGTCCAGCCCCCAAGTACCAGGACCGGACAACGAGTGTGGCTATCTACCAAGGATCTTCCTCTCATGTCGCCTCCAGGAAGCTGGCTCCCCGGTTTGTTGGTCCTTTTCCCATAGCCAAAGTGATTAACCCTGTTGCTGTTCCGTTGATGTCTTCCAAAGTCCATCAAGGTCCACCCCACGTTTCCATGGTCAGCAAGTTGAAACCAGTCAAAGAGAGCAGACTGGTCCCCGCCTCCACGCCCCCTCCACCTCCCCGGATTGTCGACGGGGTCAAGTGTACACTGTGGACAAAATACTGTCGGAAAGGAAGAGGGGCAGAGGTAGACAGTTCCTGGTCGACTGGGTAGGGTATGGATTAGAGGAGAGGTGTTGGATCCCAGGCAGCTTCATTGTGGACAAGACCCTTATATCGGACTTCGATAGAGGTCAGTCTCAGGTTTCAGGGACGTCTGGAGCCGTCCGTAAGAGGGGTGGGGGTACTGTAAGGTTTCAGCGTTAGAGTCTGAACTTATTGTTTGTGTTTATTCTGTGGCCTTGCAGTTTATTTTGATGTTGGCTCTGTCCTCTCGTTTCAGGTGTCATCACTTCCTGTCATGGTGATCTCCTGTTCTGGATTGTGTGCACCTGTGTCTCATTAAGTATGTGTATATGTAGCCCAGTTCTCCTGTTGTTTTTTGTCGGTTCGTCTCGTCTACCAAGTCCATGTCTGTACTCTCTCATGCAAACGTAGAGCTAGTCGAACCTAGAGAACTAGTTAGTAGTCCTAGTAGATCCTAGAAACCTTTGGATAATAAAAGATATCAAGGACGAATCGTGCATTTGAGTCTTTGTGAGTCCTTCGTGTCAGTAAGAACCAATAGCTACTCCAAAAGTAAAAGGCTAGAGGGAAGCTAACGACGGGCCTGAAACTCTGATTGTGGGTGACTCTGCTGTGAGAGATGTAAAAGGTCTGTGTAATAAGAACAACACCAAAGTACTCTGTTTTCCCAAGGATATGGTCTCTGACTGGGCTGAGAAGATCCGGCATATTGGGGCTGAACATCCAACTGTGAAGAATGTGGTACTACACATTGGAAACAAATGATGTTGTGAAACAAGAGTCAGAAGTGCTGAAAGAAGACTTTAAATGTTTGTTGCAAACTGTCAGCTCTCTAAATGCGGAGGTGTTCATCAGTGGCCCTCTACTGCCAGTCAGAAGAGGAGTGGAGAGATTCAGCAGATTGTTTGCACTGAACACCTGGCTTTCCAATGCCTGTACTGACCATTCTGTCCATTTTATTGACAATTTTAACTTTTTCTGGATCGCAGACATCTTTTCAAGGCAAATGGAGTTTGCCTGAACAAGTCAGGAGTGAAATTGTTTATCTCTAACATTTTCAACTGCCTGCGTCATCAATCTGTTCCCTCTGCCAAGGACAAGCAACAAGAGGAATCAAAACAGGAGAAAGACACAACACATCGCGCAGAAAACCCTGAAGAATTATCACTGCACCCGCCTGAGGAATGTTCTGATTATGGGGAGACCTATGAGACACATGGAGGAGTCTCCACTGACCCGCCCCCCCCCCCCCCCCTGACAACGCCTTTGAGCACATGAAGGCGATACAGAGGGTTGGCACCGATTCCTTCCTGGATTTCAATAACCAAACTATAGCGATACGCAGGGCTGGCAGCATGTCCTTTACCCCGCTCCTCACGCGCCCACCAAAATCACCGCGGAGACGCCGCACCATCTCCCCCCTCTTCATCACCGAGCCTACGTCAACCACCTCCCCCCCCTGGCAGCATGTCTTCTACCCACCCACCATCTCCCCCGTCTCCATCACCGTGCCTACGTCAACCACCTCCCCTCCCTTCAAGAAAGCATCTGCAGTCTCCGAAGCCTGATAAGGAGTGGTGTGTACAAAATGCTTACTGATGTGTGCTGGGTCCAGGCTCAAGGGCGTATGGCACTCTCAACTCTTTCCAGAAACATGCCAGGGCCCTGCCTGCCTATAGCTTTGCCGATATCTGTGTGATAGGTAATAGATTAAGAGCGGTGAATCATCTTAGATACAGGAAGCGCTCAAACGGTTGTGTGAGTTTATCTAATTTAGCAGTGATTCCATGTCAGCCACAGCTTGTTACCAAAAAACATGACTGATAGTGTGTTTAACAAACTTAAACTAGCTTTATTAAATGTCAGGTCTTTGGCAGGAAAAACATTTTTAATCAATGATTTATCACTGAGCACAATCTCGATTTTATGTTTTTAACAGAAACTTGGATTGAACAAAATAACAGTGCAGCTGTTCTTATCGAATCAACCCCTCCCAACTTTAGTTTTATGAGTCAGGAAAGAATACATAAGAAAGGGGGTGGATTTGCTATTCTGTTCAATGATTCCCTTCAATGCAGTAAGACATCTTATGGGAACTTTGCTTCTTTTGAATATGTGGCCCTTCAGCTGAAATGCTCCTCTCGAGCTCTGTTCCTAAATATCTATAGACCACCCAAATACTGTGCAAGCTTTTATGATGACTTTACTGAACTGCTGTCTATAGTGTGTATTGACTTTGACCGTTTAGTCATTGTTGGTGATTTTAACATCCATGTTGACAACCCTCAGGACAGAGGGGCAAAAGAACTGTTTTGTGTTCTTGATAGCCATGGACTGACTCAGCATGTGACGGAGCCCATGCACAATAAGGGGCACACACTGGACTAATTATCTCAAAGGGTCTGAATATCTCTAAGGTTGTGGTGACTGATGTTGCGCTCTCTGATCATTCCTGTGTTTTCTTTGAGAGCTCTATTCTGTTCACAAAAATGTTCAAAAAGAGGTAACCACAAAGCGATATTTAACTGAAAATACTAGGGAAATGTTTACTCAGAATTTTTCTTCCACACTTGCCCCTGCTAACATCTCAGTAAATGAGCTAGTAGATCATTTTAATTCAAAAATTAAAATATTATAGATGCCATGCTCCAACTAAGGTAAAGGAAGTGACTGGCAAGAAAATTCTCCATGGAGAAAGGCCATGACCGTGAGAGCAGAAAAAGAGAGTGTCGAAAAGCTGAACGCAGGTGGCGAAAAACAAATCTCCAGATTCACTTTGAAATCTATAAAGAGAGACTTGGCCTTTATAATTTGGAATTGAAAAACGCACGCCAATCGTTCTTCTCTGACATCATTACCGAAAACAAAAACAACGCACGTGCATTGTTTGCTACCGTCGACAGACTAACTAACCCCCCAGTGTCAGTAGCCTCTGAATTTCTATCCACCAGGGCGTGCAATGATTTTGCCTCCTTTTTCACTGACAAAATTCAGAAAATCAGACAAGCAGTCAGTGCCTCTGCATCAGGAACAGCAAATGTGTTGTCTCTGTGTCCACTTAACATCAATTCAAACACCATGACACAATTCCATCAGATTAATGATAAAAACCTAGAGGACATTATTCAACTTCTGAAATCCTCCTCCTGCTGCCTTGATATTATTCCAACGGGATTTTTTAAAGATGTTTTGCCTTGCATGGCCTCAGATCTACTTCATATAGTAAACAAATCACTTCACTCAGGTATTTTTCCACAGCCCTGAAAACTGCAGTCATTAAACCGCTCTTAAAAAAGAATAATCTAGATGCTCAGTAATGAACAATTACAGGCCCATATCAAACCTGCCATTTCTAGGTAAAATCATTGAAAAAGTTGTTTTTCAACAGCTGAGTAATTTTTTGCATTTAAATGACTGTTTCGATGTGTTCCAGTCAGGCTTTCGTCCAAACCACAGTACTGAGACTGCTCTTGTAAAGGTCTTTAATGACATCCACTTAAACACAGACAGTGGCAGAACTTCAGTGTTAGTATTATTAGATCTCAGTGCTGCGTTTGACACTGTTGACCACAGCATATTACTAGACCGACTGGAAAAACTGGGTGGGACTTTCGGAAACCGTCCTAAATTGGTTTGAATCCTACTTAAAGGACAGAAACAACTTTGTTTCTATTGGTAAATACACATCTGAGTTGACAAATATGACATGTGGGGTTCCTCAAGGCTCCATCTTGGGGCCTCTTCTCTTTAACATCTACATGCTACCACTGGCTCAGATAATGAAAACAACAACATAAGTTACCATAGCTATGCAGATGACACACACATTTACGTAACAGTTGCAACAGGAGACTATGCTCCAATTCAAACACTGATTAAGTGCATTGAACAAATCAATGACTTGATGTGTCAGAACTTTCTCCAATTAAACAAAGATAAAACTGAGGTAATGGTTTTTGGAGCCAAGGCAGAACGTATAAAAGTTAGCGCTGAGCTTCAGTCTGCAATGTTCAAAACAACAGATAAAGCCAGAAATCTAGGTGTAGTCATGACTCTGACCTGAGTTTCAACAGCCACATTAAAACAGTTACTAAATCAGCCTACTATCACTTAAAGAACATATCTAGGATTAAAAGACTAATGTCGCAGCAGGATTTGGAAAAACTTGTCCATGCTTTTATCTTCAGTAGACTCGACTACTGCAATGGTGTCTTCACAGGTCTCACTAAAAAATCTATTCGGAAGCTGCAGCTGATTCAGAACGCTGCTGCTTGAGTCCTCACTAACACTAAGAAAGTGGATCACATCACTCCTGTTCTGAAGTCTTTACACTGGCTTCCTGTGTGTCAAAGAATAGATTTCAAAATACTGCTGCTGGTTTATAAAGCTTTGAATGGTTTAGGCCCAAAATACATTTCTGATCTACTGCTAAATTATGAACCATCCAGATCTCTCAGGTCTTCAGGGACTGGTTAGCTTTCTGTCCCCAGAGTCAGAACTAAACATGGTAAAGCAGCGTTCAGTTATTATACTCCAAATATCTGGAACAAACTCCCAGAAACCTGCAGGTCCGCTGCAACTCTTGACTACTTTTAAATCCAGGCTGAAGACTTATCTTTTTGTCGCTGCTTTTAATTGAACTATTCATATCTTAGACTGCACTGTAACTTTTATCCATGTATTTTTTCTTTTAATGTTTATCCATGTATTTCTTCTTTTAATGTTTATTTTATTAGCTTTTCTTTTTAATGACTGATTTTAAATGCCATTTTCTTAATGTCTTTCATTTGTTGTAAAGCACTTTGAATTGCCTTGTGTTGAAAAGTGCTCTATAAATAAACTTGCCTTGCCTTACTCGTTCTTTCGCTTCTCGTCTGATGAAAGGACTAGGAGTGGCTGGATCAAGTTAGCTAACTAGCTAGTAGCTACCACGTTAGTAGCATTACAGCCTTAGCCTTGTAATTTGTATTAGCCTTAACATGAAGTAACATTAAGTAACCCAAATGTTAAACAGTAAGAGTAGCAGTCATATTTCGTGAACTCTTTGAAGAGTATTGTCACACCGGTGTGATCATTCTATAATACACCGTTTAAGCCTGGATGCCCCCGGGGGAGACATGCTGACTAGGGCTGCAACAAACGACTAATTTGATAATCGATTAATCTATCGATTAATGAAACGATGAATCGACTATTCGGACTATTACTGTATGCCTTGCACAATTTCTCAAACGCTCTTATTTAGCCATCAACTTTTAGATTTAGCTTGAGGTTGTTTTAGGCATGTGGAAACTAACAATGAAGATGAATACTTGATTCAAAAATACATATATTATTAAATTAACTAAACACATTTTGAACAAAATTAACATAATACTATTTCACATCAAAAGAAACAACAATGTTTTAACAAATCGTATTAAATAATGTGATGACAGAACTGTAAACAGAATAGCTGAAACTTTAACAAAATAAATAACTCAGTTTCCTCTAATCATTAACCCATGTTTGTATAATGTAGTTAACTCCCTGTGTTGCTGCTAGCATACATAACACCTGACGTGGAAACGTTGCTCGTGGATGGGGCTACAGAGCTACTAGAAAGACAGTCGAACCACGGTGCATTCCTCCGTCTGGATGTGGTGCACTTTTGCTAAATGTTTAGACACATTGCTCGTGTTACCGCCCTGACATGCTAAACTCTTATTGCACTTTTGGCAACGAGCATTCTCCACATCGAGACGGGTAAAGTTTAACCACACCTCGGAGCACGTTCTCTCCGCCATCTCCGCAGTGTGTTGCTGCATGTAGCAGCTGCGTGTGTGTAAACTGCCCCGCCCCCCTCGCACACAGACGAATCGAAAATACACCATAGACGCATTTGTTTGTCTTTTTGCATGTTAGAAACGAGGTTGACGACACTAAGACTGCGATATAATGTTTTTGTAGCAATAATACATGACATATTTTTTAAATGTCTCCAATACCGATAAAAAGACCAATAACGTTGGAGCTTAACGGCGCGTAAAACACACGTGATGACGTCACCAACGAATCGACGACTGAATTAGTTGGCAACTAATGTGGTAATCGATTTTAATCGATTAAGTCGATTAGTTGTTGCACCCCTAATGCTGACACAAACGCTACATTAGCATCGACGATCTTTCCTACTTCATGCTATCTGCACAAATGGTTAACATTGAACATTAAAAAGATCAGGCAGTTCAGGGAGAATCGAAGGAAAGCAGGCAGGCAGCTTTTGCATGACATTCTTCTGGACGTGTTTCATTGTGATAGTGAGGGTATTCAATCCCTTGTTTGCCAAGACAGTATTGACGGCCATCTTGGTGACGTGTGTTGTTGTGCGAGACCAGAGAAGTAGTTCATTGAGCGGTTTCACAGACAAAAAGTCTTACTTCAAAGTTTTACGGCAAAACATTTTTTTTTTTACTTGCAAAATTATGTTTTAAATTGACAATCATCATATGTGTAATTCGTGGCACAATTGAAACGGGATTGAAAGATAACTTCTCTCGCCATTGACTTCAATACATAATTTTTCCGCAATAAGGTCCCGTGGAGGTCCACCGGAAAGAGAGGGACTTTTGCCTCTCTATAACAACTGGATACAGCGTTGGAGGTGGAGTCTCGTACCTTCCTATGAGAGCTGCTCATTGGCGCATGAGGACAAAATGGCCCCAACTTTCGAGAGAGCGAAACGTCACAGATTACCCATCATGCCTAGCTGTCAGAGCAGAATAACCCGTATGTGCGCTCACAGAGCATGCACCTCTTATGCCCCGCCCCCCGATCTCCCATTCTCCGGCTCGGTAGAATGAATGGAGACAGAAAATAAATCTAAATTCGGCTTTTAGTGCATTTTATAACTTTAAGGGCCGAATTATTGTAATAAGGTCTATAAAATAGTTCATACTGGGTAGTTTATTTAGTTTTAGTTTAAAAAAGTATCTGCTGATTTACAGACGTCTCTTTCCCAATGTTAGTCAATGGGGAAAAGTCTTTCTGGGCCCAGTGACGTCACGGACTGATACGAAAATTGTAGTACTGCCGTTTGGACACAAGGAATATTTTCATCAGAGTCCGGCACACTTCCTGGGGGCTTGGGTTTGAACTGCTTGAGGAGGACACCGAGACGACTACCTGAACACTTTGTGTGTTTTGGATTCAATATTTGTTATTTTCAGACTGTGTGGAGTTCTTCGATCTTCCCCGTGAGGTAAAGTTTCTGTTGTTTTATCAGTGCTTTGTCATCATGCTGTTTGAACTGCAGTAGCTAACCTAGCTTACTGAGTTGTGGACATGTTAGCTTGCAAGCACTGCTTTAGGGAAGTTATAGCTCTCACAGGCTCCGCCCTCTACTGGACTCTATGGGTTCTACATTATCATGCAAGCATTCACCTACTGAGACTTCTATAGATGTAGCCGGCCCCCGGGGCGGGAGATTTTTAGAAATATTAACATATAAATTATCATTTCTGGTACACTCTTGGTAAGGGCAGATAGCTCCCATTGTTCTGTGACCTGTCAATCATCAAACCGGGGGTCATATTTCATTACGTGTTCATTTTTATCTGAAGTTGTACCCATGGATGTATAAAGAATAGTTCTACGACCAAAGTTATTCGTGGGGAATTCCGGCAACTATCTTGATTCTGATTGGCCAGAAGACTCGAAAAAACATCAGCGAAGATGTTTTATTGAGAAGATGATCACGACGTGACAGAAGTTTTCAAAACCGTTTATGGTCTCCGGTACTTCCAGTCCAACGCCGACTGCATGCACAGCGTTAGAAAATCTGGGCGTTCAAAATAAAAGTTTGACTTTTTTCAACAAAAAAGAAAAACTTCCCTCACACATCTGTGACCCACTCGACCCACTTTTGGGTCGAGACCCACCAGTTGAGAACCACTTTTATAGACTATGCCATGGCCAATATTCCACAATTTCCCCATTACCATGCCTGTATAAAAACGGTATGTGTACATTTAGTGCGTATAACTCACTGAAGGTACATTTGTAAAGCACTGTTTGATTCAGTTAAATATAGTTTGTGTATTTGCCTGGGTGAAAATGTGTTTATCCAATTACAATCTTACATTGCTTACTGTAATGTGAGAATGAATGCTGTCAGTTTATATTCCACAGGATCACAAATGTAATTTTGCCAATTCCTAATTCCTCCTGTCCATAATTGGCTCTAAAGACATCCCTTCCTAATGCTCAATGAAGCGGTCAGAGAAAGAATAGCCAGTTAATTGAAGCATTATAGCACAGGCCTTTGTCAGATGGTATATTACGCTGTTTTTTTTCTGCTTTGAATAGTTCTCTCTTTTTTCACCATACCTGTGTTGCATCACTGGACTATACTAAACCAGCACAGCCCCCCCCCCCCCCCCCACACACACACACACAAAAACACACACACACACACACACTATAACACCCCTTGCTGTTAAATACCAACCAACTATGTGCAATATGTGCTATTTGTGCAATATATATATATATATATATATATATATATATATATATATATATATATATGCCATTAATAACTGTGCAATATATGCCTGGCTGCTAAATCCTATAAACTGTTACAGGATGTGTATTTTCTAAATTGTGTAACCTTTTATTTTATTATATTTTGTATTATATTATAACTTTTTTTTTTTACTTTAATACTTTTTTATGCATTTAACATATGTAACATTAAGCTGTCTTTGTCTCTTTTCCTGCTGTAACAATGTACATTTCCGCTCTGTGGGACTAATACAGGTTTTCTGATTCTGATTATTGAGGAGATCAAACTACTCGCCATAAGAACATTGTGACATATTTCCAAACAACAGAGCAGTGGATGGAAACCAGCTTTATTGATGTTGGTGGAGATGTCTTCCTGAATCAAGTATTTTTTAGACAGTGATGAGATAAAAAACTGTTGAGACATGCAATGTGTTGCTCATCTCAATCATTTACTGAGATGCTCTGTCAGGCACACATCATACTCCAGCAAAATGATCAGCTCCAACAAATATATATATATCACTTAAACCCCTCTTCCCAATACCCTTATGACCTTGACTACCCGTTCCCAACCCTGATGCCTCTTGTTGACCTGATCTGTGCGCTGTCAGCTGTCTGCTCCAGGTTATTCATGTCCACTTTGGAGCAGTTTAGAAAAGAACATTTGGCACAATTGCCGCACTTTTCCATGCTCTTCCATTCTCTATTGCACATTCACCATCCAGGCTGACATTCCAGTCATGAAAATGTTGAGTCAGTTTCCCTGCTGAAGGCCAGGCATATAAAACAAAGTGTGGCAATCATTACAATCTGAAGCTACTTGAAGCATCTATATGGTTAAACACCTTCAGCACAGGGTTTTTATCAACTTTAAGGGGGTGTTAGGGGTGTTTCTTCTCAAAGAAATGCATCATGACAGGATCAGGACTGAATATATTCAAGTGATAAGTACCCTTTTAACACTAGAACCGCCAGAGGTCGCTGTATACCTAACACCGCCAACGGGTCAAATTGACCCGCTATTGATTTTTAAGGTACAAGGTTCTTTTATTTATCATGTAGAACAGTGAGTTTTGATCGCACAGGGATGAAACTTATACCAATAGAATCTGTGGACTCTTAGCTTTTCATATGATATAGTTTGTGCAGATAGCATGAAGTATACCATATCGCTACCAGTGCTGATTTAAAACGCTTGGTGTTAGACTCGTGTTTTATTTAGGTACAAATCTCTTTATCTATCAATCTATCTATCTCTCTATCTATAAGGAACCGCAGTAGACAAAAGGCGTTGCTATAGCAACACGTCATGTTTACGCTGCATTTCTATGAGGTAAATATTACCCGCTGGCGGATATAGGTATAAAGGGCAATTTCTTTGGCGATTTTTTCAATCTGACTTCATATTGACCATTTTTAACAACAGAGGGTGCTACATAACACACTTTCAGGAAAAGTCACGGACTGGGAGACTTTAATATTTTATAGAAAAAAAGTTACATACAATCTAAAAACAGCTGCGGGTAAAATTGACCCGTTGGCAGTTCTAGTGTTAAAATGTACAAATCATTGTGCTAAGAGCTTATAGCTGTTACCCGTTAACTGACATGATCCTGGTGTTATTATGTTTCCTGTTTTATTTGGAAATGTATTTTGCCTTATTTTACTTCCCGTCTCTGTGCTTTCCCCTGTCTGATTCTTTTCACCTGCTGCCCTTGTGTGTTTGCCTGCCCTCCCATGCTGTGTCGTGTCTTTGTGATTAGTCCTGTGTATATGTGCCTGTCTATGCTTGTTCTCTCTCGGTTCATTGTCAATGTTTCCCCGGTGTGGTTCCGTTTGTCAGTGTTCCTGGCTTCCTGTCTTCCTCTGATCCTTGGTTTTCCTTATGTGCCCTCCTGGTTCTGCCACCTGTGTTCTCCAAGTCTTCCCAGTTTGTTCCTCGTTTTGTGTTGCTGTCACTATTGTAGTCAAGTCACCAATTCACGAGTCCAAGTCACTCTCGAGTCCACACTTTTCGAGTCCGAGTCACCTAGGGAGAGTCGGAGCCGAGTCCGAGTAACCCAAGGAGTGTCCGAGTCGAGTCATCATTATCTGTGTTCGAGTCCGAGTCCAAGTCAGAGTCACCCAAGAAGAGTCCAAGTCAAGTCAGAGTCACAAGTCTTCATCGGAGGCGGATTTAGGATTGTAGGAGATCCGAGGCTTAGCCAGAATGTTCAAGTTGTTGAATGGCGGGGGGGTGCTAGTGGAGCACGCTCATGTACTGTGAACTTGCCGGAGCCTCTCAGCGGGGCTACTGCGGGGCGCATAAAGTAGACTCTACACTAGGCCTATTCAAATGGCGGCCCGCGGGCCAGATGCGGCCCAGAACCAACTCCAGAGTGGCCCAGCCTGCCGTGGCCGAATTTGTATACTAGTACAGACCATGAACGCAACACCCGAGTGGCCCAGCCTCCCGTGGCCAAATTCCTACACTAGTACAGACCATGAACGCAAGACTCCGCGTTGCCTAGAAACCACCAAACAACATCTCAGGAGAGGGCGCTAAAAGTGCAGAGTTTGATTTCATGTTACAACCATGGCAGGGAAAATAAGTCGTTTAGCAGCACGTTGGTCCGCTGTAGCACCCCGGTTAACATCCTTACACTGCATTGCGCATCAGACGGTGTTGTGCGCAAAACTCGGTGGGGAGCTCAAAACTACAATGAACAATGTGATGGCTACTATTCATTTGATACGCTGCACATCAAGCCTCAAACACCGCTTATTCCGCAAGCTGCTGTCAGAGATGTCAGCTGAGCACCACAACCTGCTTTTGCATAATGATGTCAGGTGGCTGTCCAAAGGCAAAGCACTGGAGCGTTTCTGTGATGTCAGAGAAGAGATTATAACTTTTCTCCGCAGCAGCAAACAAAAGAAGGCAGAAGCAAACTTGCAACGCATACTGGACGACAGCTTCATGGCAGATGTCTGCTTTCTGAGCGACATATTCAAACATCTGAATGACCTAAATGTGGTCATGCAAGGCAGAGACAAAACGGTCATTGATCTTGTGGAGCAGATGCTCGCATTCCAAGTCAAGCTGGGGATTTTTCGCGACTGACTTGAGCACGGGTCGGATGCTGCATTTTCTGACGCTCCACAAACACATCACATCCCCAGCACAAATCACGGATGTGATGACAGATTTCATTGCGAGGTTGAAAGAGAACTTTGCCGGTCGATTGGATGGACTTGCTCTGCCCACAGAGGTGATGGGCTTTGTCAGAGACCCCTTCACTGTTGCAATACGTATCCACCAGAGCAAAGGAAGTGGTCCCCTCCATCGACGAGGGGAAATTTATACTGGAACTTATTGACATACCACCGTCCCACGGACATACTGCCATCTTGACGGTGGTAGATCGGTTTAGTAAGATGGCTCATTTCATACCCCTGCCTAAGATCCCGTCAGCTAAGGAGACGGCAGAACTGATTCTTCTCCACGTGTTTCGCATTCACGGACTGGCGACTGATGTGGTTTCCGACCGGGGGCCCCAATTCACCTCTGTGTTTTGGAGGGAGTTTTGTGAACTGATCGGGGCGACGGTTAGTCTCACCTCCGGTTTCCACCCACAGGCCAATGGCCAGACCGAACGGAAGAATCAGGAGATGGAGACCACTCTCCGCTGCATGGCTTCCGATCATCCCACGACCTGGTCAAAACAACTCCTGTGGGTGGAGTATGCCCACAACACCCTCATCAGTTCCGCTACTGGTCTTTCCCCTTTTCAGTGTGCATACGGTTTTCAACCCCCATTGTTCTCTGCATTGGAGAAGGAGGTTACCTGTCCGTCTGTCCAGGCTTTCATCCGACGTTGTCGGACGACTTGGAGGCAGGCTCGAACAACTCTGCTTCAGTCTGCTAACCGGTACGCCACATCAGCGAACCGCCGACGAACCAAGGCACCTGTGTACCAGGTAGGCCAGAGGGTGTGGCTTTCCACTCAGAACATTCCCCTTCGGATGGAGTCTAAGAAGTTAGCGCCCAGGTTTATTGGACCCTTCAAGATTGTCAAGGTCATTAATCCTGCAGCAGTTCGACTGAGTTTGCCCCGGAACATGAAGATCCATCCCACCTTCCACGTTTCTAGGATTAAGCCTGTCTGGGAGAGTACTATGATTTCCGCCGCCCCCCCATCACCACCCCCTAGGATGATCGATGGGGGCCCTACCTACACCCTTCGTCGTCTACTCCGTTCCCGTCGCAGAGGAAGAGGGGTTCAATATTTGGTGGACTGGGAGGGCTATGGTCCTGAAGAAAGGCAGTGGATTCCTGCTCGGCATATCCTCAACCCTCAACTCATCCGAGACTTCCACCTGCGTTACCCGGAGCAGCCTTCCAGGACCCACGCTCAACCAGGCGTTAAGCAGGGGGGGTACTCGTCCGCGACGGATCAAAGGCTTCATCGAGGAGGAGGGGGAAGCATCATCAGGCGAGGAGGACGAGGATTTCCAGGAGGGAGAGGCCGAGAGAGCATTCTCAGATGAGTACTGACCTTTCCCATACCTCCACCTTCCACCCGGTGTCTGTAGGGTTTTTTCTTGATTCTTCTCTTTTTTTTCTTCTTGATAGAGATTTCTTAGACGTCTGGAGCCGTCCATTAAGGGGGGGGTTCTGTCACAATCTGCTTTCTCACTCACCTATTTTCTGCATTAACATTCCTTAGTCACCTGGTAGCCACACCCTGTCTCTCTCTCACTCTGTTACACCCATCAGCTCCGTTAGTATTTAGGCCCACTTCACTTTCACCTCAGTGCCAGATCGTACTTTGCAGCATGCCAGTCTTTCCCGCATTACCCTCCAGATTGCTCTCCCGGTTTCGACCCTGCCTGTTCCTGACCAGCCTGCCTCGCCTGCTCCCTGACCCGTTCTGTACCTGCGACTCCCGTCCTGCTGTCTCCTGGAACCCTCGCCTGTCCCCGACCAGCCCTTTGCCTACTATCTGCCGTGTTGTCTTCTACCAGCCTATTGCCTCCAATAAAGCTGGTTACCGACTATCTCTGGTTTCCCGTGTTCTGCATTTTGGTCCTCAGCTCGTCTGTGACATTTTGATGTGCATGTGTATGTAAGGTTTCAGCGTTAAGAGTCTGTGAGCTTATTGTTTTGTGTTTGTTATTGTGGCCTTACATGTTATTTTGTTATTGACTCTACTCTCTCTTTCCAGGTGTCTACACTTCATGTCTTTGTGTGTCACCTGCCAGCTTGTGTGTCTCGTGTGCTCATCATCACCAGCCCCGCCCCTGATTGTTTTCACCTGTGCCCCATTAACTGTTGTGTGTATTTATAGCCCTGCTCTCTTTTTGTCTATTGTCGGTTCGTCTTGTCTCCACGGCGAGCCATGTCTGTAATCTTCTACACTGTTCAAACTATCCTAGTGGAACCTAGAGATCTGGTGTATGGTCCTAGTAGATCCTAGCGTTCTTTGTTTTTGACTCATCTTTTATTAATAAAAGATATTTTTTGAAGTCCACGGAATCGTGCATTTGAGTTCTTGTGAGTCCCTCGTGTCAGAACGAACCGACCTTACAAGATGGACTCAGCCGATTCTACCGTGTTCAAAACGGCTTTGCAAGTGCAAGGAACACGCTTGCGTCAGCAGGAGGAGCAGCTGACAACAATGATACAGGGGGTTCAAGACGTAAATGCTCGTCAGCACAACTTCCAGGTAACAGTGACAACCGAATTAAATCACCTGGCAGAGAAAATGCGGGACATACTTACGCACCTCGAGGGACGTCCTGCTATGCCTGCGGCAGAGTTTTCCGGTCCCGCAGAGGCCGGGTTTGCCCCTCCGTTGATCCCCGTGCAAGTATCCATGCCATCGTCTTCACTCCGCCTCGCTTCACCGGAGAAGTTCTCCGGGGATTCGGGAAACTGTCGTCCATTCCTGATTCAGTGCGACCTCCACTTCAAACATCAGCCCGCAGCATTTCCCACCGATCAAGCTAAGGTAGCTTTCATGATATCTCACTTGACGGGAAGAGCAGGAGCCTGGGCAACAGCGGAATGGGCCCGGGACTCGCCTGTTTGCCAGTCGGTAAAGTTTTTCATGGACTCAATGAAGAACATTTTTGACCAGACAGCACCTGGGAGAGAGTCAGCGAGAGCCCTGGTAAACATTAAACAACGGCAGAGGAGGGTGGCGGATTACGCGATCGAATTCCGGACCCTGGCAGCGGAGAGCGGATGGAACTCCGCGGCTCTTTTTGATGCGTTTCTGCATGGATTAGCAGATCCCATAAAGGATCAGTTAGCTCCGTTAGAGTTGCCTGTGGAGTTGGACTCACTCATTGCCATGGCTATCCGGGTGGACCAACGTCTAGCTGAGAGACGTCGGGAGAGGGAGGAGGGAGCAGCTTCCACTACACTCTTCGGACGGGGATTACAGAAGGAGCACTACGGTTGGCGGAGAAATACCCGGACTTCGTCTCCAGAGCGACCATCGCCCCCTAGCGCCGCGGAGGAACCGATGCAGCTCGGAAGAGCCAAACTCACCCCGGAGGAGCGACAGCGCCGCCTACGGGAGCGGCGGTGTTTCTACTGCGGCCAGCAGGGTCATGTTCTGGCAGCCTGTCCGGCAAAAGATCAGGCTCATCAGTGGGAAGGGGGACGCTGGTGAGCCGAATGACTTCTTTCGACCCTTCTTCGAGAAGACTGACTCAGGTACAAATGAAACTGAAGGATAAAACTGTAACTCAGGATGCATTAATTGACTCTGGGGCTGATGAGAGCCTGTTAGACTGGGAGCTGGCTAAAGAGTTGAACTTAAACATTGTCCTCTTAGATCAGCCATTAGAAGCTAGTGCGTTGGATGGCCGCCTTTTATGTACAGTTACTCATCGCACGGAACCCATAGAAATTGTCATAGATCAGGAGCACCGTGAGCATATTAGCTTTCATTTATTTAACTCAGCTCAACAGCCTCTCATTTTGGGTTACCCTTGGCTTGTTAAACATAACCCTCACATGGACTGGCTTACAGGAAAGGTTAAGGGGTGGGGGAGTGAGTGCTCTCGTTCTTGTTTAGCCTCTCATACAGGTTCGAGTAGACCACACAGACCTGGGAGCTTTAAACAGGCGTCAGATAGGGACAGTGTCACGTCTGCTGAACCATCTGACTTTCCTGACTTATCCAAAGTGCCAGAGTGTTACCTGGACATTAAGGAGGTGTTTAACAAGACACGAGCTACTTCCTTGCCTCCCCATAGACCGTATGATTGCCCTATAGACCTTCTCTCGGGCTCTACTATCCCAAAAGGACGGTTGTATTCTCTTTCTGGTCCGGAAAGGAAGGCCATGGAGGAGTATATCGGATCTTCACTCAAAGCTGGCTTGATTCGGCCATCATCATCCCCAGCAGCAGCAGGTTTCTTTTTTGTAGGGAAAAAGGACGGTTCATTAAGGCCCTGTATTGATTACAGTCCACTTAATCAGATCACAGTTAAGAACAGATATCCCCTTCCACTCATCTCTACGGCATTCGAACTGTTACAGGGAGCCAAGATATTTACCAAGCTTGACCTAAGGAATGCATATCACCTTGTGCGCATCCGGGAGGGGGATGAGTGGAAAACAGGTTTCAATACACCTACGGGACATTATGAATATTTGGTGATGCCTTTTGGACTTTGTAATGCACCTGCTGTTTTCCAAGCCCTCATTAATGATGTGTTAAGAGATTTCCTGAATATTTTCTGTTTTGTGTATCTCGATGATATCCTCATCTTTTCTCCAGATGAGAATATTCATGTTAACCATGTTCACCTTGTTCTTCAGAGACTCCTGGCTAACCATTTGTTTGTGAAAGCCGAAAAATGCGAGTTTCATGTGAAATCTGTGGCATTTTTGGGTTTTATGATTTCCCCTAACAAGGTGGAAATGGACCCAGCTAAGGTCAGTGACGTGGAGAACTGGCCCACGCCAGACTCTAGAAAGAAAGTTCAGCAATTCTTGGGGTTTGCTAACTTTTACAGACGGTTCATACGCAATTTCAGTACGATTGCCTCTCCTCTCCATGCCCTTACCTCTCCCCAGGTTCAGTTTGTGTGGAATCCACAGGCGGAGAAATCCTTCCTGGAACTGAAGAGGAGGTTCACTACAGCTCCCATCCTGACTGTACCTGATCGCCACCGACAGTTTGTGGTGGAAGTGGACGCCTCCAACGACGGCGTTGGAGCTATACTGTCCCAGAGGTCAGCAGGGGACAACAAGCTTCATCCGTGTGCGTACCTCTCCCGTAAGCTATCGTCTGCTGAGAGGAATTACGACGTGGGAAATCGGGAACTGTTGGCTGTGAAGATTGCTTTGGAGGAGTGGCGGCACTGGCTGGAGGGAGCGGAGCAGGATTTCCTGGTCTGGACGGATCATAAAAACCTGCAATATATCAGGAGGGTTAAGCGTCTGAACTCTAGGCAGGCCAGATGGTCATTGTTCTTTAATAGATTCAGGTTCACTCTGTCATATCGACCGGGTTCGCAGAATGGAAAGCCGGATGCACTCTCCAGAATATATGATCCTGAGCCAGTCCCCAAGAGTCCAGATCCCATTCTACGGCCAGACCGAGTGATAGGGAGTGTGACCTGGCCCATTGAAGCCAAGGTCAAACAGGCTAACGTTGGGAATCCTGTCCCTAGAGGGTGTCCTCAGAATCGCTTGTTTGTGCCAGAGCAACTTCGAGGGCAAGTTGTTCATTGGGCCCATACGTCGGTACTTACCTGTCATCCTGGGAACAAGAGGACCCTTTTCATGGTGAGACACAGATTCTGGTGGCCGGGGATGTGGAAGGATGTTGCAGAATATGTAGCAGCATGTCCTGTGTGCGCCAGGAACAAGACTTCTCGGCAAGCTGCGGCAGGTCTTCTCCAACCTCTGCCCATTCCCAACAGACCATGGTCTCACATCGCATTGGACTTCGTGACAGGATTACCAACATCGGCAGGTAATACCACCATACTCACTGTGGTTGATCGTTTTTCTAAAATGGCACACTTTGTCGCCATGCCCAAGTTACCTAACGCCAAGGAAACAGCAGAGGCCATGTTGTCCCATGTGTTCAGGATCCATGGTTTTCCTAGTGATGTCGTTTCAGACCGAGGCCCACAGTTCGTATCACGCTTTTGGAGGGAGTTTTGTCGCCTAATCCAAGCCACTGTTAGTCTGACCTCCGGATACCACCCACAGTCAAATGGACAAGCAGAGAGGATGAATCAGGATTTGGAGACCTGTTTGAGATGCCTAGCGTCCGAGAAACCCACCACCTGGAGTAAGAGTCTGATTTGGGTGGAGTATGCACACAACACCTTACCCACATCAGCCACCGGTATCTCCCCGTTTCAATGTGTCCATGGGTACCAACCTCCTTTGTTTCCGGAGCTCGAGAAGGAGGTCACGGTACCATCAGCCCATGCTCTGGTTCGACGCTGCCGTCGGGTCTGGGCGGGAGTTCGCCATATGTTACAGAGGAGTGCCGTTCGCATGAAGGCATTGGCCGACCGGAAACGACGTCCAGCCCCCAAGTACCAGGCCGGACAACGAGTGTGGCTATCCACCAAGGATCTTCCTCTTCATGTCGCCTCCAGGAAGCTGGCTCCCCGGTTCGTTGGTCCTTTTCCCATAGCCAAAGTGATTAACCCTGTTGCTGTCCGTTTATGTCTTCCGAAATCCATCAAGGTCCACCCCACGTTCCATGTCAGCAAGGTAAAACCAGCCAAAGAAAGCAGACTGGTCCCCGCCTCCACGTCCCCTCCACCTCCCCGGGTTGTCGACGGGGGTCAAGTGTACACGGTGGACAAAATACTGTCGGAAAGGAAGAGGGGCAGAGGTAGACAGTTCCTGGTCGACTGGGTGGGGTATGGATTAGAGGAGAGGTGTTGGATCCCAGGCAGCTTTATTGTGGACAAGACCCTTATATCGGACTTCGATAGAGGGCAGTCTCAGCTTTCAGGGACGTCTGGAGCCGTCCGTAAGAGGGGGGGTACTGTAAGGTTTCAGCGTTAAGAGTCTGTGAGCTTATTGTTTTGTGTTTGTTATTGTGGCCTTACATGTTATTTTGTTATTGACTCTACTCTCTCTTTCCAGGTGTCTACACTTCATGTCTTTGTGTGTCACCTGCCAGCTTGTGTGTCTCGTGTGCTCATCATCACCAGCCCCGCCCCTGATTGTTTTCACCTGTGCCCCATTAACTGTTGTGTGTATTTATAGCCCTGCTCTCTTTTTGTCTATTGTCGGTTCGTCTTGTCTCCACGGCGAGCCATGTCTGTAATCTTCTACACTGTTCAAACTATCCTAGTGGAACCTAGAGATCTGGTGTATGGTCCTAGTAGATCCTAGCGTTCTTTGTTTTTGACTCATCTTTTATTAATAAAAGATATTTTTTGAAGTCCACGGAATCGTGCATTTGAGTTCTTGTGAGTCCCTCGTGTCAGTGTATCCAATTTTTTTTGTATGTACACAGCAAATTCTGGCCTTTTGAATAAACTCCCTCAGAGTTAAAATCAACTACATTTGAGTGTACATGTGAGACCATTGAATAAACTCAACGGCAGAGTTAAAGTTACTCTTTTCTTGGAGTTAATCTTTAACCCTTTTCAGGAGTTAAACCTGAACACTTGTGGGAGTCAAAAACTACTCCCAAGTGCAGTTAAATACAACTACCACTTTAGAGTTATTTTAATGTGAACTCTATAATAGTGTTAATAGTTAACACTTGAAAAGGTGTATATTCAACACTCATGGAGTTAAAATAAAAATCAATAAAAATGACTACAAACAACGTATTGATTCATACAAATGTGTTTCTTTTATTTGAAAACTCTTAAAATCCATTGTTGATGGACATTTTATAAAGTGCTGTTGCTTTTACAAACAGTGTAAACATGTTACAGCGAACATTCAATTTACATTCGAGTGTTGAAATCCTCAAGCTGCATAAACTCAGTGCATTAAGTGCAAGTTCAGTGTACAAAACATTGCATTACAGAACATATACAGACATGTACAAAGAACAAATGGAAAGGACAAATTCCATTAAACAATCAATACTGGCAAATTAAATAATACAACTCTCTGACACAACATCAAAATGTGAATCACACCCATATGACATTTGGGAATCAAAAGGTTTGAAATGTCTTAATCCTTCTTTTTCAAGGACCAGTATCTTCCTGGGGATTTTTTCACTTAATTGAAAAGCATGAAAATGGTCATGGAAACACGTTTCATACTCGACCAAAACAAAAATAACTTTTCCATTGTGAAGAATGATACAGGTTATTTTGCTGAACACCGGCATGTTTTCATCGGTGCTTGTACAAACAAAGAGGCCAACTCGATATTGACTTTTGGAGTTTCTACTGTTGTGACAATGTCAATATTGTACAGAGTAGTCTGCAGAAATGTGTACAGGCTGGACAGAGCATCATCATATGTCACACTAAAAGTGAAGTGGGACTTGAAAAGCTCATCAAATGCACCAAAGGATGTACATGACTGACAAGGAAGAAGCTTTTTGTCCAATACGATGTAGAAGCTGAAAACCTGTGCCTTTGAAGTGCCTGTGGCCAGAAGATACGGCTGGTGGGTTCCCTCAATGGTCATGAGGTGATCCTCAAGGCTCTTGCAGGACTGAAACAAAATGAAAAGCATTTTCATATAAGCCATTAGATTTTAAATGATTGGACAAACCACAATATTTGGAATTGGAACGCATTGTCTTGACAAACCTCGTGAAAAATCACCAGATGATCTATTGCCTCTCTGACACTGATTTTCTTGGCCCGCTTCCTTCCAGCTGGTTGTGGAGTGAGAAGATGCAGCAAGACAAGAAGAGAAGCCATGTCGCTGTCCCACTCTGCAGACAGTGGAAATCATCTTCACATTTCTACATTGTCATGGACAAGGTTACCACTATGAGGGGATGTCAGAGACATTATTCAGAAATACCATTCACATATAATTATGTAACTCTCACACGCATAACTGAAACCAAAATCATATATCGACACATGGGAAACGCTCTCATAAACACACATGAAATGCTCTCCCACACAACATGTGTGGGAGAGCATTTCATGTGTGTATGAGAGCATTTCAAGTGTGTGTGTGTGTGTTTGTGAGAGCATTTCACATGCGTGTGTGAGAGTGTTTCACACGTGTTTCTGAGAGCACATTTTCCACGTGTATATGAGAGTGTTTCATATGTGTATGTGAATAACTTTTAAATTCAGTTGTCGTTTTTAAATAATGTTGTTTCTGTTATGTGAGAGTGTTTCATAATGGTTTGTGAACGGTATTTCTGAATAATGTCCCTGATGGCCCCGCATACACAACAACATGATGCACAGCATACAGGACGTAGATGATATTGTCAGACAGGAATGTACAATTGAACGTTAAAGTTCAATTGACATCACATCAAGTCATCCCTATTAGTAGTGAAAAATAATGTTAATGTGCTTTTCTTAGTGAAAAAATCAGAAATGATGCCTATCCTGATATTCAAGACCATATTACTACACTTATGGAGTATGACTGTATGAAAGTACCTGGCTCATCGGTGTCAGATGCTTCATTCAGCGCAGATTTCAGCTGATTTTTCAGAAGAGGAGTCTCTATGGTCCCTGGCCTCTCGTAGGACTTTGTCTTTAAAACCGCTGTTCCATCTTTCCAGGAACCTGGATGCAGTTTCGGCTCCGAACATCAATGAGAAATCTTGCAGAATCTAATAAAAAAGAAAGTAAGATTATTATTACAATCATTTAATGTAAACCAAGTATTTTTCAAGGAGGGAATTCAAAATGCAAAATGTGTTACGTACCAGTCCCTTAGTGTCCAAGAAACGAGGAAACATTTGAAGTATGTTGGCAGATTGCTGTTGGTCATGGATCATCTGTTGACGATAGTGGAAAGTTTTTCTCATCTTCTGGAAGACTAGGTCATGGTCAGTGGTGTGGTGAAGAAGAGACATGACTTCCATACAGTCGTCTCCTGTTTGCAGGTCGTTTATGGAACCAAAACTTCTGGATGATGTTGGACCTCCTTGTAGCTCCACTCTGTCATGGAATGTTGACCTTGACGTGGGATTGGCGTCGCACAGTCTTGAGACGCCACTCGAGAAAGCCTTTGTTGCTCTGAATGTCATAGAAATGTTCCTAAAAAGAAAAGAGCGCTTCTGGTTAGAATGCAGACAATATCAGGTTTTTCATAGATCTAATGCAAATATGCTGCTGCTTGTACACAAAAGACCAAATAACCTAAATGTGAAAAAAATGGCAACAATGCAAAACTCACATATCCTTTTGTTGAGTAAGGGTCCTTAAGAGATGGGAAAAGTGACACAATCCCAAGTGCATGGAACTCCTTCGTCGCTTTACTTACACCTCTCCTGCAAAAGAAAAATAATTGGTTTACAATAAGATTTTTCTTTATAAATGAATAATTACAGCCGAGGCTCTTACCTTTCCTTTTCACACTTGTGAGCTCCAATGATGTTCACCATTAATCGCCTGGTGGACTCCCAGTATCGTCGTACTCTTTGATCACAGTCAACCCTGCCGGCTTAGAAGTTAGAACCTGCTCCATCATCTAAACCCAATTTATATGAAATAACAAAAAACAATTAACAAAATAGATCATGTGTAACCAACTACTGATCAAATCGATCATCAATAACAAAGCTTCTTCAATTCCATGACACAAATTTGTTTAAACTTGCTTTTCATCTCAGGCAAAGTAAAGAGTAAAGTGTATTTAAGTACATTTACATTTCTTGCTCGGGTACTCTCCCTCATAGGTTGAATCCTTTCACATCCAGCATCACTTGTGTCACTGCTTAGGCCGCTTGAGGTTGAGACAGACAATGTATCTGTACAACTTGGAGAAAAGGGACCTTCACCATGTTGCTGCAGGTTGGTAAGATCTGGGGATCACAATTAACATAAATTATCCATATGGCCAATTATACCAAATCACATATGTGCCAGTTGCAATGTGCAAAAACTACAATTTACCGGAAGATCCCAACTTGCCCAATGAGCTACTTTTTATTTTATTAGAACAACTTTTTATTCATTATGAACATTTACTATAACCCTACCTACCACATGTTGTAAGTATCACACATTCGGTCAGGTTGGAGCAGTCATCCATGTTTTTGGATGATTCTGCCAGTGGGAGGTCTGAAATGCACATGATACATAGATGTTACTGTGGAGAGGGAAAATACTAAATGATGTGATTGCTGTTGGTTATTGGCTAGTACAGAATATTAAAAATCAGTTTTTTACACATAGAAAATACAAATCTCTCATAGCATTTTTTTGCAACAAAACAAAACCCAGAAATATCACCTTACCATAATCAGTGTTGATGACAAAACAAATGTCTTGGACTGTTGCCACTTCAGGAAAGACATCCTCATCCACCTCTATGCCTTGCTCATTGGTGACTTTCAGCATTGTGTTTTCTGGTATGAGAAACTTCTGTTGCACTGAAGCATAACAATAGACACTTAATTAAATAAAGGACTTTTACTACCCCTTCAATGAATTCAACAACACAGACAACACTTACCTGCTCTGATGAAGTCTGAGAAGTGGACTTCGTCCAGTTTGACATATTTTTTTGTCCCTCCACGTCTCACCTTCAGCAACATATTGGCTAACTAAGGAAAAAAGAGATAGCTCTTACTTTAGCAACATTTTGACTGTCACTAACAAAATGATCTTGGGTAGCCATGTGGTAATATTATTTCATAAGCATTTTAAGGTAGCCTATTCGCGAGCCTACGTCATCAGGTTGGGCAATTAAGATCAGTTTTGGGGTAGTTATTTGAAAAAAGTAATGAGTTAGATGTTAACAGTTACTTTAAAAAAAGGTATCCCTTACTTTACTTCGTTATTTACTGCTGAAAGTAATTAGTTACACTACTAGTAACAGTCGTTTTGGATTACTCTGTAACATCACCTGAGATGCACCATAACCTCTGTTTTCTACTCTTTTATTTGAAAATCAACCGCGTTTTCTTTTCACCGTTGAAACGGGGAATTGTCGTCTCCACGGTGGAGGGAAATGTTGGTTCAACCAGCCTCTTTATTCCGCCATTTCTGCTCCCGTCTCCTGCATTAAGTCTGAGTGTAGCGCAGCGAAAAGGGACGTTTGCTTTATTTTTCTTTCCTCCCGTCATGCAGATAGTTAAAGTCGAAGACCATACAAGTAAGGAGCTAATTTCGTGCTTTGTTTCGCCTTACACGTATAAAGACGCCATTATAGTGCCAGGGAATATGGGAGTCGGAGGCGGTGCATCGAAGGTGCAGAAGGGTACTTTAATGAGGAGGTGTTGTCGGGTCGCAGCCCGGGACAACAAGAGAAAGAATCAGGAGGGCACACAACATACATAGACAACAACACATAAATGTCCGTGTGGAAACCACACCCCTACCCCAAAGTTCCGTGTGTGAATTATGTAACCCAGTGTATTAATAAGTGATCACTACACAAGCCCCCCCAGAATTAAAACATGGCACAATCCCCGCGTCCGGGAGGAAGCACCACAGGGGCCGAGGAGGGTGGGGCCGGGCCATGGAACGGGCCGTCGGAAGGGGGCCGCAGGAGAGGGTAGGGACTTAAACGAAGGCGAGGGCATCCTCACCGGGGGTGGGAGACGGGCCGGAACGGGGCCGCAGTAGGCGTCGTAAGGGGGCCGCAGCGCTGCGACGCGGGGACGGCGCGGGGACGGCGCGAACATCCCGGTGGTCCCCAGCAGGGAGGAGCGCTGCCCGGCCGCAGGCGAGGGCACAACGGCAGCGGGCACAAAGTCCTCGGGGGGAAAGAGCCGGGTCCCCGGGGGGCAGGAGCAGCATCCCCGGGAGGAAAGAGCCGGGTCCCCGGGGGGCAGGAGCAGGGTCCCCGGGGGGCAGGAGCAGCATCCCCGGGAGGAAGGAGCCGTGGACAGGGGAGAGGCCAGACGGGGCGCCGTCCGGAGCCGCCGTCGAAATGAACCGTGAGCCGCGGTAAGAGGAGAGGCCAGGCAGGGTCCCGGAGCGCGCCACCCACGGGCCGATGAAGACATGGGGACGTCCGAAACCGCCGAGGCGAAGAAAGAGGCCAGACAGGCTCCGGAGCGCGCCACCCACGGGCCGATGGCCGCATGGGCGACGTCCGAAACCGTCGAGGCGAGGGAAGAGGCCAGGCAGGGTCCCGGAGCGCGCCACCCACGGGCCGATGAAGGCATGGGGACGTCCGAAACCGCCGAGGCGAGACGGGGTCCAGGAGTGCACCACCCAGGCGTCGATGAGCGTGAGTGGCGTCTGAAGCCGCCGTCGAGGTGGTGAAACAGGTGAGAGTGTCCACACGAGGTCGATCAGACATGGTCGAACCTCCTCTCAGGCACCAGAAAAAGCTCAAAAAGGGCCGTACTGTCCACGGTCAAAAAAACAGGTGGGCGAAATAGCGAGAGGATTCACACGAGGCCAACCAGACATGGTCAAACCTCCTCTCAGGCACCAGGAAAAGCTCGAAAAGGTCGATAGCCGTTAGCAGCTAGCCGTTAGCAGCTAGCCGTTAGCAGCTAGCCGTTAGCTGAGGCCGTTAGCTGGCAGCCATCGGTAGCTGCTAGCCGTCGTTAGCCCCACGTGGATAGCTGCTAGTCGTGGTTAGCTAGCGCCGCTGGGACGTGCAGCCGCACGCCCCGGAGAAACAGCCCCATGAGGTAGCCATGGGGTTGCTGGTCGACCCAGCAGGTCGTGCATCGTCCCCCCGATGCGGGAACGGCGAGCAACGTCTCCAGCCTTCTGCGGAGCACGCACCGAGCCTCAGTCCGCGTGCCGGTGGCAGCCACGGACGTCTCCAAAAAATCCCCGGCATTTCGAGAAAGGAACCTGAGTTCCTTTTGCCGTGTTCGGCTTCGTCTCGGAAACTTCCCCAGACGTGTCAGAGTCACCAATATAGTGCCAGGGAATATGGGAGTCGGAGGCGGTGCATCGAAGGTGCAGAAGGGTACTTTAATGAGGAGGTGTTGTCGGGTCGCAGCCCGAGACAACAAGAGAAAGAATCAGGAGGGCACACAACATACATAGACAACAACACATAAATGTCCGTGTGGAAACCACACCCCTACCCCAAAGTTCCGTGTGTGAATTATGTAACCCAGTGTATTAATAAGTGATCACTACACCATTTACTTTGTCGTGTTACTAGCTAGCTGTTACCTCAACACAAATGTCCGGGAAAGTACGTCACCTCGTCCACATTCCCTCAATGTAGCTCGCGGGACTCGTCCGGTACCGTCGTAGCTGTTCAGTCTAACGTTTAATGCAAAGGAAAAGGCATTTTCGGTGTTGAAAGAACAACAAACTAAACTTTAAGCTAACACAAAAGAAACAGATATGACTACTATAAAGTTCATTTGCATTAGCCTAAATCATGTCCATGTTCAACGGCATTCAATTCAGCAGCTAGTTAAACTTGCTAAGTTCGTTTTAGCGAAAATAAACACATTAACTTTACAATGACAGAAAATATAGTTTGAGATGTAAAACAGGACTTACCTTCCTTGGGACGGAGTCAAAGTGAAGCCTCGTGGTCGGGGCAGCAGAGAAGTTGTGAATACACACCAAGGTAGTGTTGTGTCACGTTCCTGAACACCCAGTGAATGAACCCCGAAATATTACTCCGCCCAAGAGTATCTCTTAACTCAAACGGTAGTCTAAATTCGAAATAAACTCCCAAAATCTAACCCTTTCACACTTTTTTGTCTAACTACCAATTATTTTACTCCAGAAATTTGCTGTGGTATGAAGACATTTATTAAGACTGCTATTATTGTAATTGGTTAAATGCACGTTGTGATGTGCCTGGTTCAAAAAAATAACCTGAATATTTTACTTCAAAAGCCAACAAATGTAATGCTACAACTGTGCACTTTTCTTTGTATGCACTTTGAGAATCCTCAGATTCTGTTAAATTAATGCTAATTTGTTGTGTTTTTATGCACTTTTTTAAGTGCCTTTGTTAGATGAAGGATGAAAATTGCATGTTTTTCAACGCAGTAATATGTGTTGGTTTAAAATTTGTCTTTACCCGTTTTTTACAGGCCGCTGAATGTCTGGGCCAGCTGAATTTAGTAGTTATAAAATCTGGCCCAACTGAATTTGTAATTCAAAAGCCCTGCTCTACACGCTAACAAAGGATCACTTCTTTTTCAGGGCTGGGAAGGCTACGCAGTATGCAGGCTACTGTCCCGCATAGGGATGGGTATCAAGAACCGGTACTAAGTCAATACCGGTACCTGATTGGACGGTATCGGTATACCGTTAAGCCGCTGGACAAACGGTGCTGCCATCGTTATGTGTGTTACGTCTACTTCCTTAGTTTAACTTTAAACCATTCTGGTTGGTTGGGAACCCTCATCCCGTGTGATGTATCCGGTTTGAGACCCCTCTGATTGGCCACTGTAAATGCCACTCTTCATCTCTCTCAACAGCGCTCTTATTATTGTTGTGAGACTCCCGCAGGCATGGCGGACAAAGCGAAGCGATCGAAGGTCTGGGTGCACTTTAAAAAATGTAGTGGCGATAGTGCAAGGTGCAATCTATGTACTCAATTAGTTGCTTGTAAAGGGGGGTAACACAAGCAACTTAATGAAGCATTTGCAAACGAGACACTCATTGAATCTAAAACGGTGCAGCGTATTTGACAGTGTTACAGCCGCTGCTACCTTGTGCCCTTAATTCTATTTGTGTGTGGGTGTATGCAAATGAGCTGTGCAGTTCCTATGCTGTCAGTGGCCGTCTCGACCCCGCAACCTCCGGGATTGGACAGACGTCACCCACGCCCTGCCAGCTTCTGCCACGTTATCCGGGGGAGGAGTATAAAGGCTGGGCACGGATACCATTCGGGAGGCTCTGTATTGTGTGACAGACGCCTCAAGCCTCTCCGTGTGATTCTACCCCCGTTCTGTGACTTCTGAGACTGTTTAAGCCGTGTGTATTCTGTGTAGCTACTCTGATTAGCAGGGTATTCAGTAGGGTTCTGGGCGAGCACACTGATTAGCAGCGTGTCGTCGGGTTCTGTGTTAGTATAGGGTTTGTGTGTGTATATTGCTTAGATCCAGGTTGAGTAGCACCTGTAGACCAGCATTCCTGTGTGTATATTGCGTAGATCCAGGTGATTAGCATCTGTAGACCCGCACCAGCTGTGTTTTCCCACAGCCTCGTTTTGATTATTGTTTGGTTTCCACTTTAGAAGTGAGGTATTTCCTTTCCTTTTGTGTAGTACCGGGCAACTCTCTTTTGGAGACCCTGTTGTGAGATAGTGACAGCTTGACCCGTTGTTGGGCCAAGTTGTTTGTGTTCATCAATTTCACTCAGTTGCCGTTACAAATAAACCACCGGTAACATATACCAAATCCAATCTGGTTGTGTCGTTTCCCTTTTGTACCCCTAGCCAAGAGGGAACGTAACAGACAGCCTAAACAATGTGGCTGCTAGCGATACTGCTAGTGCTTCAGCCGCGCCGTGTGTAAATGTGACCTGAACGAAGGCTCGCAGGCAGGTTAGCTGCTGCGCACGGGTAATATGTTTTGTTTACCTGACTGAAGTATTGCAGGCACATCGCCTTGTCTTTTTTTAGTTTATTAACACTGACAGTGTATTAATGTGAGCTCCTACACCTTTAATAATTTGGCCTTTCATTGAATGCTTTATAAACCAGTTAATCTTACAGATGTCATTGTGAATTGGAAAACTGCATTTAAATGTTGTTAAAGGTCAACGTTTCAATGTATGGTTCAGCAATTGTTGGTGGTTTACTAGGAATTGACATACTTTGTTCTATGTTGAAACCTTCAGACACATTTTAACGTGTTTCAGTTAAGCATATAATTTAGTACAATCCAGAATAATATACGTACTCGCCTTTATCTTTTTACCATCTTATTTCTTTATATCACAGTTTTGCATGATGTCACTGTCGGACAATGTTTTAAGGATCTCTTGTCGAGCTAGGTTGTCAGTTTGAAATATCTGGATGAAGATGTAACTGATTTACAAATGTTAAAAAATGCCTCTTTTCATCCTCTGTCTGAGGGAAAACCCCAACAAGCATGATAGGGTGAGCCAGGCCCCTTTAAGTTATTTTATTTATTTGTGTCTGCTTCTGAGAAGCTAATGTATAAGTTATACAGTTATTTCTGCAATAAAATGACTGTTTAATCTTCACATCTTGTATTCATGTCTATAATTTTGAGCACCAAATTATTGAAAAGTGTCGATAAGAGTATCGAAAAATACCAACGAAAACCATCCCTAGTCCCGCAGCTGCTGCCTCTCTGTTGGACACCGGTACAGCACATTACTCACCAGACGTTTGAAAAATAAATAATTGCTTTACGTGAAACATTCAGGGCTTTTCAGAAAACATCTGGGGCTTGAGCCCAAGTAGCCACCCCTTAGCGCCGCCACTCAGGGACGTCCACAGACATTTGGAGGGGCTATTGCTCTAAACTAGAAACAGGGCCCTGCCACACCGAAAAAAACACAAGACCTTTTGAATTTGTTTCTAAATGAAATCCAGGGAAATCTTTTGTTTTGCGGTCCATATCTCATTAACATATCTAATGTTACTAACTATTAAAGAAAAAATTGGGACAATTCTGTTTTAATTTAGGTTAGTCATGGTAAGGTATCTAATTACTTATTTATTTAGTATTCCATAACTTAATAAAGGGGTTGTTGAACTAAAGTGGAAGAGACATGGCAAAAATCACATTTTGACATTGAACTGTTCACCCGTGAGAGGGCGATCAAGAAAAGAGAGCGAGCGGCCCCATTGAGGGAGTTTACGGAGCAGATGAGAAGACACAGAAAGACAGAAGCACAATAACAAGTATAGCCTATTTAGATTTTTTGGTGTAAATAACCGACGGTGTCAAGAGGAATTAAAGTCCCCTGGTTTGTCCCCTACTCTAACTGCCATGAGAAAACTCAAAATCAATTTAAGCATATTTAAAAACGGGACATTTCCGGGGACAGATTGACCCGGGGATTTGCCACCAAAGCCAGGCGGGCATTTGGTATGATCATCACCATAGCCATATGAGGCCGGGGGGCTGTCCTTTGCTTTCAGCTGTCAGATTGTAAACAAAGTCACGTGACTAGGGGCAGATGACAGCGCTGACAAGGTGTGTTTTATCGCAGCGAGACGCTACAATACTAATTGTGGGCTTATCATGTTTATTCGGCCACAACAGAAAAAACATAAACCTCTTGCTCTCTCCAGAGGGGCAGGTCAGACACAAATGGCAAAAGGGCCGTTCCCCGGGCAACATTAGCCCGTACCTGTGCACGTCCCTGCCGCCACTGGTCTTCATGTATTAATCTTAGTGGATATATGTGACCTGCTCCATCGAAATCAGTTGCATTGTTATATCTCTCACAGGCTCCACCCTCTACTGGACACTATGGGTACTACCTTATCATGCAAGCATTCACCGACTGAGATTTCCACATTTGACTCATGAAATGTACAAGATAAGTACAGCAGACTCACTGCTGTTAGCAGGGTCTCAGATTACTACACTCAATCTTGAAAATTACTCGGTTAATAATTTCGCAACGATGTCATCACTATCACTGAAGTGAGCCATCATGAATGATCGATTAGATTTATGATTCGAAAATAATAAAAGTAGGGTAGACATGTGGATATTATCCGGCTGAACAAAACGTGCATTTATCTAACCGGTTCGTTTTCTACAGACCTTATTTCGAGCTATTTTCCAAAATCCTCTGGAGAAATCCCATTGCTTTTGTGTCGAGGGAATCCGAGCGCAGCTTACTTCCGGGTTTTAGGACGCGTCACTGCACCACTTGCATAGACCTCACAGCGGGCGGAACTTGTCATAAAGTCCGCGAAAATAAAGCCCACCCATTTAGAGCGAAGATATGATTGGTCAATTGTACTGTCATTTGACATTACTCTCTCGTTGAGTTACTATAGCGGGCCCTCTGTGAATGTAGAGGGGACCAACAAGCACTCCCGTCTTCACATAACTCGCAGAGACGGCATTTAACCCTTCACATTCCAACAGAAACTGAACAGGCAGATTTGAAGGATTTATTTCTTTGAAATATTATTTTATATACAATTAAATCAAGTTATTTTGGTAAAACTAATAAAAAATGTAACAACAAAAACATATTAAAAAAAATATTAAAAATAAAATTTAATTTTTTTAATGTTTTCAAATATAATTTTTTAGAATATCTTAGGCCCTCATAGAGGGCCTAGAGGGCCCTGAAGGTTCGCCACTGCTGTAATGGTGTCTTTGCAGGTCTCACTAAAAAATCTATTAGAAAGCTGCAGCTGATTCAGAACGAGCTACGGGTGGTAGTGTTAGTCCTCCAGCATTTCATGCCCCTAATTCAAGGGAGACATGTATTGGTCAGGAGCGACAACAGCACCACAGTGGCTTATATCATCAGGCAAGGCGGAGTCCGCTCCGCCGCCTTATTGGCCACAGCGGAGAGGCTGTGGTTATGGGCTTCAGAGGTGGTTTTATCTCTGAGAGTCCTCCATATCCCGGGACTGGAGAACAGGGGGGCCGACCTCATGTTGAGGGGCGGCCCCCTGCCAGGCGAATGGACGCTTCACCCAGAGATGGTGAAGCAGATCTAGGCCCAGTTCGGGAGAGCGGAAGTGGATCTGTTCACCAGCCGGCGCAACAGCCACTGTGCCCTGTGGTTTTCCATGGCCCTGAGCGACGACCCGCCTTTAGGGGTGGACGCGTTTGCACACGAGCCATACCCAAGGAAGCTGCTATACGCCTTTCCACCGCTGCGTCTCATTCTCCCTCTCCTGGGGAGAGTGAGGCGAGAACGTCTGGCAGTCATTCTGGTTGTGCCGGATCGCGTCGGGGCACCGTGGTACTCAGAGATGACACAGATGAAGGTGGGCCAGCCCTGGGCGATTCCCCAGTTCTGGGGGGCGATATCTCAAGAGGCAGGTGCAATTGGTGTTACGGTGTGTGTGGGAAGTAGGACCCAAATGCAGATTATAGTGACAAAAATGACTCCTTTATTTCAAGGCTACATAATCACAAAGACAGAACAGAACACTCACCGCAGACCAGGTCATGACACAAGACGAACCGACAAAGACAGACAGAAAAACCAGAACTTAAATACACACAAGACTAATCACACAAACAAGACACAGGTGAGGAGGGAGGAGAAAACACAGGGACACCAGGTGAACACAATCGGGTAAATTAGACACACCAGGGAAACTGACAGGGAATCACAGACAGATAACAGGCAGGAAACGGGGGGTGAACACTTTACAAAATAAAACAGGAAACTAAAGACAGAAAAAGACAAGACAAAACACAACACGGACAGATCGTGACAGAACCCCCCCCTCAAGGGACGGATCCCAGACGTCCCTAAACCCCAAAAACAAAAATCCCACACAGTCCAGCAGGGTGGGTGGAGGGGGTCCGGAGGAGGGACGTATCCCTAGGCCACCAGGGTGGGTGGAGGGGGTCCGGAGGACGGGACTAAGCTGACCGCCCAGGGGCACAGCAGAGGACCAGGAAGGGGGCCCGGGGCAAGGCAGAGTTCAAGGTGGGGGTCTCGGGCGGACGGCCCGGGGGCAAGGCAGAGTCCATGGTGGGGAACTCGGGCGGACGACCCGGGGGCAAGGCAGAGTCCAAGGTGGGGGGTCTCGGGCGGACGGCCCGGGGGCAAGGCAGAGTCCATGGTGGGGAACTCGGGCGGACGACCCGGGGGCAAGGCAGAGTCCAAGGTGGGGAACTCGGGCGGACGGCCCGGGGGCAAGGCAGAGTCCATGGTGGGGAACTCGGGCGGACGGCCCGGGGGCAAGGCAGAGTCCATGGTGGGGAACTCGGGCGGACGACCCGGGGGGCAAGGCAGAGTCCAAGGTGGGGGTCTCGGGCGGACGGCCCGGGGGCAAGGCAGAGTCCATGGTGGGGAACTCGGGCGGACGACCCGGGGGCAAGGCAGAGTCCAAGGTGGGGAACTCGGGCGGACGGCCCGGGGCAAGGCAGAGTCCATGGTGGGGAACTCGGGCGGACGACCCGGGGGCAAGGCAGAGTCCATGGTGGGGAACTCGGGCGGACGACCCGGGGGCAAGGCAGAGTCCAAGGTGGGGGGTCTCGGGCGGACGGCCCGGGGGCAAGGCAGAGTCCATAGTGGGGCGAAGGCCACAGCGGGCGAACTCAGGGGGCCGAGCATGAGGGCGAAGACCAGACAACTCCGGAGGCCGGGCAGGACCCGGTGTCGGCCGGACAGGAACCGGAGCCGGCGGGACAGGCTTCGGCAGGATCCCCCACGGAAGAGGACCAGGAGTTGGCAGGACCCCCAGCAGGAGAGTGGACGACGGGACCTCCAACGAGACAGGACAAAGGGTTGGCAGGACCCCCGGCAGGGGAGTAGACGACGGGACCTCCAACGAGACAGGACAAAGGGTTGGCAGGACCCCCGGCAGGAGAGTAGTCGGCGGGGCCTCCAACGGGACAGGACACAGGGTTGGCAGGACCCCCGGCAGGAGAGTAGTCGGCGGGGCCTCCAACAGCACAGGACATAGGATTGGCAGGACCCCCGGCAGGAGAGTAGACGGCGGGACCTCCAACGGCACAGGACATAGGGTTGGCAGGACCCCCGGCAGGAGCGTAGTCGGCGGAACCTCCAACGGGACAGGACATGGGGTTGGCAGGACCCCCGGCAGGAGAGTAGTCGGCGGGGCCTCCAACGGGACAGGACAAAGGGTTGGCAGGACCCCCGGCAGGAGACTAGTCTGCGGGACCTCCAACTGGACAAGACATGGGGTTGGCAGGACCCCCGGCAGAGGGCTAGTCTGCGGGACCTCCAACTGGACAGGACATGGGGTTGGCAGGACCCCCGGCAGGAGACTAGTCTGCGGGACCTCCAACTGGACAAGACATGGGGTTGGCAGGACCCCCGGCAGAGGGCTAGTCTGCGGGACCTCCAACTGGACAGGACATGGGGTTGGCAGGACCCCCAGCGGAACCTCCAACGGTACAGGACATGGGGTTGGCAGGACCCCCGGCAGAAGACTAGTCTGCGGGACCTCCAACTGGACATGAGTAGGGGGTTGAGTGGGGACTCGAGAGAGGGCTTGAGAGGGAACTTGAGAGGAAACTGGAGAGTGGACTCGAGAAGGAACTCGAGAGTTGACTCGAGAGGTAACTCGAGAGGGGACCTGAGAGGGGACTTGAGAGGGAACTCGAGAGAAGACCTGAGGGGAAACTTGAGAGGTGACTCGAGAGAACACTGGAGAGTTGACTTGGGAGGTGACTCGAGAGGACACTGGAGAGTTGACTTGAGAAGGAACTCGAGAGGTGACTCGAGAGGTAACTCGAGAGGGGACCTGAGAGGGGACTTGAGAGGGAACTCGAGAGGAGACCTGAGGGGAAACTTGAGAGGTGACTCGAGAGGACACTGGAGAGTTGACTTGAGAGGGGACACGAGAAAAGACTCGAGAGGGGACCTGAGAGGGGACTTGAGAGGGAACTCGAGAGGAGACCTGAGGGGAAACTAGAGAGGTGACTCGAGAGGACACTGGAGAGTTGACTTGGGAGGTGACTCGAGAGGACACTGGAGAGTTGACTTGAGAGGTGACTCGAGAAGGAACTCGAGAGGTGACTCGAGAGGTAACTCGAGAGGGGACCTGAGAGGGGACCTGAGAGGGAACTCGAGAGGAGACCTGAGGGGAAACTTGAGAGGGGACTCGGGTAGGAACTTGAGAGGTGACTTGAGAGGGGACTCGAGAAGAGACCTGAGGGGAAACTTGAGAGGTGACTCGAGAGGACACTGGAGAGTTGACTTGAGAGGGGACTTGAGAAGGGACTGGAGAGGGGACTCGAGAAGGAACTCGAGAGGTAACTCGAGAAGGAACTCGAGAGGTGACTCGAGAGGTAACTCGAGAGGGGACCTGAGAGGGGACTTGAGAGGGAACTCGAGAGGAGACCTGAGGGGAAACTTGAGAGGTGACTCGAGAGGACACTGGAGAGTTGACTTGAGAGGTAACTCGAGAGGGGACCTGAGAGGGGACTTGAGAAGTGTCTGGAGGGGAAACTTGAGAGAGTTGGTTCGCCAACAGAACACGGGGTGCTGGAGTCGGCCGGTACGCCGACAGGACACGAGGAGCTGGCGTTGGCTGGGGAGCCAACAAGAGACGAGGTGCTGGAGTCGGCCGGTACGCCGACAGGACACGGGGAGCTGGAGTTGGCTGGGGAGCCAACAGGACACGAGGAGCTGGTGTTGGCTGGGGAGCCAACAAGAGACGAGGTGCTGGAGTCGGCCGGTACGCCGACAGGACACGGGGAGCTGGTGTTGGCTGGGGAGCCAACAAGAGACGAGGTGCTGGAGTCGGCCGGTATGCCGACAGGACTCGGGGAGCTGGCGTTGGCCGGTAAGCCAGTCCTGGAGCCGAAACTGGAGTCGCGACCAGGGGTACTGGAGCCGGTACTGGAGCCAGAATCATGGCTGCTGGGGCCGGAACTGTAACCGGATCCATGGCTGCTAGGGCTCGGGCTAACCTGGCCTTGCGACGACTCCTTTTAGCAGCCGCCTGAATACTCCGTGGACCTCCATAAGCCAGACGAGTACCCGAGAACGGATCCTGGACAGGAGCAGGAAATGGGGAAGAAGCCGGGGCTGACTCCAGACGGAACCCACCAAGGCGTATGGTGCCAGGTTGGGAATCGGGAGGTAGGGAGCTAGCATGCCTGGGGCTAGCAGGCCGGGAATCACACACCGGGAGGATCTTTGAAATCCAGCCAGGTAAGAACTTCACCAAACCTGGTTTCTCTCTAGCCATTTGGCGCGCCTCCGACAACACAGCCTCTCGCTGCTGAACTCCGGGTGCTCTCTTCCATCGATCCGAGCAGTTAGCCAAAAAAAAGGAAAAATTCAATAATTCCAGCTCGAACGGATCTGCTGGGCCCATTTCTGGTCGGTTCGTAATGTTACGGTGTGTGTGGGAAGTAGGACCCAAATGCAGATTATAGTGACAAAAATGACTCCTTTATTTCAAGGCTACATAATCACAAAGACAGAACAGAACACTCACCGCAGACCAGGTCATGACACAAGACGAACCGACAAAGACAGACAGAAAAACCAGAACTTAAATACACACAAGACTAATCACACAAACAAGACACAGGTGAGGAGGGAGGAGAAAACACAGGGACACCAGGTGAACACAATCGGGTAAATTAGACACACCAGGGAAACTGACAGGGAATCACAGACAGATAACAGGCAGGAAACGGGGGGTGAACACTTTACAAAATAAAACAGGAAACTAAAGACAGAAAAAGACAAGACAAAACACAACACGGACAGATCGTGACAATTGGGGCGTTACCCACTCTGGGCCATCCTCTCCAGGCTTGGCTCCTGAGAGGGACAGGCTGAGACAGGGTGGATTGTCTGATAGCGTTATTCAGTCTATCCAGGCAGCTAGAGCTGGATCCACCACAGCTTGTTACAGGCCGAAGTGGCTGGGATTCCAGCGATGGTGTGAGGAGCGGAAAATAGAACCCCTATCTTGTGAGTTGGGCTCTATTTTGTCCTTTTTACAGTTATTGGTGGACAGAGGACTTGCTCATTCTACTGTAAAGTGTATGCAGCAGCCATCTCGTCCTGTCATGAGGGATTCAACGGCAGGTCAACCTTTTCTCATCCTCTGATGTTGCGGTTTTTACAGGGGCGCAGGAGGCTGCGCCCAGTAGTGCGCGCCTCCACCCCACAGTGGTGCTCGAGGCTCTGATCACAGAACCATTTGAGCCTCTGGAGCTCTCCTCCCTGAAAGCACTGTCGTGGAAGACAGCTTTGCTACTAGCCTTAACGTCAGCCAAAAGAGTGTCCGAGTTAACCGCTCTGTCGGTGCACCCGAGCTGTTTACTGATTCGGGTTGACCGGGGCGGGGCGAAACTCAGACCGAACCCCTCCTTTGTGCCCAAGAGCCTAAGGAGTGCGTTCAGGTCGAGGGCTATTCAGTTGGGGGGGATTTAGTCTTCCAGGGAAGCTAAATTACAGCTCCTCTGCCCGGTGCGCGCATTAGCATGTTATGTAGAGCGCACAGCTACCCTGAGACGCCCTGAACAGCTGCTTGTGTGCTTCGGGGGCGGGGTGACTGGAAAAGCTCTGTCCAAGAAACGTCTGGCAGGCTGCCTTTGCGGAGGCATTACACACGCCTACGAGCAGGCAGGGAGAGCCTGTCTCACGGGGGTCCGTGTGCACTCCACACGAGCTGTGGCTGCATCAACAGCTTTATTCAACGGTGTGAGTGTGGAGGACATATGCACGGCGGCGTCTTGGTCAACGCCAGGTCCCTTCATAAAGTTTTATCTCTTGGATATGTCTGGCTCTTTCTCAGCGTCTGTGCTTGCTGGGGCAACACAGGACAGGTGAGGGGGGGGGGGGGGGTCAGTGGGCATCTGACCCCCTCCCCGGGCGTAAATGCATTTACGTTTCTCCGGACTCCTGGAGGGTCGCGGGGTGACGTAATGCGCTTTGGGCTCTTACAGGGCTAAAGGGCTCCCCTCGCCTGCCTGGGGGCAGGAGGGGGAGAGTCCTCCATACTATAGTCCGTACACACTCTGCACGGGGTCAGTGTCTGAGTGTGGGGACATAGGGGGCACTTGCCCTCTCCCTGTGCTCTTTAGGGACTCAGGAGAGAGGGTGCATAGTGAACCCATACAGCCGTGGACTTTCCCTATCTGCCTATAAGCGGACCAAGCGGCAAACTTTGGGCCACTTACGGGATGCGAATCAGGAAGTGCCTCAAACTGCAGTTCATCTAGTGGCCAGTAGGAGCAGTCTGCAGAAGGGAGCAATTTCCATAGACCCCAATGTTAAAATGCCCAACTTTACGGCAGAAATAAACATGTTTACATTGTGGTTTCAAAACATTTTATTCTCAGTATACTTAGATTCCCCCTTCCTGTCTATGGATCCTGGAGTGAATTTTTTCTCAACTCATCTGTTTAATTAATATTAAGCCTTAAAGTTATGCATATATTAGGGCGTGGTCACATTGAGTGACAGCTCTGTCAAGTGACTGCTGCTGCTAGCTTCTTGTCTCTCTGCTAGCTGCTCCGTGAAGCTAGCTACAGGGACTCTGCCTGCTCAGTTCATCCAGGGAACACAACTTGAAGCCGGCCGTGCTTGTTTGTTCTTCATGCTTATATATCGGACTATTGTGACTCGCTCTGCGGTTAAAACAGACGGTGCATGAATGCGGTTTTGCGATAAGTGAAATTCCAGTACTTTAATATACATAAATATGTATTTATGTGTTAATGATTTGAATCAGCTACGTAATGAATGTTAAGGCTTGGGTTAGCGTGTAAGCGAGTGGTAGCTACATCGGTACTAACGATGCTAATCGTAGCCTCCAAGTTAAAATCATAGACTATATATATAAAGGTTAAAACGAAATAGACAAGTGTTAAGCATTAACTGGGATAATACTGTAGTAGAACAAACGTCTTCTGATTGAGGTTGATAAAATAAGGTCATCCTTGTAACTTAGAGAGATATTATTATGTAGGTAGGAACTGTATGTATCGCTAAGGTTAATTTAAATTGGCTATGCTCAAGTATGTAGACAAGCTAACGTCGAAGTAGTGTATGTGAAATCAACCTCACAATAAGATGTGTGTATATTACAAATAATGTCATATTTTCTAATGATAGTTAGATATTACAATATGGTTGGTTGAGCTGGAGTTCATTTTCGAGCTTACACGTTAACGTCACAGTCATCTGAAGAACGAACACAAACCTTGTTGTTTTTATTAATTGCATTACCAAATTGATATCAAATAAACAGTAAGCATTGGTAACACAACTTCCAAAGTTACAGTAAAATAAAAAGGACCCTGACTCGGACAAGACACAATCCAACATGTTCAACAGAAGAGAATCAGTTATATTGTTTGTACACATGGTACTTTACATATATATATATATATATATATATATATATATATCTGTTTGTTTAAGGTGTCCAGGTGATGCAGACAGGCTGGACCAGAGAGTGAGAGACAGAACTGGACTCCTCACAGCAGTGAACTTCAGCTCAGGTACAAAGACTCTATTTTTCATACTGTACAAAGAATCAAGAAAGATATTGGTTTAAATGAATGAAGTATTGACTTTAATACACTGATATGTATTCCATTAAACAATAACAAATACTAGATCACCTACACATCAGTTAAGTTGAGGGGTTTTTCCATGCAAAAAGTTACATTTAGATATTTAGCAATATGGTTTTGTCAGCTTTCTAATGTAATGTATTGAAGGCAAGGATATTTAAGACATAGTGAGAACTGCTACTATTTATCTCTCAATATTGTCTGTAAAAACATGGTAATAGTTATTCTTTCAGTGAGACAACAGAGCAAGCTTCTACAGTTGCACTACGATTTGATAACAGTTAAATATTATTTTGATAATAACATATTTCAATGTTGATGAACTTCATACTGTTCATTCATAATCTGATTGTCTTTGTAGCTCACTGTTGAAATAAAAAAAAAAACATTACAATTACAAAATAATTATATCTACAGCCCCTAAACACACAAACACCGCTTTCATAAATAACACACTTGTTCTGCAATAATATGTTTTATGTGTCCTGTATTTTTTGTTAGGAAAGGACATGCCTGAAAGACACGACATTTTCTCCTTCTCTGAGGGTCAAGAAGAACATCCAAGAGGAACATTAAAAGCTGATGCTATGAGATTTTAAGACCAGTACAGGACATTCACTAAGAAACTACTTTTATTGTGAAAACAGTCAGCTGATCGAATGTAGCTATTTCCACATCTACACTCCATCAGCTGATTATTTCTATTTGTCTCACTTTATGAGCTTCACATCACTTGTGCCTTGTACCGCAGAGTTTGCAACGTCACAAATAAATGGGGCCAATCTTCAGTCAGATGTGAATGTGTAATCTAACATTTTCAGTAAGAATAATGGAGGAGGCCTCACAGGTAAGAGCACTAACTAGCTACCATCACATGTACCTTAGCTTGACTTAAATGTATTAAACGTGTAATTAAGTGATATCAAAATATAAATAACTAATGTCATGCAAACATATTAATATTAATATCCGCCACTTTGCCCTTATTTGGAGCAGGCGGGAGTTGAACTCTGACGTCACTGTCGAGCCGTTAGTGGCCGCCTCCGCCTACTAAGGGCTTCTCGGCAACTCTGCAGAATCCTATGGGTGACGTCACGGACCCTACGTCCATTTATATATACAGTCTATGAAGCGGACGCAGGGGAGCCCTCAGCACTGTTTTCGAGCACACTTTTTTGCGAGGCAAGCGCGTCAGGGTGTGCTCTATCGGCCACAGGCTGAACTTCTCCACGGTTACAACCAAGGGAGAGGTGAGTGAGGCGCAGCAGCTGCTAAAGCCGGTCAGGGACAGTGAGGTGGAACGGTGTGCCGGACGACAGTGCGTGCATACATCGGTGCTCTGTGAGAGATATAACGCCGAGTTACGTATTGTTATATTAGCACAGGCGGAGCCCTCTACCCTGGGGCACTGTCTGTCCTATACCACTCGCTGAATAGTGGTGAAGGATGATGGTCAGGAGGCGGGGCCTCCTTTTATACAGAAGTGAGATGCGCACGCATTCAGGTAGGCCCGCCCCGGGGCCGGCTACGTCTATAGAAATCTCAGTAGGTGAATGCTTGCATGATAAGGTAGTACCCATACAGTCCAGTAGAGGGCTCCGCCTGTGCTAATATAACAAGGGTTACAATACGTAACCCGGCGTTTCTTACGTTGGTAATGATTGTATACAAGCAAGGGTGTGCAATAAACGGATACCATCATTCAGCCGGGGACCATACAATTATTACAGTGAATGTTATTCGAACCATTAGCTGTTGTTCATAGTAGGTTGGCATATTACACTGAACTAGCAAACGTAGGTTAGCAAATTAATCTAGCTGGCAAGCTAACGACCCTAAAACAACTAGGTTTCTCTAATATTTTGTGATTTGCATTTGATTTCGTCCAGCCAGATCAGGAAACTCCTGGCGTATCTGGCGGACAACACATGACGAGATGACCACACGTCCTGCCTCGTCCTAAGAAGCCCCAGCACCAGCTTACAAAGCTGCGATAGGTGAGATGCCCGAAAACGCCTATAAGGGGAGGAATGGATGATATACCGTGTATATATGTATATTTAGGGCTGTTAGTCGATTAAAATATTTAATCGCGATAAATCGCATGATTGTCCATACCTACTCGCGATTAATCGCACATTTTCTATCTGTTCTAAATGTACCTTAGAGGGATATTTTTCAAGTTTTTAATACTCTTATCAACATATGAGTGGACAAATATGCTTTATGCAAATGTTTGTTTATTATCATTTGAACAATGACAAATATTCTCATGGAGCTATGTGCAACTCAAGGCATATGCTCGAACGGGAGCTGCCTGGACGCTGCCTGGACGCTGCAATCACGTGTGCTGACTTTTCGTACAATGTCCCACTACCTGCATAGTCAAGTCAAGTGCTCGGCGCAGTTGTCGGTGAAATGTCGCTCCTCTGTTTTCATTGAAACAGCTCCTTATATCCTTTTGTGCAGCTAGCTAGCAACAGATGCTAACAACGACAATACACGTAAGGTGTGTGTGTTCTCTCTCTCTCGCTCGCACCACACATACACACACCCTCCCGGGCCTGCCGGTGAGCAAGGAAGTGTGGTCTGCCGCAAGCGGACGGCAGGAGCGGGGCTGTCCGCATCAGCTTGTAGATGGTATTTAAACTCGATGCGCTCTGAAACTACAGGGCGGCCGAGGGCAAAAAATACACATGCGTTAATCGCGTTAAAATAATTAGTGGCGTTAATTTTTTTAATTTAACTTGACAGCCCTTTTGTTCATTTTGTACATTTCTAAAAATAAAGTTTGATGGAAATACTTAGTAGCCTTTCTTCCCTGAATGATTTGCTCCTATCATTCATATATAGCAAACCATGATTTGATTTTTCATCAAACACAGTAGTAGATTATTGCAGGTAAAAAATAACTAACTCTTCTTATCTTCCGTTCTACGCCTCAAAGGTCTATAATCGAATCTGTACATGTTATGGAGGTTCTGCAGGGTGTGGGGTATGTATGGTGTATATCTTGGCATATAATGTTGTGTGCTACTGTTGATGTTTTCAGCTAGCTGGCTACATAATGTTGTAACTGTCAGCTGGGCTACCTTTCTAATTTCTTTGCAACAGACGTTTTCCACTTCGGTAGGCATCATGGTGCAGTTTCCACAAGGGCACCTAAATAACAACAGTTGTAGGTACAGTTCGGTTAGTCAGTGTATAACATATACGGCTGTACCGACGCCATCGTAAGACTGATGTTCCGCTCAGAGTGAGCCGAAAAAAGCACTGTTAGACATGGGCGGAGCCTCTCTGGTGGTTGACTAATCAGAACAGAGTGGCCGAGCTGACCAATCGGATCACACTGGGCTCACAGGGAGGGGGGGGAGGGGGGGCAGGAGCTCCAACAAGCCGTTTAGGACAGAGAGTGAATACACAGACTATACAGAGATGCTGTATGAGAAACCAATGTGAGTTTGGAAAATTGCACAATTTAAATCTATTTTAGTATACCTAAACAATGGAATTATGATCAGTAGAAATGGCCATGACATGGGACATTTAAACTCCGCACACACTGAGTTGATCTCTTATCCTGGAACCTAACCTGCTCCGGAGCAGGTTTGCTGTTCAGCATAAGTTACCATGGAGATCTACCCCGGTAAGAAGGGACCCAGCGTCGTAGGATCGGAAACCCAGAGTTAACGCTGAAAATCCGGCTTCGTAGTAAACGCCACTGGTCCTTCAGCTTTAGTTTAATAAAGCTTGTATAAACCTGCCACAATTGTTTTCTTCATTTGGATTCACCCTGCTCCACTTCCCACCATAACATTCACAGAGTGTTATTCACCTTCTGTCAAATCTCCTGTGTCACTTCTGGTTGCAAACAAACAGGACACCCACAGCACAGCTGTTGCCTGTTGTAGTAAACATCTTTTTTCCTGTACAAGGATTATATATAAGGAGGCATACAATTCAACTACAGGGGGATGATGGTATCTGTCTTAAAGCAGGTAGGGACCCTCCTGTCAGTGATGACATCATCTAGCTGGTTTCTACAGATTCTTACAGGATCAGAGATGTTCTCAAGCCAAGCAGCGTTTGACATTCATATTCCTTATTGCTTTGGACAAGGAGAAATTCCACTTTCAAAAATTATTTATAAAGGTCCTTTTATGCTTTTAGCTGTTTTCCCTTCCCTGTAGTATGTGTTTGTGCATGTAAATTGTCTGCAAAGGCTAAAATCCCTGTGTTCCCTTCAGAGGGAGTTCCTCAGGCAGTCTTTTTCAGTGGAGTTTGGTTCACCTCGTCTGACAGGGTGGTCAAAATATGTTGTTGGCAGTCTTCTCCAGATGTTCTGCATGCAATCCTATTTGATCTTCCTTTTCCAACGTTGATTAGTGTATTACTCTCATGAGAAATACGAATTGCAGTAACAAAAGTGCCCCACCTGAATGTGCTGCTTTCAACACGGTGAGGATAAAACAGGAAACATCTATGGTGACAGAATTTCGAACCGATAATTCCGTAATATTTTACCTTGGGGTTCCACGTGTCCAAAATAAATTGAATACCAGTAAAGCATTTCAAGTAAAACAGAGGCTCGCTGCATCTTCACCTAGCCAGATAAATAAAAGTAAGGAGCAGTGACAGGCAGGATAACTCGCATAACTTTGATCATGCATTATGAATTCTGGATGTTTTATTCATGCGGGCGGAGAAGCACAGCTCGAGGATGTGGCCTTTTCCCCCTCTCCCTGCTGCTCGATCCTACATGAGGTAATACAGCCTTGTTTTCTCTCCACTGCTTCATCTCCATCTGCAGATCAGAGCACCTCCCCCTGAGACCCCACGCTCTCCACCTATCCACCAATCCGGCCTGCGCGAAGGCTAAGAAAAAGATTCATTGCAGAGGAGGAACTGTTGGTGAGGCAGCAGACCCTCTACAACAGATTATTTATTCCACTGTGATGTGTCTTGAGTCAGCTGAGGAAATCCGCTCGGGATTCAGGTGATCAGAAAGAAAAAGGCTTGTTTTTGGGTTTGATCAATGCACTTTTTATAGTGAGAAACTCGGGCAAAACAAATAAGTTACAGCTTTAGTCAGGGCATGAATTGGACTTTAGAAGCATACTGGTCAATGCAGAACATTTATTTTGAGAAGGGTAGGCTTGCAATTTGAATTGTTTTTGTAGACTTTTACTGTATTCTAGATTTTCTTTTCTACGTCACAGGGTTTTTAAACACCAGTATAAAAAACTAATGGTTTTATATACCTATATCCATTGTTTTCTGCATTTGGATTCACGCAGCTTTACTCCCCACCGCAACTTTCACAGTCTCTTGATAACAGTTAATTGGAACCTGTTTGGATGCCAAAAAAAGTACCTATAAAAGTCCACTTTCCTCAAGGAAATGAAATCTGATGCTATCAAATTTAAAATGAAATGGTGGAAGACAATAAGCGTCTTTGTTTGTCTACGGGCCCACAGCTTGTCAGATATGTGATGGAGAGGCACATCTAAAGCTTAATAATAACTGTAATCTAGGGCCACAACAACCATTTGGCCTTATTTGCTATTCACTGTAGTGGCACTTCCCTGCAATCTATCTTACAGAATGATTTTCCTGTCTAAGGTTTAAAGAGCTTTAAACGCCACGGCTTTTTTAATGTTTTCACAATCAAATAAAACCACACCAATAAGGAGAGTTGTGGCTGTGATGAATGTTTTTGGATCGCAGGGAGAGTGTCTTCTATGAATTAGTAAATGGACATGTTTTATACACCAGTCATATCATGTCAATTGAGGTATAATCAGTATTAGACTTTTATTTAGAGCGGACATATTATGCTCTTTTTCAGACTGATATCCGTATTTAGTGTCTCTACTGGGACATGTCTCCATGCTTTAATGTTCAAAAAGCTCTTTATTTGTCTCATACTGCCTCTGCTGCAGCACCTCTTTTCACCCTCTGTCTGAAACCAGAGCCCAGTCTGCTCTGATTGGTTAGCTGGCCGGCTCTGTTGTGATTGGTCAACCTCTTAGAGATGACCACGTACAATGGGTTGGAGCACTAGCCAAAGAAGCATGAGTTTTACGTAGTGATGTCATTATGTTACAATAGTAAACAGTCCAATAGAGGCATTTCAGGGAGTGGGGGGTGGGGGGAGTGTGGAAGAACCCCCTGTTCCCTGTGACCCTTGCTCTCTATTACAGTTAATTCAGTGTACAATGTAGAAACGGCATTTGCACTTCAGTGGTTTCCTGTTCAGAAATTACAACATTTTACCTCGTCCTGAACGCCGCTATGTTGGATCCCCTCCAAGGCAATGTAAAAAATAAATGACTTGGATATAACTGCAGTCAGGGCCGGTCTTTGGCATAGGCGGTCGCCTAGGGTGCTAGCTCTGGGAGGGAACAAAAACATGACTGACTGCAGGTCTATAAGTCAGACCATAGCCCATATTAAATTACTGGAGTGAATGTATTAAAGCCCAATACGACGGACGGATGGAACGGATGGATAGATATTCTTTATTGATCCCAAACTGGGAAATTATTTTATAACAGCAGCAGCAAGTTATCAAACAGAAAATAATATAATATAATAAATTAATCAAAGTACTAAACTGATTTAGGAAAAATTAGCAAACATAAGTGTTGGTAGTTTATTTTATTTTGATGCAATGAGTGAGAGGGTGAAGACGTCCAAATTCACCACATGCATGGTTTTTGAAGGACAATAACTGGGTAGACAATGGTTGAGTTGAAACAATAGGTGTAGAGTTCTGTGTGAGGCGGCGGTTTTGAAGAGAGTGACTGCTCTGGCAGCAATGATTTCCTGTATCAGTCATGGAGAGACGAGTGGAGAGACAGCCAGCTCTCCCTCTAACAGACTGAGTCAACTCTGTGTGTCCAGTAGCTGGTGGAGCGGCTGGTAAGGTTAATCCATAGTGGATCCAACAGTCTATTCAGCGTCCACCACGACTTGAAATGTGTCTACTTGGAAGCTATCTACAGATCCAGACTTCTTAATCAGTTCAATAAGTCTGACCATGCATTTTCTTTGTTCAGTTGCAGCAAATGTACATATTTTGTAAGACGCTGCTCAAACAAGATACAGCTCCAGAACAGGTTACACAGGAGCTATTCAAATAAATCACTCCCTGACTAAATTGACACCAACCAGGATTGGGAGGGGTACTTTAAAAATGTATTCCATTACAATAACTAGTAACCTGTAAAAAACTTAATCTGAGAATTAACATATAAAAGTAATGTAACCTGATGACTTTACATTACGTTTGGATGACCTCAATATCAATGCAAATAAATACAAGAGAAAAATGATTTCAATAATATGTTTTTACTTAAGTGTATTATGTAAAACAGCAGAACAATGTGACCTTAGAAAAGAAAGCAAGATATTTAGGATAAAAATGTATTGTATTGGTAGTAAAGCCTACCTCAGCATATTCAGGCAGTAGCCTATACAACAACACTCACCCCTAATTTCCGCTCGGTCCGTCTGTGCTGCGACACGGCCACTCTCGTCAATGTGTGCTATTCCACCACACGCGGCGCGTTACGACCCAGAAGCTTCTCTAAAATTAGGATGAATCCTATTTTTTACCCGACGCAGCCGTAAGGTAATGTCGGGCAGGCAAGCAGTGGAACGTTCAGAGCATATATAGCATATATATATATATATATATATATGCTATATGCTCTGAATGCTATATACGCTCTGAACGTGTATATATATATATATACACATACACTAATGCTGTCAAAATTATCGCGTTAACGGCGGTAATGAATTTTTTGAATTAATTGCGTTAAAATATTTAACACATTTAACGCATGTGCAGAATGGCCTGCCCCATACATCTCACCAGTGGCAGCGCCAGGGTATGGCTGGGGTAGGCTACACCCATACCAATAAATGGCTTAGCCCCACCATGAAAAATGATGTTAAAGTAAGCCAAATAAAGTCCGCCAACTCGCGCCGATAATTGCACAGACAGTAAGATTGATTTCAGCAGCCACTTGTCTGGAAATACCGAAGACCAGAAACGGTTTTGAAAACTTTTGTCACGTAGTGATCGTCTTCTCAATAGAACATCTTTGATAATGTATTCTGGCCAATCAGAATCAAGATAACGGCGTGGTGTTGTTGCAGGAAGTCCCGACGGAGAATACTTTTGCTGTAGTACACAAGCCCCCAGGAAGTGCGCCGGAGTCTGATGAGAATATTCGTGCTGGTCAAACGGCGGTACTACACTTCCTTTAGGTTGCTGGGCCTGGAAACACTTTTTCCCATTGACTTACATTGGGAAAGAGTGGTCTGTAACTCGTTGGATAATTTTTATAAATAAACTACCCAGTATGAACGTTTGTATAGCCCTTATTAAAAACATTTGTTCCTCAAGTTGTAAAAATGTGCTAATAACGTTATTCTGAAAGTTATTTCCCTCGGCATTATGAACGCGCATCTAACCCACGGGACCGCGCCGCCCGGCACGTTCATGTTACGTGTTCAGTAACTTACAAGTACTACATGAGTTTCTCTTTACCCATGGATGCACAATAACAACGGACCATATCGCCTTACTGCCAGCCCACGGAGCTGTAATAATGGATATATTGCACATGTTTGCTGTAATTCATCATTTGTAAAATATTATACTACATGGGCTGTATGATGTAAACCTTGTACCGTAAATGTTGTATTAAATAAAGTTAATATTACCGACGTAGATGAACGTTCCTGTAGCTTCTTATTGCACTTGCAATTGTTTTAGTTACTTGTGGGCTACTTAACATGAATAATCACAGTTACTATCCTTTTACTCCATCACATTTCAAAAAGAAATAGGCTATTGTTATTTTAACTCCACCACAGTCATCCATCAGCTTTACTTTTTAGATAAAGTTTAACTCACAATTGATCATAACAGGCTTCAACAAATACATTTTTATATATTACCAAGTGGTTTCATGTACAACCCACACAAGTATCATGCTAAATGAAGCTCTGTTGCTTGGATATCACTAGATCCTGATGTCAGCGTAATATAAAAGTACATAACGATTGATGTGTAACTTAGCATAATTTACTAGCTAGCCGCTAGCTGCTAACTGCCGCTTCGTTAATATAAATCCAGTACCATGCTGTCATGAACGCGCGGTGCTGTTACGTGTACGCAAATTCACATGCTTAATGTGAACGAGCCGGCGTGGTTAAAGTTGCGCATGCTCTATGAGTGCACATACGGGTACTTCTCAGGCATGCCGGGTAATCTGTGACGTTTCGCTCTCTCAAAAGTTGGGCCATTTTGTCATCATGCGCCATTGAGAAACTCTCATAGGAATGAATGAGGCCCCGCCTCCCACGCTGTATCCAGTTCTTATTATACATCCATGGTAGTACAGGGCAGCGCCATATAGACTGAGAGTTACGTCATCTCCGTTCACTCCAATGCACCACTTTTTTACAGCAATGGCGGATCGTGGAGCCTCTCGATCGTTCCCCGGAAGTTAGCGCCAAGACTAGCAGAGCTGTAGAGTTGCAGCATAATAGACCGTTCGTGACGGACTTTTAAAGGTAAGAAGAAGTTAAAAGATTTATATTGTGGATATTATCAGTACATCTGATTCAAATTAACATCTGTATTAAAGGCTGTCAGTGGATTATCCCTAAATTAGTAGATTTAGGGAACGTTTACAGATAACAAATTAAGCTAGGATACCGAATCAAGTTAGCAACATACGTTGAACAGCCTTATAATTGTAATTCCGTTCTCTTAATGTCATTTCGTCCAACGTTGTTGATTTAGAGAAGAGGGGCTTCTAAACGAGATTGTATGCGGGGGTGGAGGGAGTTAAATATTAGATAAATATAACTTTGGTTCATGTAAGAGTGAGTGTTTTTAGCAGAGCCATATTGTGTCCTTGTGATTATGTTGATTATTACCCGTCTGTATAATGTTGCAGCTCAGCTGATTTTGGATTGATGGCAAAGGGAGAGGGACTTAAGTGAGAGTGAAAACACAAGGTAAGTTTAATACTACGGTTTTATATAAGTAAACACCTTATCTTCCCAAGACAATTTCCCATCCAATAGGTGTGCTATATAGGTGTGTATAACCCTTTCTCCTGTGTTACTCCCTCTTTCAGCACAAGAACCAGAGGGGGATTCAATGGAGCCTGAATACCTGCACTGAGACCCTCACCCTGCACCCTGAGTCTCAACTCTGTGTTTTTCAAGCCTTTCCCTGGTTTTTTTGTATTAAACAAAACATTAAGCTTTTCCAATGGTGTGGTTTTCGTTTTGTGAAAAAGTGCAAATGCAGTGTTTGTATATACAGGACTGTCTCAGAAAATTTGAATATTGTGATAAAGTTCTTTATTTTCTGTAATGCAATTAAAAAAACAAAAATGTCATACATTCTGGATTCATTACAAATCAACTGAAATATTGCAAGCCTTTTATTATTTTAATATTGCTGATTATGGCATACAGCTTAAGAAAACTCAAATCAGTCGAAGCTCAGCTGTGGTACGGACGAGACAGGACAGGCAGAGAGAGAAAGTGATGGAAGTCAGGGAGGAACTGCAGGTACAGTCACACAAAAGAATGTAGGCTTAATAACCCCATCTACCTATTTATCTATCCATCTATAACAATAGTCTGCATTTACAATATAAACCAGGGGTACTCACACTTCTTTGTTAAAGGTCCACTTGTGAATTTTATACAAGGTCAATAGTCCGGATCAATGCCAGTAAAGTCCCCCCCCCCCCCCCCCCCCCCCCCCCCCCCCCCACGTGTCACGCTCGCGCACACAAGTAATTCATTCTCACAACGCGTCAGACACAAGAAAATATACATTAAAGGGGACCTATAATGCAAAATGCACTTTGTGATGTCTCTTATACATAAATATGTGTCCCCGATGCGTCAGGAAACTCACGCAGCGTACCCAAATCTTTTAAAAACAGGGGTACAACGAGCGGATACAGATTTGCTGCCGATCTGACGTCAAATCAGCAGGGGACCCTATTGATTATTGAAGTAACCTGTGTTCCTAGTGTCCAGACCTGAGTTTGCTTAAATATATGTGTGTACTTAATTACTTTGTATTAAATAATAGCAGCCTGTATAACAAGAAGCTGGAAATATGATAAGTGTCACAGTCTGCTTTCTCACTCACCTATTTTCTATATTATCATTCCTTAGTCACCTGGTAGTCACACCCTGTCTCTCTCTCTCTCACTCTGTTACACCCATCAGCTCCATTAGTATTTAGGCCCACTTCACTTTCACCTCAGTGCCAGATCGTACTTTGCAGCATGCCAGTCTTTCCCGCATTACTCTTCAGATTGCTCTCCCGGTTTCGACCCTGCCTGTCCCTGACCAGCCTGCCTCGCCTGCTCCCTGACCCGTTCTGTACCTGCGACTCCCGTCCTGCCTTCTCCCGGAACCCTCGCCTGTCCCTGACCAGCCTGCCTCGCCTGCTCCCTGACCCGTTCTGTACCTGCGACTCCCGTCCTGCCTTCTCCCGGAACCCTCGCCTGTCCCCGACCAGCCCTTTGCCTACTATCTGCCGTGTTGTCTCCTACCAGCCTATTGCCTCTAATAAAGCTGGTTACCGACTATCTCTGGTTTCCCGTGTTCTGCATTTTGGTCCTCAGCTCGTTTGTGACAGAACGATCTGGCCAGAAATGGACCAAGCAAACACCGGGTCTCCTAGAGACCGCTTTGAGAGGGTTGAGGATGCCATCCAAAGACAGGAGGTCACAATAGCTACCTTAGCTATCGAGACCCACCAGGCAACCTCAACCCAGGGACAAACGCTGGCTTACCTTACCTCCCAGATGCAACTGATGGCCGCCACCGTACAACAGCTAGCCGCTACCATGGCTGCTACCGTCCCTCCGCCCGCAGCTCCGATGCTCGCTCCAGCCCCTGGGTCGACGGGATACGCTCCGGAGCCTCGTGTGGGAACGCCGGAACGCTACGCTGGTGAGCCGGAGGGATGCAGTCCTTTTCTCACAAACTGTTCCATATTGTTTTCACTGCAGCCACACACCTTCGCCTCCGAGGCGGCTCGTGTAGCTTTCACCGTTAATCATCTGACGGGGAGAGCACCTTTATGGGGAACTGCAGAGTGAGAGCAGCAGACACCAGCCTGCGCCTCTTTTGCTGCATTTTCCGCGGAGATGCGGAAGGTGTTCGGTTCCGTTCGTCTGGGTCCCGACGCTGCTGGAGGTCTGAGTTTGTGCCAGGGTTCCGGCACGGTGGTGGATTACGCTATTGACTTCCGCACCAGCAGCCGTCGCAGCAGCTGGAATGAGCCGGCGCAGTGTGACGCATATCTGAGAGGATTAGCGGATTATATGAGAGATGAGCTGGTTTCCTATGATCTCCCTCCTGGGCCTAAAATCCCGTCAGCTAAGGAGACGGCAGAACTGATTCTTCTCCATGTTTTTCGTATTCACGGACTGGCGACTGATGTGGTTTCCGACCGGGGGCCCCAATTCACCTCTGTGTTTTGGAGGGAGTTTTGTGAACTGATCGGGGCAACAGTCAGTCTCACCTCCGGTTTCCACCCACAGGCCAATGGCCAGGCCGAACGGAAGAATCAGGAGATGGAGACCACTCTCCGCTGCATGGCTTCCGATCATCCCACGACCTGGTCAAAACAACTCCTGTGGGTGGAGTATGCCCACAACACCCTCATCAGTTCCGCTACTGGTCTTTCCCCTTTTCAGTGTGCATACGGTTTTCAACCCCCATTGTTCTCTGCATTGGAGAAGGAGGTTACCTGTCCGTCTGTCCAGGCTTTCATCAGACGTTGTCGGAGGACTTGGAGGCAGGCTCGAACAACTCTGCTTCAGTCTGCTAACCGGTACGCCACATCAGCGAACCGCCGACGCACCAAGGCACCTGTATACCAGGTAGACCAGAGGGTGTGGCTTTCCACTCAGAACATTCCCCTTCGGGTGGAGTCTAAGAAATTAGCGTTCAGGTTTATTGGACCCTTCAGGATTGTCAAGGTCATTAATCCTGCAGCAGTTCGACTAAGTTTGCCCCGGAACATGAAGATCCATCCCACCTTCCACGTTTCTAGGATTAAACCTGTCCGGGAGAGTCCTATGGTTTCCGCCGCCCCTCCACCACCACCCCCTAGGATGATCGATGGGGGCCCTACCTACACCCTTCGTCGGCTACTCCGTTCCCGTCTCAGAGGAAGAGGGGTTCAATATTTGGTGGACTGGGAGGGCTATGGTCCTGAGGAGAGGCAGTGGGTTCCGGCTCGTCATATCCTCAACCCTCAACTCATCCGAGACTTCCACCTGCGTTACCCGAAGCAGCCGTCTAGGACCCACGCTCAACCAGGCGTTAAGCCAGGGAGTACTCGTCCGCTACGGACCAGAGGCTTCGTCGAGGAGGAGGGGGAGGCGTCATCAGGCGAGGAGGACGAGGATTTCCAGGAGGGAGAGGCCGAGAGAGCAGTCTCAGACGAGTACTAACCTTTCCCATACCTCCACCTTCCACCCGGTGTCTGTAGGGTTTTTCTTGAGTCTCCTTTAAAACATTTTTTTGTTTTTTAGACGTCTGGAGCCGTCCATTAAGGGGGGGGTTCTGTCACAGTCTGCTTTCTCACTCACCTATTTTCTGCATTATCATTCCTTAGTCACCTGGTAGTCACACCCTGTCTCTCTCTCTCTCACTCTGTTACACCCATCAGCTCCATTAGTATTTAGGCCCACTTCACTTTCACCTCAGTGCCAGATCGTACTTTGCAGCATGCCAGTCTTTCCCGCATTACTCTTCAGATTGCTCTCCCGGTTTCGACCCTGCCTGTCCCTGACCAGCCTGCCTCGCCTGCTCCCTGACCCGTTCTGTACCTGCGACTCCCGTCCTGCCTTCTCCCGGAACCCTCGCCTGTCCCTGACCAGCCTGCCTCGCCTGCTCCCTGACCCGTTCTGTACCTGCGACTCCCGTCCTGCCTTCTCCCGGAACCCTCGCCTGTCCCCGACCAGCCCTTTGCCTACTATCTGCCGTGTTGTCTCCTACCAGCCTATTGCCTCTAATAAAGCTGGTTACCGACTATCTCTGGTTTCCCGTGTTCTGCATTTTGGTCCTCAGCTCGTTTGTGACAATAAGTGAAACCTTTCTATTAGGAGATGTGAGAGATGGGATGTCCTTGTTTGGACACGGCTCAGGCCTCTGGAATGCTGCATGGTGGAATGTGTGTGTTCATTGTAGTGGCTATATATATGCTGGATATCCTTATTTGCACACAGCTCAAGCCTCTGGAATGCTGCATATGTGTGTGTTCATTGCAGTGGCTATATATATATGCTGTATAATTACTGCTTAACTATACCTGTGTTTGTGTTTTATTGATTTCTCTCTGTTTTATTCTTTCATGTTGTGAGTACTAAATTGCCACAACATTGTGAAGTAGTTGGCTTAAATGTGCTTAATTACTCTGTATGAAGTAAGAGCAGTTTGCATGGCGAGAAACATCCTTATTTAGACACACACACACACACTGTAAGGAGAGGGAGCGAATCAGACCGAGTCAACAACTGCTGACTCATTGCCTAGGGTCCCGCCCAGTGAAACTGGCCAATGGAGAACTACCAGCTCACGGTCTAGGGCTCGCCCAGAAGTGAAATCGCCCATAACAAATAGCTGAGGAGGAGCAACCTACACAACTCCTCCCACATAATTTGTATTTAAGCTGTCCCAATGTTCATAATCGGGGCTCTTTTCCTGACTGGCTGTCGTGGTACGTATATCACACGGTGGTAGGAATTGAGCCCGGAGCGCTCTGTATTTGGTACTGTTGCAGAGTGTTCTGCATTGTTAACTTTTATCATTAAAACAGATTGTTTAATCCTTATCCTGGTGTTTTTGAAATCCTTCCTTTTATGATTTTACCCAAGCTCACTAAACGACACGCGGAGCAGAGGTGGGTTTCAGACCACTCAGACTCCAACAACCCACAGCAAATTGCTATCAGAAACAATGCCTGACGTGTTTTGGACGTAATCTCGTCTTTGGTTACATTAGCAAGCCTCACTAACACTCAGAGCTAACTGAAGAGCACATGTGTTTTAAAAACCAGGAACTCACCTGGTGATAATCCCGCAAGAGAAAAAACATTTGATACTCCATACTGTTTCAGAAATAATCTTTGATGTGGTTTAGAACAGGATGGCGTTTTATGACAGCAGAATTTAACTTTATCTCCGGTAGAATTTTGATCAGGCATTAGCTCCGCCTCCTCTTTTTCTTCAAGCTGTGGAAAATTCTCTAACAGGGCTGCAAAAGAGGGGTATGAGCAGTATGAGGTATGGCTACAATGGGTGAACTGTTTGGTATTTTAAGCAAAAAACTTCACAGACATGCTTTGTATAGGTATGGCCCTAGAATATATTTTTCCAATCCAGCATAATAGGTCCACTTTAATTTATCTTTTATTTATTTATACATAGGGTTCGGTCCGGATTGATTTGCAGTTCGGTCCGGAGTTTGAGAATCCCTGATATAGACAATAGGCATAATTTTAAAACATACATATATTGTAGTTATGATGTCATAATAACATACAATTGTATAAAACACAATTTGCTTACATTTTTGTTCTCTGAGAATCAAACAAAACAGATTTAAATAAAAAAAAAATGAAAACAAACAAGTGAAATGAACTAAATGGCTGAATTGCTTTTAATCACTGGCAGGAGCGACAAGTGAGAAGTAGCGGAGATTGAACAAAGAGAGAGAGTAATGAACAGGAAGAAGACAGAGACTAAATGAGATGGAAGAGAGGGTGCAGGCTATGGAAAGGAGAGAGACATGGAAAATGAATGTTGACAATGTTTTGTGATCATTTTAGCCTCTTCTGCATGTCCAGATCATTAATAGTAACAATCAACTGATTCTTATGCATTACACTTTCAAAAATAATTGATGCTGCAGCCCACTGACATGGTTTGAAATCAATATATTATCCAATTTGTGACCCCCCACAGGACTTAGAAAGCACCTAACTCGATCATGAAAATCCCCAAAATCTCGGGGGGTATACCCCCGAACCCCCCTAGCATGTTTGGACCTCGGTATTTAGGAAATCCTGGATACGGCCCTGATTAGGACCAGTGGGCAGCTACTGTGTAGGGTTCCTATGCCTTGCTCAAGTGCCTTGCTGTACCTTTGCAGTCCCCGGGAAGAGAACTGGCCCCACTTTGAGTACCCGTCCACATCAGCACAGTACTTGGTCTGTTCTTGTTAAGATCACTGTAAAGATCTCGGAAAAAGGTAGGACCCAAATGCAGACTACAAAAAACGGAAAAAGGTCTTGAAACAAAAAGCGAGCTTTATTTAAAAGCTGGTAAACAAAACATGGCATAACTTGAAACGGTAGCACAGAAAACAACAACACAAAAACTGACCGTGAGAAACATGGAGGAAGACCGGAGAGACAAACATGAAGCGTGACGTGAAGGGAGGATAAACAAACAATGAACCGACAGGGGAACACAGGAAGAGACAAGACTAAATACAGGGAGGGGTAATCACGAGACGAGAAACAGCCGGGCAGGGGAGGCAGAAACACAAGGGCAACAGGTGAACACAATTAGACAATCAGACTCACCAGGGAAACTAACGACAGGAAGGAAAACACAGAGGGTCCTTCTCACTTCTCTTCTTTTTCATTTCCTCGCGTCTCGGTCTCACCGGAAGTTGATTTGTCTGCGCCATCTTGAGTAGCGTCCCAATGGCCTTATTTTTGCCGGAGGAGCGAGGAGCGATAATGGAGGAGCTATAAGCGAGGAACCACTAGAGCATCCTTCGATGAAATCCTCAGACACCCGCCCCGCCCCCTTACTGTGTATCGCTCACTGATTGGACGAGGCAGTGCATGCACTGATCTGATGCTTCTTGACATGAGAGCAGTTTCCCAGCGGAGTGAAGAAAATACATGAACCTCACGGGAGTCCCTCCTCAGTTTATACTGTGTTTTGTTTCAATTCATGTATCATTTAGTTACAAATATGTGATATATCTGAACAACAAAGTGCTCAAAAATCATTTTATTCATTTTTTGGAAACATTTTCATGATCGCTTGTTTCGTTTTATATTTTAATGTAGGCCTATTGTCATTTCCATTCAGTCACAGCTGAGGCGTGAATTCCTTGATTCCACTCGGTTTAAAAGGCCTGCCTCCAGCATGCAGCTGGCACATTTGAAAGACATGGCGGCAGAAAAACAACACAAGTGTAAGTACCTTTTACTTACTGTTATTTGTATGCCTACAGCGATACCGTTACAATAATGCAACATCTGTTCACATGTATTTAACCGACAACTCATATATGTCTGTTATTGAACGCTTTATATTTTCTCAACAATGTTCATGTGAAATGTCCAACTAAAGGCAAGATTTGCAATAAATAACGTGCGTACTGAAGATTATTATCATCTGATATTTGGGAAGTGTGTTACATTTGAAATGACAGAAAGTCTTGTTGCAATTTCCAGAAATTGAAAGAGGCCCCTGGAGTTTCTCTAGTAATTATCAATAGTAACAGTTAAGTGAATACTGTTCAAACAATACCTGTGTTTGATATTGATTTCTCTGTTTTATCCTTTCATAAATGTGAGGACAAAACTTGCTCCAAACATTCTGGGGTGCTTGGAGTAAACAGTTTTATTACTCTGTGGGGGAGGTGCAGTTAGGCAGGACAGGGAGCTAGGTGGATGAGAGTACCTTCTGCTTAAGATATCCAGCATGGCAGGGAAGTCTACATATCTTGAATAATAGATGTGCGTGTTTAATTACTTTGTATTCATAATAAGCAGTCTGTGTAACCAGAAGCTGGAAATTTGAGAGTATTAATATGTATTATCTTTGTGAACGAGGGGATATTCTTTAGACACAACTCAAGTCTCTGGAATGTGCAGAAAGGGTGTGTGTGTGTGTGTGTGGATGAAAGCTGCAGTAATATGAGACAGCTAGAGACTCTTGTTTCCATGTCCTCTGCTGGCTCGCGCTGATTTGCTATGACCACAGCTCCTCCTGGTTTATTTTCTGCATGTAAGCCTATTCTATCTTTTAGTTCTTTCTCTTTTGCTCCTGCCGACAAGATGAAAGGTTCTCCCGGCATTTGGACCAGAGCAGGGGGTGGGGCCCAGGCCCACTCCTTTGAAAGTGTAATGTATTCTTACCGTTTATCATTAAAACAGATTATTGTTTATTGTTTTCCTTCTTTTAAAGCAAACTCATATAGGATCGGCGCGGAGCAGAGATATCTGCCACAACAGTACACACACACAGCATTCGTTATTTATCGGACATATTTCAGTTGAAAACCACGTGTTTGTTCATTTAACTACCTGCCACATAAAGACGTAACTAAGGTACCATCATTAATTTGACAGTCACAATCTATTTTTAATAAACAATTCAATATATTAAAATCGGCTCAATTCAATAATTTCTATGAGGCATTATGTGAGTGGCTTAAGGTTTTCCTTTTTCTCCTTAAACAGGGACAGAGGCCCAAACCAGAGCCCTCATTCAACAGAGGACAGAGAATGACAACCTATTCACAGGAAAGAGGTACACAGCCAAGAAGGCCTGGGGGTGAGCTACAGTTTTACATCAGTGTTTTGACAATATTGTTTTGGTGCATGGTATGATAATCAATGTAACCACTACTGTGAATGAACCACAGTGAACCTGAGTGTGTTATGGAATTATTATGCATGAAGCATATTGTCAGGAGCAATCACACTCTGCATGCCGGGATGCTATAAGTTTAGACATTGTTTACTCCACAGAGAGGTTCTGCAGAAGATGGGGGTGGAGGAGGTGCTCACTCCCACGCAACTCTCCAAAAAGTGGGACAACCTCAAAAGAAAATATAAGGTGAGATATTGTATTTTTTAGATGCATACAATGCAGCTATTTCTATTGTGTCTTCATCTGACTGATACATTCCTTGTTGTCCCACAGGAGCTGAAAACCCCCCCTACAGGGACGGGAACAGATGCGGGGGAGGCCACGGCAGCCACATGGTCGTGGTTTTCCGTGATGCATGAGGCCATCGGGAGTCGGCCCTCCATGGAGCCTCCAGTCCTGATGGACTCGGCTGACGTGGCCCCCAGTGGAATTGGCTCTTCATCCAGTGGAGCTGGGGCCGCTCCTTGTGGCCAGGCAATTGAGGAACAGGAAGATCCTGGGCAGCCTGGCACAAGTAGCAGCACCACTACACTGGATGAAGAGCCATCCACCTCTCTTAGTCCCCCACCTGCTAAGAAGAACAGGGCAGCCTCGATCCCCCCTCACCTGACGTGGTGGAACCACACCAATGTCCCCAACATCCTCTGCAGGCTCAAGGTTGTCCCCCGCTGTGAGGAAGATGTTGTGCAGCACTGCACAGGCGGTGATGACTGAGGGGACAAAGGTGTGGCGGACCTCCAGAGCCTTGAAGAACAGCAATCTCCACCTGGTTTTCATCATGCCAAAGGCCCGCTCTTTGATGGAGCGAGCTCTGGCATGATGCTGGTTGAAACGGCTCTGCACCCTCCCTTGCAGTGGTTCTTTATATGGGGTGATGATGGCCACAGGTACTTCTATGCAGGGGTAGCCACCATCACCCAAAAGGAAGAATCCTAAAAAGAGAGAGAACATATTTAGTATACTAACAGTCATTGATGGATTTTGATGGATTAAAAATAATCTTTGGTCTCACCTGAGGGAGGATACAGAGCCTCTTTGTAAATTGCGCTGTTCTTCAAGACTCTGGTGTCATGGACTGAGCCAGGATACCCAACAAAGGTGTTGAGAAAGAAGCCCTTTCCATCACTCACTGCCTGCAATTGTATGGATGGGAAGAGCTTCCTGTTGAGGTAATCCTGGCCCTGTGGTCCTGGGGGGGTCTTTATGCGGACATGGCAGCCATCAATAGCCCCCACACACCTGGAGAATACTGGGCTGTTGGCCAGCCTTGCAAATGCTTGGCCAACCTCCTCCAGTTCTCCAGGGGGGGGCAGTTTGATGACCTCCTGGCGAAGGGCTGCTATCTTCTCTACTCCAGTGTGCACCAGTCTGCAGACGGTGGACTTGGGGACATCAAAGGCCCGAGACACCACACTGTATGACAAGCCGTGTGCCAACCAATAAATTGTATTTGATGGCAGGATCCTCAGCAGGGCCTCCAGAGACTGGCGCCCCAGTCTGTAGTCCTGCATGATGTCCTTCTGGCCATCAAAGAACACTGCAAGGACTGGCACATGAGGGTTTAAAATGGCTTGGATGGGATCGACATCCATCTGAAAAATAAAGATATCTGTTGCCTTCAGCATCTAGCTTTTACTAAACTCCGACAATTAATTGATCTACATTAAATTGCTGTTGTTGGTGAAACCATTCATACTGCACCAGACTAGTGATGCTTACCTCCATGAAACAAATAGCCTGTTGTTGTAGTCTTGCCCGACGGCGCCTGGCCTGCTCCTGATCTTGTAGGAGCGCATGATGGACACAAATAAAACGTGCAATGTTATCATGTGACATCTTGTGTTTGGTAAGGTTGAACCTCTTTCTATCCAAAACTTATATAGGCCTGGTACCTTCTTCCTAAATGACCTTCATGGGTTTCAGCTGGTTGTCACTGACCTGATTAGCTTTTAATTCGGCTGGCAAACCGCAGTCATTAAAATGTGAATCCGCTACATATCCAAACAAACAAAGTGTGCAATCCAATGAATGTTAATCTAACTGGGTTTTGATCGATAATATATCTCTTTTTCTTCTCTGAATTATTTTATTTATTTTGTGCACTCTCAATATTAATCCAACTATTGTTCGTTTATACATTTTAAGAATGGCGTTTATCTTTTTTGAGAATTAGTTCTTATTTTATTTTATTTGGGTCTACAACAGATGATACAAATGTTTGTGTCAGTAAATGTGTACTAACAGAGGCGGGGTGTGTGTGGAAATAACGGGGACAGAGCTGGCTGCTGTCAGACGATCAGCTGTGCAGCGTCATCAAAAACGGACGTCGCTTCACGTGACGCCCCGGAGGAAAGGACGTCCCAATGTTCTTAAAACTCATTTCCCTGCGTCTCTCCATGCTTCCCTGGTGGGAGGGACTAGTCACAGGGAAACGACGCAAGTGAGGGAAGCAAGGAATCCATTTAACCGAAGTGAGAAGGACCCAGAGAGAAGGACCAAACAAGAAACAAGGAGGAAAACATGAGACAGGAAGAACAGAACAGCAAAATAACCCCCCCCCCCCTCAAGGGACGGATTCTAGACGTCCAAAAAATCCAACATTTCCAAAAGGGTGGGTGGAGGGGGTCCGGAGGACGGGTCTCGGTCGACAACCCAGAGGCAAGGCAGAGTTCTTGGTGGGGTTCTCGGGCGGACGGCCTGGGGGCAAGGCAGAGTTCGAAAAGTCACATCTTTAAAATGACATCAGTGTCGTTTTTTTTATGCAAAATTCAGAACAACTGAATAATAACAAATTATACAAAAAATACAATCAAACAGACATCATACATTGCCATAAGCCTTCATCAAATTCAGTTCATCGACAATAGTGGGGGCCCCATTATTGTAGATGAACTGAATTTCAGTGAGTGGGGCAATGCTCAACGTTTTCAATGACAGACAGTCGGGGACCACCCTAATGGGGTCCTACCTTATCCAGGCTCACTCCGGTCAGTGTCGCAAATTGTGCGTATGATTGTTTACAAAATAATCCTGATGACAAGGAAAGGCACTGAAAAATGAAGAGAAATTATCTTTCTGGAAGAGAGAAAAAGAAGAAGAAAAAAGATGAAGATGAGAGAAAAAGACAAGACAGTGGTAAGTAAGTTGAGTAGATAACGATATACTAAATAACTAAATGTTGCTAGTCTAACCTTAACTGTGGGATAGAGAAACTTGAATTACGTAACTTCCACTAGAATCAAATTATTTATTTTGTTTACTTTGACGTTTAACACGACATGAGTTAACCTAACAGAACAGTATCTGCTTTGCTGGCCGTGACATTACCGAGTCAAGTGTGCGCAGCCGGGTCGGTACAATGCAGTTGCCGTGTTAGCTTAGCTTAGCTAGCGTGCTGAAAGAACGTAAAAGCTAGTATTAACGTCTTCATTCATCTTTTTGGCATTGTTACTGAAATAAACATGGTCTCTGCCATTTCTACATTAACGTTTCACCCATTGTTTAATGCAGGGTTGCCAACTTTGGGTACCTGGCTGGAGTGAGATTTTGATATCATGGGTTTAATTACATATGCGCACGAAATGACTGCTATCGTGTCAGCAGCGGGACCTTAGCATATATATATATGATATATATACAATATATACAAATACACAATATTGGACACAGACTATAAAGGGCACAAAGTTTCATTCACTAATGAAAGTCAAACACATGCTTGTTTCCACTGTTTTATTGTGTGCCTGTCGCGATAAGCAATGAATTGACGTATCGTACGATAAATAAAAATGAGGATGTGACTAGCAGTCTGAAAGGATGTACTTGAATTATTATTATATATTATCATTATGTCAGTGGTCTAAAATGGTCATACAACGGTGCTGGCAATATTATCGTTTATCGCAATAATTTCCGGGAAAATGTATCCAACAAAATAAATTATCGTGAGAGCTATACATGAAACACACACACACAAACAAATCTACAGACTTACTCCAAACTGCCAAATATATTAATTAACACACTCTCACTCTCATACACTCTTTGACTCTATGTTGGCCTAGTAGAACAATAAGCAGCAGACTTTTACTTTTTTATCATTTCTACTGGATCTTAGATCTGCGCATGCGCAATACGGGTCGGCAGTTGCGAGAGAGTATTTGTGTTGGGTAATCTATGGTAGGGCTAACCCATACAGTGGGGGGGGCTCAAGTCAGTATTTGCAATGTAATTACATACACGCTCCCCTTGACAGTGAAACGCCACGCGTAAGGTTTAGATTATTTCCCTGTCTCAATCCAAATTGAACTGTATGAAATAAAAAGGCACATTTGTCTTGTAGTAAATAAAAAGGGCGACCTAGAGCCAATCCTGCAATTTACCCACAGGTGAAAGACTTGACCTGCTGAAAACCCAACCCCTGCAGGGGGTCTGGGGGGATTCTCCCCCCGGAGATTTTTTTTTGTTTGTTTTGAAATAGGCTACTAACATAAAATACATATTCTGATACTCTCTTGAGAAGAAAAATAAATAAATCTATTACTACACGACATATTAAAAGTTTGTTGTTACTTTGTTCTGAAAGCTGAACCTGCTGCTCCTCACAGAGAGAAGAGGCTGTGTGAATTACTTTACATTGTGGATAAGGGTGGATAGCCCCCATTGTTCTGTGTGTCAAAATGAAAGACAGCCCACACACCTATCAATCATCAAACCGTGGAGTCTTATTTCATTACGTGTTGATTTCTATCAACACATAATGTTGTATCAATGTATAGAGATGTACTACAGCAAAAGTATTCTCCGTCGGGACTTCCTGCAACAACACCACGCCGTTATCTTGATTCTGATTGGCCAGAAGACATTATCAAAGATGTTCTATTGAAAAGACGATCACTACGTGACAAAAGTTTTCAAAACCGTTTCTAGTCTTCGGTATTCTTGTTTTTGGCGTGAGAATAGTTTGGGCAGGGTGAGAGCGTGAGATTGAGAGTGAAAGCGTGTGTCACACGCCAGATGCGTGAGAGTTGGCAACCCTGGTTTAATGGGACACCAGTAATGGAGTAATTTGGAGGGGGAAATCAGCTAACTTTTTCTGTAGGCTAGTTAACTGATGAAGCTGTGTCCGACTGATCTAACTGTCAAGCTATGAATGTTAAATTAGGAAATGTAGATGCAAGACATTTGGACAAGTGTACTCTAAATAACTTATTGTTAAGTTAGTGTGCTATGTGTTGAGTGTATTTTTATTGCATTTTCCTTCTCTGTAGTGTACAGTATTTTATGATACTGAAAACTGTATATTTCAACCTTAGTAGCCATAGTGCAGGCTCCAGCACAATCCTCTGTATTGGAACCATGTTCACGTACATTGTCCCTTTCAAATGAAATGGAAATAGTAAACAATAGTGGAAGCTATCCCCAAGAACAACATTCGAAAGCTTAATATGAGGAATTTGAATTATATAAAGTGAAAGCATTTTTAATTGTTAACATGTTACTGTTATAAGTTTCACTTCATTATCCATCCTCAGGATCCTTTCTTAAGTTTCTGGCACCAGCAGCAGCAACGGAAAAGGATAAGGTGCCCCCTCCAAATGCTGATGATGGTAAGTTAAGTATTCCACTTTTAATTGATTATACTGTGCATCGCACTCCAAAGATTCCTTGTAACATGATATTCCCTGTGTCTTTTTTGGTCATAGCAGTTCAGTCAACATCTACCTTGAGTGGGGCGTCAACATCTGCCTCCAGTGGGGTGTCAACATGTGCCTCCAGTGGGGCGTTAACATGTGCCTCCAGTGGGGCGTCAACATCTGCCTCCAGTGAGGCGTCAACATCTGCCTCCAGTGGGGCTTCTATATCTGCCTCCAGTGAGGCGTCAACATCTGCCTCCAGTGGGGCGTCTATATCTGCCTCCAGTGAGGCGTCAACATCTGCCTCCAGTGGGGCTTCTATATCTGCCTCCAGTGAGGCGTCAACATCTGCCTCCAGTGGGGCTTCTATATCTGCCTCCAGTGAGGCGTCAACATCTGCCTCCAGTGGGGCGTCTATATCTGCCTCCAGTGAGGCGTCAACATCTGCCTCCAGTGGGGCTTCTATATCTGCCTCCAGTGAGGCGTCAACATCTGCCTCCAGTGGGGCTTCTATATCTGCCTCCAGTGAGGCGTCAACATCTGCCTCCAGTGGGGCGTCAACATCTGCCTCCAGTGGGGCGTCTATATCTGCCTCCAATGAGGCGTCAACATCTGCCTCCAGTGAGGCGTCAACATCTGCCTCCAGTGGGCCGTCTATATCTGCCTCCAGTGAGGCGTCAACATCTGCCTACAGTGGGGTGTCAACATCTGCCTCCAGTGAGGCATCAACATCTGCCTCCAGTGGGGCGTCTATATCTGCCTCCAGTGAGGCGTCAACATCTGCCTTCAGTGGGGCGTCAACATCTGCCTCCAGTGAGGCATCAACATCTGCCTCCAGTGGGGCGTCAACATCTGCCTCCAGTGGGCCGTCTATATCTGCCTCCAGTGAGGCGTCAACATCTGCCTACAGTGGGGTGTCAACATCTGCCTCCAGTGAGGCATCAACATCTGCCTCCAGTGGGGCGTCTATATCTGCCTCCAGTGAGGCGTCAACATCTGCCTTCAGTGGGGCGTCAACATCTGCCTCCAGTGAGGCGTCAACATCTGCCTCCAGTGGGGCGTCAACATCTGCCTCCAGTGGGACAGCAACATCTTCTCATCATGAAGATGACACGTCAACCCCTACCTCCAGAAGCACTACCACAACTACAAAAGGTTTGATCACATCAGACGACCTTGCACAATGGCCAAATGTCCTAAATGATAGTGAAAAGTGTGCACTAGTAACAAGAGGACCAATACAAGAAACAGATATAGTCTTTCCGCAGAATACTGAAAAAACTTCACGTAGATTAACAATGGAAAACTATTCTGGTTTTAATTGTTCTTTATATTTATATGTGTGATTTATTCGTTTTTGTATGTCTTTTATATTCATATTACTAACTAATAACTAAGTTTGAAAATAACATAAATGCGAAGTTGTTAAATAAAAAACTGTTTACATTTAGCAATTTTTTTGTTGGTGTCAGATTATTTATAACACAATGGTGATGAAAGCTGGTTCGTGGGGCCGCCAGTGAATTTTTGGTAACATGACAGGATAAAAGCAATGTAGAGGAGCAGCTACATTTCAACACAGATATCCAAGAAGATTAATACATGAAGACTTGTGACTCGGACTTGACTTGGACTCAAACACAGGTAATGATGACTCGACTCGGACACTCCTTGGGTGACTTGGACTTGGACTCGGACTCGAACACAGGTAATGATGACCCAGACTCCACTTGGACACTCCTTGGGTGACTCGGACTTGGACTCGAAGAGTAGTGGACTCGAGAGTGACTTGGACTCGTGAATTGGTGACTTGACTACAACACCGGTTTCACCAATTGCGTCTATTCCGCCGTTATTAGCAAAGGCATCTGTGGCTACCAAACCAAATATATATAACCAATTTATATTTTCCAAAGAACAAAAGCTCAAAACTCTGCATGTTTTTTTCCTCATCAAACACCAAATCCGCTGATTCAAAACAGATTTTGCTTCTTTAACAGCTGATCTGACTTTTTAAAACTGATTATAGCAAACAGCAACTAATAAAGACACAAACTCATAAGGTTTTCAATCAAAATTGTAAATAAAAAGACAATAATTGCAGCTGTTATTTCTGTAGCCAGTATCCCTGCAGTAAATCAATGAAGGATTGGCGAAGGATTAAACGGGTAATATTAATACATTATTAAAGAGCTGTTTCAGTTATATATCCCCCTTTTCTTTTTTTCCGAGCAGCATACAATACAGTCCATCTGATAAAGTAAGTCATTGTCCCTCAGAACACAATCTGCTGCCTTTTAGAACCTGCCATCTGACTCATGACCCATAAATACAAATGATACATAATTGCATGGGTATAATTTAGCACGGGTGAGACAAACAAATCAGTCTGTTTTCCATCTTCAAGGTGGTGTTCACCTCTGGCCGTGCGATTGCTAATGCAGCGGCACTTCCACCATTAGATCTGTTCCCTGAAATGGCAGTAAACATCGTCTTTGAGGAGAATGCAAATGCTGGAGGATCCATCAGTTTAATTACATGTTCATAGGACAGTTAGTGAATATCAAGATGATGGCTGCAGCTACAGCTGCCTCTAATTGTAGGGCTGGGAAGAATGGCTTCTTGCTAGATGGGGATTAACTTCAAACAGACACAATTAATTCACTTTCTTTCCATCCTTCAACACTTCTGTTCTTCTTTCTCCTTTCCCACCCTCTTCACTCCATCCGTGTTTCCTTTGTTTGCTTTGCCCCACTTTTATCCCTTTATTTAGCATTCTGTTACAGTACATCTGTTTTTCTCTCCTGCCCTTAATTGCTCTTTCTGAGTGTTAAGCAGGTATGTGTGAGGCGACATGGAATGGGATCAAAATGCAGACAATTAAACAGCTAAGAGGTTTATGTTATACATAAGCTCGATGGCAAGTCCAAACTGAAGTATGAATGAGTCGACAGGAGAGCAGGAATGGGGCAGGGAAATATTGTCAAAGGTACCTATAAGTGAGGGTTCTAGTGCAGATAGTGAGGTATGAGTCTACAGGGCCGTATCCAGGATTTCCTAAATATCGAGGTCCAAACATGCTAGGGGGTTCGGGGGTATACCCCCGAGATTTTGGGGATTTTCATGATCTAGTTAGGTGCTTTTTAAGTCTTGTGGGGGGGGGGTCACAAATTGGATAATACACTGAACAAAAATATAAATGCAACACTTTTGTTTTTGCTCCCATTTCTCATGAAATGAAATCAAAGATCTAAAACATTTTCTACATACACAAAATAACCATTTCTCTCAAATATTGTTCACAAATCTGAAAATCTGTGATAGTGAGCACTTCTCCTTAGCCGAGATAATCCATCCCACCTCACAGGTGTGGCATATCAAGATGCTGATTAGACAGCATGATTATTGCACAGGTGTGCCTTAGGCTGGCCACAATAAAAGGCCACTCTGAAACGTGCAGTTTTGCTTTATTGGGGGGGTCCGAAAACCAGTCAGTATCTGGTGTGACCACCATTTGCCTCACGCAGTGCAACACATCTCCTTCGCATAGAGTTGATCAGGTTGTTGATTGTGGCCTGTGGAATGTTGGTCCACTCCTCTTCAATGGCTGTGCCAAGTTGCTGGATATTGGTAGGAACTGGAACACGCTGTCATATACGCCGATCCAGAGCATCCCAAACATGCTCAATGGGTGACATGTCCGGTGAGTATGCTAGCCATGCAAGAACTGGGATGTTTTCAGCCTCCAGGAATTGTGTGCAGATCCTTGCAACATGGGGCCGTGCATTATCATGCTGCAACATGAGGTGATGGTCGTGGATGAATGGCACAACAATGGGCCTCAGGATCTCGTCACAGTATCTCTGTGCATTCACAATGCCATCAATAAAGTGCACCTATGTTCGTCGTCCATCAAATCAAATCAAATCAAGTTTTATTTATAGAGCACATTTAAAAACGATGTTTGGTCGAGCCAAAGTGCTGTACATGTAATAAAAACACTTTACTGCATTGCAATAGTAACAAAAGACAGTCATTTTGCAACAGCAAATATAAAAACAATACACAGGGAAATGTCAGAAGTCGTGCTCCGCTCTAGCTAGAAAGCCTGAGAGAAGAAGTGTGTTTTTAGAGAGGATTTAAAAACCCCTAGGGTCTGGGCCGACCTCACATGGAGGGGCAGAGTGTTCCAGAGCCTCGGGCCAGCTGCTGCGAAGGCTCGGTGCCCTCGGGTTTTGAGCCTGGTCTTCGGCACTACCAGCAGCAGCTGGTCAGCAGACCTTAAAACTCTTGCTGGGGTGTAGCGCTGGAGGAGTTCGGTTATGTAGGAAGGAGCCAGCCCATTTAGAGCTTTAAAAACAAATAAAAGGATTTTAAAATCAATTCTGAACTGAACTGGAAGCCAGTGTAGTGAGGCCAGAATTGGGGTGATGTGGTCGCGCTTTTTGTGGCCAGTCAGCAAACGTGCAGCTGCATTTTGGACCAGCTGCAGGCGTTTAATGGACGCGTGGTCCATACCCACATACAGAGCGTTGCAATAGTCCAGCCTTGAGGTAACAAAGGCGTTGATGACCCTTTCCATGTCTTTAAAAGATAAATAGGACTTGGTTTTGGCCAATAGTCTTATTTTAAAAAAGCAGGATTTGACTACGCTGCTGACCTGCTTATCGAATTTAAAAGTGTTCGTCAAGGTCACGCCAAGGTTCATGACCGAGGGGAGGATGTTTTGTTGGAGGGAGCCCAGAATATCAACCTGAGAGGCTGGAGGTTGTGGTCCAAAAAAGATGACCTCCGTCTTGCCCTCGTTAAGAGTCAGGAAATTGTTGCTCAGCCAGGATTTGATCTCCATTAAGCAGTCCATCAGCTGCTGTAGTGACTGTTTGATGTTTGCTTTGAGCGGGAGATATATCTGGACGTCGTCAGCGTAGCAGTGGAAGGGAATATTGTGTTTTGTTAGAATAGAACCTAGGGGCAGTATGTACAGTAGGAACAGGATGGGGCCCAGAATCGAGCCTTGGGGGACCCCACAGGTAAGAGGGGCTTTGGCAGAGGAGAAGGCACCTAGCTGCACTGAGAAGCTACGGTCCTTAAGGTAGGACCTGAACCATGCGAGGGCAGAGCCTGTGATGCCAGCGGACTGTTCAAGCCGTGACAGCAGGATGCCATGGTCCACGGTGTCGAAGGCAGCTGTCAGGTCCAACAGCACCAAGACAGCTGGGCTACCTGAGTCGGCGGCTAGGAGCAGTCCATAACATACGCCTGCCCATACCATAACTCCACCACCACCATGGGCCACTCGATTCACAACATTGACATCAGAAAACCGCTCACCCACACGACGCCACACACGCTGTCTGCCATCTGCCCTGAACAGTGAAAACCGTGATTCATCCGTGAAGAGAACACCTCTCCAACGTGCCAGACGCCATAGAATGTGAGCATTTGCCCACTCAAGTCGGTTACGACGACGAACCGGAGTCAGGTCGACACGCCGATGAGGACGACGAGCATGCAGATGAGCTTCCCTGAGACGGTTTCTGACAGTTTGTGCAGAAATTCTTTGGTTATGCAAACCGATTGTTGCAGCAGCTGTCCGAGTGGCCGGTCTCAGACGATCTTGGAGGTGAACATGCTGGATGTGGAGGTCCTGGGCTTATGGTAGAGAAATGAACATTCAATTCGCGGGCAACAGCTATGGTGGACATTCCTGCTGTCAGCATGCCAATTGCACGCTCCCTCAAAACTTGCGACATCTGTGGCATTGTGCTGTGTGATAAAACTGAACATTTTAGAGTGGCCTTTTATTGTGGCCAGCCTAAGGCACACCTGTGCAATAATCATGCTGTCTAATCAGCATCTTGATATGCCACACCTGTGAGGTGGGATGGATTATCTCGGCAAAGGAGAAGTGCTCACTATCACACATTTTTTCAGATTTGTGAACAATATTTGAGAGAAATGGTTATTTTGTGTATATAGAAAATGTTTTAGATATTTGAGTTCATCTCATGAAAAATGGGAGCAAAAACAAAAGTGTTGCATTTAGATTTTTGTTCAGTGTATATTGATTTCAAACCATGTCAGTGGGCTGCAGCATCAATTATTTTTGAAAATGTAAAGCATAAGAATCAGTTGATTGTTACTATTAATGATCTGGACATGCAGAAGAGGCTAAAATGATCACAAAACATTGTCAACATTCATTTTCCATGTCTCTCTCCTTTCCATAACCTGCACCCTCTCTTCCATCTCATTTAGTCTCTCTGTGTTTTCTATTACTCTCTCTCTCTTTGTTCAATCTCTGCTCCTTCTCACTTGTCGCTCCTGCCAGTGAATTAAAAGCAATTCAGCCATTTAGTTCATTTCACTTGTTTGTTTTCAGTTTTTTTAATTTAAATCTGTTTTGTTTGATTCTCAAAGAGAACAAAAATGTAAGCAAATTGTGTTTTATACAATTGTATGTTATGACATCATAACTACAATATATGTATGTTGTTTTAAAATTATGCCTATTGTCTATATCAGGGATTCTCAAACTCCGGACCGAACTGCAAATCAATCCGGACCGAACCCTCTGTCCCATTATACATTTAAAAAAAATTCTGATTCTGATGTAAATTAAAGTGGACCTATTATGCTGGATTGGAAAAATATATTCTAGGGCCATACCTATACAAAACATGTCTGTGATGTTTTTTGCTTAAAATACCAAACAGTTCACCCATTGTAGCCATACCTCATACTGCTCATACCCCTCTTTTGCAGCCCCGTTAGAGAATTTTCCATAGCTTGAAGAAAAAGAGGCGGAGCTAATGCCTGATCAAAATTCTACTGGAGTTAAAGTTAAATTCTGCTGTCATAAAACGCCATCCTGTTCTAAACCACATCAAAGATTATTTCTGAAACAGTATGGAGTTCCAATGCTTTTTCTCTTGCGGGTTTATCACAAGGTGAGTTCCTTTGGTTTTTAAACACATGTGCTCTTCAGTTCAGGTTAGCTCTGAGTGTTAGCGAGGCTTGCTAATGTAAACAAAGACGAGATTACGTCCAAAACACTTCAGGCATTGTTTCTGATAGCAATCTTCTGTGGGTCCCCTGCTGATTTGACGATTTGGGGGAGGGACTTTACTGGCATTGATCCGGACTATTGACCTTGTATAAAATTCACAAGTGGACCTTTAACAAAAAAGTTTGAGTACCCCTGGTTTATATTGTAAATGAAGACTATTGTTATAGATGGTGTTATGACCTGGCTCAAAAGGCCACAACAAAAAGGAGACACACCATGTCAATGGTTATCAAAATATGTTTATTTAAAAGGAAACAATCCAAATTAGATGAAGTGCAACAATAAGTAAGGCATGAGGTGTGGACGTCAGTGGTATCAGTAGTGTAAATGCAGGGTGAGGGTTGCATGAATGTGTATGTGTGAGAGTGTTGAAGTGCACAAAGTAAAGGAACAACAACATATACTCAACAAAACCGGGGCCTGTACGGGAAAGCAGAGAGAGCACAGAGAGGAGCAGAAAGGCTCTAAATAGCTGCAGGACACCAGACCCAGGGTTACTGATTGCTGAGTTACTGCAATCAATGCAAACACCAATCACCACAGCACAGACAGGACAGCCACCTCCTCTCTACTGATGCACCCACAGGGGCATCACAGCCCCCCCCTTAAGACGGGGCCCCAAAGGGATCCACGACAACCCAATATCCTCCTTCTTAACCCCAGCTTTGCGATTTCGCACCGCTTCTTCGCTTCCACTGCCCCACTCCTCCTTGTGTTGGCTGGCGTTGAGCCACAGCATGTAGGCGCTCATCGGTCTCTTGGGCGCGCCGACCTCCTTCGGCCTCCTCTTCTTCGGCCTCCTCTTGTTCGGCCTCCTCTTGTTCGGCCTCCTCTTGTTCTCCTTCACCACTTTGACTGTCCTCTCCTTCTTCTTTGTCCCGATCTCTAAGTCAAAGGACCGTGCTGGACCACATTCTCCAGACTCCGAAACAGGTAGGTCAGTAGACATCCTACGGCTCTGCACACGCGTAACAGTATAAATTGGCAACACACTTGGAACTTGCAAACCGCTCTTATCTGGCTCCACAGATGCCAACGGCCTGGAAACCACCACAGGCGGTGGCACACCAGCCCACACAGCACTACCAGCGAGATCGTTGCCCAAAATCATATGTATCCCATCAAGTGGCAACGCGGGACGTACGCCAATAGACACAACTCCCCGCACCAGCTCGCAATCCAGCACTATTGTATGCCGTGGCACAGGGATCAAGCCCATCTCCATGCCCCTCATCAGCACAACATCCCCAGTCTCTGTCTCTGATGAAAAAGGCAATACTGACTCAACAATAAATGAGTGTCTAGCTGCTGTGTCACGCAACACCTTAATCGGAACATACTTGTCACTACCAACTACTGACACAATGGCTTCCGTTATGAACGGCTCAAAAACAGAACCCACATCCAAGTCGGCACAAACCAGCTTCTTATCAGGCACCATGCCCGATCCTACACCCTGCGGCTTTTTAACCAAAACGGCAGAACAACACATGGCTGGAGCATGTGGTGAAGAACGAGGCTTCCCCTCAGGTTCCAGCAACTGACACTGCCCCTTCCAATGACCCTCTTCTCGACAATAATGACATAGGTCCACTTTGGCCCCCTCGGGTCGCCCTGTACCTACAAGTCTACGGGAGGAGCCTGGTGAAAACTTTGCACCACCGCGGGCATAGCCATTGTCTTCTCCCCGTTTCCAATCACCCCTAGAATACTTCTCAGTAAAACTGCCCTTATGTGTCAACACAAAATCGTCCGCTAATTCAGCAGCTCTAAACGCGGTGGAAGGTTTCTGTTCATTCACATAAGTGGCCACACGCTGAGGGAGACTGTCTTGGAACAATTTAAAAACAATGAGCTCACAAAGGCCGTCAAAACTTGCAACCTTTGCTGCCGCGCACCACCACTGAAAATGAGAAGTTAAATCACGGATAAACTCCATATGTGTCTGCTTATCTCCCTTGACCCAACTTCTGAACCTTTGACGATACGCTTCAGGAACCAGTTCGTAAGACTTCAACACCGCTGATTTTACTCTATTATAGTCCAAAGCATTTTCGCCACAAACCGCTGAATAGGCTTCCTGTGCTCGCCCAGTGAGTTCACACTGAAGTAACAGCACTCTGTCCGAATCTGACCAGTTTCTTACCTCTGCTATGCGTTCAAATAGAGTGAAAAAAATGTCCGGGTCACGCTCATTGAACTTTGGCACTAATCGCAAGTAAGAAATGATATCGCCACTGCCTGATGCCGACCTATCACCACCATCCTCCCTTGGAGAAAACTTGCCCTCTCCCATCAGCCGTAATCTAGCATGTTCCACCTCACATTTCATCTTTTCCACCTCCAGCACATTCTCCACCTCTAAACGCTTCTCTACCTCCTGCTGCTGACCCCTCATCTCCAACTGCAACTTCTCCTGCTCCAACTTCTCCTGCTCCAACCTCAACTTCTCCTGCTCCAACCTCATCTCCAACTGCAATCCCTCCTGATTAAACTGCATGGCCAAAAGCTCCTTTTGCTGCTCGAACGTCAAACCAGCTGTCTGAACCACTACCGGCACGAACCCTGCCGCACCAGACTCACTCTTCTGCAACACCCCCTGCTCAAACAAAGATGACACAATGACAGTTTTAATGTCATGTTTCCGCGTGCTCCCCACAACAGCAATGTCATAGTGCTCTGCTATTTCGACCAACTGCGCCTTCTGGCAATTATCTAAGAAAGACACTGAGGGCGCATCCACAAACGCTGACAAAGAAGTCATAATAGCCAATCAGAAAGCAAAGTACTAAACTGCCACCACGCATGGGCATAAGATTAACCCAACAGAGAATTTCCCCCCCAACTGCCTAAACAAAATCTTCCTAATCTCACCTAGTCTTCATGTGGCTTGCGGCGGGTAATTACGCACTGGAACCCGGCGGAGTTATGGAGCGACCTGCACGCAGGTAACACCAAGAAATCACGCGGATGTGCCCCCGAGACAGCTGTCCGAAAACAGCTGACACTAACCACGTTGCCACAACACTATGAAAAAAACAAACAGACGCAACCCAAAGGGAAACGCCACTTAAGCCTAGCGGGGAAAACTCTTTACAAAAGCGTAACAAGCAGCAACATCTTACCTTGCGATTGGCACACAAAACCTGACGCCATGTCAAACACTAAAGCTTCCTGAAACCCAAAAAACATGATGTGTCCCCCAAACAGCAGCACCGAGCCAGCACACAGCTGGACCACATCAACTAATTAGCTGCTCAAATGACGCCATGTGCTCTGAGCACTACACAAACTTTTAACCAAATAACCCGTCGGACGAGCCCCCATTTGTTATGACCTGGCTCAAAAGGCCACAACAAAAAGGAGACACACCATGTCAATGGTTATCAAAATATGTTTATTTAAAAGGAAACAATCCAAATTAGCCAAATTAGATGAAGTGCAACAATAAGTAAGGCATGAGGTGTGGACGTCAGTGGTATCAGTAGTGTAAATGCAGGGTGAGGGTTGCATGAATGTGTATGTGTGAGAGTGTTGAGGTGCACAAAGTAAAGGAACAACAACATATACTCAACAAAACCGGGGCCTGTACGGGAAAGCAGAGAGGGCACAGAGAGGAGCAGAAAGGCTCTAAATAGCTGCAGGACACCAGACCCAGGTGCCCTGAGTTACTGCAATCAATGCAAACACCAATCACCACAGCACAGACAGGACAGCCACCTCCTCTCTACTGATGCACCCACAGGGGCATCACAGATGGATAGATAAATAGGTAGATGGGGTTATTAAGCCTACATTCTTTTGTGTGACTGTACCTGCAGTTCCTCCCTGACTTCCATCACTTTCTCTCTCTGCCTGTCCTGTCTCTTCCGTACCAAAGCTGAGCTTCGACTGACGTAATATTTTCATTATATCTGAGTCAGTGTAAAAAGAAAAAAATACGATGTTATATCTTCAATATTTTACTCAAATTGAAATGAAAGAAAAGCATTACAAAGTTTTTTAAAAGGTAATCCTTCTGACATTGGATGAATGCAATTAGCTCTCTAGCTAGTTTATTCACGCAATTTAAACCAAAGTTTAGCCTATAGCTGCAATATAAGTTAGTGTGCATGTTGTCGGACGTCGACTGACTAACGTAGTGCGTTCACACAGGATCTGCTGGTCATATGATGTCCTGATGAACAGAAACACAAGCAGCCCACTGGACTCAAATCTCTAGATCAGTGGTTCCCAAACGGTGTGCCGTGAGGCAAGTCCGGGTGTGCCGTGGGATTTTGTGACAACCATAAGTTATTATTGCAATATACAACTACACAAAAATAATTATTTTTTAATTGACTATATCAGTACTTTGTATGCACTCATTTCATAATACAGAGGCAAACTCTATATCTAAAAACAATTATTTAAAAAAAGATCCTCACAGAACCCCATATTTCGCTGTTAACGCAGTTGCACAGGTGGGAATTATAAGACCGTGACACATCAAAGGCTGAAGGACAACATTAAAACAGAGAAACACGCAAGAGGGAAAATGGAGCGCTTTCTTGTGCGGAGCAAACCACCAACCACCAGTGCAGAGACTGCCGACAACCCACCACTGAAAGAAAAGAGGAACAAAACTGTCAGCAGACAGTATCGTGAAAGTTTCCTGTCTTATGGCTTCAGTTGAACCGGGGATGTCAACAATCCTCAGCCCGAGTGCGTCGTCTGTCCATGTTCAGAGAAACTTGGCCAACTTCAAAAGAGCGCAGGATCTGAACCAGAGGCAGCAAGACCGTTTGTTGGATTGTGTGAAAGTATCTGAAAAGGCAATGGAGGCTAGTTACAAGCTAGCGGAGCTCATTGCAAAAAAGAAGAAACGTCACACAATAGCGGAGACACTCATCCTCGGTCCAGATGCCGCAAATGAGCTATCCAAAGTGCCGTTGTCTGATAATACAATCAAACGAAGAATCGATGACATGTCAGAAGACATTGAGCAACATTTGACAGAGAAACTGCAGGCGAGCGGCAGATTTTCCCTACAAATCGACGAATCTACTGACATAAGTGGGGCTGCCCACCTTCTGGCAAACGTCAGATATGTTGATGCTGACTCTATCAAAGAGACGTTTTTCTTCTGCAAAGAAATGGAAAGCCATACTACGGGAGAAGAAATATTCAGGGTAACTAATAACTATTTAAAAGAGAACAGACCTGGAATATGTGCGTCAGTCTTTGCACAGATGGTGCGGCAAGCATGACGGGGAGAGTGAAAGGATTTATTGCTAAGGTGAGAGCACAAAACCCACATATCGTGACAAACCACTGCATTTTGCATCGAGAGGCATTAGTTGCCAAAACCATGCCCCCGGAGTTGACTGAGGTGCTGAATCAGGCTGTGCAGATGGTGAATTACATCAAATCAAGGCCCCTGAAATCCCGCCTCTTCTCCCAGCTGTGCGCCGAGATGGGAGCCGACCACCAAAGCCTGATCCTCCACACAGAGGTACGTTGGCTGTCACGGGGGGAAGTCCTATCCCGTCTTTATGAGCTTCGGGAAGAGCTTTTGGAGTTTTCACGTGAACACGCTGTCCCACATAAAGACAAGCTCGCGGATGAGAGGTGGTGCGCCAGGCTGGCTTACCTCGCAGACATATTTGGGCAACTCAACGAGTTCAACGCCAAGCTTCAGGGCAGGAATGAAAACATTTTATCATCCACAGACAAGATTCGGGGGTTTATGGGCAAACTTATCCTGTGGCGCGAGGCTTTGGAACAGGACTCCATGGACATGTTCCCGCTGGCATCAGCTGCGCCGCAGGCAGCTAGGGAGCGCGCTGTATATGCCGAACACCTTCAGACCTTAAAAGAGAGGTTTGAGCGCTATTTTCCACGTGTGGCTGACATCGAGGACTATGACTGGATCCGAGACCCATTCCACCAGGAATCCTCAACAGAAAAGCTCACTATGAAGGAGGGAGAGGAGTGCGCAGAGCTCCGTGTGGACCGCACACTGAAACTCAAATTTAGTGAGCTCCCACTGGATCAGTTTTGGTTGGCTTCTGCATCGGAGTACACAAGCATCTCCCACCACGCGATTGAGCAACTTCTTCTTTTTCCCACTACCTACCTGTGTGAGTTGGCGTTCTCTACTCTGGTTTACATGAAGAACAACAGGAGGTCACGGCTCTCTGCTCTCTGTTGAACAGGACGTGCGAGTGGCCCTCTCCTCAGTGCCACCAAGGATTAAAAAAATCTGCGCGCCCCGACAGGCACATGTATCTCACTAATTTGTAAATCGGCAAAAATATTTACAATAGCACATGTTCCAATTAGTGTTAATTTCGTCAGCTATTTTTTTATTTAGTTTTAGTCTTAGTCCTGTGTTAAATTTCCTTTTTAGTTTTAGTCATATTTAGTCATCTTCATCCTGTTGTTATTTAGTCAAGTTTTAGTCGACTAAAAGTCTTAGCATTTTAGTCTTATTTTAGTCAAAGAAAACTAATTATTTTAGTCTACTTTTTGTCAATGAAAACTGTTTTTTTTAGTCATCAGATTATATAGAACATTTCAGTCAAACTAGTCTAGCCAAAACCAATAGTTTGTCATTTTAGTATATATAAATAAATAAGATTATATCTTGTCCTTATTTGATGAAAAACACAGGTTGAATGATTAAGAAGCTTTGCAGAGAGTATCTGCTCTGGTTTGTGGTGTTTTTACCAGCTGTGTTATGGCCACATTGCTTCCCTTCTGATAAAACAATGCATTCACTTTTTTTCTCCGCCTCATTGTAGCGAAAATGGGCCCAAATATCACATCGTTTCTTTCTCCCAAGCAGTGGTGGCTTTAGACTTTTTCGTTGTCAGTCATTTTGACGGACAGGATCGTAACATTTCCGTCATAATCCATTATTATCCGTCGAGTGCACAATATATCACTCACTCGCGCTGACGGGGGGGTATTCGGTTAACGCGAGTGCGACCACTGCTCCCAAACCCTGTTGTTGCCATTTTATTTTCTGTTAAATAAGGTTAGTTAGACCATGAGTTAGACCATGAGTTAGACCATGAGTTAGACCATGAGTTAGACCCGAGTCTTCCTGACAGTTCATATTGTGCCGCTGCCCGGTGTAAGGCAAGGCAAGGCAAGGCAAGTTTATTTATAGAGCACTTTTCAACACAAGGCAATTCAAAGTGCTTTACAACAAATGAAAGACATTAAGAAAATGGCATTTAAAATCAGTCATTAAAAAGAAAAGCTAATAAAATAAACATTAAAAGAAGAAATACATGGATAAACACTAAAAGAAAAAATACATGGATAAAAGTTACAGTGCAGTCTAAGATATGAATAGTTCAATTAAAAGCAGCGACAAAAAGAAAAGTCTTTAGTCTGGATTTAAAAGTAGTCAGAGTTGCAGCGGACCTGCAGGTTTCTGGGAGTTTGTTCCAGATATTTGGAGCATAATAACTGAACGCTGCTTCTCCATGTTTAGTTCTGACTCTGGGGACAGAAAGCTGACCAGTCCCTGAAGACCTGAGAGATCTGGATGGTTCATAATTTAGCAGTAGATCAGAAATGTATTTTGGGCCTAAACCATTCAAAGCTTTATAAACCAGCAGCAGTATTTTTGAAATCTATTCTTTGACACACAGGAAGCCAGTGTAAAGACTTCAGAACAGGAGTGATGTGATCCACTTTCTTAGTGTTAGTGAGGACTCGAGCAGCGGCGTTCTGAATCAGCTGCAGCTTCCGAATAGACTTTTTAGTGAGACCTGTGAAGACACCATTGCAGTAGTCGAGTCTACTGAAGATAAAAGCATGGACAAGTTTTTCCAAATCTTGCTGCGACATTAGTCTTTTAATCCTAGATATGTTCTTTAGGTGATAGTAGGCTGATTTAGTAACTGTTTTAATGTGGCTGTTGAAACTCAGGTCAGAGTCCATGACTACACCTAGATTTCTGGCTTTATCTGTTGTTTTGAATATTGCAGACTGAAGCTCAGCGCTAACTTTTATACGTTCTGCCTTGGCTCCAAAAACCATTACCTCAGTTTTATCTTTGTTTAATTGGAGAAAGTTCTGACACATCCAGCCATTGATTTGTTCAATGCACTTACTCAGTGTTTGAATTGGAGCATAGTCTCCTGTTGAAACTGTTACGTAAATTTGTGTGTCATCTGCATAGCTATGGTAACTTATTTTGTTGTTTTTCATTATCTGAGCCAGTGGTAGGATGTAGATGTTAAAGAGAAGCGGCCCCAGGATGGAGCCTTAAGGAACCCCACATGTCATATTTGTCAACTCAGATGTGTATTTACCAATAGAAACAAAGTGGTTTCTGTCCTTTAAGTAGGATTCAAACCAATTTAGGACGGTTTCCGAAAGTCCCACCCAGTTTTCCAGTCGGTCTAGTAATATGCTGTGGTCAACAGTGTCAAATGCAGCACTGAGATCTAATAATACTAACACTGAAGTTCTGCCACTGTCTGTGTTTAAGTGGATGTCATTAAAGACCTTTACAAGAGCAGTCTCAGTGCTGTGGTTTGGACGAAAGCCTGACTGGAACACATCGAAACAGTCATTTAAATGCAAAAAATTACTCAGCTGTTGAAAAACAACTTTTTCAATGATTTTACCTAGAAATGGCAGGTTTGATATGGGCCTGTAATTGTTCATTACTGAAGCATCTAGATTATTCTTTTTTAAGAGCGGTTTAATGACTGCAGTTTTCAGGGCCTGTGGAAAAATACCTGAGTGAAGAGATTTGTTTACTATATGAAGTAGATCTGAGGCCATGCAAGGCAAAACATCTTTAAAAAATCCCGTTGGAATAATATCAAGGCAGCAGGAGGAGGATTTCAGAAGTTGAATAATGTCCTCTAGGTTTTTATCATTAATCTGATGGAATTGTGTCATGGTGTTTGAATTGATGTTAAGTGGACACAGAGACAACACATTTGCTGTTCCTGATGCAGAGGCACTGACTGCTTGTCTTATTTTCTGAATTTTGTCAGTGAAAAAGGAGGCAAAATCCTTGCACGCCCTGGTGGATAGAAATTCAGAGGCTACTGACACTGGGGGGTTAGTTAGTCTGTCGACGGTAGCAAACAAGGCACGTGCATTGTTTTTGTTTTTGGTAATGATGTCAGAGAAGAACGATTGTCGTGCGTTTTTCAATTCCAAATTATAAAGGCCAAGTCTCTCTTTATAGATTTCAAAGTGAACCTGGAGATTTGTTTTTCGCCACCTGCGTTCAGCTTTTCGACACTCTCTTTTTTCTGCTCTCACGGTCATGGCTTTTCTCCATGGAGATATTTTCTTGCCAGTCACTTCTTTTACCTTAGTTGGAGCAATGGCATCTATAATATTTTTAATTTTTGAATTAAAATGATCTACTAGCTCATTTACTGAGATGTTAGCAGGGGCAAGTGTGGAAGAAAAATTCTGAGTAAACATTTCCCTAGTGTTTTCAGTTAAATATCGCTTTGTGGTTACCTCTTTTTGAACATTTTTGTGAACAGAAATAGAGCTCTCAAAGAAAACACAGGAATGATCAGAGAGTGCAACATCAGTCACCACAACCTTAGAGATATTCAGACCCTTTGAGATAATTAAGTCCAGAGTGTGCCCCTTATTGTGCGTGGGCTCCGTCACATGCTGAGTCAGTCCATGGCTATCAAGAACACAAAACAGTTATTTTGCCCCTCTGTCCTGAGGGTTGTCAACATGGATGTTAAAATCACCAACAATGACTAAACGGTCAAAGTCAATACACACTATAGACAGCAGTTCAGTAAAGTCATCATAAAAGCTTGCACAGTATTTGGGTGGTCTATAGATATTTAGGAACAGAGCTCGAGAGGAGCATTTCAGCTGAAGGGCCACATATTCAAAAGAAGCAAAGTTCCCATAAGATGTCTTCCTGCATTGAAGGAAATCATTGAACAGAATAGCAACTCCACCCCCTTTCTTATGCATTCTTTCCTGACTCATAAAACCAAAGTTGGGGGGGGTTGATTCGATAAGAACAGCTGCACTATTATTTTGTTCAATCCAAGTTTCTGTTAAAAACATAAAATCGAGATTGTGCTCAGTGATAAAATCATTGATTAAAAATGTTTTTCCCGCCAAAGACCTGACATTTAATAAAGCTAGTTTAAGTTTGTTAAACACACTATCAGTCATGTTTTTTGTAACAAGCTGTCGCTGACATGGAATCACTGCTAAATTAGATGAACTCACACAAACGTTTGAGCGCTTCCTGTATCTACGATGATTCACCGCTCTTAATCTATTACCTATCAACACAGATATCGGCAAAGCTACAGGCAGGCAGGGCCCTGGCATGTCCTGGAAAGAGTTGAGAGTGCCATACGCCCTTGAGCCTGGACCCAGCACACATCAGTAAGCATTTTGTACACACACATCCTTATCAGGCTTCGGAGACTGCAGATGCTTTCTTGAAGGGAGGGGAGGTGGTTGACGTAGGCACGGTGATGGAGACGGAGGAGATGGTGTAGGGGTAGAAGACATGCTGCCAGGGGGGGGAGGTGGTTGACGTAGGCTCGGTGATGAAGACGGGGGGGGAGATGGTGCCCGTCTTTTTGGTGGGCGTCGTTGAGGAGCGGGGGTAAAGGAAATGCTGCCAGCCCTGCGTATCGCCTTAGTTTGGTCTTTGAACTCCAGGAAATAATCGGTGCCAACCCTCTGTATCGCCTTCATGTGTTCAAAGGCGTTGTCAGGGGGGGGGGTGACGGGCAGCGGAGAGTCCTCCATGTGTGTCATAGGTCTCCCATAATCAGAACATTCCTCAGGCGGGTGCAGTGATAATTCTTCAGGGTTTTCTGCACGATGTGTTGTGTCTTTCTCCTGTTTTGATTCCTCTTGCCGCTTGTCCTTGGCAGAGGGAACAGATTGATGACGCAGGCAGTTGAAAATGTTAGAGATAAACAATTTCACTCCTGACTTGTTCAGGCAAACTCCATTTGCCTTGAAAGATGTCTGCGATCCCAGAAAAAGTTAAAATTGTCAATAAAATGGACAGAATGGTCAGTACAGGCATTGGAAAGCCAGGTGTTCAGTGCAAACAATCTGCTGAATCTCTCCACTCCTCTTCTGACTGGCGGTAGAGGGCCACTGATGAACACCTCTGCATTTAGAGAGCTGGCAGTTTCCAACAAACATTTAAAGTCTTCTTTCAGCACTTCTGACTGTTGTTTCACAACATCATTTGTTCCAATGTGTAGTACCACATTCTTCACAGTTGGATGTTTAGCCCCAATATGCAGGATCTTCTCAGCCAAGTCAGAGACCACATCCTTGGGAAAACAGAGTACTTTGGTGTTGTTCTTATTACACAGACCTTTTACATCTCTTACAGCAGAGTCACCCACAATCAGAGTTTCAGGCCCAGTCGTTAGCTTTCCCTCTAGCCTAACCCTGCTGTGTGAAGAGGACAGGTTATTCAGGTCATCAGAAAGAGATCTCCGGTTCTCGGTCAGCGGAGCGTATCTGTTCTGGATTGGCACACTTGGTGGTTTAGGAGGATTGTTTGTAATTCTCCCTTTAGCAGATGTCCACTGCTGTTTAGGGGTTGAAGAGGCGCTCTTCCTGGGTGATAACAATGCAGGCCAGCCGGTCGCATCACAGATTTCGGAGCGCTGGGCTCTGCCTGTTATCCGTCCTCCCAAATCCCATGGAAATGATTTACTCTTCGGCTTTGCACCCAGAGAGTTCCAGGGAGGACTACCACTTGTAGATTTATTACCCAGTACACAGGCCCCCTGTTCCTTGGAATCCTTGTAGCTGCTAACTAGCTGTGAGTTAGCATACCCTTCTCCATTATTTTGCAACACTGGTAAAGTGGTGTCATTCCCATGACATAGTCCATTCACTTCCACGTTAACTTCCAACCGTTGCATTTTCATTTCCAACACAGCCATCTTCTGTATAAGTTTGTGGAAGTCATCTGTAGAGAACGGAGGCATTTTGCTACCAACTAGCATGCAGTAGCCTACCAGGCTTTAGCTGTTGCTAGGCCACGCTACTGTAAGACTGAGGTCGTCGTAAAAATGTTGAAATATGGCTGAAACCCTCCGTCTATTTACGAAGATGAACTGTCCCAGTGATAAGTTAATGTCCAGGAGCTGCTGCTCGAAGTTTTCAGAGAATAAGAATAGGAAAATCAGCATAAAAAGTAAGCAGAGGCAGGAGCAAGCAGAAAAGCGTCTGCACTGTAAGAAAGATAAGAGAAAATCTACCACCGCACGCACCACAGATACACAGCTGCTGCCCTGCCGCAGCAACGGAAATGGAACTGCTGGGAGAACAACTGACTATCGGAGATGTAACGTTATCTTTGATAATATTTCGTCTCCTCATTTTTCGTCAACGAAAGTAAAGAGAGATTTTGGCACAGTTTTTATTTAGTAAACTACGTTTTCGTTTCGCCAACGATATTGCATGATGATTTCGTTACAGTTATTGTTTACTGCCGTCGGTGCCGTCTCGTCATCGTCTCGTTTTCGTCATGGAAAAAAAGGTTGTTGACGAACATATTTCGTCATAGTTTTAGTGAACGAAATGAACACTAGTTCCAAAGCTGATTGCTGAAATGTCACATTTATAATTTGTAGTTCAGGACCATGGACAGTGCAGCTTCCTTGCATTGACAGTTCTCTGTGCCTCATTTTTTATTTTGTGACCTGTCTGGTTTAAATGAGTGTGTTGCTGCTTTGATGAAGCCTAATTTGATAAAGTATAAAATTAATTTCTGAAATATTTCGTTAATAAATATTTCATGAGTAATATCGTTGTCTTTGTCACATTTTATTTGGCATTAGTAAATAATTATGCACATTTACAGATATGTTACATGATATGAGTGATAACACGTGTTATAAGAACCACTGCTCTAGATACCTCATCACTCCTCCGCTGCTCCGGTACAATTAAGGGCTGCGGTGGTTTGTTGATGTGTCGTCTTCTTATGTTTTCTTTAATCGAGGTTACGTAGTTCTGCAGCGCCCCCATCGGCAGTAAATGGAAATACTTCAAAGAATCCCGTTTAGTGCAATTATTTCACAAGTTTTGTATACACAGCTCGGAAAAAATTACCGAGGTCCGGACCTCGGTGACCTCAATGGTGGATACGGCCCTGGTCCTAATACTAGGATGTGTTAAATGCAGAGTCTGCATTTTACTGTGTCCGTGGTCTGATCCCCAGCCCCTGCAGTTTACATGTTGATGTATCCTTGGGCAAGATACTGAACCCCAAATTGCCTCCATGGCAGGGCCATAAGTGTGTACATATGTGTGAATGGAAGTCTCCTGAGCATGTGGCACCTTGTATGGCAGCCTCTGTAAGAATGTGTGTGAATGGGTAATTGCTGACTTAATACGTAAAAGCACTATGAGGGTCAAAAAGAGCAATATAACCGCCGTCCATTTATCCACAATTTTTTTGCTGCATTATTCTTTATGATCAGAAGTAAAGACCAGCCGCAATGTAACATGCCAGTTTGATTAAATTGAAATGGACACATGATTTTGTCTTTAAAAATTCATTGACACCCATAGACTTTCCTCGTGTTGTGTTTTCCTTTGAACAGTGAACAGCTAAATCTGAAGAAAGGCAGCCAACTGGATTAATTCCTTCTTTACCTTATATCTCTGCTGAATAAAGAGGCTTTAAATATTCAAGCAGTCTTACCATTATCGGCCCTCTCTTCCATCCTTTGGCAGGTATCCACTGTTATCTTTGCTGAGAAGGAAATGATAGCTCAATCATCTGGCCCACAAGCTGCGTCAGCCCTGAACCCCACACCATCCCAACCCCCCGCCCCCCAACTAGCCTCTCTTCATCTTTATTATACAGGTTTGGGAGCTCCAGTACTTCACAGGCACATTAATGTCAAAGTCTGAAAAAAAGCTGGTCCAAATGAGATCAAGACCATGTCATGACAGGGCCAGAGACCCAAAGGAAGACCCATACATGCATGTTTTAATGTGTTAAAGGCAGTGAAGTGCGGTCAGGGGACGCAGAGCATCTCCTGTCAATGAAATACTGAAGCTGTTACAAACGTTTAAAAAGAATAGAAAATACAATCAAATAAATATTTGAAGTACCATTTTTCCACTGATCTGTATTAGCTCCTCACTCTGATTGCGCAATCCCTAAGAAACTGTATAGAGCGTGGGCAATAAGTCTGTGCCTGATCTCTGAGAAAAGCTACACCTGTTACATTAAGTCCGCTACGAAACTAACTAAAAAAGCTTAAGATGGAAACATGTAAGGCAGTGGTTCCCAAACTTTTTCTGTGAGGCCCCCCTTGGTTAATTGGAAATATTTTCAGGGCCCCCCAACCCGGGTTCCCAGCTATATTGGTAGGATTAATTGTATATTGTTGTAAAAACATTACATTTTCTCTGCTAATAATAATAAGATACAAAGATCCAACTATAATGTTATATTTTATTATGGATTACACATGAACAAAAGTGCTTGTAATAGATACTGTGAATTCATTTGGCCTAATTAAAACTAGTCCTTCGTCCCTGAGTAGTAGATGTTTTAATTCAAATGTCTTTCGTTTTGAGACTGCCACTCTCAGTTCATTCTCAATGTTCAGCTTTGATCTGTATTTCGTTTTGATGGCAGCAACAGCAGAAAAGCCTGTCTCGATGTTGCAAAAGGCAGCAGTATGCCCACAGCTCTCTGACCAATGAGATATTTTCAAGCAGCGTTTGTTTACAATTTCTTCCCGCGCCCTACCTGCAGTACCTCTGCGACCCACCAGGGGTCGCGCCCCACAGTTTGAAAACCACTGATGTAAGGGATAATGTGCAGCAAGGACTTATTGACCGTTGTTAAGGACGCTCACAACTGCAGAAAGAAGTCCGGTCAATGTAACTGTATACAGTTGGGCTGTCCAAACTGGGACAAGAAAACAGCGGAGAAGTAACGGGGCAGAAACCCTCCTTTTTACGCAACGGTCCAGACATCAAACGGTGACACATATTCAGTTGCCAGTTACTTTGGCATTAGGGCAGGGATATCTAGATACTTTCCATGGTTTGACATAATGAATTGTGCTACTTTTAAAGCAAGCAACGATGTTTTCAAATCTGTAATCAAAAAGGGTGTTGTCGACCCTCCGCTTCGCGTCGGGCCTTAACCACGTCCCTTAGCTGTGATATAATAACCATGTACCACAGCCTGTCGTGAGCTATTACTTAAACATACTGTATTACAAATAATGAACTTTGACTGCAACTGTGCAACAACGGATACAGGAGGATACAAACAGCTAGCTAATCAGTATGCTATGCATGCTACAGTAGCTTAAAACAAGTAGCCAATGACTACCTTACAGCTTGTGTTACACTGTATATGCAGTAAGCAGCTGTTGTAAATGAAGCTGAACAAAAATGGCTACTTACCAGTAACTTGATAGATTATTAAGTTAAAATCGTGTTGTTCCACTGCTTTCAAGTGTTCCGCTTCCAAGATGAAAGTAGATTGCTCCAACTCAACATGCGGTCTAGAAGAGTCCTGGCGTGTGTTCAGTTTTGAAACTTTACCGATGAAACACAATAGATATAAGTTACTCTAACTTCATATTTCCCTATAGTTGAGCGAACGCAGAAATATGTTTTTTAAATCGTTACATTTGAAAGTTACATTTTTTTGTTGTTTGACCGACTTATTAAAATGAGTTGTTGAATTATGATCAGTAGAAATGGCCATGTCATGGGACCTTTAAAATAACTTCATTAGACCTTCCTGCAATGTTGCAATATATACTATGGTAATGACGTGACCGGCATACGCCTCTTATTGGCTTACCATGATATTCTTTCCTTGACTTTAACCAATCTCAACTCTAAACCAACGGATAAAAGCAACAGGTACTAGCCAATCATAGGCAGAGTGTGCAGGGTCATAAAAAGAAGGTCCAAAGACATTATACAACAATATATGACGAATTATTCTGATAGTTAACGGGAGAGTTTGTATTTCCAGAGCAATGGGCCCTTTGGAAAATGTGTGGTTGTTTGCAAACACTGGGCTGATGGTCAGATTGGCTTTCATTCCAATGAGACAACTTCCGAACTATTGGGGCTACTATAATTGACCATCAGAACAATGACAAGTGTTTTCTCTGCCTCGTGTGCAGGTATAGGATAAGTCAAAGAACATGTCTGTAAAGATGGAGCTTTGAAACCCTATGTGAGATCATGACATACCTATGATAATGGAACTGGGGTTTGTATGCATGCGACTCAGAACGTAACCCATAAACATTACAACAGTAGCTCAGTGAATAAAAACAAATTAATTGATGTACAAACTTTTACAAGGGTATAGCAGTTCTGTTCAAAGTTCAGCAAAGTTACCTCATGCTGAATACGATGCATAGTGAATGTTTTGTCCATGATGGAGTGAACATTTTTTGGGATCAGAGCTGTGGATAGGAAGGAGACCAGATGGGACAGTTGGAAGTGTCTCCAATTTATTTCGATTTAAAGTGTATCTGCACGGCCAATACACTGCACCGGCATGTAGCTATGTACTTTCCGTGCGTAAAATATGTCCTTCAAAGAAGACTTCTGAAAGTAAACAGGTCTTTGTGTACACGTCTGGGAGTATAAACAAGGAGTCAACATGCTCACAATACAAACTGATATTGTGCTTATGATGGAGTCATAAACTGGCTTATATTATTTAATAGTTATCCATTTATTTTAATATTGTTTTTTGTTCATAGTAAGTCTTCCTTTCATTCAAGTGTATCAAATAAGTTGTTTTATGCCTTTGTTTTGGAAAGGCAGCTTTTGGGCACCGGGGGAGAGGAGACCTGGTAACTATACATTTGAGAAACAGGTGGTGGTGGACATCGCACCCGGTAGGCCTATGGTTTTTTACCATTGGGTAAGAACACGGACAAGAACATGTTGTGCTTGTATATTGTGCCATCAAGAGAATAAATTGCACAACAATTATTTTTGCTCGGACCCTTTTTTCTACCCATGCGTAAAACTCGCTGACGGGTGCCTTAGCGGCACTTTGTTTGTTATTTCTGTTTTTGCCCGCTTCAGCTTATGTTAATCACATATCATGTTTACCATGTGTACTATTAGTTTAATATATTAGCTTGCTAATTGTCACTAAAGACAAGTTATCCTCAAGGGGATGTCACTAGTTTCACACACTGATAAACTGAAGGCAGAGTGAGTCACAGGTTGTGATGCATTGATCAGCAATAGAGTGTAAATGTCACTGATTAATTGTTGAAGTAATCCAGTCGATCACCCCACATTGTGACCCGTCCTGTTTGACTCTGAGCACATCAAATTGAAGACTCAAGCTAACTCGGCCTCCCTGACCGTGAACATCCCAAACAGGGCGGGATAAATGTTGTGTCAGAGGTCTTAGCAGCTTAGATTTCCCAGCAGCCCACACTAGGAAAAATGCTCAGCTCACAAATGAATCAATAGTGCCGAGGCCCAGCTTCAGGCAAGGCCAGGTATCGGGGGGAACGGGCGGGGGCTGTTGTTTCCCTGCCAGCATTCTAGAAGAGCCTCTGTATGCTCTCCTTTTTCATTTACACAGGGTAAGCAAGACCTCAGGGAGATGTGTCTGTTGCTTTCTTTTAACTAACGGCAATTAAACTGAGCAAGTTTTTCTTTCTCCCCTAATAAGAGTGGACGATTAACGGAAAGGGCCTCCAGAACAACAGCAGATAACCACAGCATCTCAAAGTGTCTGCCGAGCTGTCTTTTGTATGTCCTCCTTAAACAACTAACCAATGTGTCATAAAGCATCTCTCTGAATTCGGATATATAATGGAGAGAAAAAGTTTGCATTGAAAGGATTGCCAGGATCGCTCAATGGGCCCAGCAGGGGAATAATGACAGGTAAATGTATTCAGAGGCATGCACGTGCAGATCGCTGCTCTCCGATTGACTGGAACCAACTTTTGAATCTGCATCCTCCTACGGACATTTTGTGTTTATTGTATTTTGTGTGGGAGACAGACAGAGAGAGACGTGCTGCTATCATTTTGGGCCATCCTTCCCATAATATATTAGCTCATTTAAATTCAATCATCCATTTTTCTAAACTGTTTATCGTGGTCAGGGCAGTGGGAGGCCATAGCCAAAGCTGCATTATTGAATTTTCCCTCACCACATAGCTTTTTCTTCATATTTGTTTGGAGACAACAGGTAGGTAAAGTCAGTGTCGAGGCTGAAACTGAGCGCTCACGATGCAGCGAGCACCCATCCTGCTGACATACCCTTGAGCTAAAGCCCTTTCTCTTGCTATGCAGATAACCCTATGTTCTAACCTCCCTGTGGAAATGCAAGGAAATAAGAAAGAAGTTTTAACTTGATCTTTGCATTTTGTTCCACTGTGGCCTGACCTGAGTTCTCTTTCCAGTATACACTCAATACGGCAAAGATTTATCTTGACTTCTGACCCGGGTAAATGCTGCAGGCTACATTATTTGATGAGACTGAAACAGTTTATTATTAATTATTAATCCTTTGGTGATGATTATTCCAACAACACAGTGATGTTTCCAACTAAAGTTGAGTTACTCAGTTATAGCTACAGTGTTTTCAAAGGTTACCGTGCGTACTGTGATAAGTGTTAACCTACAGCTCCGTGAATCGAAATAAAGTTTATTTAATTTGGTCACCCAACATTACTCAATACCAATTTACAGCAGCAATCTTGTTAATGTGTCTTACGGCCATTGCTGTTATTATAGTTATTGTTACTGCAAATAACAATAACAACAACAACTATTGAGTTAGGAAGATAACTTTTCTGTTACACAGAAACTAGTACCACTTAAATAAATATGCTCCAATGTAAAAAATGGCAGGCTGGATTTAGCATCTTTAGTTGCCCCCTTTTGGAGGAAGCTTCCTCTTTGTTTTCTGAAGAGGTTATGTGGAACAACAGGAGTTGCAATTCTAAAGATCCTGAGCCATAAATTATGAATCAAAATCATCGAAATACTTAACAACAAGCTGTCTTCCGATGAGAATGTATCTAATCCAGAGAGAACAAGTGACTCATTACAAGATTCAGACCTTAGCTTCTCATCCGAGGACATCTAACTTCTTCACGAGAAGCCATCCCTAGAAGCAAGCAACTAAACCCTGGGTCTTCCCCAATTTATACCTTTTATTGTCAATTTAGAACTAATCTGTTTTACTGTTGATTTGACCTGCTGTTTTAAATATATACCACACTATATCTTAAGGAACTAATAATCAAGACACTAACGTAATATGACCTTCAAAATCTCACTGTATTCTCTCCAATTGGGTAACATTTTCTTGGAGAATGGGACATTGCAGGATCAAAACCCCAGAGTACAATAAAACAAATTGGTAACACTTTACAATAAGGTACACAAAATGTGCTTAGTTACTGAGTAGTGAATAAGGAACGACTAGATAGTTAATGGTTAGTTAATGAGGAGTTCCTGAGTGACTGTGATTAAAGAACTGATGGTTAGTTACTGGTAAACAGACTGGGGGGTACTGTATTAATGAATGATTCATTAATGGTTAGTTAATGAGTTACTTTGATTGAAGAACTGGTTAGTTACTGGTTAACAGACTAGGGGGTACTGAGTTTCCTGTCTTCTGTTTTTGTAGTGATGTGACGTGCAACATGGATGTTAAATGACCTTGTGTGTTTGTTGTCAATCAATCAATCAATGTTTATTTATATAGACCAATATCACAAATGTTACATTTATCTCAGTGGACTTCACAGTGTGTACAGAATATCAGTATGACAATAAGATATTGTCCTCAGGTATGTTTGTATTATATTTGATTACTCAAAGATACCGTATTTTCCTGACTATAAATCGCGTTTTTACCTGTCTGGCTGTATCCTGCGATTATACTCCGAAGTGATTTATTTATTTAATTTAGTCTGGGATTCCAAATCCAAAAGAGGTAGGTTTGCGCGTGGCAAATGTGCACGCCCAAACTAGGTAATCAGAAGAAATGCAACCCCAGTAATGACATGTATAAACCATGTATTTAACATATATTGCATCATTTTATGCATTTTTCAGAAAAGGTGGTAGTTTGGTAAACAGTGACATCAACGACATGTTTGGTCTGTAAAATGTCCAAAAGTAAAAGACTGGGAGATAAATATCCCAAAGTCTCCACAATTTATTATATTTTGTATGTTTCTGGTCCTCTTTCAGTTGAGACAGTGTATGCAGGATGTGTAAGGATGTAGGAAAGCCAGAACTCTTGTGTGAACATTGGATAAGGCCAGGTTCATATTCTTGTTTCATGTTGTTGACATATTAGTCAAAGGTTTGCACAGAGCGTTATATCTTTGTGTTGCGCCATAAATCAGAAAATACTGCATTAAAAAAGTCATTTCCTGCATGTTTTTGCAGTGTGATATAAATAATGTACAGGCTTTCAGTTTGCTGTAGTTCACTAAACAGAGACATTAACGACATGTTTGGTGTTGAAAATGTCCACAAAAGTGAAAGAATGGGAGATATATATCCCAAAATCTCAAAATGGTATTATATTTTGTGTGTGTTTGTGGTCCTCTTTCAGTTGAGACACTGTAGGTGAAGGATGCTTCAGGAAAAGACCAAACACTGGATGTCTTTCAGTCGCCAACATGTGTTTTCGAAACACTGATATTAACGGGGAAACCCTGCAGGACTCAAATGCTTCGTCTCTGTTCCCCTAAACTCATTTTGGAGTGATGACTGATTATGCGACAGGCTGGCTTGACTGTGTTTTCCAAAGTGGAGGCTGGCTTGACCGCAGTCCCGGGGGTAACGCTGCCTTTCCTCTGCACGTTGTTTCTCTTTCAGAAACACAGAGAACTGTTTGTATGATGGGATCACAGACACGCTGCAATCGGTTTCCACTAAAAGTCGAGTCCAGTGTCTATGTAGTGTCATTTTTATTTTTTATAATTTGGGAAGAATGAAATTCGGTAGGAAAAGCCAGCTAAATCGGTAGGCGGTAGAAACATGTCAAAAGCAGTAGACTACCGCCCAAATCGGTAAGGTTGGCAGGTATGAAAACGGTTAATCCAATGTCTCTGTGTAACTTTAAAATGATTGCTGATAATCCATCATTGCAATTAAAAATAATAAACGCTATAAACGGATTACAATGGTTAGCCGACCGGAGCTTCCGGTTTAGGAGGTGCGCACGCAGCGTCTCGTTTTAACTGAATAATGGTCATGTTTACATGGATTTATGAACTGCCCCTAATTACTGCCCCCCTTCCGGAGACACACTGTCAAACACACTCATACCTGCTTGGCATGAAATTGAAAAAGTTACATTAAATTAAAATAAATTACAATAAAATGACTGTTTTATCTTCACATCTTGTAATCTAATGTCTATAATTTTGAGCACCAAATTGAAAAGTATCCAAAAATACCCGTATCGATAAGCAGTATCGGTATCGATAAAATCCTAACGATACCCATCCTTATTCTTCACTGACAGGATGATTGAGCGTATACCAATCTGTACTCACACCGTGGCATGTGTCACTATCAGAAGGCTTGTAGGATTTTTTTTTTTGTGTCAATTTTGGGTGATGTTACTGTCCTGACTCCATATATCAAATAGTCTTCATTTAATAGTAGTTAAACTACTGTATATTCTTGCATTAAGGGCTCCTTCAGAAAAAAGTTCCCGCCCTGTCACTTAACCCAGCTGCTCTCTGGTTTTGCATCGTAAAGCATTTGAGTGTTTTGTAGTGCTATATGAATAGTTAATTACTAAAGTGTATTGCTTGTGAACACCACGGAATAGTGAGAACAACTCCATTATTAAAGAGAAAAAGCATTTCATCACAAAGCTGGTCACATGACCAAATAGCATACTGGAAGTGGGACATGTTTACCTGCATTTTCCACTGATTATTGTGCCAGAGCGGCTCAGTTGCAAACCAGCTCCATCTGTGCCTGAGGACAGGGCACACACACACTGACCAAACATTTTCTGTTCACTTCCATTCTTGTTAAACAGTTGGAAAAAGCTCTCTATTGACCCTTTTCCTTTACTGTTCTTGTAGTGCGACCATCGGTGCACACTTGGCCGTTCTATTGTTATTTAGTGTTATATTTACACAAACATTGTATTCACTGAAGTGTTCGGCAGGTTCACTGCTGTCTCCAGAACTTTGAGTTAGTTTGGTTAAGACTTTGACATTGTAATGACAGCTTACTCTATATGTATTATTATGTTTTTGTTGATCATTTGGGGATATTTTTGGGTAGTTGGATAATATTCCAAACACCGATCATCATGTAATGTTCACCTTAAAGGTGGGGTAGGTACGTTTGAGAAACCGGCTCGAGATACACTTTTTGTTATATTCCATGGAATGCTCTTAACATCCCGATAGCAATGAATATCTGAAGTGCTTTGACAATAAATACATAAAGAAATGTCATCTGTGGAAGCCGTAGTGCTGTAAAAAGCACGACCAATCATCTGAGCCGGCCCGGCTAAAATAACTGGATGGCCTACCTGCCTGTCAGCCTTCCATCTGTGCACAAACTTATCTCGTGCCCTCATTGGTCATTTGCGCGTTCGTGTGTGTTGGAGGAGGGGCTCTGTAAGGAAGTGGCAGATTTGTTCCGGTTGTGTATTTTCAAATTCTAGCGCACTCCAGCTGGTTTCTCCAAAATGACCTACCCCACCTTTAAATTAGAAACAATGTAATCTCGTTTAGTATTTTTTTATTAAATATTGTGGAGCAAGGACCATCATCAAAGTTAATTTAAATAAATGTGAAAAGATGTATTTAAATCAAATGTTTTCAAATAAAGTAAGATATTGTATTAAATGAATAATAATCACTGTATATGACGGGCCTAGCTGAGCTGTCACAGGGAACTTCCTGCTCATCAGCACCCTCTTTACTGAAAGTGACTGACATGTTGCCCCTTCACCAGTGACTGCTCAGTGAAACTCCAGCTGCCACATTACTTTATTAACGGCAGAGCCAGGACTCATACTGACTGTTCTGTGAAGCAGGAAGTGTCATGAATGTGTAAGAAAATGATGAAATTGACAATTATCCAAATACCGCAGCGGATACAGAACATTTGATCAGCAAATAAGGTTTGGGATGATGACAATCCAACAGGTTCAATAGATACAACTCGCTTTTCATTCCTCACCAATACAGATAGGAGCCAGAGTTAAGCAGGAATCACCAAAGCGCCTCAGCAGGATCCACTTTGGTGCAAGCCCTTGGACAAGAATGGCTGGTTCAGGACCTGTGTAGTGTGTCATCTGGGTGCCGGGCTGGTCTACAAGTGATCAGATGCTGGCTGCAGGAACAGAACGGTCCCCCACGTGGAGGGCCGGCTGGTCACTGGTGCCAGATGTTTGTAACTCCCTGGTGTTCTGTGAGCCGGGGCCAGAGCTGGTGCCAGTGCCCCGCTCAGAGTTGGGAGGCATCCAAATGGTAATCCCAAAGCATGTGTTTGCAGTAGAGATATATATGATGTCTCCTGTATATATCTGATGCTTCACAAGGGCGTCTTGGCACTGATGATGTTTTGCTAGTGTTAGCTTCATACAGTCTGATGCTTGAGGACTTTTACCTTTATTTTTTTTGCAGTGTCAGTAAAAAACCTTGACAATCAGGTCCACATTTTATGAAACTCTTCTTGATATCCCAGGATGCCAAGAACAACAAATGAGAGGGTAGTGCCTGGTATCCTAACGTTGTCAAGAAGAGTTTAGTAAAATGATTCTGATTCTGATTTGAATGCAGCAAAAAGGGCCCTGGTTGCTTGGGATTGAGAGAGAGGGGTGCCCGACCTCTCCAATCACCCAGCCGTATCTCTGTGGTCTCTGTTGAGTTTGTGATGTGAGGTGATGCATGTCATTTAAAAATACCCTCTAGACAAAAGAGGTAAGCCGTGAACATGGTTAATAAATAAAAGAGAAGTAGACCCAGTATTAACACTAGACAGTGACCATGCATACTACACAATACAAATTATAATTTACTGTTTTTAAAGACAGTCAGAAAGAAATCAGGTGTACAGGTGTGTAGGATTATTCAATCGATCAAACAAAATACTTTATTAATCCAAGGGGAAAATGAGTGAAACATGAACATATTGACCCTGTGGATGGAAATGTTGTCGTCAGGTATATCCTGCTGCAGCCATGTTTATGTAAACCACTTTGAACTACACTCCAGATATTCCAACACAGTCTCACGGCATTTCGTGTTACTGTATAGTCACAAAATGAATCTATTGATTCGTGTTCACTTACACGATTTTCGCATTTTTTTCGGAACGTTTTAAAAGCAATGTAAATAATAACAAATTTAAATGAAAAAGATATTTAAAAAAAATACAGATTTCAGTATTCTGACAGAGAACAATTTTAGAAGCAATTTATTTCTATTGGTAGTATGTTTCGTCCCTGTACCCGTCCCTGTTGGGCAAGTTACTTCCAAAATGTAATATATTACATATTACTTTCTTTTGAAAGTAATAAGTTAGATTACAATATTACTGTCTCTGAAATATAATGAGTTACACTACTTTTGAGTTACTTTACCAAAATAATCGCAAATGAATGGCTAGGTATTTGAAATGCTTTAGTGCAGCTCATTATACATCCAGTGAAGGGTGATGTGGTATAGCATAACAACTGTGTAGGCCCTAAAGGCTACTAACAACTTGTATTACACGGCTTAGTTGAATACTCGATTCTGATTGTAACTTCTTAACATGTGACACGTTGTTAATACAGTACAGACCACTGTCAAGGACTATAATGAAGGTTGCTAAGGAGGGTCAAGAAAGAGAAAGGAAAAGAGGTTAAAAGACGGAGCGCTGGACGTCAGATAAATCACCTGAAGAAGGCAGACAGGAAGTAAACAATAACAGGACACGGAATGGGCTCTGTAGTTTAGTATATGGCCGTGTACAGGCCCGGTTCCAGAACAAAATGACTCCGGGTGCCTCTGAGATTACAGGGGGCACAGCAGCAGTAGGTTTACATGAGCAATAATGGCCGGCAACAGCAATGAAAAATAGCATTGATGGCAGAGAATTCAAATATAACCCGGTGTGAGAAGGAGGAGGTCTGAGAGACAGAGAGAAAACTAACATTTCCTCGTTCTCTCCGTATATAACAATCCTAAGCAAAACGCAACTCCCACCAAAAAAGATTCCTCCGCATGCTGAGGAGGTTGACGATATTAAACGATCGTTAGACATGTTGACGGAGGAGGTATCTGTTGTAAGACAGCAACAGATAGCAATTATGAGCCTGGTGGAGGAAGTTAAAGCCCTGAGGCTAGAAAACTCCGAAAAAGAAAAGAGGATATTCTCGCTGGAAAATCGGGTGGATGAGCTGGAACAATACACCCGAATTAACAACATCATAATCACTGGACTGGAGACGAAACCCCACTCATACGCCCGGGCGGCGACGAGGATGACCGGAGGGGACACAAGCGAGGAGAATGCTACATCTGTGGAGCTACATGTGACGGCCTTCCTCAACACCTGTCACGATTATCATGTCAGGTCACAGTTTCTATGTCTAGGTTTGGGTGTTTTCGCTGTTCTCTATGTCATGTTTTCCTCCTGTCGTTAGTTTCCCTGGTGTGTCTCGTTAGCTGATTGTGTTCACCTGTGGCCCTTGTGTTTCTCCTCCCCTGCCCGGCTGTTTCTCGTCTTGTAATTATCCCTCCCTGTATTTAGTCTTGTCTCGTCCTGTGTTCAGTGTTGGTACTTCTTTTGTTGGTGACTGAGTTCCCCGGTGAGTGTTCTGTTTTGTCTGTATTAGTTTCATTATCCTTGAAATAAAGGTTTATCAGAGTTATCTGCATTTGGGTCCTGCTTCCTTCACTCAACCGTGACAGAAAGCACCAACCAGAAATGGACCCAGCAGATGATCCATTTGAGGTGGAACTACAACATTTTTCCTTTGATTTGGCTTGCTGCTATGATTGGTGGAAGGGAGCGTCCAGTGTTCTGCAGAAGGAGGCCGCTCTGGTAGAGGCGCACCGGTTGGCTATGGAGAAACCAGACTTGGTGAAATTCTTACCTGGCTGGATTTTGAACTTCATCTGGGTGTGTGATTTCCAGCCTGCTGACTCTAAACGTCTCGGTGTGTTCCGTCTGGAGTCAACCAGTGCTTCCGCCCCAGTTCCTGCTCCTGTCCAAGAGTCGTTTTCTGGAACTCGTCTGGCTTTTGGAGGTCCACGGAGCCTTCAGGCGGCTTCTAAGAGAAGGAGTCGCAAGTCCAGGCTAGCAATCCGAGCCCCAAGAGCCATGGTTCCAGCCCCAGTTCTGGCCCCAGCAGCCATCATTCCGGCCCCAGTTCTGGCCCCAGCAGCCATGGTTCCGGCCCCAGTTCTGGCCCAAGCAGCCATGGTTCCGGCCCCAGTTCCGGCCCCAGCGGCCATGTTTCCGGCCATGGTTCCAGACCTAGTTCTGGCCCCAGCAGCCATGGTCCCGGCCCCAGCAGCCATTGTTCCAGACCCAGTTCTGGCCCCAGCAGCCATGGTTCCAGACTCAGTTCTGGCCCCAGCAGCCATGGTTCCAGACTTAGCTCTGGCCCCAGCTGCCATAGTCCCATCTCTGGTCCCTTCTCTAGTCTCTTCTCGAGTCCCTTCTCTAGTCTCTTCTCTGGTCCCGTCTCTAGTCCCTCCTCTTGTCCCTTCTCTAGTCCCATCTCAAGTCCCTACTCAATTCCTTTCTCAAGTCCTTTCTCAAGTCCCTCCTCTAGTCACTTCCCTAGTCCCTTCTCCAGTCCCTCCTTTAGTCACCTCTCTGGCCCCTTCCCGAGCCCCTTCTCTAGTCCCACCTCGAGTCACTTCTCTAGTCCCTTCTCTCATCCCATCTCAAAATCCTTCTCAAGTCCCCTCTCAAGATACCTCTCAAGTCTCCTCTCAAGTTCCCACTCAAGTCCCTACTCAAGTACCGTTGGAGGTTCAGCGGGGGGTCCTGCCAACCCCATGTCCTGTCCCGTTGGAGGTCCCGCCGACTACTCTCCTGCCGGGGTTCCTGCCAACCCCATGTCCTGTGCCGTTGGAGGTCCCGCCGACTACTCTCCTGCCGGGGGACCTGCCAACCCCATGTCCTGTCCCGTTGGAGGCCCCGCCGACTACTCTCCTGCCGGGGGTCCTGCCAACCCCATGTCCTGTGCTGTTGGAGGCCCCGCCGACAACTCTCCTGCCGGGGGTCCTGCCAACCCTGTGTCCTGTCCCGTTGGAGGTCCCGCCGACTACTCTCCTGCCGGGGGTCCTGCCAATCCTATGTCCTGTGCTGTTGGAGGCCCCGCCGACAACTCTCCTGCCGGGGGTCCTGCCAACCCTGTGTCCTGTCCCGTTGGAGGCCCCGCCGACTACTCTCCTGCCGGGGGTCCTGCCAAACCCCATGTCCTGTGCCGTTGGAGGTCCCGCCGACTACTCTCCTGCCGGGGGTCCTGCCAATCCTATGTCCTGTGCTGTTGGAGGCCCCGCCGACTACTCTCCTGCCGGGGTTCCTGCCAACCCTTTGTCCTGTCTCGTTGGAGGTCCCGCCAACCACTCTCCTGCTGGGGGTCCTGCCAACTCCTGGTCCTCTTCCGTGGGGGATCCTGCCGAAGCCTGTCCCGCCGGCTCCGGTTCCTGTCCGGCCGACACCGGGTCCTGCCCGGCCTCCGGAGCTGTCTGGTCTTCGCCCTCGATCCCGACCCTCTGTGAGCCGCGGTCTTCGCCCGCGGGCCCGGCCCCCTGACTTTTCCTGCCGCGGCCCTCGTCCTCGAGCCCGGCCCCCTGACTCTTCCTGCCGCTGCCCTCGTCTTCGAGCCCGGCCCCGTGACTCTTCCTGCCGCTGCCTTCGCCCTCATGCTCGGCCTCCTGAGTTCGCCCGCTGTGGCCTTCGCCCCACCTTGGACTCTGCCTTGCCCCCGGGCCGTCCGCCCGAGTCCCCCTTCTCGGCTTCTGCCGTGCCCCCGGGCCGTCCGCCCGAGATCCCTTCCTGGTCCCCTACTGGGCTCCTGGGCGGTCAGCTTAGTCCCGTCCTCCGGACCCCCTCCACCCACCCTGGTGGCCTAGGGATACGTCCCTCCTCCGGACCCCCTCCACCCACCCTGCTGGACTTTGTTGGATTTTTGTTTTGGGGTTTAGGGACGTCTAGAATCCGTCCCTTGACGGGGGGGTTCTGTCACGATTATCATGTCAGGTCACAGTTTCTATGTCTAGGTTTGGGTGTTTTCGCTGTTCTCTATGTCATGTTTTCCTCCTGTCGTTAGTTTCTCTGGTGTGTCTCGTTAGCTGATTGTGTTCACCTGTGGCCCTTGTGTTTCTCCTCCCCTGCCCGGCTGTTTCTCGTCTTGTAATTATCCCTCCCTGTATTTAGTCTTGTCTCGTCCTGTGTTCAGTGTTGGTGCTTCTTTTGTTGGTGACTGAGTTCCCCGGTGAGTGTTCTGTTTTGTCTGTATTAGTTTCATTATCCTTGAAATAAAGGTTTATCAGAGTTATCTGCATTTGGGTCCTGCTTCCTTCACTCAACCGTGACAACACCAAGGGAATAGAGATCGACAGCGACAACATCGAGGCCTGTCACCCGCTACCACGGAGAAATACAACTGATAAACCGGCAATAATAATAATGTTTGCCAACAGAAAACATAAAACTGAACTTCTGAAACAGGGAAGACGGCTTAAGGGCTCGGATGTATATATGAATGAACACAAAAGAAATGCTGAGATCGCCAGAAAGGCCCGATTCCTGAGAAAACAGCAACAAATACAATCAACATGGACTGCAAACTGCAACATCTTCATCAAGCTTAACGGATCACCAGAACAAGCCAAAGTGTTAATCATCAGGGACCTGGAGGAACTGGAAAAATACCAATGAAACAAATCAGACAAGGTAATGAAAATAAAACACTACCATGACAATTCCAGATAATATACACATATCTCCATCAAGACTAGAAACCTTTGCATATACAGAGCATAAAGCACAGGACATGGAAAATGACATTGTTCCGGTAAACAACTTACTGAACAATATCAACAACAGCTGCAACTATTTCACAGAAGAGCAATTCAATCAGAAGAGAACATATCAATTATCCACTTCAATAGCAGAAGCCTATATTCCAACTTCCTCAACATTAAAGAATATCTAAGTCAGTTTAAGAACCCAATCAACATCATAGCAATATCAGAGACCTGGATCAGTGCTGAGAAAGGTGTGGACTTTGAGATGGATGACTACGAACTGAATTATACAAACAGAAGGAATAAGAGTGGAGGGGGTGTGGCGATCCATGTGGATAAAGGAATGAACTATAAGGTGGTGGAGAGCATGACAACAGCTGTTGACGATTTGTTTGAATGTGTTACAGTAGAAATGTGGATGGAAAAGTCTAAAAATGTTATTGTGAGTTGTATATACAGAGCTCCTGGAACCTGTATTGACACATTTACAGATAGGGTAGAAAACATGTTTACTAAATCATTACAACAAATGATGTTTATCTGTGGGGATTACAATATTGACCTGTTGAATCCAAATAAGCATAAAATGACAGAACACTTCATCAATACATTGTACTGTATGGGTTTGTATCCTAAAATTACCAGACCTAGTAGAATCACTTCTCATTCTGCTACATTAATAGACAACATATTCACAAACATTATGGAAAACAATACAGTAGGCGGACTATTATATAGTGACATAAGTGATCATTTACCTGTTTTTATTGTCTATCACTGCAGTTCTAAGAAACAGAAAGTCGCCAGCCATTTCAAATACAAAGGATTGAGAACTGAAGATAACATAATTGCATTTAAGAATGATTTACTAAAGCAGAATTGGAGGGTAGTATATGAGAGAGACGATATTGACAAGGCCTATGATGAATTTTTAAACATCTTTAAAGCACTTTATGACAAAAAGTGTCCTGTGAAACAATGCAGAGAGACACAAACAAAGTCACAGTGCATGAATCACTAATGGCCTAAGAAATGCCTGCAAAAAGAAAAATACACTATATAGACAATTCATAAAATATATAACTTCAGAAGCAGAAAATAAATATAAAAGATATAAGAATAAATTAACCCATATTCTGAGGATATGTAAAAAAGAATACTATAATAAAATATTAGAGAATAATATGAAAGGTTTATGGAAAGTATTAAATAGTGTCATTAGAAATGGAGCAAAAAGCTCTGGTTACCCTGAGTTTTTTGTGGACAAAAATAATGTTATTAATAATACAGAAGATGTGGTTAATGGTTTTAATGAATTCTTTGTAAATGTGGGGCCAGATCTGGCAGAAAAAATTAAAAACGTAGAAACAACTAAAGGGGAAGAAACGGACCTTTGGAATGAAAACATTAGCTCTTTCTTCCTCACACCAGTCGAAGAAAAATAAATCATCGATACTGTGCGAAAATGTAAAAGCAAATCCTTGACCGATTGGAATAATATTGAAATGATTATAGTAAAAAACATTATTGAAGAAATTGCAGAACCATTGACTCATCTCTTTAACTTGTCTTTTCAATCTGGTAAATTCCCAAATAAAATGAAAATAGCAAAAGTTATACCATTATATAAAACTGGGGATAAACACCATTACACACGTTACAGACCTGTTTCATTGCTCTCTCAGTTTTCCAAGATCCTTGAAAAGCTTTTTACAAAAAGACTTGACAGTTTCATGGAAACACATCAGCTTTTGGACGACAGTCAATATGGATTCAGGAAAGATAGATCAACATCTATGGCACTAATGGAATGAAGTGAGGAAATAGCAAACTGCATGGACAATAAAAAACAAGCAGTGGGAATATTTATAGACTTACAAAAAGCATTTGACGCCATAGATCACAATATATTACTGATAAAACTGGAACGGTATGGCATCAGAGGGGTGGGATTAAACTGGGTGAGAGATTATTTAAGCAACAGACAACAATTTGTTGAAATTGGTGAACATAAATCAGAATACATGAACATAACTTGTGGAGTACCTCAGGGGTCCGTGTTGGGTCCAAAGCTGTTCATAATATACATCAACGACATTTGCAGAGTATCAAATATATTGAAATTTATTTTATTTGCAGATGACACTAATATTTTTTGTTCCGGTGACAATTTGAAAGAGCTAATGGAAGTGATAACAGCAGAAATTATTAAAGTAAAACATTGGTTTGACACAAACAAATGATCATTAAATATAAGCAAAACAAAGATTATGTTATTTGGAAAACATAAAACAAATCCACAGATACAATTAATACTAGATAACATACACATAGAAAGAGTATATGAAATGAAGTTCCTTGGTGTGGTTTTAGACCACAAAATCAGCTGGAAACCTCATATCACTCATGTAAAAGCAAAACTGGGGAAATATTGGGAAAAGCCAGATACATTCTGGACTATAACTCATTGTATATACTCTATATAACACACTAATATTGCCATATCTGATTTACTGTGTGGAGATTTGGGGAAACACGTACAAAACCAACCTACAGCCGTTATGCACATTACAAAAAAGGGCTATAAGAGTTATCAATAGGGATGCTCCGATCGCCAATTTCGGGGCCGATCGCCGGAATTAGTATCCGCCGATACCGATCGCCGATCCGATCGAGTGGGCGAGGCCTAAATGGAAGATTTAAACATCACTTTAAATCTTCCATTTAAAGTGATGTTTAAAACTCAGTTAATGCTCATTCTCTGGAGCTTCCACAAACAACAATCAACTTAATTATTACATTCAAATGATGTACATTATTCAAGTTTACATTCACTTTGGATAATAACACGGGAGAAATGAGCGGAAGCGCTCTCTTTTCCTCTCTCCCTCTCTCTCTCCCCCTCTCCTGGCAGTCCGTCAGTATCTCATGCAGCTCACTGATCCAGTAATGAGTGACCCGATAGTGAATAATACATATATTTATAATGACTAGTTTAGCTTGTTCCAGAGGTAGATCAAATATCTAAGTGTGTTAGGTCTAACTCTTGTGTGTTTCTGCTTCACACACGTTGCATACCGCTATTTTACTGTCTTTTACGGACACCTTAAAATAATGCCAGACCGGTGAAGCCATTTAGGCGAGCTTGTTTTGCCGCACACAGAGAAAAGTGTCATGTATTTTATGTCATGCGATCGGCTCTCGCGATCGGCATTTTTAGAGAGCACCGATCGATAGGTAGAGAGTGAGTATCGGCCGATCGTGACCGATCGATCGGAGCATCCCTAGTTATCAATAATGTTGGATATCTTGAACACACTAATGTATTATTTTTGAAGTCACACATATTGAAGTTCATTGATCTGGTTAAATTTATAACGGCACAAATCATGTACAGAGCCAGACATAATCTACTTCCTAGGAAATTAAAAACATTGTTCGTAACTTTTTTTCAATAAAATATTAAAGTCTTCCAGTCCGTGACTTTTCCTCAAAGTGTGTTATGTAGCACCCTATGTTGTTAAAAATGGTCAATATGAAGTCAGATTGAAGAAATCGCCCAAAAAATTGCCATTTATACCTATTTCCGCCCAGCGGGTCATATTGACCCCACCCCTTTTCACGCTGTTGATTTTGCGTGTAAACAAACATGACGTGTTGCTATAGCAACTCCTTTTGTCTACTGTGGTTCCTTATAGAGAGAGAGATAGATAGATATATTGATAGGGACAGTCTGTAGTGAAGGAGCGCGCTCCCGCTCACGGGAGACTGCTCTTGCTGCGCTCAGCAGCAAACAGCTGTTTGCTTTTCACCCAACAACGACAACCGCCTCACGAAACGCTATGTTGTAGTATTAATAAACAAAACAATTGAACAAAATTGCAAGAATACCAATACCACAGGACAATTTTTCTGTTAAGCCCCAAGGACCCCCTCGGCGGGTCCTTTTTTCTTTTTTTCACGACACTGTGTCTCAGGGGATCTTAATATTTAAGAACCTATTAATGTGTTATACCAGATTAACGGGAATAATCTCAGCTAACTGACGATACAAACCATTTTTACCAAAACAAAAAAACACAAGTCTCATAAGAAGCATCTAAATGACCCCTGAGCGAAAAATGCTAACGCACTTTGGCACAGAACTCAAGATAAAGGATACCCTTATTACTTATCGTAGCTGCACATACAATATATCCGATTAAAGCTGAGGTTCCACAGGTTATTTAGGTATATATATCATCACTAAGTGATCCGAACTCGCGACAGGGGAAGCACACTCCGACATCACAACACGTACCTTTACGTAGCTTTTACGGGAGATCCTCTCACCGTAGCTGTCAATCTGATCAAAAGACTTGTTCAATGGCATTAAAACGAGAAAAAACGTGGCTGAATCGGTTAATCCATAGGTTGATAATGTTTCTGGGTAATAATATTTTTTATTTATGCTGTCACTGAGGAACTGCACACTGCTAAAGCAGACTCCCTCTCCTCTGTCATCATCCTGTTGGACCTGTCTGCTGCATTCGACACGGTGAACCATCAGATCCTCCTTCGCACTCTCCAAGAACTTGGAGTTTCAGGCTCTGCACTTTCCCTCATCACCTCATACCTGAAAGACCGCACCTACAGGGTTACTTGGAGAGGGTCGGAGTCCGACCCTTGTCAATTAACTACAGGGGTCCCTCAGGGCTCTGTTCTTGGTCCCCTCCTCTTCTCCTTGTACACAAACTCGCTCGGATCTGTCATTAGCCCGCATGGTTTTTCATACCACTGCTACGCTGACGACACCCAATTAATTCTGTCCTTTCCCCGCTCAGAGACCCAGGTCGTCGCACGCATCTCTGCTTGTCTAGCTGACATTTCTCAGTGGATGTCTGCTCAACCTTGACAAGACTGAACTGCTTTTCCTTCCGGGAAAAGATTGTCCCACTCTTGACCTCACAATCAACATCGGCACCTCTGTTGTTTCCCCGACTCAAACTGCAAGGAATCTGGGAGTGATCCTAGATAACAACCTGTCCTTCACTGCAAACATAGCTGCTACAACCCACTGCTGCAGATACACGCTTTACAACATCAGGAAGATTTGTCCCCAGCTGACCCAGAAAACGACGCAGGTTCTGGTCCAGGCTCTCGTCATCTCACGCCTAGACTACTGCAACTCCCTCCTGGCTGGTCTACCTGCATGTGCCATCCGACCTCTGCAGCTCATCCAGAATGCAGCGGCTCGTCTGGTCTTCAACCTTCCTAAATTCTCCCACACCACTCTGCTCCTCCGCTCCCTCCACTGGCTTCGGGTAACTGCTAGAATCCACTTCAAGACAATGGTACTTGCGTACCATGCTGCGAATGGATCTGGCCCTTCCTACATCCAGGACATGGTTAAACCGTACACCCCAGCACGTGCACTCCGCTCTGCATCAACCAAACGGCTCGCTGCACCCTCGCTGCCAAGGGGACCCAAGTTCCCATCAGCAAAAACACGTGGGTTTGCTATCCTGGCTCCAAAATGGTGGAATTAGCTCCCCATTGACATCAGGACAGCAGATAGCTTACACACCTTCTGGCGCAGACTGAAAACTCATCTCTTTCGATTCCACTTCGAGCAATAGAACTATTAACAAAGCACTTATATACTAATATAGGACTGGCTTATCTAAAGCCAGTTGAGTAGCACTTGAAATGTTTTTGCTTTATGAAACCTGATGTACTTATAGAATTCTGTTTTCTTCAAGTTTGTATTTTGTTGGTCGAACGCACTTATTGTAAATCGCTTTGGATAAAAGCGTCAGCTAAATGCAATGTAATGTAATAATCGGAGAGTAAAAGTTAGCTGCTAATGGTAGACACCAGAGTTATCGCATCTTCCGGTCTTGGCTATGCGCCAGTCTCACACACACACATTACCAAATAAGGAGTATGTGGGAGTTCCCCTCGATTCCATTGGCTCTGACGGTCAGAAAGAGATGTCAATCAGCAAAATCGAACAAGGGGGGCCAGAGTTAGGTAAAATCCTCCCAAATGACCCCAGAAGTGTTTTATTTGTGCTAAATCTCTCTAAAAAGGTCAAATTTAACTTGTTTTGCATCAATCTTGATACAGGGTACTTATTATATGTTGTAGTTTGGATTTCTAAAGCTTTTAGTCTACCATCCCATCATTCAAGGGTGGTTTTCACTATAAGTAACTTTTTTTTTTGGACGGACGCAATAATTTAAATTTCTGAATTTACTTTAAAATAAAAACATCTATATTGATTCTGACACTTCTACATCCAACTCACAGGTGTAACATTGCTTTGAGAAAAAAGATTATTAATTTAACCCTTTTAGAAGGGAAGATATGGTCATTTGTTCTGGGAATGTCATTTTCGAGCCTGAGATCTGAAAAACAGGTTTTAAAGGTCCCATGACATGGCCATTTCCACTGATCATAATTCCATTGTTGAGGTCTACTAGAATAGATTTATATTGTGCAATTTTCCAAACTCACATTGGTTTCTCATACAGCATCTCTGTAAACTACGTGTATTCACTGAATTTCACTCTCTGCCTTTAACGGCTCGTTGGAGCTCCAATAGCTCCAGCCCCCACCCTCCCTGTGAGCACAGTGTGCTCTGATTGGTCGGGACGTTGTGAATCGCGCTAAGCTCCGTGGAGGTGTTGTTTCCTTGTTTAGCGATACACAGCGAAACACAGCCAAACTCATCCTGAGCACAGTGTGCTCTGATTGGTCGGGACGTTGTGAATCGCGCTAAGCTCCGTGGAGGTGTTGTTTCCTTGTTTAGCGATACACAGCGAAACACAGCCAAACTCATCCTGAGCACACACAAAGTCACACACCGAAGTAAAAACAATAAGTGTGGCTTGATATTGAGTAAGAAAAAGGTTGATAAACACTGTGAGAATGGGTCTGCAGAGAGAATTTCGCCGCGATCCCAATTGTCTGTTATCAGCCTGCAGCCAGGGAGGAGAAATCAGCAGACCTGCTTGCACTGAGTGTGTGTGTGTGTGTGTGTGTGTGTGTGTGTGTGTGTGTGTGTGTGTGTGTGTGTGTGTGTGTGTGTGTGTGTGTGTGTGTGTGTGTGTGTGTGTGTGTGTGTGTGTGTGTGTGTGTGTGTGTGTGTGTGTGTGTGTGTGTGTGTGTGTGTGTGTGTGTGTGTGTGTGTGTGTGTGTGTGTGTGTGTGTGTGTGTGTGTGTGTGTGTGTGTGTGTGTGTGTGTGTGTGTGTGGAAGACCGTGGATTGGTCAATTTGGACCAATCAGTGGAGGCTTAACGTAACGGCTCCGCGGATTGGTCCATTTCGTTCCGGGTACGGTTGACATCATGCATACCCGGAAGAATCAAATGGACAATGACGTATCTCCAACGAGGCGTTTTGGGGAGGTATTTTCTGTTTTAGAGTTTTACTCGCTACAGGGTGTACGTTGAGGGTTTTGACTCTGAACACCGTTTACATACATAAAAACCTTCATAATACACAAGGGGACGGGTACTAACCGGAAAAGCATGACATGGGACCTTTAAAGCAATACTTTTACCTTGAAAATCAATGCATTCTAATACCGGGTCAATTTTACCCCGGTGGCGGTTTTAGTTATATAAAAAATCTCTGGCGGTTCTAGTGTTAAATAAGAAAAAAGCTTTGGGGGTATCAACAGATAAATATTAAGCCTGACAAAGTACTTAACGTCTAATAAATTGCTTTCCTGCAATGTTAACTATGTTGAATCACTTATTTTAACTGATATTATACACATTAATTATACTCTTATGTATATAGATAGTATAAGAAATGTGCCGAATATGACAGTTTATTGGTGGAGGTATACACATATATTGATAGATGTCTTGTAATGCACTGTTGAGGAACCTGCGACCCAAGTTTCATATCGCATTAACACCATATCCCTACGTGCATTGCGGCTAAAACATCCAATCAGCGAGCTTAAATCATAGCTAGCATAGTAATCAGTTCAGAGGCTGTGTATCGCAATGATGCTCGAAATGTCCCTTATAGGCCTATGTCTGTTTCCGGTTATTTTTATTTTGAAATTCAGTTACCGAGGGATGCCAAAAAAGCCTGAGATTATGGAATTAAACAAATAAATAAAAACAAGGATAATTGTGTATTATTGGTGAGTAAATAACAGTGTGTTATTTAGAAAAGAATAACAAATTAGAAGGAAAAAAAGATTAAAAAAATACAGATTTCAGTATTTTTTTTTAACCTTTTCAGTGCCATGCAGTTCATGATAGACATCTGCTTGGAATTACAGTAAGAAGTTGGGGTAAAACTTGGTATGTTGAATAATATGAGTTAAGGGGAAACAACCATTTTTAAAACACAGTGCTTTCTGTGAATTGCTGCTAAGATCAGTCTTGTGACACAGGTAAAGACCCTGCTGTGCTGGCATGTCCTGCCTATTATAAAGAGCAAAGCAGACTGGTTCCTGCGCCTGCATCATAAGGCAGTCTCCTTCATGATCACCGCTGACTGATGCCTTATTGCTGCTCCTCACCTCCATCACACTAATGGAGCAGCTGCAGCCCTAACAGCCCTGCAGCTGACGGGTGCACATTAGAACATGCAAGGTGCTCTTCTAATTTTCATTATTCTATGATAATGCATCCCACGCTGCAAACACAAACACAGCCCCCATATATATATATATGTGCACACTGCACGGTACATACACACATCATGCTACATCTCCATCAACAAAACATTTGCCCGTCCTCTGGGAAAAGGGCCAGCAGTAAAGATCATCTGTGATGGAGCCGCAGAGACTCGCAGCATCATGTAAACTACAGCCAGGATTTTAATATTCAGATCCATCATGTGGTTCAGCAGCTTTCACATGAAACAGATGTCAGCACTGCGGCTACAGAGCTGAACATGTCTTTAGATAAATAAAATGAAACCCCATTGAAAAACATGCAACTTTTTATCAGGACATGTCATATTATTAGTCGTTGACTATGATTTTTTAAATATATTATAAAGGACAGGATATTTTGGCCTGTTCTGTATAAGTTGGGCTTCAATTTCAGAATGAATGAATTTATATGATTTTGTGAAAATGTTTGACTGCTGTTCATGTCAAAAATTGAATTTGAACTTTGACACCATAATATTTAAAATGTATTGTGGCTGTGCTGTTTGGCTATCAATGAAAACCAAGCAGCTGCAAAGCAGGTGTCGGGTTTGGTATGACACAGGTTTGGTTATAAGCAAATATAACAAAAAAATAATATCAATATAAAGATCTTCATATTAATTTAATCTAAATAGCTCAATATTATTGTAGCATTTTAAATATGTGGGTTGAATAGCTCAAAACACTATTAAATTGCTATAGCATAAGGGATTACTTACTGTTATAAATCATTAATTACATTATTAGTATGATTTAATTTCCATTAAATCATCTTTAGTGGCACCACCTTTGTGTCAAATTAAAACAATAGCCAGTATATGTAGTCGAATGAAATATATTACACAATGAAATAGGAACTCAAAATTACAATATTAATAGACCAGTAAAGGATAATCGATCCCAAACTGTCGGATAGATGGTAATAATCACAACAATACAAACCTCTTAAAAGAGAATTAATGTAATATACAATATATATTTCAGTGTGTGTGTTTTTAAGAGTTAATTGCCAGTAAACGTTTTTCAAAAGCTCACGCATGATATAATTAGTAATAAAGCCCAGCAAAAAAGAGAAATGTATAAAAAACTAAGCACTTAAAAGAAAAACGTAATTCTGACATTAATACGAACATTAAAAATGCCAAGAGGCCTATTACATTTCAATTAACATATTTGTCTGTTTTAGTCTTCCAATCCAACTGTGTACTTGTATGTTTTCATTTTCTGCCAGTTCCTTTCATGCTAACAAAGCAGTCCTACATTATTTCACATTCTGAAACCACCATGGTGCCACATTTATGAGTTGCAATACTCTCCATCAGTAATTAATGTAAACACTTATGGCATGTATGACCGAGAGTGCTGCCATTCAGGGTGGTTATATATTCACACAGTCAGCCTTCTATTGTACCATAATACATTGTGGCTGAGCGCAGCATTTGTCAATTGATCACCGTCTGTGACCAATTCAGCTTGGTCCCGCGCTAAGCGCTAATTGTCAAAACACTGTGTGGTCTTTTGTTTACTTGTACAGCAAATCAAAAAGCGTTTTAATGACCAAATGTTGGTGCATTGATTCAGCACTGTACTACGTTGTCGTTAATAAGCTGTGTGATTTAATGCAGTCGCAGAGTGCTGAGTAAAGCAACACAGTGAAGGTGTGTATGTCTTGAGAAACGGAGCTCTTGTTAGCTGTTGTTGTGTCTCACACTCTCAAGGTAAATGTTTGCTTGTTATTGGATTTTGGAGACACATTAGACATCCTGCAGGAAGACGGATGTGATGTTTGGTGGCAGTGAGATGATGAAGTGGTCCATCTACAGCGACAGTACAACATGCAACGCTGCATACTGATGACACAGTGCCAGAGGAAAAATGATGTGTACTGACTGTTAGAGTAATATCCACACATTTTAAGAAAACCAGAAAAAAAGTGTTTTGCTTTACTTTCATTTTTAACAACAACATCTGGTTTAGTTTCATCTTTGTTAAAGGGGACCTATCATGCAAAATGCACTTTTTGATGTATTTTATACATAAAGATGTGTCCCCGGTGTGTCAGGGAACTCACGCAGCGTCAGAAAATAAAACCCTCTCTTTTCCTCCGTTCCCAAATCTCTAAAGACGGGGCTACGGCGGAGCTGATCCAGATTTGCTTCCGATATGACGTAATATCTGAAATGTGGACCCACGGCCCAATCAGAAACGTTGCTATCAGAAACAATGCCCGACCGTTTGACGTAATATGGTCGGTGTTTACATTAGCATCGCTAACACTCAGAGCTAACCTGTACTGGAGAGCATGTGTGTGAAGAAGCAGGAAGTAAAAAGGAACTCACCTTGTGGTATAACCGGCAAGAGATAAAGCCTTTGAGCTCCATACTGTTTCAGAAATAATCCTTGATAATCCATGATATGGCGTTTCATCACGGCAGTATCTGCCGGTAGAATCTCCCGCATGAGCTCAGCCCTTTTTTTTTTAATCAATTTATCTAATTTTTTAAAAAAGCTTTATACATAAAATCAACACTTTTGAAACAGGAAGTGAAATATAGGGATATGAGGCATGGCTAGAATGGGTGATCTGTTTGGTATTTTGAGCAAAACACTTCATAGACATGTGTTTTATATATTTGTATACATCTGAGACCTGTTGCCTAAAAATAGCATGATTGGTGACCTTTAAAAACAAATAGAATCAGCTTTTTTCCACAGCAGTTGTCAAAATGTCTATTGGTATTTCTAATACATTTACTAAGGCTCAGTTCCAGATGTTAATGACTGGTTGAATCACAGCAATATTGTTTTAGAGTTTTATATGTTTAACTGCTATGCCTGTCATCTTTGCTCTATGTGTTTGTGTTGTCTCCTGGGTTCTGTAGTGCCCGTAGTCTGTCTTTTTATTTTGTTTTCCTCCCAAACCCCATCCCCTCAGGAAGCCTTTGCCTCCTGTCAGGTCATCATTGTAAATAAGAATTTGTTCTTAATTGATTTTCCTGGATAAATAAAGGTTCTACTACTACTACTACAGTTCCATTCAGGTGTGCAAGCAACAGCCAACTTATGTATTTATAGGAAAGACAACCTGAAGATGGCCTTCTTAATGTCAGGATTTGGGAAAAGGTAGGACCCAAATGCAGAATAAAAAAGACAAAAAGGTCAAGGAACAAAATGCGAGCTTTATTTAAAAAAAGCTGATGACTGAAAAAAACACGACATCAAATAAACAGGTAGCACATCAAAACAAAAACTGACCGTGACCAACATGGAGGGAGAGAGGAAAGACAATGAACCGACAAGGAACACAGGGGAAGACAAGACTAAATACAAAGAAGGGTAATCACAGGACAAGACACAGCTGGGCAGGGGAGTCAGAAACACAAGGGCAACAGGTGAACACAATCAGACAATCAGACACAGGGTGAACCGAATTGCAAAATAAAACCATGACAAGACAGACAAAACTAAAATCGTGACATAAAACTAAGATTGTGACATTTAAATGGTCAATAGATTCAGCAGCTTTAATTTGAGGGGGCTAGCCAATACACTGGAAAAAAGCATTTGTAGTATTTTCGGTAACAATAACATGAAGCTGTGTTTTGTCAGAATTTGGTTGAAGAAAGTTGAGTTGCTAGTTATTACTAATTATGTATTTCTTCATGTAATTGTAAGGGAATTGTTAAGGCCTATAGAATGTTGGACCCCAAAGCAAAAGACTGGAGAGAGATGGTAAAAAACAAAAGCTTTATTCAAGCAGAAAACAGAAAACACGGCAGTGGAGTCAGGAAGTTGGCTGGCACTGAGTCGTCAGGGACAGGAGGCAAAAATCCAAACAAAGAATCCAAAAGACGAGGAGAGCAGCGAGACACACCAGAGGGTCGAAACACAGAGGAATTATCTGGCAGGGAAGTGGCATGAGCTTTTTATATCTACAGGTGAAGAGGTGAGTGGAAACAGGTGTGCCTCGTCTGCTCCTGGGAGGAGCCAGCCAACTCCGTGTCACACACCAGCCCTGCAGAGGAAAACAGAGAAGGGAGGGGTGAGACAGGAACAAGCACACAACAAAAACAAAACTAAACAGAATCATAACAGGAATACAGTTACATTTTTTGGATCCTGATTATGTAATCCCGTACATGTCATGCGTCATTCCCCAAGCGGGGCCAATAAACCACTATACACTCTTAAAACTACTGGGTTAAAAAATAACCCAATCATAACCCAGCTGCTGAGTCACTATAGGACAGAACACGCGCTGGGTTGTCTTAACCCATGTGCTGCGCTGGATCAATTTAACCCATGTGCTGGGTTGTTTATTTGACCCAAGCTAGTGATTGAAATTAACTATATCACTGGGTTAAATATAAACCATACATTGGGTTGTTTATTTGACCCAAGCTAGTGATTGAAATTAACTATATTGTTGGGCTAAATAGAATATAATAATAATGTATAATAGTGTAATGAATTATCTCCAAACACACCGTATATATATTTATATATATATATAAAAAATGCATTTATTGATAATTTGAACAGCTTTGGCAAATCGCCAACATTCCATTTCCACAATAAAAGAACAATGCATTTTAGCACAATACAAATTCACGTAACATGAAGCATGTGACTTAAACAGCTAAGAAGGATGTAACCTTCCTCACATTAATACATGAAACATGTCTTCCAAGTCCATCAACATTTCCACATTCTTCTCCCAACCTTTGAGGTTTGACTGGTGTTTTTTTTAAAATGGCATCTGTTCACGAGCGGCTGAATAAATCCTACAGTCCGGCATGTATCTTGTCCAAGGACCTTGGGAGAAAGCCTTTCACCATCCATTTGCAAGAGCACTTTCTGAATGAATTCATAGCAGTACCTTAGCTCTTTGGGGTAAGCCATGTTCAGTGTATAGAGGACTCCCAGCATGAAGGCACTAGCTCAGGCTACAGATCCAATGTTGTCCAGAATGACTAGTCCTTCAACAAAAATCCCAACGTCGTCACAATGTCCAGGTTCTCCACCCTCCTTGTTGATGACATATATGCCCATGGTAGATTTCTGCAGGTCTCTGGTGACGTCATCTCCTTCGATGTCCTGTATATTTAAAGAAAAAACATGTATTTATTCAATATATGTCATTTTAATGACATACTTTATCGTATACATTTTTTGTAATATTGCTCACATACCTATTAATCCCTTAAAACAAAGCTGGTCATATTGTATATATTTCTGAATCAAACTAAATATGTGTGAGGTGTTTTTAAAGATTTACGTAGGAACCAATAAGCTTGGTGCTGTGTGTCAGAAGTCAGAGAGGATTGACAGATGGATGAAGACATTGTTGATTATGGTCTTTCCATTGGACAATAAGAAAAATAATGAATAAAGCCAACCTCTTCGTATAAAGAACCAAGCTGATGGTTTAAAATGCTTTAGTCTGTTGATGAATATCAACATTCATATAAATATTCTCAACCTTCATGCTCCTTATAAGGTAAAACATAATTATCTAAAATGTATGCCTGACACTAGGATCTTAAAACACCACATGTGACTGACAAATGCAATTACAATGACTTACCATATACTACATTCTTGCACCTGGCAAGTAATCCAGGCTGTTGTGAGGCTAATGGCGCTCTATACGGTACTAGACAGGTACATTTCATAAGATTGCTCCATAGAGTATATGACAATTTGTATAAAACAGTGTATACACACATTTACCTTTTGCAAGATCGCCAGATGTTTGGCTAGTTTCTGGCCAACAACTCCTCCCTTCTTCTGGAAGACAGATGTCAGCTGAGGTAGATGGCTGTTCAACTGCGCCATGAAGGCTGTTTCAAGTGGGATAGTTGTTATGCGCTGGAATTCAGCATGTATCTGTTTTGCAAAAACAAAACGACAGAAGACAAAGAGTGTAATGATATTTTGTATCTACTATATAATTAAAGGATAGATTCTAATTTTGACCTCCTCATTAACCAAGTCCTTGATAGGATGTGTTTTGGTGTACAGTGTGTTCTAACCAGTATTTCTATTAATCGAAGGTAATTGCAAGGAATCAGAACTAGACTTGTAAGCTGTATAGTTGTTTAAACCTTGCTAATACTTTTTTTTATTGACAATGGGTAAAATGTTGAGTTATAAAGTGAAAACCCCAATTCCAGCAGCAGCTGTTTTCTTCAGACAAACAGACAGAGAATAGCTGGTGAAGAAAGCGGAACATTGAGCAGCTAAAGAGCCACATATTTTACTAAGGAGTTGGTGAAGAGTGAAAACAGAGCTAAAAGATAGTGAATATTGGACTTATCAGATGGACAGAAACACCATTTCAAATGTATGATCATGCTGCTCTGCATCAGCTCGATGTGTACAGTAAATAGGCATTTCACCATACATTCACCATGTGAAATATATAACTTGCCTCATCAATATAGAGTACTGTGAGTAAGGTTCTGTTCCACATCACACCAACATCAGATAGCAAAACCTGCAATAAAAATAAAGATGAGCAGAAATTAAAACTAATAATAATGGTAATTGATTACCAATGATTACTAACTTGCATTAGGCCAATGACTCAAAATCCTACAAACTCCTTTGTGACAAACAATGTAACGTTTTTTTAAATAGAGTCTAAATATGACTGGATGTGATGCACTTTTGCTAAATGTTTAGACAAATTGCTTGTGTGCCCTTACATCAGGGATCACCAACTACATTTGTCCAATGTCACGGTTGAGTGAAGGAAGCAGGACCCAAGCGCAGATAACTTTGGTAAACCTTTATTTCAAGGCTAAAATGGAACGAATACAGCCAAACACAGAACACTCACCGGTGAAGTCCGTCACCAACAAAAGAAGCACCGACACTGAACACAGCACGAGACAAGACTAAATACAGGGAGGGATAATTACCAGACACAGGTGAACACAATCGGCAAACGAGAAACAGGTGAGGAGGGAGGAGAAAAACACAAGAGCCACAGGTGAACACAATTAGCTAACGAGACACAGGTGAGGAGGGAGGAGACACACAGGGACACTAACGACAGGAGGAAAACATGACAGAGAACAGTGAAAACACCCAAACCTAGACAGAACTGTGACAGAACCCCCCCCTCAAGGGACGGATTCCAGACGTCCCTAAACCCCAACACAAAAATCCAAAAAAAATCCAGCAGGGTGGGTGGAGGGGGTCCGGAGGAGGGACGTATCCCTAGGCCACCAGGGTGGGTGGAGGGGGTCCGGAGGACGGGACTAAGCTGACCGCCCAGGAGCCCAGTAGGGGACCAGGAAGGGATCTCGGGCGGACGGCCCGGGGGCACGGCAGAAGCCGAGAAGGGGGACTCGGGCGGACGGCCTGGGGGCAAGGCAGAGTCCATGGTGGGGGTCTCGGGCGGACGGCCCGGGGGCAAGGCAGAGTCCATGGTGGGGCGAAGGCCACAGCGGGCGAACTCAGGGGGCCGAGCATGAGGGCGAAGGCAGCGGCAGGAAGAGTCAGGGGGCCGGGCTCGAGGACGAGGGCAGCGGCAGGAAGAGTCAGGGGGCCGGGCCCGCGGACGAAGACCGCGGCTCACAGAGGGTCGGGATCGAGGGCGAAGACCACGGCAGGAAAAGTCAGGGGGCCGGGCCCGAGGACGAGGGCAGCGGCAGGAAGAGTCAGGAGGCCGGGCCCGCGGACGAAGACCGCGGCTCACAGAGGGTCGGGATCGAGGGCGAAGACCAGACAGCTCCGGAGGCCGGGCAGGACCCGGTGTCGGCCGGACAGGAACCGGAGCCGGCGGGACAGGCTTCGGCAGGATCCCCCACGGAAGAGGACCAGGAGTTGGCAGGACCCCCAGCAGGAGAGCGGTTGGCGGGACCTCCGACGAGACAGGACAAAAGGTTGGCAGTACCCCCGGCAGGAGAGTAGACGGCGGGACCTCCAACGGCACAGGACACAGGGTTGGCAGTACCCCCGGCAGGTGAGTAGACGGCGGGACCTCCAACGGAACAGGACATAGGGTTGGCAGGACCCCCGGCAGGAGAGTAGTCGGCGGGACCTCCAACGGGACAGGACATGGGGTTGGCAGGAACCCCGGCAGGAGAGTAGTCGGCGGGGCCTCCAACGGGACAGGACATGGGGTTGGCAGGACCCCCGGCAGGAGAGTAGTCGGCGGGGCCTCCAACGGGACAGGACATAGGGTTGGCAGGACCCCCGGCAGGAGAGTAGTCGGCGGGGCCTCCAACGGGACAGGACACAGGGTTGGCAGGACCCCCGGCAGGAGAGTAGTCGGCGGGGCCTCCAACGGAACAGGACATAGGGTTGGCAGGACCCCCGGCAGGAGAGTAGTCGGCGGGGCCTCCAACGGGACAGGACACAGGGTTGGCAGGACCCCCGGCAGGAGAGTAGTCGGCGGGGCCTCCAACGAGACCGGACAAAGGGTTGGCAGGAACCCCGGCAGGAGAGTAGTCGGCGGGGCCTCCAACGGGACAGGACATGGGGTTGGCAGGACCCCCGGCAGGAGAGTAGTCGGCGGGGCCTCCAACGGGACAGGACATAGGGTTGGCAGGACCCCCGGCAGGAGAGTAGTCGGCGGGGCCTCCAACGGGACAGGACACAGGGTTGGCAGGACCCCCGGCAGGAGAGTAGTCGGCGGGGCCTCCAACGGAACAGGACATAGGGTTGGCAGGACCCCCGGCAGGAGAGTAGTCGGCGGGGCCTCCAACGGGACAGGACACAGGGTTGGCAGGACCCCCGGCAGGAGAGTAGTCGGCGGGGCCTCCAACGAGACCGGACAAAGGGTTGGCAGGACCCCCGGCAGGAGAGTAGTCGGCGGGGCCTCCAACGGGACAAGACATGGGGTTGGCAGGACCCCCGGCAGAGGGCTAGTCTGCGGGACCTCCAACTGGACGGGACATGGGGTTGGCAGGACCCCCGGCAGAAGACTAGTCTGCGGGACCTCCAACTGGACAGGACATGAGGTTGGCAGGACCCCCAGCGGAACCTCCAACGGTACAGGACATGGGGTTGGCAGGACCCCCGGCAGAAGACTAGTCTGCGGGACCTCCAACTGGACGGGACATGGGGTTGGCAGGACCCCCGGCAGAAGACTAGTCTGCGGGACCTCCAACTGGACAGGACATGAGGTTGGCAGGACCCCCAGCGGAACCTCCAACGGTACAGGACATGGGGTTGGCAGGACCCCCGGCAGAAGACTAGTCTGCGGGACCTCCAACTGGACATGAGTAGGGGCTTGAGTGGGGACTCGAGAGAGGGCTTGAGAGGGAAATTGAGAGGAAACTGGAGAGTGGACTCGAGAAGGAACTCGAGAGGTGACTCGAGAGGTAACTCGAGAGGGGACCTGAGAGGGGACTTGAGAGGGAACTCGAGAGGAGACCTGAGGGGAAACTTGAGAGGTGACTCGAGAGGGAACTCGAGAGGGGACTAGAGAGGGGACTTGAGAGGGAACTCGAGAGGAGACCTGAGGGGAAACTTGAGAGGTGACTCGAGAGGACACTGGAGAGTTGACTTGAGAGGGGACTCGAGAAAAGACTCGAGAGGGAACTCGAGAGGGGACTAGAGAGGGGACTCGAGAGGAGACCTGAGGGGAAACTTGAGAGGTGACTCGAGAGGACACTGGAGAGTTGACTTGGGAGGTGACTCGAGAGGACACTGGGGAGTTGACTTGAGAGGGGACTCGAGAAAAGACTCGAGAGGGAACTCGAGAGGGGACCTGAGAGGGGACTTGAGAAAAGACTCGAGAGGGAACTTGAGATGGGATGAGGGAAGGGACTAGAGAAGTGACTCGAGGAGGGACTTGAGAAGTGACTAGAGGTGGGACTGGAGAAGGGACTAGAGAAGGGACTAGGAAAGTGACCTGAGGAGGGACTAGGGAAGGGACAAGAGGAGAGACTAGAGAAGGGACCAGGGAGGGAACTATGGCAGCTGGGGCCAGAACTGGGGCTGGAATGATGGCTGCTGGGGCCAGAACTGGGGCCGGAATGATGGCTGCTGGGGCCAGAACTGGGGCTGGAACCATGGCTGTGTGGGCCGGTTCTGTAGCCGGAACCATGGCTCTTGGGGCTCGGATTGCTAGCCTGGACTTGCGACTCCTTCTCTTAGAAGCCGCCTGAAGGCTCCGTGGACCTCCAAAAGCCAGCCGAGTTCCAGAAAACGCCTCTTGGACAGGAGCAGGAACTGGGGCGGAAGCACTGGTTGACTCCAGACGGAACACACCGAGACGTTTATAGTCCGCAGGCTGGAAATCACACGCCCAGATGAAGTTCAACATCCAGTCAGGTAAGAACTTCACCAAGTCCGGTTTCTCCATAGCCAACCGGTGCGCCTCTACCAGAGCGGCCTCCTTCTGCCGAACACTGGACGCTCCCCTCCACCAATCATAGCAGCAAGCCAAAGCAAATGAAAAATGCTGTAATTCCTCCTCAAATGGGTCATCTGCTGGGTCCATCTCTGGTCGGTGCTTTCTGTCACGGTTGAGTGAAGGAAGCAGGACCCAAGCGCAGATAACTTTGGTAAACCTTTATTTCAAGGCTAAAATGGAACGAATACAGCCAAACACAGAACACTCACCGGTGAAGTCCGTCACCAACAAAAGAAGCACCGACACTGAACACAGCACGAGACAAGACTAAATACAGGGAGGGATAATTACCAGACACAGGTGAACACAATCGGCAAACGAGAAACAGGTGAGGAGGGAGGAGAAAAACACAAGAGCCACAGGTGAACACAATTAGCTAACGAGACACAGGTGAGGAGGGAGGAGACACACAGGGACACTAACGACAGGAGGAAAACATGACAGAGAACAGTGAAAACACCCAAACCTAGACAGAACTGTGACATCCAAGGGCCAAAATGTATCCAATAGACACTATCGCGGGCCAGTGGGGGGGGGGGGGTACTGCATAAAGCTTAGCAGACTCTTCACGCTAACGAAGGATCACTTCGAGGCAGGGTTGGGAGGGTTACTTTGTAAATGTGATCAGTTACTGATTACTGAATATATGCTCTGAAAGTAATCAGAATACAGTTACGTGTCTTAAAAACGTGTTCAGGTTACTTTTAGAATACTTTTGGAATACTTTCTTTCTCCATAGCAGATGGGTATGTTTTGGTAAACAGGAGACACTTGTTTTACTGTTTTAATGGCTTATCAAGAACTCAAACACAACATCCTGGTGTCATCCTGGACAGCTCCCTCTCATCTGCACCCCACATAACAAACATCACCCGGACTGCATTCTTTGTACTGTCTTAAAGCTTTCCTTAGAATATGTTATGAATTGTCAGGTGTCCTTGGGTGCTTTGAAAGGTGCCCCTAAATAGAATGAATTATCATTATTATTATTATCTGAAACGATGTAATAACTTTTAAAACTGTTTCCAGTCACTTGCCCCATGCATTCAGCAGCAGCAGGCCATTCACTTTGATTTTATCCCGTTATAAATGTCATCATTTCGACAATAAAGAAATGCTACATCAACGTTATCTTGCACATTTTATCTAACCATCTCCGTTTCTAACTTTCAATATATTTTAAAAGAGATCTCTCTCTCATCTGCGTGCGGGGGGGGGGGGGGCGGGGCCTCACGGACACGCTGCATCTCTCTCTCGCTCTCAGACACGCTGCAGCGCTGTGCAGTGTGCACACAGTTCTGCCGGTAATGAATCTTACATTTTGTGAGGAAACTTTTCCACCAATAATTCCAATAAGTATTCCAAAATGTATTCACTTCAGGTTTACGAAAGTAACTGTGATCTGATTACTCGTTTTTCAAATGTAACGCCAGCTGAATACAGTTAGCCTACTTGATTTTTGTATTCTGATTACGTAACGCCGTTACATATATTCCGTTACAACCCAACCCTGCTTCTAGGCTACTGTCCCGCAGCTCCTGCCTCTCTGTTGGACTCTGTTGCAGCGGCTGCTGTGGTGCGGAGTGCACAAAGCAGACTCTTCACAACGAAGGATCACTTCTTCTTCTTCAAGGAAGGGAAGGTTTCGCAGTACGCAGTCTACTGTCCCGCAGCTGCTGCCTCTCTGTTGGACTCCGGTACTGCACCTTACTCACGAGACGTTGTAAAAAAAAAAATGGGTGGGGGGCGAACGCAGTAACCACTCCGCCAACGCCACAGTCACCCCCGTCTGCGGGCCGGATGAGAATGTCTGGCGGGCCGGATGTGGCCCGCGGGCCGCCAGTTGGTGGTCACTGCCTTACATGCTCAACCGTTATTGCACTTGATGGAAGGGAGAAGCTTTTCTTAATTCTTTCATTGTACATGTATAATGGCATTAAATCATTTGATTTCTCACTTTTGGCAAAGAGCATTGTCCACCTCAAGACGGGTAACATGTAACCACACCTAAGAGCGCTTAGTTCTCTCTCCACCGTGTGTGTTGCATGCATGTAGCAGCTGCGTCTGTGTAAACTGCCCCGCCCCCTCGCACACAGACGGGGGAGAGATCTCTCTCCTATGGATTGGAAAGATCGAAAATACATCATCAACGCATTTTGTCTTATTGCATATTATAAACGGTGTTGGCGAAACTAAGACTGTAATATAATGTTTAAGTAGCAATAATATATATGACATGTATTTTTTCAATGTCTCAAGTACCGATAAACAGACCGTCCTGCTAGAGAGGTGGTACTTTCCTGGGGAGAAAAGGTTCGTGGGTGTGTCAGCCACATTAACAATTTCTGACTAACTTATGGCAACACAAAAGAATACATGGGAGCGGTGGAGTGATGAGGAGGTGTCGGCGCTTCTGACGATTTACTCGGAAGGCTTCAGTAGAAGCCAGTCCCCAACTCCGGGGACTTCCGGCCAGGGACTTCCGGCCGGGGACTTCGGGTGGCAGTATACGCCGTGAAGCTGTTTGCGGTGTAGTGGGGCCGACACACCCACAAACCATTTCCTCCTCAGGAAAGTACTAACTCGCTAGCAGGGACTATCTGGCGGTGAAAATAAGGTTCCCGCGAATTAGGGACTAGTTCCAGATCCTTTTTGGTGTGAAATTCAAATCTCCCCCCTCCCCCTATCGGCCTAGTTCGGGGGGAAAAGTACTCTGGTGTGAAAGCGCCTATAAAACCAAGATTATATATGAACGTTAGCTGCGGTAACATTAACCCCTTGCCGCCAGAGAGTAACGTTACCAAAAGCAAAATTGCTCAGTATAAATCTATTCTAGTAGACCTCAACAATGGAATTATGATCAGTAGAAATGGCCATGACATGGGACCTTTAATAAAAAAAAAAAACTGGTCATTGTTTTTTTACAATAGAAAATATATTCTGTAAAAATAGCTAGACCAATCAATTAAAAATAATTTAATAATCCCAAAGGGAAATTATATTTTGTGACAATTACACCATATTAGAATAAAAATAAATAAATCATTATCTAAACATGACGAGTAAAAGTAAAAATGTGCAATCAAGATCCAGGGACACAGCATCTGAGGCAAAGGAAAGAGGCAGACGTAACAGCACAGAGACCCTCTGAAGACTCAGGATCATGGTGTCTCTCAATGCAATTCTTGTAGGCCAAAACAGTCATCAATAGAACCTAGGAAACAATATAAACATTGCCTGAACAGTCCAGAAGCCATCGTAAGATATATCCTGGAGCAGTCATGCTTCCAAAAAGGCACATTAAACTACACTCAAGATATTCCGTTTGACCCATAGCTTGGCCATTTCATTTGCCAGTGATCTTATGTTGCCCATGATGAGAGGGGGGAGACATATTAGCCTATATTTCCTTTTTTCCATTAACCTGGATCCAGCTCTAATCTTTCATCTCTTGAGTTTACCTTGCATCCTCTGTGTCCATCTCCACATTTCAGTGAGGATAGCCGTTGTTCTGACCACCAAGCTAGCCGGCTTTAGCAGATTTAGCTTCTCCCTGGTGTAACGAGGCAGACACAGGGTTACTTCACAACAGTGGTAACAGCTAAAAAACTTAATTTAATACGTGACTAACAGAAGTTATTAACAAAAAATCAAGTAAGATCAAATAAGAAAGATAAAAGTTGAATATATTAAAAAATCTAGCAGGAGCTATACTGCAACAGGCTGCGTACAACATATATAGATCATAATATACAGAAAACACAAGTAAATTAAAGAAAGAATGATATAAAGTGTAGTCTTTCAGTTGCAAATGTTTAAGTGCACGCTGCACTGTGTCATCAACTACACTGGCTCCAGATATCAAGATGAAAGTGAGGGTACATTTTAAAAGAGTGCGTTTGTTGGAAGCATCTTTGTGAGGACAGTGGCCCCTGAGATTCTGTGAAGTAATTGTCATTCTATGAAAACAGTAACCCTTGGGCCACAAACACAGTTGAAAGAATGGAGCACTTTATTTGCATATATTTACGCTAATGGTTTTTCCATTAGGATGAAACACTCATCAGCATAATAAAATTGCTCTTGCAGGAAAGAGAATCAGTCTCATCTGGAGATGGTCTCAGAGAAGCCTGAGCCACTAATGCCCCCCTGCACAGGGAAGTGGGGGCTTTATATGTTACAATACACAGCTACTGTCATAACTAGTATAGGTTTGGGTATCGTTTGAATTTACACGATTCTGATTCCGGTTCTTAACGGTTCTCAATTCCGATTCTTTGAGGGGCAGTGTAAACATTTTGTAGATGCTTCTTCCACCCAAAAAACAACATTTATTCGAGAAACCTTTACACAGGTTAGTTTACAGTAATATTCACATACATATGTCCAGTCTGTTTATATTCACTGCTATGTAACTGGAACCTGAGAACCACTGAAGCTACTACAACACAGCAACAGTCCAACTTTTAAAAGGAAACCCCCCCCATTTAAAAACAGTTCTTGTTGAGAAAAACAAGCATATCTGCCTTCTCAGGACAGGCAGTATGCGTGAGCGTTCAGCACAGATTGTGTCACCAGCAGTCGAGAAAACACGTTCACTGGGTGTAGAGGAAGCCTGGACACATAAATATGAGAAGGCCATGTCTGACAGGCAAGGATAGGTTGTTCTCATGGTCCACCACCAGGCCGCAGCGTCATCAGACGTAACTATGCGTGGCATAGCCTTATACATATGCAGCTCCTACCTGGTCCTGGATGGGCATGGAATTCTGCTGTGGTGTCTCCTTTTGTAGTAATCAGCAGCGAACCGCTTCAACACGTGTATTTCGGTGTATTCACGGCATTCATTTTGTTATTCGACAGTATTGTTGTTTTGTAGTTATTTGCTAATGTAACCCAATTTGTGTTCTTTGAAATTGAAAAGGTTATCGCATTGTGTGTGTTACTTTCGTTGCAGTTGTATTTTATGTCTTAAGTGTAATTTGGCTTGGCTTCCTATTTATGGACATGCTTTTATTTTGAAGGAGAGTTAGCGCAGTTGACAGGAAGTTGTTGTTGCTTTGGAAACAACGTGATGGAGATTAATGTAGAAAAGTCATATCTACATATAAAGACGGAGAAAGTAAACGATAACGTTTATGGTTAAGTGTTAGCACCCCCCGAAGAGGCATAAGCTCTTACGTTGATAATGGAGATTTCAATAAATTCAATTTGAAAACAAAACGGGGAAGAAACAAACAAAACGAATAACGAAATTGAAACCCGAATAGTACTCCAACGAACGAATATTCGGATATTCGGGTACAGCCCTACTCGATACCCAACCCTAGTCATAACCTACAACATTAAAAGTGCAGACATGCAATATATTATTGAACTATGTTAACAGGGCCCTATTAAGCTCATTTTGAGGATCATATCTGTATTTAGTGTCTCTCCTGTGACAAATTTCATATTTTTAATGTTCAAAAAGCTCTTTATTTTTCTCATACTGCTGCAGCACCTCTTTTCACCCTCTGTCTGAAACCAGAACCCAGTCTGCTCTGATTGGTTAGCTGGCCGGCTAGAAGCGCGCATGTTACAAAGCAATGTCACTGTGTTACGGAAGTAAATAAAGTAGTCTAATGGAGGCATTTGAGGCAGTTGGAGGGCGGGGACTGGTAAGATAGAAACTTTGGGATTTTAGCGTCTGCAGACCATTTACATGCACCAAAACCATAATAGGGTCTCTTAAAATAAAGTCAAAATAATTCCATACAGTTTAAAGGACATTGGACAAAAAGACCAAAATAGGAGTTCTTCCATAGCTTAGGTTTTTAAGGAGCTCAAAATGAATAGTAATCCTCGCAAAAAACAATTACGATACAATGTGCTCAGCCTATAAGGAGCTCTTTTGAAACTATAACCCCTCCCACTAGGCTTCACCTTTACAAAAGGAAATGCAATTTTGACAGACATTTTTTTTTTACTGCTTCTTATTGCCCTTACATGATCTTATCTGTTTATACACCAAAGTGCATGATATTCGGATCAGGAGAGCATGCTGACTGCAGTGGCAATCCCCACTGCAGTCAGCATGTTGTTGTCTCTTTGAGCAAGACACTTCACCCCAAACTGCTTCTGTGGGGACTGCCCACAGTACTGAATGTATGTAAGTCGCTTTGGATAAAACGTCTAACAACTGACACGTAATGTAATATACAAAAAAAATGGAAAAGACACCTTTATTAATACAAACACAAGGTATACTGTTGCTTAAAGCAAAGGATAAATACAGGTTTGCATGTGTGCAGGATTACTGTTTTTTAAAGATTGAAAATGGACACTGACATTTTACAATTACCAGTGTACTGACATTTCGTATTTGTATTTGTTGGTAGAGTCTTTGAGTTATTTTCTTTTCCATAAACAGATCCCTCCAGAGGGAGTTTATCTCCCACACTCCCCCCTTCGTGAAACGCCTCATTGGACTCCTTTGTTTACTACCGTAACATAGTGACATCACTATGTAACACGTGTGCTTCGATTGGCTAGCACTCCAACACATTGTGGCTGATATGCGAAGGGGGAGGACATTTACAATACATTTGACCAGTGAGCAACTACAGTGAATTGACGTTACTTCTGTAGTTTAATTTAACCAAAAAAGTGGTTTTGTGATTCAACCTGTTATGTATCATGTTCCAAGGTAATGTTGCGTTGATTTCCTTCATCAAGATAAAAGGCTGGCCCCAGCGTCTCCGTTTGTGAAGCCAGGGGCCTCTGCCCGAGCGTCAATAAGGGATGAGATCCTGTTTGTTATTTCAGTGACTTCTCATGTATATGGCACATGGCTGTTGCAGAGAAAGGCTTCATTTATATTTTTCACCAACATTGTCATTTTTAGAAGCATTAGATGTTACATTTTCCCTTATATTGAGTGAGACACAGAGATTCATCCATGTGCTTAGACCCTCTATAAATGCTGCTGCACTAATTGGATTATAAGCCAGTGGAAAATGTAGGTTGCCGTTGAATGTTTCAAAGATGTTTCCTTTTTCCTGTGGGGAGAAATTTGTTTCCCTGACATCAATCAGCTCCACAAATGAATTGTTATTCCCTCAAAACATTAAGCCATGATTCAAAGCTGCCTCAGAAATCAATGCCAAGAATTATTAAAAGCTCACTACATCTGAACCATTTAAGTGTGATGGCAAGTGTGAAATCCAAATGAAATCCTTTCACAGTGTGCGGTGTTGTGTAATGAGTTGGGGACAATGCACTGTTTCCCTCAACAGTATTTATAATACTTTATTCCATAATGTACTCCTGCACCCACAGGTGCTCCCTACGGTGGTTGACAAGTGCAAACGTGTTTAAGCTGTAAAATAAATATTTCCATTTGGAGAAACAGTCACTGTGACTGAAAACGTGTTGTTTTATCAGCTTATTTTAACAATGTGGTAACATGATTCCTTCCAATAGTATTGCAGTTCTGCTGTAAGCTAGCCAGCTAACGTAGCTAACCTACTGTAGTCATTTCTAATATGACAAAATACTTCCAATTAATAAACAGGCTAATTCTGCCAATAGTGACATTAGTCAACTTTATAATCCCTGAACGTCAACAAGATCCTATGACGTCATGCTGATTTTTTATTATTTATTTTTTATTATTTTGCTTCTGAATAATACCAACTTGCAATGTCAATCATACTTAAACGATGTAAAGCAAATATACTCTATACATTTAACATTAAAGTACCAAGATCGCATGCAAATGGTAGTGTTCTGTCTGTCTCTCCTCCTCTCATGCAGTGTTAACGCTGCAGCCACTAGTGTTGCCAGTTTTTGCGGAAGGAATAAGCAGCCAGGTCTATGAAAACAAGCGCAAAAGAACATGAGCACTTTAAACCTATATATATCTACAAGCTCACAACCGCAACAACCATTATTACTTACTACCAAGCAACTTTACAGAAAGATAAACCCAATGTGGCTTATAATAAGTATACCTGGCAACACTCACTGACTGCAGCACGTGAGGGCAGGAGCCGGCAGTATGTTTACAGAAGCGTTAGCATTAGCACTGATTAGCAAAGAGCGACTAGTAGTACAAGAAAAACAGAAATGAGTGACACAGAAATTAGTGACGAGGAGGTCGAGGACAATGACAACAACACCGATGAAAATCCCGGTGGCGAGAGTGAGAGGGAACTTGTGCTTGTGCCGAAAAAAGGACCACATTCATCCAGTGTGTGGAACTTTTTTGGATTTGATCCTGATGATGACTTACAAAAAGTCGTCCACTGTATGCGTCACTTTTTAGTGTCCCCTGGCTTCCATCGTGTTAGCAGCTTCTTGCAGTGTTTTGTTTATGCAGCGCTTTCAGTAAACGCTGCACATGTTGAAAAGTTGGCGAAGATGTTCCTGCATTTTGCATGTGTTTAGGCAAATGTTTTGTTTTGTATTTGCATTGTTTTAGAAAGCACAGCGCATTTCTCCTAAAGTATACTCGCTATCACAAGTTGTACTGGTGATAAACTTTACTAGTCTGTGCTTCTGCACCTTCTCTTTGTCGGGGTAGTAAACTAGATAGGCGGGGCTTCCCTTGTCATACCCTACAAAACGTCCTTTCTCACACCTAGTGTCTAATTTCCCCCTGTCCTGCTGGTACGCATAGCACACTGCTCCAAACGTATGCATCCTCGCTAAGTTACACTTCTTCCCTGTCAGTGCTGAATATGGCGTAGTGCCCGTGTGCTTTTTAAAACACTGGTTTCTGGTATGTGCTGCTTCCTGAATGGCATAGTGCCACAGGTTTTTAGGAAGATCCCTGTCAATAGGCATACATCTGGCCATTTCAAAAAGAGTGCGCCATTCTCTTTCAGCTGTCCCGTTTTGATGTGGGGAATAAGGACAAGACGTCTCATGTCTGATCTTGTTCTTTCTCAATAGTGTCTGAAACTCCTTACTAGTGAACTCAGTCCCATTATCTGATCTAATGCATTTCACCGTCCCATAGGGAGCTACATCTGCCAGATACTTCTCAGTGGCTTGAACTGCATCACTCTTGGCTTTCAGGAAATAAACATACACTGCCCCTGTACACACATCTGTAAATGAGTGCATATACTTGAAGCCATTTATGGACTCGTTATTAACTGGACCAGCGAGATCAGTGTTCACCAACTCAAGTGGTGTGTTTGCTTTATCAGTCGGATCACTGTTTCTCTTTTGGGTAAACTTTCCCTCTATGCATGCTGTACAATCTTTATCAGGTTTATGCTTTGTACCCTTAATATGCATACCAACAGTTACATCCTGCAGCTTTAACACATCCTCATAATTACAGTGAGCCATAATCTCATGCCACGTTTGGATATCATGGCTGACATGACACTTATCTTCAACATCACACTCTGTTTGCAAATAGTACATTTTCTTACATACGTAAACTCGGTACCATCCGGTAAAATCAGAGCATCTTTACCTTCGTCGAAGGAAACCTTGGCTCCGTTAGCTGTAGCAGACTTCACGGATAAGAGTTCTTGGGGGTACGATGGGATGTATAGCGCTTTCTTCAGAGTCACTTTACACCGTCGTCCCTCGCTGTCTATCAGACACATCAGACACACTCTGCTTCTCCTCTGCCTTCCGCCACTCCGAAGGTGCGCCTCCCGTCTGCCAGTTTAGGACCCTCTACTGGAACTGCTTCCTCTTAGAGCGGACTCCTGGTGATTCATAGTGGTCGAAGATGAATGAATGGACTCCTACAGTGATGGTTTATCTATCAGTTTTACAACCAGACGTGAAAAGTCACTTAATCAAGAACAGAGTTAACACGGTATTACATGTTTGATTCCCATCTTCTTTGCTAACAGAAACGTATCTAAAAAGCACCCATTTCTAGTCTAACATTTTCTTTTTTTAACTCATTGCAGCAGAAAACTATTGCTTAAAGGTTTTTTCTTGCACACTGTTCGTTTTGTTAGATTTAGTCTGAGGTATTAAAATATACTTTGCAAAATTGCGGGCAGCCTGGTCCTGAGGCGATATAACAAAAGCTTTGCACTTACTAAAATCTGTGTTTGAGACTGTGGACAACTCAGTTCATTTGGCTGAGAGTAGGGTAAGGCCCGTACAGTGATTTAATGCCCAGCTAGTTGTGCTCTAAGTGACAGCTGGAGAGCACTTTAAGGCCCCCACATGGGCCAATACAATATTTACGAGGTCTTAGTAAGCAACGGAACACATGAAAAATACAGCTGTCACTGCCTCACCGGTCCCCTGGGATCCCCATGCAGGTCAGTGTGGAGGCGGCCACTGCTTCAAACTCAGAGACTCTAGACTCATACAGAACACCGAGCATAGCACATTTTTGGTTTGTTGTATTTGGATTTGAATGTTGAAGTTCTGTGGTATTAAAAAAAAAAAATGGACCTGGAAATAATAAATAGAAAAATGAGCAGTCTGCACGCTCTTACTTTAATATGCAGAATCCCATCATCTGCATGCCATCACGTGTTTTCCTGAAATGGCGTGATGGAGGTAGATTTCCGTGTGAACCAGTAGAAAATGTGTCTCAACTGTGTTCGTGTGTAACATGCAAATCCACAGATGTAGAAGTGAGAGCCACAAATACAAATTGGTTTCACAAAAGCCTTAACAAAAAGTTGTAAATGTTAGAAAGATATTCACATTTTACTTACATTTTTTCATTTGATTTGTAGAGTGTTTTTTAAGGTACTCAAAGACACTTTACATGGTACAATTCACAATACATCATAAAAACAACACAAAATACATTTTAGATTATAAGCAGTTCTGAAAAGGTGGTGGATTTAAAAAAAGAAAGTTGATCAGGTGCAGTTTGGAGTTCCATCTTACATTTTTGGGTGGAATTCACTAGAATATCTGCATCTCCGTATTATATTTCGTATTAACACTTTTGGGTTTTTAGAAATCTTTTTTTGCAGTTCTTGTTTTACATTTACATATTTTCCATTTACAACATTTAGGGATTTACAATGTGATGTGTGTGTGTCCATTTCAGATGTTTACGAACATCAACATTTCCCCTTAATGCCTTATGCGGTTAACTCATCCAATCTTTCACATACTGTAATGTTTAGAACATTTTAGTGTAGCTTGGTTTTTCTTATTGCCACTCCTATCAATCATTTCATGACCCCTCAGATTGTTCTTGGGCCCCTCTGGAGGCCCTTATATTAGGGATTACTGGACCAAACCAGCTGATAAAGTAGTTTGAAAAAGCTCCATCTCAAACACATGCAACAGTAAAATGGCACACATTAATGCATCAGTATTAACAATATAATAATAACATATTTAGTGTTGATACTTCAATCATGAAGGCTACCTCTATCAGTCCTCATCCAGATATTCAGCGTTCTATTCATCTCATAACTGTGGGCATTTTGGGAAAGATATATACCTATAATCTGTTCATACAAATAGTTTTAATTATAGCTGTCCCCTCTGTCAAACTGTCATAAAGCTATTGGAGTAATGATTAATTGCTATTAGATGTATACGCATGCTCCGTATAAACAGTGCATCTCTCTGCATCCTGCATCAGATGAGAGGGAAACTCATCCAACCAATGTGAGACAAACAGCAGGGAGTCCTTGTTCAGGGAAACTGTCAGGCATCAGTAGTCACATCACATCAGTGTATTCCAACTGCAATTTTCTGCCGCTGAGTGTTGGAGAGTGCAAAGAGAGAGGTAGGGAGAAAATGACAGTAGTCACCTCTGTGATGCAGCCTGCCTAATGACATGGTGTGGAGGCAGCAGACACACCCGCACAATAAGCCAGTGGAGGAAGAAGAAATGCTATATGGGACTGAAGATACGATAAAGTCAGAATGACATGTTAACCAGCGGAGAATGACAAGTAGAGAAAGGCCAGGAAACAATCAACAAAGAAAAACAACACAAACAAACTGAGGATGGTATTTTGAAGAATAGCTGGAAGAAAATGTATAGACTAAAGTCCATGCTTCAGGTTAAAGGTCCTCAATATGATATTCAGAACATAGATTGAAGGAATGCCAGTGGTGGAATGTAATACAAATAAATTCACTCAACATTGTACCTAAATAATGTAAATACATTTGCATTTTATGCTACTTTTACTGCATTACATTTTGGAGGCAAGTATTGCATTTTGAACTCTCTCTCTACATTATTATTTTGTAAAGGATGTGATGCAATACCATATATTTTTAAAAATACACAGTATTTTAAAATGGATCTAAAATTGCCTCCACATTACAAACAACAACATTACAATGATTAGATATGATCATGATAAAAACAGAACAGTTACTTCTATAACCTATAAATCCAAGAGCAATTCTACAAGTAAGTACTTTAATTTTGGTACACAATGTGCATTTTTCTGATAACACACCCTACTTCTACTTAAGTAACATTTTAAATGTACTTGTATTGGAGTATTTTAAGACCAAAATTGTCCTTTCTCTCAAGAAAGGACCTGGGTACTTTTTCCACGACCGAAGAATGCATCCAACTGAGGCCAAAGTGCCGCCAGAGTTAATAGTGTTAACCTGGGGGGGTGAGGGTTAGGGTCTTATATATAGGATGGCCACTTGCTAGCCACTTCAGCACAACATATTCTGATGCATGCGTGGCCTGCCTGGGTTTGTAAATAAAGACCAGATAACCAACATGTTTCAGCATCTCTCTGTTGAAGCTCATGTTTGCCCTCCAGTTTACTGCTCATCCTACATGCAAACATATCAAGATAATCCGTAACCAAAAGCATCATTATTGCTTTTGATTAGTTCAACAAATGTGACTGCATGCATTACATCTGTTTGCAGATGATGTGATACAAAACATTGTATTCTATGATTAACACCTGATACTTCAATTGGAAACTTGTTCATGCATTAAAAGTGAAGGCCAATGGTGCTTAAAAGCAACACTATCCATTCAGGAAAGAATACAGTTAATTACTGTTTAATACAAAGTAGTAGTTAATGTCAAAAGGTGTTGCTACTTCATGTGTCCACATGGAACCTGACTGTGCTGACTAATGTGTTCGCAGCAGAGTGGTGCTGGATGTATTTGAAAAGACTGTATGCCATCTGCAATCCAATGCATTCTTCCTCCTCTGCAGATCAATGAGGCTCTTAATAGGAGTTGGTCTACACGGCTGTGATGACTGGATGAAATAATGACACTGGAGAGAATGATCATAACAAGAGAGGAGGAGTGCAATTCATTACAAGTTGTGTTTGTATTGATGTTTATAGTAAAAGTCAGATCAAAGCTGTAGAGGAGACGGGGGATGGAGGGAGCAGCGATATAAAAAGGCATGCAAATATATCAGGATGCAAAGCAACCAACAACGGTGAACTGTGTGGGAAAAACGCTGGATATTCAGAGTCATTGTGATGGTTCTGTTTAGTTTTGGTTTTGTTGTGTTTTCTTCTGTCCCCCCCTCCCTTCTCTGTTTTTCACTGCAGGGTGTGACAGGGAGTTGGCTGGCTCCTCCCAGCAGCAGGCGAGGCACACCTGTTTTCATTCACCTCTTCAACCTGTTGACATAAATCCCGGTCCTCATGCCACTTCCCTGCCAGATCATTCTGTCGTGTTCGACCCTCCGGTGTGTCTCGCTGCTCTCTTCGTCCCTGTGATCTCGTCGCCTGGATTTTTGTCTCCTGTCCTTTCTGTCTCCGTGCCAGCCAGCTTCCTGCCTCCACTGCCGTTACCTTTGCCTCTGCTTTAAATACTCTTTTTGTTTTGGACCATCTCTCTCTAAGTCTTTTGCTTTGGGGTCCAATATCTCTAGGCTGTAACAGTAATAACAGTTAAGTACAATGAGCATTTTGCTGAACAGCATCAGAACCCTTGCCGTTTCTTTTCTGACCTTAACCATATTTCTTTTTAATGCAGTTAACCATGAAAAAGGGCTGTGTGGATTTTTGGAACTGCTTTGGTTACAACCATGTTTTTATAGCATCTTCCTCTCTGAATGTGTTGGTGCATTGTTACATTTATGTTACCACTTTCCACTGTCAATCAGTGCACAAGTGTGAAAACTGCAGCAGGGAAGTGTTTCCCCTCCCCCACACGCTGGCTCTCATGCATGTGCAATATTGTGCGAGCGTGCATGATTCTGACAAAATCAGAACACACTTTTATAAGCATTGCTCCACCACAGGGTACTCAGCTGAACTATCAATATAACTAGTTGTTGCTAGTTCAAGTTTAAGGTCACTCTAAAACTTGACCTGAAAACTGAAAGACAATTGGTGGAGATTTATTACGTCCTTTTATACAAATTTGACGTCTGTTAACAAAGAGTAAAAACATATTGGTTTCCTTCCTGATGATAATATGTGTGCTATATTAGGTTCCAGCAAACAACCATTGACCTTTTTCTTCACCTTAACTAAGGCGCTTCAGAATTGCATACACTTTTCATTTTAGAGCAGAATTGCTGCTACTTTGTTAAGTGTCTCCTGTTTATCAACCTTTTCTTGCCAACTTGTCCGTTTCTAATCTTTTTAATGTTATCAGGATTTCAATTATTTTCAGTGGAGCATGTATCCATTTAGATTACCAATTTATATGTGATTAGTTTACCCAAGATACCAATACTTTGAATTTACGCAGATGTTTGGAGCTATGCAACCCTGTCTCCTCAAAATTCCTTCCCACAGAACTAAACTGCATTCTCAATTACGTTTAGCTAGAAACGTATTTTCTCCCACATTACATTTGTTATATCTTACACAGGCTCCACCCTCTACTGGACTCTATGGGTACTACCTCTCAACCATACTATGCAAGCATTCACCTACTGAGATATCTATAAACGTAGCCGGCCCAAGCCCCCAGGAAGTGCGCCGGACTCTGATGAGAATATTCGTTGTGGCCAAACGGCGGTACTACACTTCCGTTAGGTTGCTGGGCCCAGAAACACTTTATCTCATTGACTTACATTGGGAAAGAGTGGTCTGTAAATCATTGGATAATTTTTAATTAACTAAATAAACTACCCAGTATGAACATTTGCATAGTCCTTATTAAAAACATTCGGTCCTCAAGTTGTAAAATGTGCTAATAACGTTATTCTGAGAGTTATGTCGCTCGGTATTATGAACGCGCAACTAACCCACGGGACCGCGCCGCCCGGCACGTTCATGTGACGTGTTCACCTTTACCCATGGATGCACAATAAGAACGGACCCATATCGCCTTACTGCCAGCCCACGGAGCTGTAATAATGGATATATTGCACATATTTGCAGGAATTCATCATTTGTCAAATATTATACTACATGGGCTGTATGATGTAAATCTTGTACCGTAAATTTTGTTTTAAATAAAGTTAATATTACCGGCGTAGATTAACGTCCCTGGAGCTTCTTATTGCACTAAGAAGCTGATTGCACATATATATATATATATATATATATATATTTCGGTTCGGTACGTACCTCGGTTTTTAGGTCACGGTTCGGTACGTTTTCGGTACAGCAGAAAAACCTCAAGGCCCTGGTTGAGGGAGTTGCTACCCGAGTGGGTGGAGGACTCTTTTGGTAGCTTTGAGGTCAAACCTGTTTCCCGGCCTGCTAGCCCCTGGCATGCTAGCCCCCTGCCTCCCAATTCCCAGCCTGACACCATACGTCTCGGTGTGTTCCGTCTGGAGTCAACCCCTGCTTCTTCCCCATTTCCTGCTCCTGTCCAGGAGCCGTTCTTGGGTACTGGTCTGGCTTTTGGAGGTCCACGGAGCCTCCAAAAGGCTCCTAAGAGACGGAGTCGCAAGTCCAGTCTAGCAGCCCGAGCCCAAGAAGCCTTGCTTTGGGCTCTTCCAGCCGCTGCCTTCGCCCCTTTATGAACTCTGCCTTTCCCCCGGGTCGTCCGCCTGAGACCCCCACCACGAACTCTGCCTTACCGGCGGGCCGTCCGCCCAAGTCCCCCTTCTGCTGTTCCCCCGGGCCGTCCGCCCGAGTCCCCCTTCTCGGCCTCTGCTGTGTGCATGGTAGAGCGAGAGTGAGCGAGCGTGTGTGTATGTTTCTGGAAGTGAAACGAGGCAGCAGAAAAACAGAGGTCTGTGATGTATTTTGTGAAACAGAAGAACAACTAAATAAATGCAACGGCCTCCCAAGAAGAGCTCGCCTCTCTCCAGTCATTTAAGCTAAAGTGGGTTATTGAACCTGAAGCTTGTTGCTTCTGCCCTGGGAGACGACAGAGAGTCACCCCCCTGTTTCCTCGACTACGGTCTGGGAGCCGACAAGAAAGTTCAACACACAGATGGCCAGTCTGCCCCTTTGTAGCATATTATTTTGATGAGCAGATCGCCACTGGGCTTTCAACTAAAGACACAGCCATGCAAAAACTGCGGCATTTGTACAGCTCCATATGGGTACTGCAATTAGTGAAGTGCTTTCCTCTGTGGTGAAACGATCAGCACCACGGAGGAAAGCGGCAGAATGTCGCCTGGAGATAAAGAGAGCGGGGCTGCGTTGCATGCATAGCTTCCTTCTGCAGGTAACGGGGAGACGCGCACTGGCGGCTGTCTCATTCAGGATCCGAAAATACAATTTAAATATTTTTGCACACTTAGTCCTAGTGTGCGACTGGTTACGGTGCCGCGTGCCAATGGTGGCACGCGTGCCAGGGTATGCCGACCCCTGGGTTAGCTGGAAGGCTCTGTTGTGATCGGTCAACTGCTAAGACCAATGTTCCGCCCCTTAGCCTATCACAAGTTGTTGGAGCGCTAGCCAAGAGAAGTGTTGGTGTTACATAGCGATGTCATTATGTTACAGAAAAAAACAAAGAAAACGTACAAGAGCACATAAGCATTGACAGAACAGATATGCACATATTGGAGCACATATTCCAAATCAAAACCCTTACATACAAACCCATAAACAACAGACACAAAAGTAGAAAAGAGCTAATAGGCAAAGACAATATGAAAAGCAATGATCTGACCCTTGCTATCTCAGATGTCTAACTCCACATATTGTTATAAAAGCATTACATCCGGTCGAACAACACTTCAGTACTTAGCCGGCCAGTTTTGACACCATGATGAACAGTTACGTTCACAGTCTCTTCGATTTCAAATCCTACTCGTGTAGCCAGAATTATTCTGCCCTTCAAATGCCGTGCACCTTCCTCTGATGCAAGACTCCAGCCAAGGCTTCACTCACAACCACCTCCAGATCACCATGCTGTCAGACCTGAAACCATGGCAACAGGCATCACGGTCTCCCTTACTCAAACAGTCACATGTGCGATTTCTTTAAATGTATTGGCATGCACATTTACATTTGTATATATCAATAATGCTTGTAATAGATTAAATTAGGACTGTTTACCGGCAACAGTAAAACAAATAGCTGTTGGATGCATATGAACATCAGATCAGTTTATGTTCACCAATAAGTCAGGTGAACAATCGGGTTGAACTATCTTTTAAAAAATAATCTCAGTATTTCTCTCTGAATATTAATAGTTAGTATTAGTAAATTATATACATTTTTGTCAACCATGTTAATGGTGTGCAAAGACTAAAATCCCTGTGTTCCCCCCCAGATAGAGTTTTTGTTTTACATTAAAGCATGGAAACATGTCACAGAGGCACAGAATTAAATGATAAAACCTGAAAATGAGCATGATAGGCCGCCTTTAAGTATTTATTTTTTTGAATTAAAAGACAGTATGACATGTGACGTATACAGTATGTATTTATTTAATGTTTCTTATTATTCAGAAGTGAACTCTATATAATGAAGGACATACAGTAGGAATATGATATTACTACAAGAGTGAGACTATTTTTATTTGTATCAATTGGTGTGAAGGTGTGCTGTGAGTCTATCGAAACATGCGTGAGTGAACCTTTTCTGAAAAGAACAAAAAGTAAAAAACTCTAAAATCTTGTATTTACACAGTTTGATTCAGACATTAAACTCACACAAATCACTATATATCAGGGAGTTAGGATCCGTACAGACTGGCAATATTATGAGTGTTTTTCCAAGGGTGGGATGAATTACACATCACAGGTTATAATATTTATGCTAGGGTCTATTTGAATCCCTTCTTTTTCTTCTCTCTGTTTAACTTCCTTTTTGTTCTTTTTGACAACAGTCACCCAATGGATTCTTCCATTAAAACAGATGAAATGGCTTCAGAGTACATTACACAAAGCCCGATCCACTGAAGTCTCCCAAGATTAATTTTGGTTAAATAATAATTCCAAACGCCACTTAATGACTTTGACAATGTTAGCCCAGGACATTATCGACAAGGGGAATGTTATGATAAGCAGAGAAAAATCTAATTTATCAGATTCATTTTAGAATGTTAATTGATTAATTCAAATCACCCCCCCCCCCCCCCCCCGCCTTATTATGAGAGATGGGGAATGAGTGCTGAAAGTAATATCACCAGAATTTGGAAACAGAGCGCCTGCATTTGAAATGAATGATGTATTAGTTTAGAGGGGATTGGAAGGAATCCAATGTCCTCACAGATCTGCAGTTACCAGCAGTGATTACACAACCTTTCGCCTGCCAATCCACCCGCCAAGTGCACTGCTCATCATCTGTATGTATTGTTTATACTGTTATTATGAAATGGCAATGATTTAGGAAACATAATCCACTGACCTCAAACTTTCTTCCGCTCAGCAGTAGAATGAAAAATAAATAACATTTGCAATTTTAGAAGATAACCATTGTTTAGACACACACACTCAGATTTAATGGTATTCATATTCTGAAAGCCAATAAATTATGCATTTACTGTAAAGTATCTCCTGCCATCCCTGGAGAATTACCCTTATTATTATGGATTTTGATCAGGGCCCAGGTTTGAGAGTATATCTTCAAGGAAATATATATATATATATATATATATATAACTTATCCCAAAACCACAACTCTGCTACCTTTTTTAAATCCCACTCATTGGTAAATAAGACCAAGGGTTTAAACACTGCTCTCTGGGGGCTGTAATGTTCATTATACCTCGCAACAAGGAATTGCTTTATGGAACAAACGCTGCACTACTGATTTTGACAGTATCAAGTCAATCCTGTTCACAGGTTTATGAAAAAATAGGTAATTTCTGTTTAGATAATTATTCACTTCCTAAAGAGTCATCCTCTGGCATGGATATGCCCAGAAAATATGTGAATCTTAATTTTGAAGGCTTAAAGATTGCACTAAAGTAAAAGTCTGTTTGAATATATCCAATCTTAGATATCCATCCATCCATCTTCTCCCACTTATCCGTGGTCGGGTCTCGGGGGTAGCAGTTCCAGCAGAGAGCCCCAAACTTCCTTTTCCCTGGCGACATCAACCAGCTCTGACTGGGGGGATCCCAAGGCGCTCCCAGGCCAGCGAAGAGATATAATCCCTCCACCTGGTTCTAGGTCTACCCCTTGGTCTCTTCCCAGCTGGACGTGCCTGGAACACCTCCCTAGGGAGGCGCCCAGGTGGCATCCTAACTAGGTGCCCGAACCACCTCAACTGGCTCTTTTCGACGCAAAGGAGGAGCGGTTCAACTCTGAGTCCCTCCCGGATGACTGAACTTCTCACCTTATCCCTAAGGGAGCCACCCTGCGTAGAAAACCCATCTCGGCCGCTTGTATCCGCGATCTCATTCTTTCGGTCATGACCCATCCTTCATGACCATATCTTAGGTATCCAGTCAATAAAAAAATAAAGAGTATTACTTATTCTTTGTAAGAGTAGCAATTAATTAAAAATAACAAATCACAAGGAACTGGTTAAAAGAATACAACTTAATACATTAAGATTAGAGAATCTTGTTAATGAACTGTATGGAATGTATTAATAATAATAATAATAATAATAGATTTAATTTGTTAGCGCTTTTACAGGTGCTCAAAGACGCTTTACAGATATAGTGAAGGGAAAAGGAAGGAACAACAAATAAATATATAGTAAACAATCACACATTAAAAGCCAGATTGAAGAGGTGAGTTTTTGTGAGTTTTTTGAAGGTGGTGAGGTCAGTGCAGTCTCTGATGGGTTGGGGGAGTGAGTTCCAGAGGGAGGGGGCAGCGACGGAGAAGGCTCTGTCCCCCCAGGTCCGGTGATTGGTGCGGGTGGGGATGGATAGGAGGTTGGAATCTGATGAGCGGAGGCAGCGGGAAGGGGCGTGGTGGTGCAGCAGGTCTGTGAGGTAGGGGGGGGGCCTGATTGTTGAGGGTTTTGTGGGTAATGAGGAGGACTTTGAAGATGATTCTTTGACGGACGGGGAGCCAGTGGAGGTTCTGGAGGACGGGAGTGATGTGGTCTCGGGAGCGGGTGTGGGTGAGGAGGCGGGCAGCAGAGTTCTGGATATGTTGGAGTTTATTGAGGAGGTTGGATGGTATGCCGTAGAGGATGCTATTGCAGTAGTCGAGTCGTGAAGTGATGAATGCATGAATCAGGGTTTCAGCAGCAGAGGAGGAGAGTGATGGGCGGAGACGGGCAATGTTTTTGAGGTGGAAAAAGGCGGTCCTGGTGATGTGATTTATGTGGTGGTTGAATTTGAGCTGACTGTCGAAGATGACTCCGAGGTTGCGGATGTGAGGGGGGGGAGATAGAGTGTGGCTGTCAATGGTGAAGTTGAAATTCTGGATGTCTTTGATACGGGATGGGGGGCCGATGATGATGATGTCTGATTTGGCACTGTTCAGTTGGAGATAGTTTGTTTGCATCCATGCTTTTATTTCTGAGAGACAGTTGGTGAGAGTGGAGTGTGTTGTGGGGGTGATGGTTTTTGTTGAGATATAAAGTTGGATGTCATCGGCGTAGCAGTGAAATTGAAGGTTGTGGCGACGAATTATTTTGCCAAGGGGGAGCATGTAGAGGATGAAGAGGAGGGGGCCAAGCACCGAACCCTGGGGGACACCTTGGGACAGAGGAGCAGTGGAGGAGGTGCAGTTGTTGATGTTGATAAACTGATGTCTATCGGTGAGGTAGGATTTCAGCCAGGAGAGTGCAGTGTCGGTGATGTTCAGTGATGATTCGAGGAGGGACAGCAGGATGGCGTGGTTGATGGTGTCGAATGCTGCGGTGAGGTCGAGGAGGATGAGGATGTTAAGGTTGCCAGAGTCAGAGGAGAGGAGGAGGTCGTTTGTGATTTTGAGAAGAGCTGTTTCGGTGCTGTGTTTTGATCGGAAACCGGATTGAAATGGCTCAAAGAGATCATTGGAGCTGAGGTGGGCTTTAAGTTGTGAGGCAACGACACGTTCAAGTATTTTGGACAGAAAGGGGAGATTTGAGATGGGCCGGAAGTTGGACATGATGTCAGGTGTGAGTCCAGGTCTTTTGAGAATGGGTGTGACAGCAGCCAGTTTGAGAGAGGGGGGGAACTGATCCAGATCTGAGGGAGGAGTTAATGATGGTGGCGATGAGTTGGGAGATGGCAGGGAGGCTCTCTTTAACAAATGTGGAGGGCATTGGGTCAAGTGTGCAGGTGGAGTTAATTCCAGTCATGAGGTCGGACAGTTGCATGGGGGTCACAGGGGAGAAGTGGGACAGGGGGTGTGAGGTGAAGGGGGGGGAGCCAGGAGGGAAGGTGGGGGGTGATGATGAGGGTGTCAGATTGCTGTAAATGTTGCTGATTTTGGTTTGGAAAAACGAGAGGAAGGAGTTGCACTGTTCGGTGGTGAAGGATGAGGTGGCGTTGTCACAGGGTTTGAGAAGTTTGCTGATGGTGGAGAACAGACGCTTGGGGTTGCTGGAGCCAGACTGAATGAGTTGTGAGTAGTAATTAGACCGGGCTGCTTTGAGTGCGTTACTGTACTGCTGGAGATAGTCTTTGTAGATTTGAAGATGGACTGTTAGTGTGGTTTTCTTGTGTTGGCGTTCAAGTTGACGTTTCCTTGATTTCATTTGGCGGAGTTCAGGGGTATACCAGGGGGCGGAGTGTATGAAAGAGACATGTTTTGTTTTTGTGGGGGCCAGTTCATTGAGACAGAAGGAGAGGGTGCTGTTATAATAGTCCACATTAAATAACCACGAGAATAAGAAATCAAGTTAATATATATGTCGCGAAAATCGGTCAGATATTGAACATAAAACATTACTAATTAACCAGTTTTGACAATTACTGTAGGTATGAGTATTAATGTTGTGACCATTATTTGTTAGCTTTATCATAAAAGTTATTGTTAAAGAGGCACTACTGTCTCTGTGCATGTAAAATCCCTGTGTCCACTCCAGTGGCAGTTTCTCTCCCACACACTCCACCCCCCCCTCAATCACAAGAGAGCCGGCTTGATAACCAATCAGAGCTGACTTGGCTCTGGTTTCAAACAGGGTGAAAAGACGTGTATGAGAAAAATAAAGAGCTTTTTGAACATTAAAGCATGGAGACATGTCACACTAGAGACACTAAATACAGACATGAATTTGAACATGAGCATGATAGGGCTCCTTTAAACACCTGAGATCCACAGTAGAGACAGATGTTATGGCAGAATAGAACCTCAGGGTGCTCGGAGCTCAAGTGTACTGAAAAGGCTCTATAAATATCTAAAACTACAAATGAGGGACATATCTGAAAGAGATATAGCCAGCAGAAGAGTCAGGTTCATTGTCAAGTTAAAGAGTTAAACTTCCAGGATCTTTATAGAAACAGTCTAGACCAGGGGTATTCAACTAAAATTCAACGAGGTCCAGTTAGAGAAAATCTCCCCATGCAAAGGTCCGGACCTTCAAAATGTCTAAGTTGCTTCATGAATTAGTGTGATATATATTGAAGTAGCTGTAGCTTTATCAACGTCTGCATGTAATCAACAACTGACTGCCAATCAAATAAAGAAAGTACAATTCAAAAACAACAATATGTATTGTGAATTCACATTGAACTATACAGATATACAGTAAATACTGTGGATATGTGTAATGTTCCTCTCGGGCTGCATTTAAAAATAAAATAGAGAAAATAAATAAAATAGCTTTTGAAAATGTGTGCATCTCAAAAGCGCTTAATTTTAGATAAATAAATAAAGTGTAGCAGCAGCTTGAGTTTCCTTTTTTCTTTGTTAACCGTTTCACATCATGACTTAACAGTTTCAGACGAGTATAGAACAATAGTCTTTACACATCATAACAATTGAACAGTTTTAAAGTTTATCTTTCTTTCCCTCTTATATTGCAGTCCCTCACTCACTTTTTTTTTTTTATTCAGTGCGAGAATTGAGCTCGAGCTTGTCCTGCCAGAGGCCTGTACTACGAAGCTGGTTCAACCTAACCTGGATATGTTTGAGTTAGCCGGTTGGCCTAATCCAAAACATACGCGCTCTCGCTAAACGGCCTACGACCTGTGTCCTATCTAGTTAAGTGCGCGTTCACATGAAAGGGGTGGTATTTGGAGCATTCGACCAATCACAAACATGGAGAAGCATACTGACAGCGCAGCGTCATACTTCCTGAATGAAAAGTCAACTTTAATATTAGACATATGAAGAAGTTAAACTTTAAACATCCATGACTCAAACACTTTATCCAGGATCAAAGCCACATAGCTGCACCTGCAAGGTGAATACAGCTGGTAACAGAACAAGTGTTTGAATGCGTACATTAACAGGTTTATGATATCACTGTCCCGTCTAAGACACGATCTGACTTTAATTACATTTGTCTCGAGTGTTTCGTCAACTTAATGTTTTGCTTAAAATAATACTTCTGCATACAGTATGTGACACTGTGAGTTGCACAGCCAGATACGGCTCAGCTGACTCCGATAAGGAAATATATGATACATTATGATGAGATATGCCGCGGACTGTACTTAATGTTACTCTGATCCGGTTACTTATGTTGTGGCAGATATTTAAGTAAGCTTTCTTAACGCTAATGTTATAGGCCTAATTTTGCCGTCTTTCCTCCATCGGCAGCTTTTCTGTATTTCCTTTCTCCTGTAATATGACTTGATCGCTTTAAACTCCGCACACTGAGCTCTGATTGGTCAGCATGCAGTGCTTTCACTGAGTTGAGCTCTCTGCAACCTAACTTGGTCCCGACCAGGTTAGACGCACAGCATAAGTTACCATGGAGATCTAGCCCGCTAAAAAGAGAACCAGCTTCGTAGGACCGGAAACCCCAAGTTTTCCCTGAAGTTAGCCGGCTAAGCGACAATCCTGCTTCGTAGTATACCCCCCGGGAGGTTAAATCTGGGCTGAAATGGTGTCAGGGCCATTCTCATACACACATGCAGGTGCTGTCATGGTTTTGGATTTAGGTTTTCCACCTTTGTTTTGAAATGTTTTCCTCTTTGTATAATGTCTGGTTCCTCTCCTTGTGTTCTATTTCGTATATGGCTTTGCCCTCTAAGGCTATCGCTATTGGGTAATCTCCCTGCGCCCCCGCGCAGCACTGAAAACTTGTAGTCCACGCCCACCCGCAAGGTGGGCCCCACCCTCGGGCCTCCTTCCGGTATAAATAGGAAGGAGGCAAGGCAATCTGCTCCCTCTTTTCTTCAGCAAACCAGCACAGTTACTGAAGCACAGCAATTGAGAATCATCATGAGCAACAACTGCGTCCGTGATTGTCCCTCATGTGGCTCTGAGTTCATAATGAGTTATGACCAGCAGAGATAAAAGCAGTATGCGAATACTGCCTGGGGTCAGAGCACGCGTACGCGGCTTTAAACCAGCAGGTAGCATGCACACACTGCGCCCGTCTCCCCTCGGGCGACAGGAAGCGGAGAGCGGACGCTCTTGCTGCTGCGGCCGAGGAGGACGATTGGCCCCGTCCAGGCTTACGAGCCGCGGATGGGGCCTCGTGTCCCTGGGGTCGAGTGCCGGGCAGGAGTCCGAAGAAAAGCAACTCCTGCCCCGCCTCCCTCCACGGTTCACCGTTCGGTTCTCCCCTCCCTCCTCTCCTCCGGACGGGGGAGACAGAGTCGGAGCAGGGTGCCAGCTTGGCGGCCGAACATGCTTTCCCCCTCTCCGTCACCACACCTTTTTCCCTCTTAGGAGGGATGTTCCTTTTTCCTCTGACACACTTTGTACGGAGTGCCTGGTCAGAGTGAGTGACGTCAGGGATCCAGCTGGGCGCTCTCCTACCTGTCTGACACGCAGAGAGCTGCTGTTCCCCCTCTATGATCGCTGGACAAGGTGGGACCTTCGTCTCTACTTCCTCACAGCGGCCGGTATGTATTGTTCCCAGCCTTCACCCCGTCGGGAAGATAGGCATGTTTTGCTATGTTCCAGGGAGGGTGATGCGCCATTACGCATGGCACAACAGGCAGGGGGTGTTATTGAGGTGCTTCTAGTGCCGGGCGGACCCAGTGGGGCGCAGACTACATCATGCTTCGCCCTTAACCCAATAGCGATAGCCTTAGAGGGCGAAGCCATATACAAAATAGAACTAAGGTTACCTACTGTAACCCCAGCTTCTATGAGTAGATGGCGCAGCCCTCTAAGTGCTGGGCCCCACTGGCTCAAAGAATAGCTGAAGAAAAGTTATTTTGTATGGGAGCAGATTGCCGGGCCTCCTTCCTATTTATACCGGAAGGAGGCCCGAGGGTGGGGCCCACCTTGCGGGTGGGCATGGACTACAAGTTGTCAGTGCTGCGCGGGAGCGCAGGGGGATTACCCAATAGCGATAGCCTTAGAGGGCTGCGCCATCGACTCATAGAAGCTGGGGTTACACCTCAGTTTTTCCTCCCTGTCGTTAGTTTCCCTGGTGTGTCTAATTGTCTGCCTGTTGCCCTTGTGTTTCTCCTCCCCTGCTCAGCTGTGTCGTGTCCTGTGATTACCCTTCTGTGTATTTAGTCTTGTCTTCCCCTATGCTCCATGTCTGTTCGTCGTCATTTCATGTCACTGTCACCCATGCTTGTCCGTGTCTCCTGCCTGTTCCCGTAGGTAAGTTTGTTCCTGTCTGTCGTGCTCCCCGGTTTTGTTTCTGTTAATTAGTTTCTTGTTTTTTCATGCCTTCGGCTTTTTATAATAAAGCTCATTCACGGACCTTTTTATGTATTTTTTAACTGCACTTGGGTCCTATTTTCCCCTAACCTGACAGTATGAACAGACCAGTATGGACCCAGCAGTTTTTTCATTTAGCCAAGAGCTTTATGAGCTTAAATACAATCTGGAATGTATTTTCAATGACTGGAGGAGGGCCTCATCCAGAGAGGCCAAAGAGGCTGCCCTTAACGTGGCACGCAGGGAGGTTGACAGCAGGCCCTGGCTTAGGAGCTTGTTGCCTGAGAAGCTAAGAATGTTTACTACCAGCCCTGAGTGCCAGCCTCAAGCCTCAAGCCTCAAACCCCTTCTTGGGATCCCGCCTTGCCTTAGGAGGTCCACGGAGCTTCCAAAAGGTCTCTAGGAGACGCAAGGCCAGGATTACAGCCGTGGCCCCAGCAGCCATGGTTCCAGCCCTAGTTCTGGCCCCAGCAGCCATGGTCCCAGCCCCAGTTCTGGCCCCAGCAGCCATGGTTCCAGCACCAACAGCCATGGTTCCGGCTCCAGTTCTGGCCCCAGCAGCCATGGCTCCGGCTCCAGTGCCGGCCCCAGCAGCCATGGTCCCTGCTCCAGAACCGGCCCATACAGCCATGGTTCCGGGCCCAGTTCCAGCCATGGTTCCGGCTCAAGTACCGGGCCCAGCATGGTCCCGACTCTAGCTCCTCGTCACCTGTTGACTCTTCGGCCGACGCCAGCTCCCCGAGTCCTGTCGGCGTACCGGCCGACTCCAGCACCTCGTCTCCTGTTGGCTCTCCGACCAACGCCAGCTCCTCGAGTCCTGTCGGTGTACCGACCGTCTCAAGTCACCTCTCCAGTTCCCTCTCAAGTCACCTCTCGAGTTTCCTCTCAAGCCTCCTTTCGAGTCTCCTCTCGAGTTCCATCTCAAGTCACCTCTCGAGTCCCCTCTCGAGTTCCTTCTCAGGTCCCCTCTCGAGTCACCTCTCGAGTTTCCTCTCAAGCCTCCTTTCAAGTCACCTCTCGAGTTCCCTCTCAAGTCACCTCTCGAGTTCCCTCTCAAGTCACCTTTCAAGTCACCTCTCGAGTTCCCTCTCAAGTCACCTCTCGAGTTCCCTCTCTAGTCCCTACTCAAGTCCTTACTCAAGTGTCGTTGGAGGTTCCGCTGGGGGTCCTGCCAACTCCATGTCCTGTCCCGTTGGAGGCCCCGCCGACTACTCTTCTGCCGGGGGTCCTGCCAACCCTATGTCCTGTGCCGTTGGAGGCCCCGCCGACTAGTCTTCTGCCGGGGGTCGTGCCAACCCTATGTCCTGTCCCGTTGGGGGCCCCGCCGACTACTCTTCTGCCAGGGGTCCTGCCAACCCTATGTCCTGTGCCTTTGGAGGTCCCGCAGACTACTCTCCTGCCGGGGGTCCTGCCAACCCTGTGTCCTGTCCCGTTGGGGGCCCCGCCGACTAGTCTTCTGCCGGGGGTCCTGCCAACCCTGTGTCCTGTCCTGTTGGGGGTCCCGCCGACTAGTCTTCTGCCGGGGGTCCTGCTAACCCTGTGTCCTGTCCCGTTGGGGGCCCCGCCGACTGCTCTTCTGCCTGGGGTCCTGCCAACCCTATGTCCTGTGCCTTTGGAGGTCCCGCAGACTACTCTCCTGCCGGGGGTCCTGCCAACCCTGTGTCCTGTCCTGTTGGGGGTCCCGCCGACTAGTCTTCTGCCGGGGGTCCTGCTAACCCTGTGTCCTGTCCCGTTGGAGGCCCCGCCGTCACCTGTCTCGCCGGGGGTCCTGACAACTGCTTGCCCTCTTCCGCCGGGGGCCCTGCCTACTCCTTGCCCTGTTGCGTTGGTGGTCCCATTGACACCAGTCCAGGTCATGTCCAGGATCCCGTCTACGCCTGTCCCATCGGCTCCGGTGCCTGTCCGGCTGACACCGGGTCCTGTCCGGCCTCCGGAGCTGTGCGGTCTTCGCCCTCGAGCCCGGCCTCCTGAGTGCCACGGCCTTCGCCCTCAAGCCCGGCCTCCTGAGTTTCCCCAGCCGTGGTCTTCACCCTCGAGCCCAGCCCCCTGACCCCTCAAACTCTGCCTTGCCCCCGGGCCGTCCGCCCGAGACCCCCTCCTCGAACACTGCCTTGCCCCCGGGCCGTCCGCCCGACACCCCCTCCTCAAACTCTGCCTTGCCCCCGGACCATCCGCCCGAGATCCCCTCCATGGATTATGCTTTGCCCCGGGATGTCCGTCCGACTCCCTCCTCCGGACCCCCTCCACCTACCCTTCTAGAGGTTTTGGACTTTTTAGGGTTTTTTGGGACGTCTGGAATCCGTCCCTTGAGGGGGGGGTTCTGTCATGGTTTTGGATTTATGTTTTCCACCTTTGTTTTGAAATGTTTTCCTCTTTGTATAATGTCTGGTCCCTCTCCCTGTGTTTTTCCTCCCTGTCGTTAGTTTCCCTGGTGTGTCTGAGTGTGTTCACCTGTTGCCCTTGTGTTTCTCCTCCCCTGCCCAGCTGTGTCTTGTCCTGTGATTACCCTTCTGTGTATTTAGTCTTGTCTTCCCCTGTGCTCCATGTCTGTTCGTCGTCATTTCATGTCACTGTCACCCATGCTTGTCCGTGTCTCCTGCCTGTTCCCGTAGGTAAGTTTGTTCCTGTCTGTCGTGCTCCCCGGTTTTGTTTCTGTTAATTAGTTTCTTGTTTTTTCATGCCTTCGGCTTTTTATAATAAAGCTCGCTTTTTGTTAACAAACCTTTTTTTTGTATTTTTTTAACTGCACTTGGGTCCTATTTTCCCCAAACCTGACAGGTGCTCATTGGTTAACCTCGGTTAGCCTGCCCTGTAACCATATTTAGTTTTAATTTTGATCCTGGTGGACTGATCATATTGGGCTCTGAGACTGCTTATTTTTTGTGACCTCAGTTCTGACTTGAGAGGGACTGTTTGGTCAAACACTTTGTGTTTTGTCTCATTGTGGCGTTTTGGCACCTTTTTAATGAGCGCCACGGTCTCTGAACAAATGAGACACACTGGTTCTGTGCTCCCAGAGGGCAGGATAAACATGAATGAGTCGCTCTGTTCTCACTGTCCACTTTCCTCTTCTTGGAGAGCGCCAAGTGTAATTATTTGTCTCTCCCTGTCTGCCGCTAACACGGCTGTTCACTCTTCTCTCTATGTATCGCTAATTATTCTCTTCACTTACTTTCCTCTCCGCTTCTCTCTGCCGCTGTCTCGTCTCTTCTTCTGTGTTTCTCTCCCTGTGTCGCTCACTCGTCTCTTTCGCCCCCTGTCGGCAGCGGTTAAAATAGAATCACCCCGTCAAAATTGAAATCCACTAATGTATTGATTATAGGTCCGGGTCCGTATAGGTCGGCGTCCGGACCGCGGTCCGCCTGTTGCCGACCCCTGGTCCAGACTGTTGATTAAATTATCTTTCTTTCCAGTCCTCCAAATCCAACATGTTAGCACCATCCTTGGATACACACTGACATGTCTCAGCAGTACAAATGAAAATGTTCAAACTGTTTGGACTCTCCCCAGAGCATTGCAAATCACAAAGAAAGAGATGTTTGTGTTTTTAAAGGCTCCAAACTGAAGTTCATGTGCAGTTCTTCTCTTTTTAAGACAGCAGGCTGTTGGCCAGATTCACCCAGTATCATTTCAAATCCTTTTGTGGCTCTCTGTGACTGAGACATGCCATCTGTCGGTCTTGGTGTGTTTTTTTCTTTTTTCTTGTTGCTATACAGACCCTAAACCGAGTTTTAGCCCATTATTATTGTCAAGTAGTTTAATACCGACATTTTGTCAAATCCCGACATCTAAATATGCGAAGGCACCCATTGTTGTCTGTATACAGTAGTAATGCACTGATTTTTCAGTTACCGTAGGTCCAACGTGAAATGTAACCACACCTGTAGTGTGTGTTTTGAGCTTTGTTTCCAGGTGAAGAGCCAAGGCTGCTCAACTGAGGGATTCTGTGGGAGGATGTGATGGTATATTTTCCCAATCTGACACTCATTTTTATCCTTTTATTAGATTCCCAAACATTCTATTCTTAAACCCTTAAATGGGCAATCACATATACATATTTTGGAAAATTAATGATTAGTACTTCCTACATTACACCCAAATTACACTGTTATTGCACCTAGATTTCACATGTATACACCCCTATGACACCCTTCTTACATTGTAATTGCAACCCCCCAGTACACCCCATATTCCACTGTTATTGCTCCCTCATTACGCATTAATACACCCCTATTTTACCCAAGTTACACTATTATTACTCCCATATTGTACACCCATGTAACACTGTTATTAAATCCACATTACACTGTTATGAGACGCATGTTTTACACTATTGGACACTGCCTGTCAAATACTGTTTGATGCAGAAACCATTTAGGGGCAGTGGTTGCACAAAATAATCTTTAAAAAAAAAAAAACATAAAATATTAATCTACAACCTACTACCCACAGCTGTACCATGCCATGCAAATGCGCATTAGATTCAGTGATACATGCGGCTGGTACACAATAGTCGGCAGGTCTCTGCTCCTTCAGACTGAACTCTTCATTAGCCAGGTTTGATTTCTCTGAGACGGTGCGACTGCAGGGAGTGTTTAAAGCGCTGCGTGCATACAGAAACAAACAGATAATCAGCAGCGGTGGAATAGATACTCCCATCTTCAAATTCTTACTCTTAAGTAAAAGTACAAAAGGTTCATCATAAAGAATAGCCAATTTCAGAATAATATCATGTATTTGTTCTTGAATTATTGATGCATTCTTGTACTTTGCTTTTAAAGATGGAGCTCATTTAAAATGATTTATATACTGCTGGATGGCTTAATCTATAATAATTGATTATACGTGGATACAAAATAAATAAATGAAGACATTATATCCCAGTGATGGTATAGATATACATGCTGTCAAGTCCAAATGTATAAATACAAAGAAACAGATTTCAACATGAGCATGCTCATCGGAGAATCAGGTCCAGACTTACTGAAAATCCTCTGCTTGGTGGTAGGGGTAGAGTCTATGGAAAGCCTAGAGTGCCATATTTCACCACTATTTTAACGTGTTCTTAAGGTAATTTTAAACACCCATTTTCCTGCAAGAAAATGTTCCTGCACGTGTGTTAAGTTGGTTCAAATGTCGCATTTTATGGCTGTTTTATTTTATGAAAAATGAGCCCCTCCAGTAGCCAGTAAGCTTAAAATGATCCGAACCAATAAGTAAAATGTAAATCTAGGCCAAAGCAATGCATAGTTAAAAAAAAGTGCCTGCTATTGTAAGGGAGTAGATCAGTGCTCTCTTTGTGAATATAACATATTCCAAAGGATTAAGTAGTAATTTGCCATTAAACATAATCACCCTGCCTGCCTTCATTGGCTTTGGAAACATCCTGTATTCATGACCGCCTTCCATGGTCTTTTAAAATAAACTGTGCTAATTGAAGTATTATTTTAGTATTAATATCACTCTATTGGGAACTGTGAGAAATTGGCATTTTGGCTGTATCATAGATACAGTTGTTTTTATTCGATGCTTGAGGATTGTACATTACACTTAATTAAAGGGGTTTAAAAATAAACTCTTGGCTTTATTACATGTTTTCATATTTCCATTACCAATGGTATAACCACATACTTTTTCTAAAACACACCACCCTTGTGAATAAGAAATACAGACATTTAGGCCAACTTCACTTTATAATGGATGGCTTTTGTAATGTTGTTCAATTCTACAATGTATACCCTTTTTCGCTTATTTACTTTAACATACAGTCCCCACTCCTTAACATGTTATTTAATATACTGGTCATGTTGTAGTTATGTTTATGTTGTTATACATGTAGGTGTATGTATATGCACCTTCACACTAGCAGAATCACACCATTGAATAAATGTGTGAAACTCATTCAATTCGAGCCACTTTGAATCTTCTCTGTTTACTTTTCCCATATTGGAAATGAAGCAGACTTTATTTGCCAGCAGAGAGCTGAACAACATTCAGGCAATCAGGGCCCTTGAAGAAGACAGACACCATAGCAACAGCAGAAAGTTTGAGGAGTTGTGAGCTGGGAGCAGTGGCGGCGGCAGCAGCAGTGCTTGTGTTGAGTCGCTGGAGTGGAACAGATATACGTTAATTGGAAGTAAATCTGACAGCTCTGGGGGAGAAATGAGATATGGCAAAGAGAGGGGGGGAAGCAACACCTAGACCCAGGAATGCATTACACAGTGAGCTCCCAGATCTAAAGAGGGTACTTCAAACATCTTGTCCTCATTATGTATTTATTGTTTGCATTATAGCCTGTATTTCTTCCCACTTTGTACATCAAATCTGAGGGAAGAAGCAGGGGGTGCACCAAATATCTGCATTCCAAATTATTACCAGAGAGGTTTTGTTTCTAAAAAATAGTCATGAAGTTACTTTGTTTGCCTTGACTTTGAACTTCACAGACGGCCTGTGATCCTAATTAGGAACAAACGGAATAAAAGAGTGAGGCTTTCAGACAGCAGAGGGACAGGCAGGGGGTTGGGGGCGTTGTGGTGTTGGTGGAGGTATGGGTAAGATCGGGAGGCTGCAGCAGGGGAGGGCAGGGACACTTTAGAATGAAAGGATTGCTTCACAGTTTCAGGTCTAACTGGGTGTTTTTTGAAGCTGACAGCTTCCCCTGCCATCTGAAAGAGCATGTTATGAAGTCAGGAGAAAAATATGGGGCTAAAAGAGAGAGAGGTCTGCACTGAAGCCTGCTGACAGGAACAGTTGAGATGAAAGGACACAGAGATAATACAGAAATATTAGTGTATGAATAGTTTTTAAGAATTTTGTAATGCAGCAATTTATATTAAGTAAGCATGATCAAGGTTTTGAAAGTGTATTGTTCATTACGTTACATAAATCAATAATGTTGGGGTGAACAAAGTTATATTGAATATTAAGCTATTCTCACAGCCTGACTGGAAACAGTGCAAACATGTCTGTTCTAAGCGAGGCACTATGAGAATCTAAAGGGTGTAGTGCCAGGAGATATGGGAGTCGGAGGCGGTGCATCGAAGGTGCAAAAGGGTACTTTAATAAGGAGCTGCACAGGACATGTTGTCGGGTCGCAGCCCGGGTCGACAAGAGGAAGAGAAGCAAGGAGGGCACACAATATATACAGTAAGCACAACATGTCCGTGTGGGAACAATACCCCCAACCCGTAGTTCCATGTGTGGATTATGTACCAGTGTATAATAGGTGGTCACCACACAAGCCCCCCCAGAATTCAAACATGGAAACTATCTCCGTGTCCGGGAGGAAACACCACAGGGGCCTAGGAGGGTGGGGCCGGGCCATGGAACGGGCCGTCGGAAGGGGGCCGCGGAGAGGGGCAGGGTTTTAACGATGGCATCCTCAACCGGGGGTGGAAGACGGGCCGGAACGGGGCCGCAGTAGGCGTCGTAAGGGGGGCCGCAGCGCTGCGACGCGGGGACGGCGCGAACATCCCGGTGGTCCCCAGCAAGGGAGGAGCTGGCTGCCCGGGCCGCAGGCGAGGGCACAACGGCAGCGGGCACAAAAGTCCTCGGGGGGAAAAGAGCCGGGGTCCCCGGGGGGCAGGAGCAGCATCCCCGGGAGGAAGGAGCCGGGTCCCCGGGGGGCAGGAGCAGGGTCCCAGGGGGGCAGGAGCAAGCATCCCCGGGAGGAAGGAACCGTGGACAGGGGAGAGGCCAGGCAGGGTCCCGGAGCGCGCCACCAAACGGGCCGATGAAGGCATGGGGACGTCCGAGAAACCGCCGAGGCGAGACGGGGTCCAGGAGTGCACCACCCAGCGCGTCGATGAACGTGAGTGGCGTCTGGAGCCGCCGTCGAGGTGGTGAAACAGGTGAGAGTGTCCACACGAGGCCGACCAGACATGGTCGAACCTCCTCTCAGGCACCAGAAAAAAGCTCAAAAAGGGCCGTACTGTCCACGGTCAAAAAACAGGTGGGCGAAAATAGTGAGAGGATTCACACGAGGCCAACCAGACATGGTCAAACCTCCTCTCAGGCACCAGAAAATAAACTCAAAAAGGTCGATAGCCGTTAGCAGCTAGCCGTTAGCAGCTAGCCGTAAGCTGAGGCCGTTAGCTGGCAGCCATCGGTAGCTGCTAGCCGTCGTTAGCCCCATGTGGATAGCTGCTAGTCGTGGTTAGCTAGCGCCGCTGGGACGTGCAGCCGCACGCCCCGAAGAAACAGCCCCATGAGGTAGCCATGGGGTTGCTGGTCGACCCAGCAGGTCGTGCATCGTCCCCCGATGCGGGGAACGGCGAGCAACGTCTCCAGCCTGCTGCGGAGCACGCACCGAGCCTCAGTCCGCGTGCCGGTGGCAGCCACGGACGTCTCCAAAAAATCCCCGGCATTTCGAGAAAGGAACCCGAGTTCCTTTTGCCGTGTTCGGCTTCGTCTCGGAAACTTCCCCAGACGTGTCAGAGTCACCAGTGTAGTGCCAGGAGATATGGGAGTCGGAGGCGGTGCATCGAAGGTGCAAAAGGGTACTTTAATAAGGAGCTGCACAGGACATGTTGTCGGGTCGCAGCCCGGGTCGACAAGAGGAAGAGAAGCAAGGAGGGCACACAATATATACAGTAAGCACAACATGTCCGTGTGGGAACAATACCCCCAACCCGTAGTTCCATGTGTGGATTATGTACCAGTGTATAATAGGTTGGTCACCACACAAGCCCCCCCAGAATTCAAACATGGAAACTATCTCCGTGTCCGGGAGGAAACACCACAGGGGCCGAGGAGGGTGGGGCCGGGCCATGGAACGGGCCGTCGGAAGGGGGGGCCGCAGGAGAGGGCAGGGTTTTAACGAGGGCATCCTCACCGGGGGTGGAAGACGGGCCGGAACGGGGCCGCAGTAGGCGTCGTAAGGGGGCCGCAGCGCTGCGACGCGGGGACGGCGCGAACATCCCGGTGGTCCCCAGCAGGGAGGAGCGCTGCCCGGCCGCAGGCGAGGGCACAACGGCAGCGGGCACAAAGTCCTCGGGGGGAAAGAGCCGGGTCCCCGGGGGGCAGGAGCAGCATCCCCGGGAGGAAGGAGCCGGGTCCCCGGGGGGCAGGAGCAGGGTCCCCGGGGGGCAGGAGCAGCATCCCCGGAGGAAGGAACCGTGGACAGGGGAGAGGCCAGGCAGGGTCCCGGAGCGGCGCCACCAACGGGCCGATGAAGGCATGGGGACGTCCGAAACCGCCGAGGCGAGACGGGGTCCAGGAGGCACCACCCAGGCGTCGATGAACGTGAGTGGCGTCTGGAGCCGCCGTCGAGGTTGGTGAAACAGGTGAGAGTGTCCACACGAGGCCGACCAGACATGGTCGAACCTCCTCTCAGGCACCAGAAAAAGCTCAAAAAGGGCCGTACTGTCCACGGTCAAAAACAGGTGGGCGAAATAGTGAGAGGATTCACACGAGGCCAACCAGACATGGTCAAACCTCCTCTCAGGCACCAGAAAATAAACTCAAAAAGGTCGATAGCCGTTAGCAGCTAGCCGTTAGCAGCTAGCCGTAAGCTGAGGCCGTTAGCTGGCAGCCATCGGTAGCTGCTAGCCGTCGTTAGCCCCATGTGGATAGCTGCTAGTCGTGGTTAGCTAGCGCCGCTGGGACGTGCAGCCGCACGCCCCGAAGAAACAGCCCCATGAGGTAGCCATGGGGTTGCTGGTCGACCCAGCAGGTCGTGCATCGTCCCCCCGATGCGGGAACGGCGAGCAACGTCTCCAGCCTGCTGCGGAGCACGCACCGAGCCTCAGTCCGCGTGCCGGTGGCAGCCACGGACGTCTCCAAAAAATCCCCGGCATTTCGAGAAAGGAACCCGAGTTCCTTTTGCCGTGTTCGGCTTCGTCTCGGAAACTTCCCCAGACGTGTCAGAGTCACCAGTGTAGTGCCAGGAGATATGGGAGTCGGAGGCGGTGCATCGAAGGTGCAAAAGGGTACTTTAATAAGGAGCTTGCACAGGACATGTTGTCGGGTCGCAGCCCGGGTCGACAAGAGGAAGAGAAGCAAGGAGGGCACCAATATATACAGTAAGCACAACATGTCCGTGTGGGAACAATACCCCCAACCCGTAGTTCCATGTGTGGATTATGTACCAGTGTATAATAGGTGGTCACCACAAGGGCTTCTTTATCAATTTCTGAGTCATCTTCTGGGGAGCAGGTTTTTTAACTGTTATTTATCACAGTGAAAAGTTCCAAAGTTGGGCTGGGATCTATACTGAAGCCCAGTATTCATGCTATATATTAATGATCTCCCATCTGTTTGTGAGGATGTGGACGTCCAGATGTATGCTGACGACACGGTGGTTTACACTCATGGGAAAGATGCTCAACAGGTTGCCTCTAAGCTCTCGTCGACGCTGCACAAAGTTGATCAATGGTTAAATGACTCGTGTCTTACGTGTCGTGTCTTTAAACACTAACAAAACAGTGACAATGTATTTCACGAATGAGAAAAAAAACAACCACGCATCCACAGCTTCGTGTGAATGGTAAAATAATTGAAAACATCAATGAGGTCAAATACTAGCCATATTAGAAGCATGACTAGAAAGCTGAAATATAACATTTTCAAATTTAAACATATGTGACACGCTCTATCGAAATCAGTCGGAAGTCGCAACGGCTCATTTCAAAATAAACGTGGATTTACGTAAAAAACAACAGAATATGAAACTTTTATTTCCAAAATCACACGATAAATACATTCTTTAAGCTTGTAAAGGGACGAAGACAGGCACCTCTCACTCGCAATCTGCTCTTCCGCAGCGCCGCTCCCCCTCCCTCCGGCTGAAATTATGAATGTAAGAGTATAGTAATCATAGATAACACGGCAGGGTCCGTTACAGTTTGTTTTCATCTGATTTCAATTAAAAATTTAAGAATATTAACTTGTTTCGGCAAATTCAGATGATAAATACAACTTTGAAGCTTGTAACGGCATAATTACAAGCGGAGAACGGAGTAACTTAACGTCACAGCAGGCATAACAACAGCCAGTGTTTCTCATGAGTGTTTCTCCCGGGAAACAAACACAATTCACACAAACGCAAAATTACACAAACACACACACGTATATACACACTCGCGCTTCCCCTCCAAATGAAAATATCTTCCCTCCGTAGTATTTTGATCATTTGCTCCGCTAATAATCAATCAGATCGATGGATTCCAGAGAAGAGAAAACTTTGAAGGCCTTTTTCTCAAAATGATGACTCGTGACAGTCATTATATAATGTGACATATTTTGCTTAATATTTGGAGTACAAAAACAATCCTGATATCATTAGAAAGCTAGGAATATCCTCTTTCCAACAGTGTATACAACTCCTAAAATGTGTATTCGGGTCAATGCGACTGATTTTGATAGAGCAGGTCACATATTAGGAACTCATTAACCATAGAAAACCTTTTTGCATGCCATGATACTATCACATTTTCACTACTGTAACCTGCTGGTCCCAAGCAACTAAGACTGCTATGAGACCACTTGAGGTTCTTTATAAACAAGCCTTAAAAGTTATGGATAGAAAGTCATTAAAACACCATCATTGCAATATACTGACCAAATACACACTTTTCAGTTTTGATAGTCTTGTTCTACTTTCCCGAGTTCGATTGGTATTCAGAATCATTCACAATTCTACAACACCACCGGTTGAGGGGCTTTTTTCAGTTTCGCCGTGAGCAGAGTTGCAGAAACTCCAGATATTCATCAAATGCAGATCTAACCATCCCTCTGAGGCGCACTGCTTTTGGACGATGTTGGGGCACCACCCAATCGAGTGGTTGGAAGATTCACCTCTGCTCCGTGCCGTCCGTTAATGAGTATGCTCCTACCAGGAAAGGACTCGAACACCGAGGTAAGAGATAAGCAATGAGCTGATTTAATGGTAAAAGCAACAATACACAATACAGAGTGCCCTGCAACAGTACAAAATACAGAGTACTCCGGGCTGAATTCTACTACCGTTTGAGATACGTCTCAGGACAGTCAGTCAGAAGACAGCCCGACTGTAAGAATGTTACAGTATTTATACACATAAGGGCAGAGGAGTTGCTCCTCCATAGCTATTTGTTATTGGCGATTTCACTTCTGGGCGAGCCCTAGACAGTGAGTTGGTAGTTCTCCATTGGCCGGTTTTACTTCTGTGCGAACCCTAGGCAATGAGTCAGCAGCCGTTAGACTCCATCTGGTTCGCCCCATATCCTTACTGTGTGTGTGTGTGTGTGTGTGTGTGTGTGTCTCTTTGACAGAACACACACTCATTCCCCTTAAACATCTTCAACACACACACATATGTTTAAGCCAACTACTCCAAAATGTTGTGGCAATTTAGCACGCACAACATGAAAGAATAAAACAGAGAGGAATCAAATAAAACACAAACACAGGTATAGTTGAGCAGTAATCATACAGCATATATAGCCACTGCCATGAACACACACACATTTTATCATGCAGCCTACCACACAAATGTCACATGTTTTTCTCTCTGAAAGCTATACTTGTATATGTTTAAACGTCATCGTCTCATGCAGGGCGCCGCCTGGGATTTTGGGCCCCATGAAAATATATCACATTGGGCCCCACCACCAGGCACAGGTCACTTTGTTTATAAATTACCTCGAGGGCCGTACCAAATGGTCTAGCGGTCCGTATACGGCCCGGGGGCCGGAGGTTCCCCACCCCTGCTTTAATATAATAACATTAGTATTAATATCATAACCAAAATATCGGTGATTAACATTTTGTTTATCTAATATAGACTAATCACACAACCCTTCAAACTGTCCATCATCCAAATAGACTAAAAGCAGTTTTTTGTTTTATGTAGATCATTGGCTATGTGGGAAAATACTGTGTTTGAAATGTATAATTAAAATTAGATGTTTTAGATGTTAGCTTTTTGTTTTGATATATATATATTTTTTTTGCATTCCAGTCTCCCTTCAAATATGTTAAGTGGCATGTCAATCAACACAATGCTGCTCACCTCCTTCAGTTGGGAGAAAAGCTGGTTCAGGTTCAGCATTATGGGGGGGACAGGGCTGCTGAGCCTAGAGATGGATCTGTTGGTCCTGGCACCAGGGGGAGGGACAACTGATTTAGTATGAATAGGCACTAAAAATGTGCCTGCATTTATTAAAGGTAGGGAGGTAAGAATGGAGAAACCAGCTCGAGTGTGCTAGAATCTGAAAATACACAACCAAAAAGAAACTTCTGCCCCTTCCTTACAGAGCTCCTCCTCCAACACACACAAACGAGCACATGACCAATGAGGGCACGAGTTTTGTGCACAGTTGGAAGGCTGACAGGCAGGTAGGCCATCCAGTTACTTTAGCCGGGCTGGCTCAGATGATTGGTCGTGCTTTTTACAGCGCCACGGCTTCCACAGATGAAATGTTTGTATGTATTTATTGTCAAAGCATTTAATATATTCATTGCTATCCGGATGTTAAGAGCATTCCATGGAATATAACAAAAAGTGTTTCTTAAGTGAATTACCTACCCCACCTTTAAATGTCAGCTAAAAGAGCAGTGAAATGAAAAACATCTGAATTGTCTGTAAAGATATTAACAGTAGCCTACTTAATGTCAGCTTAGTAAAAAAAAAACATTAGCTAACAGACTCATTTCCACCACTCATGGACCACACCTTTTCTTGTGAAAAACTGGGTGACATTAGGCTAAGTACTAGCATCCCTCCTCACATGCTTTCACTCTCTGCAAGTGCCGGTGCCGAACCGCGTTTGGAAGCAGGACCAAACCATTACATGTAAATAGAAGGGGGTGTACAGAGGCTTTGGGTAATTAACTTTTGGAAGAGAATAAGTTAAATGAATCGTAAGTTTAGTGAGTACTTTATCAATATAACGTTCTATTAATGTTAATTATTGAGGATTGATGAAAGGTTACTTACATTTTTTTTCTTAATGTTCTAAACATTTTGGGGCCCCCGTCAGTCACGGGCCCTTAGAATCGTCCTAACTTACAGCGCCCCTGGTCTCATGACATCCTTAGGATTAGTTAACTGACAAAGGTTAACTGTTCTCATACCCTAAGGCAGTGGTTCTCAACTGGTGGGTCGCGACCCAAAAGTGGGTCGCAGAACCGTTTGGAGTGGGTCGCGGATGTGTGAGTGAAGAAAAAGAAAATTGAAAAAAAAAACTTTTATTTTGAAGGCCCGATTTTCTAACGCTGTGCATGCAGTCGGCGTTGTACTGGAATCACCGGAGACCATAAACGGTTTTGAAAACTTCTGTCACGTAGTGATCATCTTCTCAATAAAATATCTTTGCTGATGTTTTTTCGAGTCTTCTGGCCAATCAGAATCAAGATTGTTGCCGGAAGTCCCCACGGAGAATAACTTTGCGGTAGAACTCTTCTTTATACATCCATGGGTACAACTTCAGATACAAATGAACACATAATGAAATATGACCCCCGGTCTGATGACTGACAGGTCACAGAACAATGGGAGCTATCTACCCTAACCCACAATTTAAAGTAAGTCACACAGACTATCTCCTCTTTACTCTTCTCGTAGCAAGATGTCAGAACAAAGTGAAAAACAAACAATGGCATAAAATATTATTAACATGTCGGGTAGTAATACATCTATTTATTTTCTTCTCAGAGTGTACCAGAATGCATAGTTTATGTTAGTATTTCTAAAAATCTCCTGGGGGAAAATCCCCCCAGACCCCCCTGCTGGGGTTGGGATTTCAGCATGCGTGCCTTTTTATATAGTTCAGCTTTGATTCCATCATCTCATTAAACCTTTTTTTAAAGCATACTTTAGGGATATAAGGGATATATGCACTGTACTTCACTTTTATTAATATTGTATGCTGAAAAGCGTATATTACAGCACGTTTTTTTGTTGAATAGATTTGAGTGCTTCAAAATGTTGGGTCGCGATGTATTGACCAAGTAAAAAGTGGGTCCCGAGGCCTGACCAGTTGAGAACCACTGCCCTAAGGTCTTCTCTTAACTTCCTCCAACCCTGAAGTCAGCTCACTTAACATGAATACATCTATTGATAATTCAGAACGACCATTGTCCCTCTAACTGTGTGACTCAATCGTCTCATGGCCTCTCTAGGAGTCTTGTAGGATATTAATTATCCAATTAACTAACGTCTGCACATGAACGCACATACATTTTCCCTATGCAGCTTACACACCAACATCCTTATCGTTTCTTAGCTAATGCATGCTGGATATGAACCACTAACTAACAAGACTTTAACTGTATTATATCTGAGGAAGCCCTCTCTTGGAGTTCCTCTGACCTCTTACCAATTCAAGTTTAACACACATCCTATATATCAGGTGACATTAAAATGAATATACCAGAAATACGCTGTATTCAACTTTCTGCTATAACACGTTACTTTAACGATCAGCATTTTCGTTTACGGCCATCATGCACTGGAATACTCTTCCAGTTGAATTTACAACCTGTACTGACTTTAACTCGTTTTCCTATGGTGCAAAAAAAATTATATTAAGCAACCAGTCATGCCAACATTAATTACACTGTAATCTGAGTTTTTTTAATTTGAACTGTATTGTCATACTATATCTTAGATATTTTATTTAAGTGTATTTGAAGTGTACTAAGTATTGTGTTCGTAACCTGTATTTAAATCAGGCTGTGTAATTATTTGAGTGACCGAGATCATGTAAGTGTATTTCAAGTGTACTATGTATTAATTTATTGAGCTGTACTTAAATCAGGTTTTAAAATTGTTTGACTGATTGAGATCATGCAATGTTATTATTTGTTTATTGATTGTTATGAACCTGTCTGAGGACCACAGATGGAAATTAGCTATTAGCTACAATCTGGCATATTGCATCTCTTCTCTTTGCTGAGATTAATGTTTTTGTATGCATGGTCCTTCTATAAATAAATACAAACAAATTAAGTTCAAACCGATATCGGGCTTTGTCATCATCAAGATTGATAGACAGTTTCTTCCGAAATCATTGTCAGCTTTCAATTTCAATAGCCATTATTCAGCCACCCTTGGTAATGATAAACTATTCCTAGCATTAATACTGCCCCTTGCCCACATTGAAAATGACTTAGGCCTACCTTTGATGATCAAATCACTTAAACACAAAGTCCATCCTCCTGTCCTTTTGGATGAAGCACTTGATGGCGGGTCATGGAGCTGACCCTTTGCCACTCCAGTTTATCATTGTAAGTTGAACAATGTTCAACTTTTGAGGCTCGATACTTGGCATCAGCCAATCAAATCCCGTTCATGCAATTCGCACCAGTACTAGCGCTAGCCAGTCAAACCGCGTGCAAGCTGGGAGAGCCAGCAGTTCGCAGTTCATTTCTTCATATTCCAAACGAGAAATTACGGTAGCAAATCACCCGGTTCTTTACGACCAGAACTATCTACCGGGATACAAACCGGAGGAACCAGGCTTGGAGGGAGGTGGCAGAGACAGTGGGTGAAACTGGTAGGTTTTCGCCTATTTGGGGAGTTTATATCCAGTTTACTTCGTTTTAACATTGCTATTGCTTTGTATGTCGGGGGCGGGAGATTCATGTGATTGGTTGTTGGTCGCGCTCCTCGCAAAAAATTGCCAAGCTTCAGACACGCCCAGCTTCAAGATCTTTTGATGCCTGTAGTGTAGATGGGCCGTAACTCAATCTTGAAAATGACTCGGTTAATAATTTTGAAAACGATGTCATCACTATCACTGAAGTGAGCCATCATGAACGAACTTATGCTAATTATAAATCTATCGATCATAAATCTATCGATTTAGATTTATGATTCGAAAATAATAAAAGTAGGGTAGACATGTGGATATTATCCGGCTGAACAAAATGTGCATTTATCTAACAGGTTCGTTTTCCACAGACCACAACTATTTTTCAAAATCCTCTGGAGAAATCTCATTGCTTTCTGTCGAGGGAATCCGAGCGCAGCTTACTTCCGGGTTTTAGGACGCGTCACTGCACCACTTGCATGGACCTCACAGCGGGCGGAACTTGTCATAAAGTCCGCGAAAATAAAGCCCGCCCATTTAGAGGGAAGATATGATTGGTCAATTGTACTGTCATTTGACATTACTGTCTCGTTGAGTTTCTATAGCTGGCCCTCTGTGAATGTAGAGAGGGACCAACGAGCTCTCCCGTCTTCACAGTAACTCGCAGAGACGGCATTTAACCCTTCACATTCCAACAGAAACTGAACAGGCAGATTCGAAGGATTTATTTATTTGGAAATGTTATTTTAAATACAATTAAATCAAGTTATTTTGGTAAAACTAATGAAAAATGTAACAACAAAAAATATTTAAAAAAAAAACGTTTTATCTTAGAATATATATCTTAGGCCCTCACAGAGGGCCTAGAGGGCCCTGACGGCTCGCCACTGCCCTGACTTGTGGGCACCTCTTGATAACTGGTTGAGTTGGAACAAGATAGAGCAGGTCAAACAGTGTGTTCCAGTGCCACCCCTTTACTCCTGTGTATACCATCAGGTAACAACATGCTAGCAAACATGTCTATAGTCTAATTATTCAACCATAGACATGAACACAGCAGCACCAAGTCTATAAGCCTTTTCATCACAAGGCACTTTTAAAGATATTGATGTTCTTAAATGGAAGTTTCTATTATTCTTGTTATATTGATGAGTTTTTTTCACATCATCATTCAAACGTATAAGTAATGGTGTCAATCGATAGTAGTATTTACAGTGCTGAGGGCTCCCCTGCGTCCACTTATAGCCAGACAGGGAAAAAACGCCAGGCCTGTAAGGGTTCACTATGCACTCTCCCTCCTGAGTCCCTGAAGAACACGGGGAGAATGCAAGTGCCCCCTATGTCCCCACACTCAAACACTGACCCTGTGCAGAGTGTGTAGGGACTATAGTATGGAGGGCTCTCCCCCTCCTGCCCCCAGGCAGGCGAGGGAAGCCCTCCAGCCCTGAAAAGGGCCCAGAGCACCCCACGTCCCCCCAGGGGTCCGGTGAAACGTAAGGGCATTTTACGCCCGGGGAGAGGGTCAGATGCCCACTGACCAACAGCCCCCCCCTGCCCTCCTCACTAGTCCTGTGTTGCCCCAGCAAGCACAGACGTTGAGAAAGAGCCAGACATATCCAAGAGATAACACTTTATGAAGGGGCCTGGTGTTGACCAAGACGCCGCCGTGCATATATCCTCCACACTCGCACCGTTGAATAAGGCTGTTGATGCAGCCACAGCTCGTGTGGAGTGCGCACGGACCCCCGTGGGACAGGCTCTCCCTGCCTGCTCGTAGGCGTGTGCAATGCCTTCGCAAAGCTAGCCTAACAGGTGTTTCTTCGACAGAGCTTTTTCAGTCACCCCGCCCCCGAAGCACACAAAATGCTGTTCAGGGCGTCTCAGGGTAGCTGTGCGCTCTACATAACATGCTAACGCGCGTACCGGGCAGAGGAGGTGTAATTTTGCTTCCCTGGCCCCACCATGGGGTGGAAGACTAAATCCCCCGAACTGAATAACCCTTGACCTGAACGCACTCCTTAGGTCCTTGGGCACAAAGGAGGGGTTCGGTCTGAGTTTCGCCCCGCCCCGGTCAACCCGAATCAGTAAACAGCTCGGGTGCACCGACAGAGCGGTTAACTCGGACACTCTTTTGGCTGACGTTTTGGCTGACGTGCTTGAGCACCAGCGGCAGGTCCCACTGTGGGGTGGAGGCGCGCACTACTGGGCGCAGCCTCCTGACCCCCTGTAAAAACCGCAACATCAGTGGATGATAAAAGGCTGACCTGCCGTTGAATCCCTCATGACAGGACGAGATGGCTGCTGCATACACCTTTATAGTAGAATGAGCTAGTCCTCTGTCCACCAATAACTGTAAGAAGGAAAAAATAGAGCCCAACTCACAAGATAGGGGCTCCACTTTCCGCTCCTCACACCATCGCTGGAATCCCAGCCACTTTGGCCTGTAACAGGCTATGGTGGATCCCGCTCTAGCTGCCTGGATAGACTGAATAACGCTATCAGACAATCCACCCTGTCTCAGCCTGTCCCTCTCAGGAGCCAAGCCTGGAGAGGAAGACACAGAGTGGGTAACGCCCCGATTGCACCTGCCTCTTGAGACATTGCCCCCCAGAACTGGGGAATCGCCCAGGGCTGGCCCACCTTCATCTGCGTGATTTAGTACCACGGAGCCCCGACGCGATCCGGTGCTACCATGATGACTGCCAAACGTTCTCGCCTCACTCTCCCCAGGAGAGGGAGAATGAGACGCAACGGTGGAAAGGCGTAGAGCAGCTTCCTTGGCCATGGCTCGTGTGCAAACGCGTCCACCCCTAAAGGCGGGTCGTCGCTCAGGGCCATGGAAAAACCACAGGGCACAGTGGCTGTTGCGCCGGCTGGTGAACAGATCCACTTCCGCTCTCCCGAACTGGGCCCAGATCTGCTTCACCACCTCTGGGTGAAGCACCCACTCGCCTGGCAGGGGGCCGCCCCCCGACATGAGGTCGGCTCCCCTGTCCTTCAGTCCCGGGATACGGAGGGCTCTCAGAGATAACACCACCTCTGATGCCCACAACCACAGCCTCTCCGCTGTGGCCAACAAGGCGGCGGAGCGGACTCCGCCTTGCCTGATGATATAAGCCACTGTGGTGCTGTTGTCGCTCCTGACCAATACATGTCTCCCTTGAATTAGGGGCATGAAATGCTGGAGGACTAACACTACCGCCCGTAGCTCTAGGAGGTTGCTGTGTCATGTTTCAGTTAGAGACCAGTGCCCACCTATAGCCCTCTTCAGGCAGGTCCCTCCCCATCCTGTTCCCGTGAACACTGTGATGTAGGAGGTTACCTGTCCCAGTGGAGACCCCCTCCGGAGGCGCCCGGGAGACACCCAGAACCGGAGGTTGCCCTCCACTGAGGGGGGGGATGGTCACCAGCCGCTGTTTGTGCCTCTTGGGATCCAAACGCAGGCTGGAGAACCACCTCTGCAGGTGGCACATATGCAGTAACCCCTGCGGGACCACAATGTGAGCAGCCGTCATGAGACTCAAAGTCTGCATGACAGTTAAAGCTGTCACTGTCGCCCCCTGTCACAGCCTGTGAACCGCCCGGAGAAGGGACGCACTTCTGCTCCCTGACAGGGTGGCGCGTAGCGCGCCTGCATCGAACACCACTCCCAACTACAACGCCTGTTGGTGAGGTATGGGGGTGCTCTTTTTTCAATTGATCGCAAAGCCTAATTTGGTTAGGTGTGTGATCAATTGTGCTGTGTAAAGCATTGCTTGTTCTCTGGACCCGGCCATGACTATGAGGGCGTCTGGGTAAAAGAAAAACTCTCATGCCGTGGGCGCGCAGCGGTTGAAGCACAGTGGCCACACATTCACTGAACGTGCGTGGGGATAGGGAGTAGCCGAACGGAAACTCTGTTTTACTCGTAGGCTATCCCCTGGAAGGCAAAACGCAGACACTTTCTGTGCTCCTGAGCAATTTCTACATGAAAGTATGCGTCTTTCAGGTCGATGGTAGTCAACCAATCGCCACATTAACTGTTTTTATAGTTAACATGCAGAATTTTCTGCAGGCAATGTAGCGATTCGGGCTGCTGAGATCTAGAATAGATCTGAATTCCCCTGTCTTCCTGAGAACCAGGAAGTACATGAAATAAAGACCATTTTCTCTGTGCTGAGGGTGCACAACAGACACAGCCTGTTTCTGCACCAGAGCCTGAATCTTTGCTGAGAGGAAACCAATCTCCTCCTGGGAAGACAGATTTCCTCTCGCATGCCCATAAAAGGAGGTGGGACGCTGCAAAACTGGAGTGAATAGCCCCGTTTCGGCGTCCTATCCATCCACTTTGTTAGTACACAGCTGAGTTTCAATTCCCCATAACATTGTGTTAATGGAAAGCCCTCAGCTGTGGGGCCGCAGCTACTGTGGTACTCTCTGGTGACCCGTTCCGCCGCAAAAAAACCCCGTGAAGGGAAGATTTGTCCATGGAGGGTCGACACAGAAAGGGCCGATTATTTACTGAGATCCCTGAACGCACCGCCGCGAGCTCCACCATAATGCTGTTTTTACCACTACGGTAAACAGCATTTAATCTGAGTCTTTATAGGCGTAGTGTGTTCTACTGAGGTCCCTGAACGCACCGCCACGCGCTCTTGTGTGAGTGCGGGCTCCGCCATAATGCAGCCTTTACCACTATGGAAAACTGCATTTATTGGAGTCTTTGCTCTAGGCGTAGTAGGTTCTCTAACAGCAATACGCCGGCCATAATGTCCCTGCACCCACATAGTGCTCTCCTTTAGATAGCACTCCCTGCGTTTCATCCCTATCATCTGCGCATGCCCACTAGCCACCTCCTTTACAGGAGCTACAGCTGGGGCAGCGAATGGGGAATTTGTACGGTTAACATTGTGTGTAAGTGTAGCATTTGTGGAAACAAAAGACACTCAGATTTGGATACGGATCAACCTCATTCTTGTTAGAAAACGTAGTGATCTGTGCATTATACAGGGAGGAGGCGAGACTCGCCCTCTCGTCCCGGGCAGAGAGATTTTCTCCCCCCGCCAGGCCAGTCAGATACGTGAAGACAGGCAGCCCGTCCCCGTGAGTGCCGGCACGCCGGCCACATGGGTGTGCTGAAGAGGTGGAGGGCGCCGCACGAGATCTCCGTGCCGGCACCTCTCCCTTCGTCTCACCGCGCTGCGGTGACTCCTCTCTCTACTGAGGTCTTTGAACGCACTGCGGCCCGCCCTCAGGGGAGGGGGGCCGCGCGCGCCGTCATACTATGCCACGCGCCCACGTATTAACGCTGTATTTCCCATTCAACGGTGAAATGCATTAATTGGAGCTATTATACCAGGCAAGGTGTGTTTTCTGACAACAGCACGCCGGCAATAGCGTCTCTTGAACTCGCACAGTGCTTTGACAGCACACGGTTTATTCCACTGACGTGCACACGCCCACCTGCTGGCTCCCTATACTGGTGTTTACAGCGGGGGCGGGGAGTGTAGGACAGTGTTTCTTCCGCTGGGGATGGGCAAGAATCAGCCACGCTGCAATTACTCCTTATCCCGTGAGCAAGGAGATCGATCCATAGAGCCCTCCCGTAAAGACGGGGGCTCCCAGGAGATCAACACAGTCCTCTTTGGAAAAATGCCATGCGACGTGATATCTCAGGGACATCACAAGCCAGGCAGCGGCGGCGGCCTGTGATGAATTAGGGTCGACCCTATATCATGTGAAGCCACCGAGCACCGGTCCCCGGGGGAACCAGGCCTGGGGCAAGGCTCGTGGACCAAGCTACTTATTCGGCTGTGCGGCCCAATAATCGCTCTGACCTGGTGAGGCGGGGGCATCTCTAGCAATGAGCGAGTAGCCCACACACCCGCCGCCATGATCATCATCCAGGGAGAGTACAGCCCTGGGCGGTGGACTTCCATGGACGCAGGACTTGGAAGGAAATGGCGAACGTGAAATGGCACCGCCTCGGCCATATCCTGGTCCCCCAAACACTCGAAGCAGAGGTGGTGGGGGTCGACGCCCGCTATCTTTCTCTTTCTTCCTTTCTCTCAAAAAATACGTCTCGGACTCAGTGCTAGGCTATCACCTCCGCTCGCTGAAGAGTAAAGGATGGTGGTCAGGAGGCGAGGCCTCCTTTTATACGGAAGTGAGATGCGCACGCATTCAGGTAGGCCCGCCCCGGGGCCGGCTACGTCCATAGAAATCTCAGTAGGTGAATGCTTGCATGATAAGGTAGTACCCATAGAGTCCAGTAGAGGGCGGAGCCTGTGAGAGATATAACAAGAAACACAAAATCACTCTTTCGAGGAAAAACTAAATGCAATAATCAGGAGCATGAGAAACGGGATACGAACATGGAGCCGGCTTGAACATAGTCATGAATGAGAAACGAACTGGCACTGGACAGGAGGGGACTAACACAATATATACACAAGGTGAGGGGCACAGGTGGAAACAATCAGGGCGGGGTAACCAATCACAGGAGACACATAGGGGCGGGGAGCATGGAGTTCTGAAACGAGAGGGAGAATTACTTTTCACAATAAGACAGAGGGCACTGAACAAAGGGACATGACAAAACTAATATAAAGAATACACTTTCATAATAAGTTTCCGAGACATGACACATTTTCGGACACTTAGCTGACACTTAGCATCGACAAAGCCACTGTCCAGGGAAGCCGCTGCGGTCACCCTCATTAATTTGCGTTATGTTTTTTAAAGTATTTGTTAAGGTTTCCAGATAATTCAGGACAGGGGTCGGCAACCCCTGGCGTGGCACGCGGCACCGTAACCAGTGGCACACTAGGAATAAGTAGAATAAGTGTGGAAAATATTGAAATTGTATTTTCGGATCCTGAACGAGACCGCCGCCAGAGCGCATCTCCCCGTTACCCGCAGAAGGAAGCCATGCACGCAACGCAGCCTCGCTCTCTTTAACTCCAGGCAACTTTCTGCCGCTTTCCTCCGTGGTGCTGATCGTTTCACCACGGAGGAAAGCACTTCACTAATTGCAGTACCCATAAGGAGCTGTACAAATGCCGCAGTTTTTGCGTTTCTGTGTCTTTAGTTGAAAGTCCAGTGGCGATCTGCTCATCTCTCAGTGAAATAATATTATTATTATTATGCTGTTATAACCAATTATTTAAATGTGTTTGTTAAATTCGGCATCATGTAAGTTAGTGATGCTCCGATCGATCGGCCGGTGCTCTCTAAAAATGCCGATCGCGAGAGCCGATCGCATGACGTAAAATACATAACACTTTTCTCTGTGCACGGCAAAACAAGCTCTCCAAAATGGCTTCACCGGTCTGGCAGTATTTTAAAGTGTCCGAATATGACAATAAAATAGCGGTATGCAACGTGTGTGAAGCAGAAATCCTGCTGCTCCACCCGCTGTGACGGACCGGTGAGCGGAGCAAAACACACAAGAGTTAGACCTAACACACTTAGCTATGTTATCTACCTCTGAAACTAGCTAAACTAGTTATAAATATGTTTATTCTTCACTGTCGGGTCATTCATTACTGGATCAGTGAGCTGCATGAGACGATACTGACAGGCTGTCAGGAGAGAAAGAGAGGGAGAGAGGAAAAGAGAGCGCTTCCGCTCATTTCTCCCGTGTTATTCTCCAAAGTTAATGTAAACTTGAATAATGTACTTCGTTTGAATGTAATAATTATGTTGGTTGTTGTTTGTGGAAGCTCCAGTGAATGAGCATTAACTGAGTTTTAAACATAACTTTAAATGGAAGATCCCCATAGGCCCCGCCCCCTCGATCCGATCGGAGCATCCGTATAATGTAAGTTGCGCTGACAGGTCCACACACTGCTTCCCCGCAGCGAGGCTCCCCCCTCCCTCCTGTTGACAGTTCACGAGCGTCGAGCTCTTCGCCCCCCCCCCCCCCCCCTTGATAATTCACGATCGTCGGCACGCTGATAAAATAATTTGTTTTGAATGGCACTTCATACCAAAAAGGTTGCCGACCCCTGATTCAGGAGCATGTATGCGTTTACATTGACAACCTTCTCAGATGAGTCATACAGTTCCTGATTTTGTCACGAAAGGAATCCTTGGACAATTTTCCTCAAACATCATGGAAATAACAGCAATTGCTTTATTGAGGTTATCTTTATATACATTTAAATACAATATACATATCAAAGTGTACAGTACTACCCGACAGTACTAACAACTAGACAATTCCGAGAAATGTTGACTGTGTGACTGAAACTTGGGTGCGCGTCTCGATGCTAACATTACCCCTGCTGAGTAAGTATTAATAGCAATAGTTGTATTGTTAAGGTACAACAAAGAATATCCATTAATTGTAGCTCACTTTTAGCTGACTATTTGAACTGTTTGTCTATGACATTTTTAGATTCTTGTACCACATTCCTGCATCGTTTCTGAACATGTTTAGATTACAACTGGACTTAGTTAACGACCGACAGGTGTGTTCAAAGATCAAAGCGTATCCACGGCAACGCCCTGTCAGTGAACAAGAGACAGCCTGTCAGATAATGTATTGACAATATTGTGCTGCATTATTGTTTCTAAGTAAAAAACTGTAACTAATCAGCTAAGTATCCTAGCCAGAGTATTTAGGATACCAGATGAACACACCTGATGACTCTTGTGTTTGCTATGTGTGTAAGTCTGTTTGATTAAATGAGCATATCGGTGCGGCCGTGACAAATTTCCCTACATTATGATCACCATGTATGAAGAATGAAAATTGTGGCCAGCTGAGCAATAGTTGGAAAAAACTCTTTAGATTGTACAGCTCCTCTCCCCTCTAGCCATGATGTCACCCACTCTAAGTCTTAACCAACCCATTATAACATGTGAAACAGTATGACATTTTCACAAAACGTAAGCTGCGAATACGTAAGAACCGTACTAGCTATCCAAAATTATTCAATTAGTCTAATAAAGTCCATAGTCTCGAGAACCGTATAAACTTTAAATATTTGTTCTACGTTAAAGTATCCGGATTCTTTATGGGGTCAAAGTGGGGTGTTTTTGAGCTCTGTTCAAATGGATTTATCATTCAGTCCTATAGGGCCGCTTTGATGTGTTCTTTGTGTGTTTCGTGCCAATGCTGCCGGACGAGTAGCATGACAACAATTGTGGCAGAAGAAGGAGAATAAGATGAGATAAGTATGTCAAATACTATACTGTGTGTGGCTTCGCCAGTCACACAAAATGACTCCTTGTTTGATTTGCTGTACTCTCTTAGTGAAACCATCATTGGTTCTCAGGGTCTTTGAGAGCTTCACCTTCTCCAATTGCAAAAATATGTTACTACTAATGTTTTTTTGTGTTTTTATAGGAACTTTTTACCTGATAATGACCAAACCAAAGATTTATGAGTCAACAAAAAAAATTAGAACTAACTGTCTAGGGCAGGGTTTTTCAAAGTGTGGGAAGGTGAGCCTCCCCTCAGAGAACATAACAGCCGGGCCCCCCCTCCCAATTATTATTATTGTTGTTGTTGCTATAATGCAGGGGTATTATTATCCAGTGGAAAGTCCTTACCTACTGGCCAAGTTAAATCAAAGTGGTTATTTTTGTTTGGCTGGGCAGTGTAGTTTTACACTCCGTCTTATTTGACTTTCTCAGGACTTAAAACTGTTTTTTTGGGGCAGACCCCGACAAAGAAAAAAATAAATGTACACACGTAAGGTCATCATCTTAACAGTATTTTAAGCTCATTGAGTCATCCGTGAGCAGAGCATCAAGTTGGCATGCCTATTACAGCTGAATGTGGCGATTACCATCTTGTTCAGCAAAACGCCTCACAAACGTATTAAGATCTAAAGCTTTAGTGCGTTTTGATTCAATGCTGACTACAGCCAAACTTCACAGTCTCTTCTCTGTCATTGTAGTCCGCAAATACCTCATTCCTTCAGTACTTGGGGTCCGAACGCGCCGTCCCGTTCAAATGAAATCGCCGCCAACTACATTTCCTCGCTCGCGCCAGGGCCGGGGGAGGGGTTCAAGGCTCACGTCTTGTGCTGCATTCACTTGCGCTCGGACATTAGAGACTTTCTCTCATAAATGTCCGATGAGCCACAACTTTTATTTCAAAACAAAGCTGTCGTTTTCTGCCAGACGCTGTCTCCTCTTTCACTTTAGGTAACTTCACTAAAATCGATCCATGTTGCCGCTCGCATAAAGTTAGCTGAAGTTAACTGGCTAGATTTCACTGTTTCTCATTACTTTTTTCTCACGCTGCGCCTCCCCTGAAGCTCTCTGGCGCCCCCCAGGGGAGGCGCGCCTCACACTTTGAAAACCACTGGTCTAGGGATCATGATTATTCTCAGCAAATGTAGGGTCAGCAAAGCCATAAGTAATCATCCTTTGGAGAACATCAGCATCTAAACAAATGTGTCGTGTTACAAATGGTACATTTGTAATATCTTTCTCTAAGTGATTGATGAATGGAAAAAAATACATCCATTGTTGTCATCCTTGCAGCCACTGGGCAAACATGTTGTGTTGATTAGCTTTTAAGGATGAAAAAACAAGGCCTTGGCTAAGCAAGTACATTCATTATGTAATAAGTATCTGCCCAATCATATTTAGGAGAAAGATGATTGATGTATCTTTCTCTGCAAGCTAATTTCATAACACCTTTATTCATTATCGCCCAACAGTTCACTGCACTTTGCTTTTTTTTTCTCTTGGCAAATGGCATGAAAGCTACTGACAAGCAGAATGGGGTATACCACCAAATGATTAATAATTGATGATTTCAGTAGATCATAAATGTAGATCATTGAAGAAACAGCTCTAGGTCACTGAACCTAGTTTTTAGTCAATTGGTCAAGCTTTGAAACCAAGTAGGGTCCATTCGATAGATTTGGTGGTTTATTCAGACAAAACAGTTTCATTACAATTATGAAAAAGGCTAACTCTGCCAACAGTGACAGTTGGCCAACTTTATAATCCAGAACGTCAACAAGCTCTCCGGTCCCAGCTGTGTGCATCACTTTTTACTGTCCCTGTTACGGTAGTGTATACCGTTTTTTTTTCATATGCTGTGTTTGGTGAAGATGTCTCACTTTCATTACGTTTTACATTTGCATATATGTATTTGAAACTGTAGCACATTTCTCCAAATGGAAGTGTAGCATTTTGTACTTGTCGGCCACCGTTTTTTCAAATAAATTCCAAAAGATAATCTAATAATGGAACAAAAATATGTGAGAAGGTTAACAGATGCTTAAGACTCAAAGCAAGCACTAAGGTTACATCTATTTAATATTGTCTTATTTCCACAGTCTTGCATGATCCCCTATGTCGTTTTCCTACTCAAGCTTGAAGCATATTTAAAATGTACCTTGTACCCTTCTTACATTGCAGTAGTTCAATCAGGAGGGACATGATGTATGAAATACATGTTTATTTCCGGGACACATAATACGAATGAAAATAGTGATTGACAGATTATAACGAGTGAATGAAAAGGTGTTTGGCGATTAGGCCCCGGTTTGCAGGATAATCATTCAGGAGGGGAAAAACCGCTCCGATGAAACCCCCCGGGGTCTAGACACTGGTGGTGGTGATAAGTAGTTTGGTCCGGTCTGAAGGGAGAAGGTTTTAGCTTGGCCCTGTATGAGGAGGCGAAGGGGTGGAGGAGGGTTGCGCGTTAACACCTGAAATGACAGCTGATGGAGAGGGAAGAGCAGATTTAAAGGGGTTAGCGGGTGCAATGATAGGCTTGTGAAAATGGGGGGAAGTGATTGGTTATCTGGGGAGTGACGCTCCCGATCACTTATTGAGAGAGGAGAGAGAATTCAAGTGACGTTTAACAGACAGAGGATATTGGTCTTCCTGATTGAACTTGCACTAAGCTTCATTAGTTAGCTAATGATGTTCATATAATGGTGGTGTGGAAGATGAGAATACTGTGTCTGTTTACATTTGCACTAGCGAGACATATGAGCTGTGACTCAGTCATCCACACTGCGTCTTACTCCCCGCCCATGTCCTTCCTCTTTTATCTCACCTTCTGATAAACAGTGCCAAGATGGAAAGCTGTGTCACAGGAAATGTGTTCCCACTCAGGTACTTCCCACATTTGTTCATGTGAGTATTTGATAGTAGATATGCGGTGCCGCGGTTTGCCCCCAGTGTTTGTGTTTGTTAATCTGCCATGTGCTTACACAGACAAATGCTTCACACGTTCAGACAGCACTTGGCAGGTTTGATGGTTCATCCCAAAGCTGTGAAAAATCAGCACCGTGCCCTGAGTCAGGATACATCTGCCAAATCCTTCTCAACACTCGAAACAATATTTAGATCGACCTACTTGCAATATTCAAATCAAGACTTTCTAGATACATATTTAAATAAATGGGTCATTTTGGCTGTAGTGATTTCGATCACCTTGAACAGTTAAGATAATATTGTACTCACAAATTTAATTGTAAGTTGTGACGTCACTATATCAAAGCCTGATATCAAAAACAAAATCTAAAAGTCGCACATTTAAAGCAGCTTAGCGATTGAAAGGTTATACACTTCCTGTCACTTTAGAGAGCGTAGTCTAATATGTTTATATTTTATTTTGCAAACATTTGATATTTACAGAGCTAACAGACATATTTTTCATTAAGAATTAGTTGGCTTTCTCCTTTTGGTTAATACACAGAACAAAGTCATAATATGTGATAAGTTGTATTTGCATGGATCTAAATAGGGTTTGTCCCGAGGAAATATTTAATGAAGATATAAAAAAAGAATTACAAAAAATCCAAAATGGCTGAAGAAAGTGCAAATGGACATGGCCTATATCAGGAGAATATGTAACACCCAGAGAACACTCACATAGTTTTACCACGCCTAAGGAATTACGAGTTATTATTAGTCAAACGTATAACACATCATAATTGGTGGATACATATTAAGTTGTGTTGTGCACTACTTAGCACATAACTCACGGTATAAATATGTTATAATTCATCGGATCTGCACAAACTAGATCATATGAAAGCTGAGATTCCACAGATTCCAATGGTATAAGTATCATCACTGTGCGACTCAGGGCAGCGAAGGCAAGCAAAGACAACACACAACTTCACTTTACGTGGCCAAAACGGCTGTTTTCTGATCAAAAGTTGTGTTCAATGGCATTAAAACGCATATAAACGCTGCTGAAGGTTGATCTAATGTCTCTGTGTCACTTTGAAAAGATGACTGATAATCCATCATAACATTTAAGTCAATAAGAGTAGTTTTCATATATAGCTGCTATGAGAGCTATAGAGTGTATGGCTGCTTATCAGGTCGGTTATTTTCATTTCCTCGCTCGTCGGTCCTTGGTATCACCGGAAGTTGATTTGTCTGCGCCATCCTGAGAAGCGTCCCATGGCGCTTATTTCTGCCGGAGGAGCGATAATGGAGGAGCGATAATGGAGGAACCACCAGACCATCCTCCGATGAAATCCTCAGATACTCGCCCCGCCCCCTTACTGTGTATCGCTCACTGATTGGACGATGCAGGGCATGCACTGATCTGATGCTTCTTGACATGAGAGCCGTTTCCCAGCGGAGTGAAGAAAATACATGAAACTCACGAGTCACTCCTCAGTTTATACCGTGTTTTGTTTCAATTCATGTATCATTTAGTTAGTTCGAAATACATTTTAAGAATGGCGTGTATCTTTTTTGAGAATGAGTTCTTATTCTATTTTATTTATTTGGGTCTACAACAGATGATACAAATGTATATGTCAGTAAATGTGTACTAACAGAGGCGGGGGTGTTTGTGGAAACAACAGGGACAGAGCTGCTGTCAGACTTCAGCTGTGCGGTGTCATCGCAAACGGACGTCGCTTCACGTGACGCTCCGGAGGAAAGGACGTCCCATTGCTCTTAAAACTCATTTCCATGCTTCTCGTGGTTTCCTTGCCTCTCTCCATGCTTCCCTGGTGGGAGGGACTAGTCGCAGGGAAACGACGCAAGGGAGGGAAGCAAGGATTGCGGTCAGATAATCCAAAAATCAGCTCCTAACGTCTAACCCTATCGTCTATTCCTTGACCTCTGAATGAAACATCACGGGGTTAAGGGATAGTGGATAGGAGAATTCAAAAGGACTTAGGAGAAGAGACTGCAGTACTTTAGAGAATCCGAATGCACTTTCACTATCCGACGTGTTTATGATGCGCCAGCGGATGTCATTTTGTGCGTCTGCTGCTGTGGGGAAACTATGGAAACTACAGTTTGCTATACAGCGGACTACAACATGGATGTATAATAAGAAGGAGGGACTACTGTAAACTCATCTAGAGACTCTGCACCGTGCTCTGATGCTGTTGTGTTATGCTTTACGTGGACAACAGAGAAAACATATTCTTCATGACCAAAGTTGGAATTGAAATAAAAAAGGAAAGTGAAACTTATGCTCGTCACCCTCTCCCTCCGGTCCACATTAATACAAATGATCCCAATACGTACGATTGTATGAACTATGAAAAGATCTTAAAATCAATACAAATGTATTTATTATAAACGTTAGTCTTTAACACCTATCAATGTGTATATGACCATTCAAACATCTTTTAAAAGTTGAACAAACCCCACACAGCTCAGTAAAGACTGAAATGTTGACTTTATTTGATAATTTTTGTAAAAACTAACGTTCATATTTCTCTTTTTGATTATAATTAGGGCTGTCAGTCGATTAAAATATTTAATCGCAAATTAATCGCACATTTTGTATCTGTTCTAAATGTACCTTAGAGGGATTTTTTTCAAGTTTTTAATAGTCTTATCATCATAAGAGTGGACAAATATGCTTTATGCAAATGTTTGTTTCATTTGAACAATGACAAATATTCTCATGAATATTCTCAACACAACAACCTCTAAACATTACAAATATCCACCTCAATTCAACCCGAGGTCCTTCTCTCTGGGTCCTTCTCACTTTGGTTAAATGGATTCATTGCGTCCCTCACTTGCGTCGTTTCCCTGCGACTAGTTCCTCCCACCAGGGAAGCATGGAGAGACGCAAGGAAACCACGAGAAGCAGGGAAATGAGTTTTAAGAGCAATGGGACGTCCTTTCCTCCGGAGCGACGTCCGTTTGTGATGACACTGCACAGCTGATCGTCTGACAGCAACTCTGTTCCCGTTATTTCCACACACACCCCCGCCTCTGTTAGTACACATGTACTGACACAAACATTTGTATCATCTGTTGTAGACCCAAACACATTAAATAAAATAAGAACTCATTCTCAAAAAAGATAAACGCCATTCTTAAAATGTATAAACGAAAAAAGCGATCATGAAAATGTTTCCAATAAATGAATAAAATTATTTTTGACCACTTTGTTGTTCAGATATATCACATATTTGTAACTAAATGATACATTAATTGAAACAAAACACGGTATAAACTGAGGAGTGACTCTCGTGAGGTTCATGTATTTTCTTCACTCCGCTGGGAAACGGCTCTCATCTCAAGAAGCATCAGATCAGTGCATGCACTGCATCGTCCAATCAGTGAGCGATACACAGTAAGGGAGCGGGGCGAGTGTCTGAGGATTTCATCGAAGGATGGTCTGGTGGTTCCTCAGTTATAGCTCCTCCATTATCGCTCCTCCGGCAAAAATAAGGCCATTGTGACGCTACTCAAGATGGCAAATCAACTTCCGTTGAGACCGAGGAGCGAGGAAATAAAAAATAAGAGAAGTGAGAAGGGCCCCCGGAACCTCTCTCATACAATGTGTGTGTGTGTGTGTGTGTGTGTGTGTGTGTGTGTGTGTGTGGTGTGTGTGTGTGTGTGTGTGTGTGTGTGTGTGTGTGTGTGTGTGTGTGTGTGTGTGTGTGTGTGTGTGTGTGTGTGTGTGTGTGTGTGTGTGTGTGTGTGTGTGTGTGTGTGTGTGTGTGTGTGTGTGTGTGTGTGTGTGTGTGTGTGTGTGTGTGTGTGTGTGTGTGTGTGTGTGTGTGTGTGTGTGTGTGTGTGTGTGTGACGGATCGTTGGAGCTATGTGCAACTCAAGGCATATGCTCGAACGGGAGCTGCCTGGACGCTGCAATCATGTTGCGCGCACTATCCGAGCTGAGTGTGCTGACTTTTCGTACAATGTCCCACTGTCTGGCTACCTGCATAAAGTCAAGTGCTCGGCGCAGTTGTCGGCGAAATGCCGCTCCTCTGTTTTCATTGAAACAGCTCCTTATATCCGTTAGCGCAGCTAGCTAGCACCAGATGCTAACAACAACAACAATACACGTAAGGTGTGCGCGTTCTCGCTCGCGCCGCACATACACCTCCCGGTCCTCCCGATGGCCAGTCCGGGCCTGCCGGTGAGCGTGGAAGTGTGGTCTGCCACAAGCGGGCGGCAGGAGCGGGGCTGTCAGCATCACTCTCATTCACCAATGGTAATGTTTAGATGGATTTTAGGAACTTCCCCTTGATTCTATTGGCTCTAATGGTTCAAAAGTGGTGTCAATCACCAAAATCGACCGATGGGTTCCGGAAATATGGCAAATACACCCAAATGACCCCAGAAGTGGGTTTATTTATCTAACCTTGTTTTGCATCAATCTTGATACAGTGTACTTATTATATGTTATAGTTTGGATTCCTAAAGCTTTTAGTCTACCATCCCACCATTCACTATAAGTAATGGATTTGTTCAAATTATGTTCAATCTGAATTTACTTTAAAATAAAAACATCTATATTGATTCTGACTTTTCTACATCCAACTCACAGGTGTATCATTGCTTTGAGAAAAAAGATTATTAATTTTCCCCTTTTAGAAGTGAAGATATAGTCATTTGTTCTGGGAATGTCATTTTCGAGCCTGAGACCTGAAAAACAGGCTCAGGGCTTAACAGGTTTGGATTTTGCCAATATGTGATAATAGGTACGTTTTAGATATCCAAGTCAGATAAATATGCAGTTTTATATAAATATACAATGTAAGATAAATGCTTTTAAAGAGACTTTGACATAACTGTTTTTAAGACTTATCATATAGTAGAATCCACCGAGTATGTGTGTGTATGTGTGTTTTTTGGGGGGGGGGCATCTTCATGTCATGGATAAATAGAGAACGATCATTTGTTTGGGTGTGTGCTGGATTGAAAGGTCAAACTCTCAGCCTCCATCGGCAAGAGTGTCTCTTCAGAGGGAAAAAACCAAAGGTTGTTAATCAATAGCACTCAGTTTGGTCCCAAAAGTCTGCAGTGAGTCTGGAATATCGCTGCCAATTTCATTACCCCGATGAATAATTAAAACTTATGTATCTTGCAATCAAACCAAGCGTAATCAATACAGCGCCTGGCTCATCTTTCAGACTTTCACTAACAAATATCACATCAAAACTTTCTTCTGAGCAATGCACTCCCACCTACACTACCACAGGTGAACACAGAGCTGCAGAGGGTTTAAGGGCTCTGGTGTTTATACTGCATGAGCTGCTGCTGGCTCCAAAATATAATCAATTACAAATAAACAGTACCAGTAAAAGTCAATTAACTAGATGCAGTATGAATACAAAAAAACACAGATATTTTCTCGTAGTTAGAGAAAGCTTCCTTTGATCTGATGTTAGCTTATAAATATATCATTTGATGTGCCTTACATTAGTCACTAAACTTTGAGGACCTCAAGTGGATCCCATTGTATTTTGGACACAGATTTAATGCACATGCATTGGTGTACAGTTATGTTAGAGAGATTTGGAGCTGTGCATGAAAACAGCAGATAAATTCAAGTTCCTCATAGTTGGAGTTACTTCCAATTTTCATGGGACAACTTCTGTCTCTGGCTTCAATGCATCTGCTCGAGATGATCGGCTGCCATTCTCGCTTCACGGTCCAAACAGAAACACGTTTTTAATGGTTATTTCTGTCACTTACTGTATAGCCGTCTGCGTGAACTTCTTCCTCCGCAACCAAATTAACTCCTCTGCAACCCAATCGATCCCTGTCAAGTAAAGTATAGCTAAGCTTGTGGAACTGAAGTCATGACTTAATCATCATCATATTTACTTATGTCATTTTACAGGAGGATAGTATGAAATTAAAGCATCCAAACATACCAAACTGCCTGCCTAACAGACACAAAGCTGCACAGTTTTACCTGAATATGGTATGATAGGTATCAATTGGCCCCATTCTCACATCTCTGTGTGTCAAGCTTTAACTAGTATTGGGTAACAATAGTAACAAACCTATCATGTAATAATCCATCACTTTTCTAATTAAATGAAATTTTTTTACCAAGGATTTTGTTTCCACGTGTTTCTTAGTCATCATTTATTAATGCTCAAAATTAGCTGCATCTGTGATTAAGGTAGATCAATTGTGATTGACAGGATGCATTCTTTATTAGTTCGCTTAGCACATAAGTAAAATGTACTGTATATGTGAGGGTTAATTTGAACTAATAATTAATTCATATGGTTTACAAGACAGCACAAATAAAGATGCAGCAGTCAAACATTTCATTAAAGATAATAACATGTGTTTTTATAGTCTAGAACTAAATATTCAGCCTTCTGTTTCTTGAAGATGGCCACCGACTGCAACATACTGACTGGAGCCTGCTCCAAGTTTCCCAACACTGCTTAAAAAAGGTCTCGGCTGTTGGGACCATCACTTCCTCTTCCTCAGCGGGAAACATTGAGTGCTGATAGCTTAGATAGCACTGGAAAGCGGAAAGACAAGCATGTTTAATGAAGATAATTGTTAGCATATTCAATCCATGGAAGCATCTTACCCATGATGTGGTGTAGTCTGGGAATGAAACTTAAAGACAGGCTAGAGCAGGGGTATTCAACAAAAAATTCAACGAGGTCCAGTTTGAGAAAATGTCCCCGTGCAAAGGTCCGGAACATCAAAATGTCTAAGTTGCTTCATGAATTAGTGTGATATATATTGAAGTGACCTGTAGCTTTATCAACGTCTGCATGTAATCAACAACTGACTGCCAATCAAATAAAGAAAGTACAATTCAAAAACACTATTTATTGTCTATTAACATTTAACTACACAGATATACAGAAAATACTGTGGATATGTGTAATGTTCCTCTCGGGCTGCATTTACAAATAAAATAGAGAAAATAAATAAAATTGCTTTTGAAAATATGTGCATCTTAACGGGAAGAGCTGCAGCCTGGGCTACTGCAGAATGGTCTAGAGCAGTGTTTCCCAACCGGGGGTACGCGTACCCCTAGTGGTACGCAAGGGAACTGTAGGGGGTATGTGGAATTCCAAGGTGACAAGTAAAAAAAAATAATCCCGTCAAAAATGATAGTGCGCGATTTGTTTCCCTAGGGAGACAATAGTCTGTGGCACAACCGCGCCAAAATCCCACAATGAAAACAGCTGCTTACCTGCAGCCAGAAAAATACTGGTAGGTCTGCGCTATGGATACATGGCTGAAACGTCCGCTTGCTCTGGATTGAGGCCAGGGTTCAGAGGAGCCCGCCGAGAAACGTAAGAAAGAGGCCAAACTGAAACCAAGGCAGTGAAACATATATATTATTTGGATTCATTTATACTTCTGCGGACCCCCCGCAGCCTCAGTGCTTCTTTTGCGGTGAAGTCCTGGCTAATAGTGCGATGAAGCCAGCGCATTTACAGAGACACCAGAGCACCAAACACTCGGGAAGTGTCGATAAAAGGGAATAATTTTACAGACGAAAGCTGTCGGAATTTAAATCGAGCCAGACAGTAATGATGAAAGCTACGAATGTGTCAATGAAAGCACTCGAGGCATCTCAAGCCGTGTCCCTGCTTGTGGCTCAATAAAAAAAAAACTCACTCTTGTTGAGCTCATTCTCCCTGCAGCGACTGCGTTGGCCGAAATTATGATAGACAAGAAAGCAGCCGAAGCACTCAAGAAAGTTCCCCTGTCGAATAACACCGTATCCCGTCGGATCAATGATATGTCTGTTAATATAATTGGACAAGTGGTGAACAAAATAAAACTAGCCGGTCAGTTCGCTTTGCAGCTGGATGAAATGACAGATGTGAGTGGAGAAGCGCAGCTCCTGTCCTTCGTGCGTTACAAAGATGCGTCGGAGATAAACTATGGGGGTTATTCCCTATCTTTATTCAAGAGCGTGGTATTTAAATTTGAGAGCATACTTTATGTATGTATTTCCCGCAAACCCTGTCCAGGCACTCAAATAGTGCCTGCTTGCACTTAGATTTGCTCTGCTTCTGCTCAAACTGTACACTTGCACTCAGATATATTGCTTACAGATTTGTTCTGCTCTCAGGTTTATTCTGTGCGCGCTCGAAACTTTTGTGCAACAATCCTGTCAAAATCCCTCAACCAATAGGAGGCCAGGTGTCCTTGCGGGTGCGTTCGCTTTACTTATTACAGCGTCCCGTAAGGGCGGTTACTCTTTGGTTTATAAACTCCCGCCCTCCACGGCTTTATAACATAGCATGTACTGCACTTGTTTGATTTACAACTACCTTACATAATAGCTACGTTCAGTGGCGGACTGGGACTAAAAATCAGCCCGGGAATAAAATAAAATCGTCCCTCCGTTGCCTTCTGCACATAGTGCGAGGTGGTTGCTATGCAACAACAATAACAGATAGCGAATGTCGTCGTTTAGGTGCTCTTTCTTTCTGGAGATAGGCACTTCTCAATCCACTCCTCCATAGTAAGCCCACCCGGAGGTCGAAGTTAACCTTTAATGTTTCCATCTTAAGCTTAGTTAGTTAGTCAGTTAGTTAGTTTACTATATAAAGTTTAGTTTAGGATTTTATAACGGTTCTCAGACGCGGAGGGATACTGATTTGTGAAAAGTAACAACATCTATTCCCTGGATATACGCTCATTATATCACGGCGATGATTTGACTTGTCCGTTTTATAAACATATACTAACTGTGCTTAACCCCTCCCAAATAAAGTTGTAAATGACTGGTGAAAAGAAACTGCTAGGCCTATACTGATTCTGGATATTATTTTGCTAAGTGTTTTGTTCCTGAATTAAAGTTTAAATGCCTGTTTAAAGGGGACTTATTCAAAGGGGCTCCATGGTTTAAGCCTAAATGTTACAAGATATATATAGCAAAGTTGATTATTTTGATTTCATATGTATTTATTTGATTATATTATTTATTTTCAAGGCAACATATTCATTTTTATTTATTTTTATTGAGTGATTTAAGTTAAAATTAAGAAAATGCCTGAGATGTTCAAATTAAGGAGATGAAATAAAGTTATTTTCATTCAATAATCAGTTACGTTCTACTTGTGAAGGATCATCAGCACGTATGAGTGAGGGGGTACTCATGGTATGACAAAAGGCTCAGGGGGTACACAAGACAAAAAAGGTTGGGAACCACTGGTCTAGAGCAAGGACCACCAACTACATTTGTCTAAGGGCCAAAATGTATCCAATAGACACTATCGCGGGGGGGGTGGGGTACAGGTACTGCATAAAGCTTAGCAGACTCTTCATGCTAACGAAGGATCACTTCTAGGCAGGGTTGGGAGGGTTACTTTGTAAATGTGATCAGTTACTGAATACATGCTCTGAAAGTAATCAGAATACAGTTACAGTTACGTGTTCAGGTTACTTTTAGAATACTTTCTTTTTCCATAACAGATGGGTATGTTTTGGTAAACAGGAGACACTTGTTTTACTGTTTTAATGGTTTATCAAGAACTCAAACACAACATCTTGGTGTCATTCTGGACAGCTCCCTCTCATCTGCACCCCACATTAAAAACATCACCCGGACTGCATTCTCCTACTGTAAACCTTTCCTTAGAATATGTTATGAATTGTAAGGTGTCCTTGGGTGCTTTGAAAGGCGCGCCTAAATAGAATTAATTATTATTATCTGAAACGATGTAATAACATTTAAAACTTGTTCCAGTCACTATTTTTGTCATCTCGGCTAGAGATTTGATAGTTACCTTTTTTGTTGTTCAATGCTGTATTTGGAAAATAAAGTATCTTACAAATACTTTACCTCTGTCTCCCGGGTCGTGCAATTGGGTCCTACATCCTAAGTGTCTGAGTTCGTAACATTATGTGTCTTTGCTAGTCGGGAACCTCAATGATTAATCTGTATGGAAGGATGCAGGTCTTTCCTTAGAAACTGTCAATCCAGTAACAAAGTCCAGGGCAATGTGTGACTGGGGTCCAAGGCGCACAGGATTAGGGTTATTAGGCCAGCTATGGGTCAGTTGCTGTTTTTATTCAGGGCACACTTGTCAAAATCAGTTCAAGATTGTATGGTAAGACCCAATCCAACTAGAATGTGTAGGCCTAAATATGATCCTGTCGCCTCAGATGTCCTTTACTTTAATAGTAATTTATCGACCACCTTCCTCAAATGTTAGGTTTTATGTCAATGTGATTTTAAGAAAGAGGTAATTGTAATGGGTGACTTACATTTGAATTGGGAAGACAAGTAGTCAAGGAAGAAGCTTACCATATTACTGATAGTTTTAATTTGACTCAAATCGTTAAAGGCCCAACGCGAATAACAAACGGCACCAGTACCCAGCTTGACCTAATTTTAACAAATAGATCTGAAAGGATTACAAAATCATACAATATGGTAACAGGGCTGTCGGACCACAATATGGTGCTGGTATCTAGAAAACTAATTGGCAAACGGTTCACTGCGTATGCAGGTAATAAAGACTCCTTTGGCATCCCAAAGATCTACTATACAAAACTTAGATTGGAAGATCTAGTACTTGAAAATGATTTAGAAGTAACCAGTCAAAACTTTACGGGAAAACTAAAGGCCACAATCAATGAATTTTCAATCATGATAAAACATAAAAATAAGACAGACTGACATGTCAGAAATGTAATGAAGCAGCGGGACAGTGCCGTAAAAAAAACCATAAAATCAAAGATGTCCCATGATAGACATACACTGAACAAAAAAATAAATGCAACACTTTTTTTTTTGCTCCCATTTTTCATGAGATGAACTCAAAGATCTAAAACATGTTCTCTATACACAAAATAACCATTTCTCTCACATATTGTTCACAAATCTGAAAAAATCTGTGATAGTGAGCACTTCTCCTTTGCCGAGATAATCCATCCCACCTCACAGGTGTGGCATATCAAGATGCTGATTAGACAGCATGATTATTGCACAGGTGTGCCTTAGGCTGGCCACAATAAAAGGCCACTCTAAAATGTTCAGTTTTATCATACAGCACAATGCCACAGATGTCGCAAGTTTTGAGGGAGCGTGCAATTGGCATGCTGACAGCAGGAATGTCCACCAGAGCTGTTGCCCGTGAATTGAATGTTCATTTCTCTAACATAAGCTGTCTCCAAAGCCGTTTCAGAGAATTTGGCAATACATCCAACCGGCCTCACAACCGCAGACCACGTGTAACCACACCAGCCCAGGACCTCCACATCCAGCATGTTCACCTCCAAGATCGTCTGAGACCAGCCACTCGGACAGCTGCTGCAACAATCGGTTTGCATAACCAAAGAATTTCTGCACAAACCGTCAGAAACTGTCTCAGGGAAGCTCATCTGCATGCTCGTCGATCTCGACCTGACTCCGGTTCGTCGACTTGAGTGGCGTCTGGCACGTTGGAGAGGTGTTCTCTTCACGGATGAATCCCGGTTTTCACTGTTCAGGGCAGATGGCAGACAGCGTGTGTGGCGTCGTGTGGGTGAGCGGTTTTCTGATGTCAATGTTGTGAATCAAGTGGCCCGTGGTGGTGGGGTTATGGTATGGGCAGGCGTATGTTATGGACGACAAACACAGGTGCATTTTATTGATGGCATTGTGAATGCACAGAGATACCGTGACGAGATCCTGAGGCCCATTGTTCTGCCATTCATCCACGACCATCACCTCATGTTGCAGCATGATAATGCACGGCCCCATGTTGCAAGGATCTGTACACAATTCCAGGAGGCTGAAAACATCCCAGTTCTTGCATGGCCAGCATACCCACCGGACATGTCACCCATTGAGCATGTTTGGGATGCTCTGGATCGGCGTATACGACTGCGTGTTCCAGTTCCTGCCAATATCCAGCAACTTGGCACAGCCATTGAAGAGGAGTGGACCAACATTCCACAGGCCACAATCAACAACCTGATCAACTCTATGCGAAGGAGATGTGTTGCACTGCGTGAGGCAAATGGTGGTCACACCAGATACTGACTGGTTTTCGGACCCCCCCAATAAAGCAAAACTGCACATTTCAGAGTGGCCTTTTATTGTGGCCAGCCTAAGGCACACCTGTGCAATAATCATGCTGTCTAATCAGCATCTTGATATGCCACACCTGTGAGGTGGGATGGATTATCTCGGCAAAGGAGAAGTGCTCACTATCACAGATTTTTTCAGATTTGTGAACAATATTTGAGAGAAATGGTTATTTTGTGTATATAGAATAGAGTTCATCTCATGAAAAATGGGAGCAAAAACAAAAGTGTTGCATTTATATTTTTGTTCAGTGTACATTTGCAAGGCTAAGAAACAAGGCAACAAGGGAACAGAGAAAAGCAAAAGCGGACTTCTTTATCACAATTATTGAAAATGCTCAGGGCAACTCAAAAGCTATATGGAGGCAAATAAAAAATTAACTGGTCAAAACACTACGACAGCCAAGCCAATTGAATTGAGGATTGAGGGCCCAACTCTGCAATGCCCAGCTGATGTGGCAACTACACTCAATTATTATTTTGTTGAGTCAGTGGCTACCATAGCCAGTAGCTTCATAGCTCAGGAAGTTAATGCACTCCCGACTGTCAACACTAGCGAACCAGCAGCTGTTCTAAAGTCAGTGTCTGAGACAGAGGTTGCGGAGCTAATTGCCAATCTGAAATCCTCAAGGGCTAAGGATATCTACGGTATGGACGCATTCATGCTGAAAGACATTAACTCCTCAATTGTTAAGCCATACCACTATGATCAATATTTCAATCAAGGGAGCTTTCCCAATCAATGGAAGCCTGCTGTTGTGGTCCTGTTATTCAAAGGTGGGGACCCTCTCATGACATCCAACTATAGGCCCATCAGTATCTTACCCATAGTACCCAAGGTATTTGAAAAATGTATTGCCAAACAAATCATCAATCATCTCAACAACAGCTCCTTTCCACTGCATCCAATGCAATTTGGATTCAGGGCTAATCACTCAACAGAAACAGCAACATGCTTCTTCGTGGAGAAAGTTAAGGCATCAATGGACAGGGGTGGAGTTGTGGGGGCCGTGTTCCTTGACTTACGTAAAGCTTTTGACACTGTTAATCACAACATCTTATTGCAAAAAATACTCAACTTATATTTTTCTATAGAATTCACCAACCTCTTTAATTCGTATCTTTCATCCCGCTCCCATTAGAACAGGGCTGCCAACACTCACGCATTGAGCGTGAGAGTCACGCAATTAACCCATATCTCACGCCACACTTGCCTTTCCTCACGCTAAGTTTTCGTCCAAAATAAATGTATATAAATATAAAAAATAAAGTGAAGGAACAGCAAACCGAGCGGTCTACGAAATGAGACGGTCTTCTGGCTTAGTTCAGTAAAGTTGTAACGATATTGGGAGATTCTGATTTCACGGATCAATAAATCATGAACAAAACGTTATTCAGACACAAATGACGTCTCCTAAGTACCGTGGTAAGGTTTACAACGAACTACAATCACATTTTGATTTAAAAAAGCCAATACGCGCCGTCCTCCGAGCTGGACACATTACATTGGTCTCTATCTGCAGCCGGAGAAGAAACGAGTGCTCAGGGACCGTCTGCAAAGTGCAACTCCGAAAAAAGAGAATACAATAATATTCAATCACTATTATACAGCTTACTACTACCAAACTCACCACACACATCAATAGTCTCCTGGTGGTCATACTACAGCAAGGAGTTTGGAAGAATATGCTTTTGAATAATTTTGGGGAATATTTATAATGTAAAATCTTCAATAAATATGGCATCATCTTCAATAACTTTACTATCATACTGTATATTTCTACCAAATTCACTATTTGCATTGTTGTTAGCATCTGGTTAGCTTAACGGATATTAGAAGTTGTTTCTAAAACAAGGAGAGGGAGAGCTCTCTGCTGTCAGACTGAGAGAGATAACTACAGCTCAGTGAAGTAAGGGACTCTCTGAGTGTTTAGATAGTTAACTTTAGTCTAGTTATCTCAGTGGGTCTCAAACGTTTTGGTCACCATTTATGAGAATGAATGAAAAACAGTTATGAAATACTATATGACAGTAAAACAAGAATACAGTTTAAAAGGTGAGTGATTTGTAAAATATCCATAAAGAAAAAGAAAATCTGTGTACAGTTCTGTTTCATATGGATGTTGAGAGATGTATCCATAAATTAATTTTGCTCTCAAAATGCACCAGGTTGATGCATTTAACTTCAATATTTAAAAATAAACTTCCCTAGAGGAGGTGAGGACCCTCGCCCCCCCCCCCCCCCCACACCCCCCCACTTATAAAATAGCACTTTACCTCTGCTTACAGCTATATGCCATTTTATATGCTGTGAGCTGATTATCGAGCCTTCATTGTAAGAGTCGCAGGTACACTGTATGTGCGTATTCCACTGTAGCGCCCGGTACATTAATGGGAAACCCTAGTTTGTACATGTTCAATACATTTGTAACACTGTACACATGAACTCTTCTTTTTTCGGTTCACCAAAAAAAGATCTCACTCCAAGCTGAACTCAAATGTTGGCAGCCCTGCATTAGAAACTTCCTATCATCTGCAGCAGCTAAGCTATACCTTCACTCAATGGTCCTCTCCCACAATAACACAACCAATAAGAGAATCCTCATCCTACTACACATTCAAGCACAGTATTAAAAAGTGGCTCATTGAAAACAAACAGTGTCAGCACTGATGTGTGAGTGCGTATTGTAAATGTTTTATTTATTATCGCTCTTATCTATACTCAGTGATGTCATCTATTATAAATATGTACAGTGGTATAACAATGTTGTGGTATTTTTTATTATTGCTTTTAGTATGTCTATCACCATCTGGCAAAGGGACTATCAATGAAAACTAGCCTTTTGGCTAATTCGAGCACTTTTACATGTTTTTAATATGTTGATTAATGTACACTGTCCCTTGTTTTAAATAAATCAATTCAATTCAAAATGCTTCACCATTTCTGGCATGGAGGATCAAGGTACGCACCTCTTCATTAACGCATGCATCATGGCCATGAATTGCAAGTCAACTTGGAGCTGTGTACCCAGGTCAACACATCTAGACCAACAGGTACAAAAGAGCAGTTAGTAGGTTCATTGCTTTGTGTTGGTTCTTAACTCAGGGCATTAAGCACTCCAGATTCAATGTCCAAGAGCGCTTCTGACTAGGCACTTAGGATGCAGCTTCAGATAACGATGACCCCTCTTCTGAGCAAAAGACCCTGGAAGGGGAAATATGTTCTCTTTAGCCAGTAATGGAGGTAAAAAAAAGAGACTTGACTGCCAACAGTTCCCGATCTGTAGTTGAGGCTTGCGTCCTTCGTAGACTAAAAGATAGGACAGCCACAGACCTAGTGTCCTTGGGATCCACTTCAGCTACAAACTTAAAAAGAAAAGGCCATGGACAGTTATGACAGGAGCCGCAGTAGTGAAGAGTGGTTTGAGATTGGAAACGCCTCCCCTGCCTGAGGATTTCAGGAAAATGGAACCTCAGGCGAGGTCAAGGCTGAGAGTGGGGCAGCGACAGAATTGGAGATGCAAACAAACCTACAGTACAAATTGGCTTTACCCAAGAACGGCTGAAGTAATCGCCTGTTGGGCCGGTGGGGCCAATCTGTAACTGCCTTGACCTTGGGGGGATCCATCTCTACCGGCTGTGAGTCACCACTGTGGCTGTTCAAAAGGTGAGGACAACATTGGCCGGGTTTTAATTTCATAAATGTCTCTGGATGATAAAGTGTCTCATTCAATTATATGTTCGAGTAAACAGAACATTAAATTGTACTACTTTCATTTGAGTAAGAGCATTTGTTAAACGTCATGTTGTTACAAAGTCAAGATGCAATAATTGACAATTCTTCAACCAAGTTCAAATCAAATAATGCATTAAATAAATGCGAAATGACTTCCCTGTGTTACTCAATGACAACCTGACGGGATATGTTGTGAGAAACTTTTGGAAAATGATGTAGCCCAGAATCACACATATCTAACCAATACAGTCATAATCACATGCTATATCCAGGGTTCTTACACCTTTTCCAAAGTCAAATTCAAGCACTTTTCAAGCTTTTCAAGCATCTTACAGCCGTTGTAAATTACATATTTATATACACATACTTATACTCAAATGATTATTTCCCTACCTCACATTAAATCAGATGTTCTTTATGCTATAAACAACCAAATGTGTGTTTCGTGATAGCATTCTACATGAGGATGAACAATTTAAGAAAATAAAACTAAGTTTAATATTTCAAAATTAGTGATCTGTACGTAGACTAGGCCTCCCATATAACCTGGCTGAGCCAATATAAAACAATCAGCCAAATAACTTTTCAATACATTATTGATTACTATTTTGTAGGTACTTTTAGGTTGGCAGTAAACATAAGTCAGAGGTAAATGGTATACTTTGAGCATTTTGAAAATGTATTTTCATGCCTCTGTGCAAAGCTTAGCCTTTCTATCTGTATAGCCACTGGTGTAAAGTAACTAAGTTCATAAACTTACATAAAGTACTACTTGGGTACAATTTTGAGCTACTTGTACTTTATTTAAGTATTTCAATGTGTTGCTACTTTGTTCTTCTACTCCTCTACAGATCAGAGGTAAATTGTGTACTTCTACTCCACTACATGTATTGAATACCTTTAGTTACTTCACAGATCTGGATGAATGATGTGAAATATAATCAAGTGTTGAATCAGACTTTAGTTCCACCTGGAGTAAATCCACCAGCTACCCTGCAGTCTACAAAGTCATTCAAACTAGCTGCACCTTTACCAGCTTTGAGAACACTTTAATGATCAATCATTATAAAACACATCATATATATTATTCTGAAATGGACCAATCTGCACAACGACTACTTTTACTGTCGCTACTTTAACTATATTTTTATGATAACACTTTTTTACTTTTACTTGAGGAACATTTTGAATGCAGGACTTTTACTGTAACAGAGTATTCCTACACTCTGGTACTTCTACTTTTACTCAAGTACAAGATCTGAGTACTTCTACTTTTACTCAAGTACAAGATCGGAGTACTTATAATTGCACTACAAGATCTGAGTACTTATAATACTTTTACTCAAGTACAATATCTGAGTACTTATTCCACCTCTGGTAGCGCATTAGTCTGAATTGTAGCCACAAAATCACACAGAGCTGCATAAAAATAGACTCACAATGGTAACAAGTAGAAAATAATATTTACAAATGTGTACAATGATTTGTAGGTAATGTTGACTACTCAAGACACCTGACTTGTACATCTTCAAAGGAAGACTGTGTTCATTCTACAATTACATGATTGGATTAAAGCAAAATGTAGTTTTACTTGTATAATACTTCAATTTTATATAAAAGACAGTTTGTTTTCATCTGTTTTCAATTAAACAAAGTCTTGGCTTTCAGAATATTAAACTTGTTTCGGCAAATTCAGATGATAAATACAACTTTGAAGCTTGTAACGGCATAATTACAAGCAGAGAACGGACTAATGTAACGTCACAGCAAGCATAACAACAGCCGGTGTTTCTTGTGAGTGTTTCCCCGGTACACAAACACACACACACTCGCGAGCTTCCCCCAGACCAGTAATACAAACGAAAATGTGTCTTCGGGTCAATGTGACTGATTTCGATAGAGCAAGTCACATTTGGTTTAGGCACGAAACATACTACTAGTAGAAATACATTGCTTTTAAAATCGCTCTGTGTCGAATCAATAGATTATATTTCGTGACTATAACACGAAATACCGTGAGTGCTTCATCCTCTGAACACCACAGGATGGCGACTCTAACGCACATATTAACAAAGGTACGCTCCTCTGAAATGATTGTCCCCTGCAATTATTATTATCCCTCATCGAGTTCGCTATTCAGCTTGCTAACGTTAGCTTAAAGAAACGTAACATGCAACGTTAGCCTAATCTAAAATGCTCTACTACGTCGTACCTTTCATGTGGCTCGTCAGCGCTGACTCTCCCATCGTTATTTTTTGCAAACTTTGCAGGAGGCTACTCGTGGGCTTGACCCTCGTCTTAGCCATGGCTTGTATTTGTCCTCTGCTATCCAACGCTTGTTGAAACTGCAACCTCCTGGCATACTGTCATCCATCACTCCCATCAGAATGCCCAGGTCACACGTAACAAAAACACTTGCAGGTCACGTGCATAGCGCGGGAAGGCCGGAGCAGAGATGTTTTATGTAAAACCGAAGCAATTAAGCACGCTCCGACTTCTTTATTTTCTTTTAATCTAAAAAGCGAAGTAAAGCATTTACAATTTCAAGCACTTGATCCCAAATTCAAACACCATTCCCAACATTGGGAATTCCCAATGTTGGGAATTCCCAACCATTCCCAATTAACGCACTCAAAGCAGCCCGGTTTAATTACTACTCACAACTCATTCAGTCTGGCTCCAGCAACCCCAAGCGTCTGTTCTCCACCATCAGCAAACTTCTCAAACCCTGTGACAACGCCACCTCATCCTTCACCACCGAACAGTGCAACTCCTTCCTCTAATTTTTCCAAACCAAAATCAGCAACATTTACAGCAATCTGACACCCTCATCAGCACCCCCCCACCTTCCCTCCTGGCTCCCCCCCCCTTCACCTCACAGCCCCTGTCCCACTTCTCCCCTGTGACCCCCATGCAACTGCACACTTGACCCAATGACCTCCAAATTTGTTAAAGAGAGCCTCCCTGCCATCTCCCAACTCATCGCCACCATCATTAACTCCTCCCTCAGATCTGTATCAGTTCCCCCCTCTCTCAAATTGGCTGCTGTCACACCCATTCTCAAAAGACCTGGACTCACACCTGACATCATGTCCAACTTCCAGCCCATCTCAAATCTCCCCTTTCTGTCAAAAATACTTGAACGTGTCGTTGCCTCACAACTTAAAGCCCACCTCAGCTCCAATGATCTCTTTGAGCCATTTCAATCCGGTTTCCGATCAAAACACAGCACCGAAACAGCTCTTCTCAAAATTACAAACGACCTCCTCCTCTCCTCTGACTCCGGCAACCTTAACATCCTCATCCTCCTCGACCTCACAGCAGCATTCGACACCATCAACCACGCCATCCTGCTGTCCCTCCTCGAATCATCACTCAACATCAACGACAATGCACTCTCCTGGCTGAAATCCTACCTCACCGACAGACATCAGTTTATCAACATCAACAACTGCACCTCCTCCCCTGCTCCTCTGTCCCAAGGTGTCCCCCAGGGTTTGGTGCTTGGCCCCCTCCTCTTCATCCTCTACATGCTCCCCCTTGGCAAAATAATTTGTCGCCACAACCTTCAATTTCACTGCTACGCCGATGACATCCAACTTTATATCTCAACAAAAACCATCACTCCCACACCACACTCCACTCTCACCAACTGTCTCTCAGAAATAAAAGCATGGATGCAAACAAACTATCTCCAACTGAACAGTGCCAAATCAGACATCATCATCATTGGCCCCCCATCCCGTATCAAAGACATCCAGAATTTCAACTTCACCATTGACAGCCACACTCTCTCCCCCCCCTCACATCCGCAACCTCGGAGTCATCTTCGACAGTCAGCTCAAATTCAACCACCACATAAATCACATCACCAGGACCGCCTTTTTCCACCTCAAAAACATTGCCCGTCTCTGCCCATCACTCTCCTCCTCTGCTGCTGAAACCTTGATTCATGCGTTCATCACTTCACGACTCGACTACTGCAATAGTATCCTCTACGGCATACCATCCAACCTAATCAATAAACTCCAACATATCCAGAACTCTGCTGCCCGCCCGCCTCCTCACCCACACCCGCTCCCGAGACCACATCACTCCCGTCCTCCAGAACCTCCACTGGCTGCCCGTCCGTCAAAGAATCAACTTCAAAGTCCTCCTCATTACTCACAAAGCCCTCAACAATCAGGCCCCCCCCTACCTCACAGACTTGCTGCACCACCACGCCCCTTCCCGCTGCCTCCGCTCATCAGAAGCCAACCTCCTATCCATCCCCACCCGCACCAATCACCGGACCTGGGGGGACAGAGCCTTCTCCGTCGCTGCCCCCTCCCTCTGGAACTCACTCCTCCAACCCATCAGAGACTGCACTGACCTTACCACCTTCAAAAAACTTACAAAAACTCACCTCTTCAATCTGGCTTTTAATGTGTGATTGTTTACTATATATTTATTTGTTGTTCCTTCCTTTTCCCTTCACTATATCTGTAAAGCGTCGTTGAGCACCTGTAAAAGCGCTAACAAATTAAATCTATTATTATTATTAGTATAGTTTCATCCTCTTATTTCATTTTACAATCACGCATATTGCAAAGACTGATAGGGAGGCTATACTTAGACACAATATCATGAATACCTGGTATACACATAATTTGCAGCAAACTCCACTACTTTTAAAACTCTAGAGGCTGTGTTGAGAAGCTAAATAGTTTTAGCTAATCTTGCGACCCCAGTTACAGTCCTCCAATGCTGGAGTGAACAAGAGTTTGTTTCGCATAGTATCAGAATCTTCACTTTCACTGATTCAAATGTCCTTTAGTACAAAGCTTGCTAACAACGAGAATCTTTATATCAGAATCATCTGTCATTGTTGTTGACTATGAAATAAATCCTTCAGGCTATAAAATAAAAAATAAAATGTTGTCATATGCAAAGTGGCAAATCTTTGAGAATAGGAAATCTGTAACCATACAACGATTTGAATATTATCTTGATAAATTATTTAAATTATGAATTCATCGTTAATCTCTGTCGATCTACAAATGTATACAATTATGGTGAATTGTGTTCAACATGACCGGATAATTTATTCTCTGGCAACATGAATGTGTAGAAAATAGTTGGCCACTCATCAAATGAGATAATGAAATATGCCTCTCTGGACTAAAAATGATACCTTTCACGGCAGCTGGATCCAAGCTATCCCACACAATCACAATGAAATATCCGTATTGTCAGACTTCAAGTAATGCATTTTTGTTTGAACCAGCAGTCCCTGAACCATCAGTGTCCGGCATGCATGAGGAGCTATTGGCGTAAAGGTGTGTGAGATAAAGAGAGGAGGTGGTTCGGCTCCTAAAGACGTTATATCCTATAGTATGGGGGTTATTCCCTATCTTTATTCAAGAGCGTGGCATTTAAATTTGAGAGCATACTTTATTGATTTCTTTCCCTCAAACCCGGTCCTCGCACTCAAATAGTGCCTGCTTGCGCTTTGATTTGCTCTGCTTCTGCTCAAACTGTACGCTTGCACTCAGATATATTGCCAGTGGTGTAGTGGGCGTTGGACGCGGGGGTACGCGGTATCCCCACTTATTTGGAGCATGATCTTTTTTTTTAATAGTCTAATAAATATAAAATCATTGCCAGTCTTATCAGTTGTAAGTGTGTATTTGTTGTAATAATGACAAAAACATAATACATTTCACAGTAATTATAATAAAAAATAAAAACGATTTCCTTAAAAAATGATGATTCGTCATCACGCTCGTGACCCCGCAGCGAGCTGGGGGTGTGTCAGCTCGCCGCCCGCCGGTTTTGCGGCAGCTCTTTCCCTAAAGAACGCTAACGAAAAAGCTCTATAATGGCATGCAAACATTTTTTACTTGACTTCTTTTCTAAAAACAATATAATTCACAAGAAGAAAGAGGCTAGCAGCACCAAAGCTACAAGTGAAGCTGCTAGTACTACATCAGAAGAGCCGCCTAAAGACGTGGATAATGCTAGCACTAACGTTAACGTTAGCTGCACTAGCAACGTTCCCCTGGCTAGCTCAAGCTCACCTTTCCCAGAGGTATGGACGGAGGAGATGTGGCGGAGGAAACAAGAGGCATACCCGTGGATAGACTGCAAAGCTGGGAAACTGGGCTGCAAGGTTTGTTCATCCATTTCGGATGTACCCCCAGTTTCCACTGGGTCCGTCTGCGCCACGCTGTGCCGCGTCACGGCTGCGCCGCGGTTTTGGTCCGACCTCCTCTAGCGTCATAACCCACTGGACGCGTCCCAGAAGCATTTCAGAAGTGTAGCGTCGTGCGTGCAGGCTCGCAGTTTTGTTATTGAATCGGGCATCCTGGACATTTGTACTTCTCCAAGAAAGTAAGTAGGCTACGTAGTTAAATATTTTATTTCTGTGTCTGTTTAAATTGTGTTTATTGTTGTTATAAATTTCCTATTTTGTTGTGTTGTAGTCTACAGACACTGTTAATAATAATTGTAATAGTCCACTTCCATGATGAAAACCTCGTCGTCCATTGTGCGTATCGTAGTGGAGGTGTTGTGATGAAGGAGGGGGGTCTGCTAAATTAGTATATGTGGGGAATGGGCCTGGCCCGGATGCTCACCTTTCCACTTCCTGCGAGGGGGGGCTGCCTGCCCGACCTTACGTTACGGCTGCGCCGCGGCAAAAATAGGATTCATCCTAACGGCCCTTACACACGGCGGCGTGCGTTCAACGCTTCTGCCCATTCACTTTGAATGGGGTGACATCACGATTCGCCGAACTGCATTGTGGGTGCAAAGCGTAGCTTCTCTCGCGGTGCTCGCTGCAAAAGTAGAGCAATGTTCTACTTTTGCCGCCTCGACGGAGGCGTCAGCCAATCAAATCCCGCGTATGCAAATCTGACAGTGCAAGCGCTAGCCAATCAAACCGCATATATGTTGGGAGAGCCAGACCGCAGTTATTTCCAATATGTCAAAAAATGGAGGAGAAAATTATCGTGGCGGTAGGGAATCACCCGGTACTATATGCCCAGTCCCTCTTTACATACAGGGATACAAACCGGAGGAGCCAGGCTTGGAGGGAGGTGGCAGAGACAGTGGGTGAAACTGGTAGGTTTTCGCCTGTTTGGGGAGTTTATATCCAGTGTACTTCGTTTGAATGGACAGCTAGCAAGCATAGACAGTATATTTAGCCAGCATGGATTTAGCATGAATGTTGCATAAAATAGCACCATAGACATTAATGTCATACATGTTCATCATATAAAGTGTGACATGTAAAACCAGGGTTGCCAACTCTCACGCATCTGGCGTGTGACACACGCTTTCACTCTCAATCTCACGCTCTCACGCTGCCCAAACTATTCTCACGCCAAAACAAGAATACCGAAGACTAGAAACGGTTTTGAAAACTTTTGTCAGGTAGTGATTGTCTTCTCAATAGAACACCTTTGATAATGTCTTCTGGCCAATCAGAATCAAGATAACGGCGTGGTGTTGTTGCAGGAAGTCCAGACGGAGAATACTTTTGCTGTAGTACATCTCTAAACATCGATACAACATTACGTGTTGATAGAAATCAACACGTAATGAAATAAGACCCCACGGTTTGATGATTGATAGGTGTGTGGGCTGTCTTTCATTTTGACACACAGAACAATGGGGGCTATCCACCCTTATCCACAATGTAAAGTAATTCACACAGCCTCTTCCCTCTTCTCTCTGCGAGGAGCAGCAGGTTCAGCTTTCAGAACAAAGTAACAACAAACTAAAATGGCATTCATTTTTTTAAATATGTCGTGTAGTAATAGATTTATTTATTTTTCTTCTCAAGAGAGTACCAGAATGTGCATTTTATGTTAGTATTTCAAAAAATCTCCTGGAGGAGAATCCCCCCAGACCCCCCTGCAGGGGTTGGGCTTTCAGCATGTCAACTCTTTCACCTGTGGGGAAGTTGCAGGATTGGCTCCAGGTCGCCCTTTTTATTTACTACAAGACAAATGTGCCTTTTTATTTCATACAGTTCAATTTGGATTGAGACAGGGAAATAATCTAAACCTCACGCGTGGCGTTTCACTGTCAAGGGGAGCGTGTATGTAATTACAATGCAAATACTGACTTGAGCCCCACCACTGTATGGGTTAGCCCTACCATAGTTTACCCAACAAAAATACTCTGGAGCCGCCACTGCTGACCCGTATTGCGCATGCGCAGATCTAAGATCCAGTAGAAATTATAAAAAGTAAAAGTCTGCTGCTTATTGTTCTACTAGGCCAAAATAGAGTCAAAGAGTATATGAGAGTGAGAGTGTGTTAATTAATATATTTGGCAGTTTGGAGTAAGTCTGTAGATTTGTTTGTGTGTGTGTGATTCGTGTATAGGCCTCTCACGATAATTAATTGTGTTGGATAGATTTTCCGGGAAATTATTGCAATAAATGTAATATTGTCGGCACCGTTGTCTGACCATTTTAGACCACTGACATAATGATAATATATAATAATAATTCAAGTACATCCTTTCAGACTTGCCTCATGTGAATGGCAATTTATTGAGTTCATTTTTATTTATCGTACGATAAGTCAATTAATTGTTTATCGCGACAGGCCTATGTACACAATAAAACAGTGGAAACAAACATGTGTTTGACTTTCATTAGTGAATGAAACTGTGTGCCCTTTATAGTCTGTGTCCAATATTGTGTATTTGTATATATTCTATATATATTCTATATTACATTACATTGCATTTAGCTGACGCTTTTATCCAAAGCGACTTACAATAAGTGCGTTCGACCAACAAAATACAAACTTGAAGAAAACAGAATCATATAAGTACATCAGGTTTCATAGAGCAAACACATTTCAAGTGCTACTCAACTGGCTTTAGGTAAGCCAGTCCTTTATTAGTATATAAGTGCTTTGTTAATAGTTCTATTGCTCGAAGTGGAGTCGAAAGAGATGAGTTTTCAGTCTGCGCTGGAAGGTGTGTAAGCTATCTGCTGTCCTGATGTCAATGGGGAGCTCATTCCACCATTTTGGAGCCAGGATAGCAAACCCACGTGTTTTTGCTGATGGGAACTTGGGTCCCCTTCGCAGCGAGCCGTTTGGTTGATGCAGAGCGGAGTGCACGTGCTGGGGTGTACGGTTTAACCATGTCCTGGATGTAGGAAGGGCCAGATCCATTCGCAGCATGGTATGCAAGTACCAGTGTCTTGAAGTGGATTCTAGCAGTTACCGGAAGCCAGTGAAGGGAGAGGAGGAGCGGAGTGGTGTGGGAGAATTTAGGAAGGTTGAAGACCAGATGAGCCGCTGCATTCTGGATGAATTCTGTCGCCCTTATTTTGAATGATGCTGCGTCGTAGCGCAAGCTACTTAAAGCAGGGGTTCTCAACTAGTCAGGCCTCGGGACCCACTTTTTACTTGGTCAATACATCGCGACCCAACATTTTGAAGCACTCAAATCTATTCAACAAAAAATCGTGCTGTAATATATACGCTTTTCAGCATACAATATTATATTTATATTCTTGGTTAATTCTACTGCTCTGTGTCAGTTAGTTTACTCTTTTAATTGTTCTGCAGTCATTTTAGCTGGTAGAGATCTGTACATCTCAGATCTGCTCAGAGGAAAGCTGTAATTCTGCTCATCTCTGAAGCCCAGTCGAAACCGCGTGAGAATATACACGCCCTGTCCAGCTGATTGCGTGAAGTACATACACGCTGTGAATTAATTATTTGCCAGCTGAAAAGCATTTAAATACGCATTTAAAAACTGAAAAAAACTCAGTCTTCATAGCGATCCGGTCGCGGCAAGATCGATTGAAGCAGCAACCTCTGTAAGTTATATTCTTGGTTAATTCTACTGCTCTGTGTCAGTTAGTTTACTCTTTTAATTGTTCTGCAGTCATTTTAGCTGGTAGAGATCTGTACATCTCAGATCTGCTCAGAGGAAAGCTGTAATTCTGCTCATCTCTGAAGCCCAGTCGAAACCGCGTGAGAATATACACGCCCTGTCCAGCTGTCGCCCATCAGCTGTAGAGAGTTAACTAATTAGAGGGGCGTGGCCCCACTGCTGTGTGAACTCATCAATCAGGCTCCTTTTTAGTTAGCTATTTCCTGGAGCGTCAGCTTCAGCGTCAGACAGACGAAGACTGACAAAGACATTGGAGTCCTGCGGGAGTCTCTAAGACTGACAAAGACATTGGAGTCCTGCGGGAGTCTCTAAGACTGACAAAGACATTGGAGTCCTGCGGGAGTCACGAGGGAGGCAAAGAGGAGGCAAATCCTACTTTGATTGAGCTAAGTATCGCTGGTATTTTATTTCATTTTGGTTAGTCCCGCATGCTATAATCATGTGTATTTTCTCCATTCCCGTTCATGTGTCCTCTCGCCACTATCACTGGCCCCGTGTATCTCGTAATCGAAATATTCGGCCTGCTCTCGTCTATCCCACATGCTCCTCTGACATCCAACACTTAGTTTCAGGTGGCCTGTGGAACTGCCAGTCAGCTGTTCCTAAGGCTGACTTCATCTCTGAATACGCTTCCCTGCAGTCTCTGGATTTCCTTGCCCTCACGGAGACCTGGATTACTCCATCCAACACATCCACCCCAGCAGCTCTCTCCACAGCATATTCCTTCTCCCATACGCCCAGACCCACTGGCAGAGGAGGTGGCACTGGTCTCCTGCTCTCTCCCAAATGGAGCTTTTCCCTCTTCAAGCTTCCTAACTTCACTCCTTCCACCTTTGAATTCCATGCCGTCACAGTAACCCATCCTATACAATTAACCATTGTTGTTCTCTACCGTCCGCCAGGCGCCTTGGGGGACTTCTTGGAGGAGTTAGATCATCTTCTCTCACACATCCCTGAAACTGGCCCTCCGGCTGTACTTCTCGGAGACTTCAACCTCCAGACGGGGAAGATAGACGAACTAATATCTCTGTTAACCGCCTTCGCTTTCTCATTGTCTCCATCCCCACCAACTCATAAAGCTGGCAATGTCCTTGATCTCATATTCTCAAGGAATTGCACTACTTCTAACCTCTCTGTTAACCCGCTCCACACATCCGATCACTTCTTCCTTTCATTCTCTCTACCCCTTTCCAGACATAACAAAATAATCTCTTCTCAGCCTGCACCTGTCCGCCGTAACCTTCGTTCCCTCTCCCCCTCTACCTTTGCCTCATCGGTGCTCTCAGCCCTCCCTTCCTCTGATTCGTTTCAACTCCTGCCTCCAAACTCTGCTGCAGAAACTCTCCTCTCTACTCTCTCATCCTCTCTGGACTCTCTCTGTCCTCTCACATCTCGGCAGGCTCGTCAGTCCCCCCCTGCTCCCTGGCTAAATGACGCACTGCGTGCTAATAGAACCGTCCTTCGGGCAGCAGAGCGGAAATGGTGGAAATCCAGACACCGTGACGACCTCCTAACCTATCAGGCTCTCCTCTCCTCTTTCTCTGCCTCCATCTCTCAGGCAAAGAGCACTTTCTTTCAAGATAAGATCCAATCTTCCTATTCCAATCCCAAAAAACTATTTTCCATCTTCTCCACCCTCTTGGACCCTCCCAAAGCCCCTCCCCCCTCCTCACTTCTGTCAAGCGACTTTGTTAACCACTTCGAAAAAAAGGTTGATGATATTCGCTCTTCTTTTTCTGACTCACCTTTACTGACCGCTGGGTCACCAGACCCTCCTTTCAACCACTCACTAACCTCCTTTTCCCCTCTCTCTCCAAGTGAGGTTCTTACCCTCATTACCTCTGCCCGCCCTACCACCTGTCCTCTGGACCCCATCCCTTCAAACCTCCTTCAGACTATCGCTCCTGAAATTCTACCGTTTCTCACCCATTTCATCAACACTTCTCTAACTTCTGGTCACTTTCCAAACAGTCTCAAGGAGGCGAGAGTAAACCCTCTCCTAAAGAAACCCACTCTCAACCCGTCCGATGTTATAAACTACAGGCCTGTCTCTCTCCTCCCGTTCCTGTCTAAAACACTTGAACGCGCTGTCTTTAAACAACTCTCCTGTTATCTCCACCAGAACAACCTCCTGGATCCGCACCAGTCTGGTTTCAAGGCAGGTCACTCCACAGAAACGGCCCTCCTTGCTGTCACTGAGGAACTGCACACTGCTAAAGCTGCATCCCTCTCCTCTGTCATCATCATGTTGGACCTGTCAGCTGCATTCGACACGGTGAACCATCAGATCCTCCTTCGCACTCTCCAAGAACTTGGAGTTTCAGGCTCTGCACTCTCCCTCCTCGCCTCATACCTCAAAGACCGTACCTACAGGGTAACTTGGAGAGGGTCTGAGTCTGACCCTTGTCAATTAACTACAGGGGTCCCTCAGGGCTCTGTTCTTGGTCCCCTCCTTTTCTCTCTGTACACAAACTCGCTCGGATCGGTCATTAGCCCGCATGGTTTTTCTTACCACTGCTATGCTGACGACACCCAATTGATTCTGTCCTTTCCCCGCTCAGAGACCCAGGTCGTCGCACGCATCTCTGCTTGTCTAGCTGACATCTCTCAGTGGATGTCTGCTCATCACCTCAAGCTCAACCTTGACAAGACTGAACTGCTTTTCCTTCCGGGAAAAGATTGTCCTACTCTTGACCTGACGATCAACATCGGCACCTCTGTTGTTTCCCCGACTCTGACCGCAAGGAATCTGGGTGTGACCCTGGATAACAACCTCTCCTTCACTGCAAACATCGCTGCTACAACTCGTTGCTGCAGATATACGCTGTACAACATCAGGAAGATTCGTCCCCAGCTGACCCAGAAAGCCACCCAGGTTCTGGTCCAGGCTCTCGTCACCTCACGCCTAGACTATTGCAACTCCCTCCTGGCTGGTCTACCTGCATGTGCCATCCGACCTCTTCAGCTCATCCAGAATGCAGCGGCTCGTCTGGTCTTCAACCTTCCAAAATTTTCCCACACCACTCCGCTCCTTCGCTCCCTTCACTGGCTCCCGGTAACTGCTAGAATCCACTTCAAGACACTAGTACTTGCATACCATGCTGCGAATGGATCTGGCCCTTCCTACATCCAGGACATGGTTAAACTGTACACCCCAGCGCGTGCACTCCGCTCGGCATCAGCCAAACGACTCGCTGCACCCTCGCTGCGAGGTGGACCCAAGTTCCCATCAGCAAAAACATGTGGGTTTGCTATCCTGGCTCCAAGATGGTGGAATGAGCTCCCCATTGACATCAGGACGGCAGAAAGCCTGCACATCTTCCGGCGCAGACTGAAAACTCATCTCTTTAGATTCCACTTCGAGCGATAGAATTACTAACAAAGCACTTATATACTAACATAGGACTGGCTTATCTATAGCCAGCTGACAAAGCACTTATATACTAACATAGGACTGGCCTATCTATAGCCAGCTGAGTAGCACTTGAAATGTGTGGCTCTATGATACCTGCTGTACTTATATGATTCTGTTTTTCTTCTGGGCTGTGTCTTCCTGGTCGTATGTACTTATTGTAAGTCGCTTTGGACAAAAGCGTCTGCTAAATGCAATGTAATGTAATGTAATATTAACTAAAGTGAAGTACAGTGCATATATCCCTTATATCCCTTCACAGAACTAAAGTATGCTTTTAAAAAAGGTTTAATGAGATGATGGAATTAAAGCTGAACTGTATAAAAAGGCACGCATGCTGAAAACCCAACTCCAGCAGGGGGGTCTGGGGGGATTGTCCCCCAGGAGACTTTTAGAAATACTAACATAAACTACGCATTCTGGTACTCTGAGAAGAAAATAAATAAATCTATTCAGGGGTAGACATTAAGGGTAAAAAGCCACTGGCCCTCCGGGCCGGTGGAATTGTATTGTCACTGGCCCCACCATTGTAACCACTGGCCCGGAGCATTCGTCCAAAAAAATATATATCGACAAATAATGAAGAAAATTAACACATTTGTTGCAATAGTAATTTATACATTACTACTTGTACTACAACATTTGAACAATCAGTTCTTCCTCATTTGTTCATATTTGGTTTATTAAAATAATGATATTGTGGTCATTGTTAAAAAATGTCTGCTATTATTATGAGTATTATTATTTGTATAATGCACTTTCTGCCTTCCTGTCATTAGGAGTTAGACATGTAATGGCTATAGATTAGATCCTTCATTATCCTAAACTGCTGGGACATTTCCCTAAACCCAATACCTTTTATATTTTCTACTCTTCACTTACTTGTCAGCATAGGTCGGCATTGATGTACAGAGCCGACAGAAGACCTTGTTTATATTGGCATCGTATTGAGAGGTGCAGCCAGTGACGCGTCCTAAAACCAGGAAGTAAGCTGCTGGTTCCCTCGACAAGGGTTTTGTAAAATAGCTGGAAATAAGGTCTGTGGAAAACAAACAAACCTGCACGTTTTGTTCAGCCGGATAATCTCCACATGTCTACCCTACTTTTATAATTTTCGAATCATAAATCTAATCGATAGATTATAAAAGGGTTTTAGGACGCGTCACTGCACCATTAGAAGCCAACTCCATCGATCAAGCTGTCTGAAACTTCTCTCCCTCTTCTTCTCATGCTCCCTGTCACTCTCCTTTAACTCCTCCGGTGACTTTCTTTTATTTGAAAATAGTTTTTTGCCCGGCGCTTGGCCGGTTACCGCTGGTATTAAAAACATTTTGGCGAATGGTTAGGTGGCGCGATAGTCTGTAGTGAAGGAGCGCGCTCACGGGAGCCTGCTCGCGCTGAGCTCCGCAGCAAACAGCTGTTTGCTTTTCACCCAACAACGACAACCGACTCACGGAACGCTATGTTGTAGCGTTAATAAACGAACCAATTTAACTAAATTGCTAGTCAAAATACCAATACCACAGGAAACATTTTTTTTTTAAACAATATTTTTAGTGGCCCGAGCGGGCAAGTGGAAAGTACGTTATGCTGGCCCGGGGTGTCTAAATAGTGCTCCCGGGCCAGCGGGCCAATTATAATGTCGAGCCCTGCTATTACTACCTGACATATTAATAATATTTTATGCCATTGTTTGTTTTTCACTTTGTTCTGACATCTTGCAGCGAGAAGAGCAAAGAGGAGATAGTCTGTGTGACTTACTTTAAATTGTGGGTAAGGGTAGATAGCTCCCATTGTTCTGTGACCTGTCAATCATCAGACTGGGGGTCATATTTCATCATGTGTTCATTTCTATCTGAAGTTGTAACCATGGATGTATAAAGAAGAGTTCTACCGCTAAGTTATTCTCCGTGGGGACTTCCGGCAACACTCTTGATTCTGATTGGCCAGAAGACTCGAAAAACATCAGCAAAGATGTTTTATTGAGAAGATGATCACTACGTGACAGAAGTTTTCAAAACGGTTTATGGTCTCCGGTGCTTCCAGTCCTACGCCGACTGCATGCACAGCGTTAGAAAATCGGGCCTTCAAAATAAAAGTTTGACTTTTTCCCCAATTTTTTTCTTCACTCACACATCCGCGACCCACTCGAAACGGGGCCGCGACCCACTTTTGGGTCGCGACCCACCAGTTGAGAACCACTGACTTAAAGGGTGGGTGGATTCCCTGACGTAGATGTCAAGATCACCAGCCAATCAGGATTGGCGTAATGAGATTGATGCTTCTGTTTGCATACGCGTTGAGGCGCATCCCATAGTGAGACATCTCACTTCATGTTACTCTGAGAAATGGGGTTACGTAATTAACCTATAGTTTTCAGGGGCGGCGCCAGGGGGTAGCTTGCAGTTGCTATAGCAACTCCAACAATGGCCTAGCAAAGGCTTAGCAACCACATTGTGTTGTTATGAAAATGTAGCTATATTTATACACATCTATCAGGGGTCGTTGTTCGCTCTAAACGCTCGAGTTTCACCCATGGTTTCACCACGGCTGCCAGCTGTGTTTAATCGCATCATTCAAACAAGACGCGCTGGCTCGGGAGCTACAACTACAACAAAATTAACATATTTTACCGTGATTAAATTGTAAAACACGTTTTTAAATGATGCCAAAGTAACAACATACTTATACGGTTAGTAAAAACCATGAATTAATGCTTGACAAGTCTGCAGACAGACGGCAGGCAAAAACACTTTTAAGATGCTTGTTTTCTGAATGAAGATCGGGTCGACCAGGCTAAGCTAACGTTGTATATAGGCCTACTCCGTCCACACTCACAACAACGGCCTACAGACATAAATAAACCAGCGACTGTATTCGCCATGACACAGACAGTCTGTGGTTTGTACTTGTTTAACTTTTTTCCAGTTTCTGAACAGATATGAGGAGATGTGTGCTAACTGTTAACAGCTAACGGCTGATGTTTTCTGGTTGAACGTCAGTGGCAGGCTGAGATCCTCACCACTGCTGTGTGTGCGTGTGTGTGTGTGAACGATCGCTATTGTGTACTTGTACGCTCAGGGTGTAATGGTATTATACAAAAATATTGTAGGAGCACAGAAACAGTGTTCAAATTCTGCTTTTACAAACTTATTTTGGTTGTGCTTACCTTGCAAAGTAATGTTATAAGTGTCAAAGGAATGTTTTTAATGTAAATATTAAGGATAATAGTGTAGCGTGTCCAAGTTAATAGTTATTTTAGTTATCAGATGTGCACAGTTTTAGTACATTTGTAAAGTTATGTAAGCAATGTTGTGGTGGGAGTTAGGGAGAGACCGCCCCTTCCAGGTGTGTGTGTGTGTGGACGAGACGGTAGGAGTTGTGTTCGAGTGTGGGGAAAAGTCATAATGAGTGTTATGCTATTGATTGGTTCTGTAAGGCGTGGCTGTGGCCGTCAATACTAGAAAATAAAGAGAACGTTTTCGACATTGAAGGCTCGAGCGATGCTATGATCTTGAATAGCGGTGAACGCTACAATATGAACAGGCTTGTGCTTGGCCCACTGGTATTGTTTGTTTATTTATTTTGAAATTTAACTAGCAACGCCGTGCTGTCATATAGCAACTGAAAAAGCTACTGCAGCAAAAAAATCCTGGTGCCGCCCATGTCCGTTTTATAAATATATACTAACTTACCCCACCCCCCCCCAAAAAAAGTTGAAAATTAAACAAGTGAAGTACATAAAGCCGTGGAGGGAGGTAGTTTATAAACCATAAGTAAAGCGAACGCACCCGCAAGGACACCAGGCCTCCTATTGGTTGAGGGATTTTGACAGGGTTGTTGCACAAAAGATCCGAGCGCGCACAGAATAAATCTGAGAGCAGACATTTCACGAGCGCACAGAAACAGCCTGAGTGCGAGGAGAAGGTTTTAAGCTCGAACACAGGAAATCTTTAAGCAGCAATATATCTGAGTGCAAGCGTACAGTTTGAGCAGAAGCAGAGCAAATCTAAGTGCAAGCAGGCAGTATTTAAGTGTGAGGACAGGGTTTGAGGGAAAGAAATACATATTCTGAACGTGAAATCAATAAAGTATGCCCTCAAATTTCAAGACCACGCTCTTGAATAAAGATAGGGAATAACCCCCTAGCACAAGTTTTTCGATGATAGAGATTTTGGGGATTTCTCCTGAATGGAAAGTTTGATTTAAAAATGGTTCATTCAATCAGCTGTCAAGTATAGTTTAGACATAGAGACACACCACTATCAAGCTGGAAAAGTGAATGCATACATTAAAGCAACAACACTTTTTTGAGAGTATCTATTTTATTCATGTAGGCCCACTAAAGCCATTCTACATACTTATGTTAATTTCTTGATGTTCTCTAGTCCTTTCATATTCTTATATTCATTCATTGCTGTCCTCACTGTGTATTCATTGTAAGCTTTCTGCCGCAAGTATGTGCATGTTTGTAAAGACAAGGGCAAAGAAACTAATGTATACATTCCCCTTATTGGTAGATTAGTGAGCTTTGTGCTCAGGTCAGAAACAAACGGAGACAAACAGGAAGTCCCAGAGGAGTAGTATCTCTGCTTCCTGCATATACCTGCATATAACCAGGGGAATGTGTGGCTCCGCTTGCTCTGGGCTTCTTTGGGCTCTCTGGCATTGTTCATTATACATTTGCATTTTTGGTTTGTTTGGCCTTTTTTTGACTGGTTATGCCTTTTGAGGTTTTTAAAATAAACATAGATTTAATTTAGACCATTGATACAGGTCAAATTGGTCATCTTTTCAAAAATACAGTTGCAAGAAAAAGTATGTGAACCCTTTGGAATGACCTGGATTTCTGCATAAGTTGGTCATAAAATGTGTTCTGATCTTCATCTAAGTCACAACAATAGACAAACACAGTCTGCTTAAACTAATACCACACAAACAATATGTTTTCATGTTTTTATTGAACACACTATGTAAACATTCACAGTGCAGGGTGGACCCCGAGGCTAAAGACTTCTTCAAGAGCTAATTGGAGTCAGGAGTCAGCCAACCTGGAGTCCAATCAATGGGACGAGATTGGAGGTGTTGGTTAAAGCTGCCCTGCCCTATAAAAAATACACACCAGTTTTGAATTTGCTATTCTTAAGAAGCATTGCCAGATGTGAACCATGACTCGCACAAAAGAGCTCTCAGAAGACCTACGATTAAGAATTGTTGACTTGAATAAAGCTGGAAAGGGTTACAAAAGTGTGAGACAGCGACCCTTTTAGCGACTGGATATCCAGTGAAAGACCCAAACACGAGAGGATGTAGAGTTGCGCACCATAGTGTCTTTGTTTCACAACCACCATAAAGAACAGCCAGCACTTTCCTCCGACTGAAGACTGGCTCTTTTATAGAGGATCTTATTGGGAGAAACCATTCACAGGTGTGCCATTATAAATACACATGTCATCATAATTGGTATAACGATAATCTATAATATTCTGTGCATGTATGGTCAGTGGTTTATAGCCAGCTGTTAATTTAACCCCAAAACCGACATTATAACTGACCATAATATATAGAAATACATTCCCAACTACAACAGAAACCCCTACGCCCATCCCGCCACTTGGTTCGTCCCGGAACCTTCTTTAGTCAGTGTTTGTTTTCCCCCGAGGACCTTTTGGCCAAACACACTGGAGCGGACACAGGATGAAACAGCATGGGTAAGCGATGGACGTAACCTTTACACAGTGTTCACTTCTACAATGAATGCAACTTAATGTCATGACATATACACGCTAAAACAGGACATCTGCACACAATGATTAATCTCATCGGCTGTCAATCTTACACAATCATAAACGCTCTCGCTATAACTCCCCTCTCTTTTCAGGTGGAGCCGAGGACCGACCAGCATCTGCCAGACGACATTCCAAATAATACGGTTTAATCATTTAACAACTACTACATCAATAAATAGTATAGATTATATAAAAATGTGCAAATAGGCCATGTCAAACTGTACTGTGCAAATCATGCTAATAAAGTGCAAACTGTTCACTAAAGTGCTGAGTGACATTATTACTGTGCAAAAGGAAGTCGTTGTATACAGTGCAAACCCACATGTGCAATATTACAAGGCCCCCAAAGCCGTCAGTCCATAGTAACGAAGTTACCTTCGTTACAAAAAGTATCTCTAAAAGCCTTGATGTTCATCAGTCCACGGTAAGACAAATTGTCTATAAGTGGAGAAAGTTCAGCACTGTTGCTACTCTCCCTAGGAGTGGCCGTCCTGTAAAGATGACTGCAAGAGCACAGCGCAGAATGCTCAGTGAGGTGAAGAGGAATCCTAGAGTGTCAGCTAGAGACTTAAAGAAATCTCTGGCACATGACTGACAGTCCCTGACAGCAAGCCGCTCCCTGGCATATTTATGGGAAGAAAATATATGTACAAGGGGAAGTCTCAAACAGCCAGTTACATGCTCACCTTAGCTTTATGTAGACAGTGACGTTAACCCCCCCCCCTCCCCCAAAGTAAGCTTCGGGCAACCGCTGCTTGCACTCTAGACTAGAGGGATCGCTGTGTTGCATCCTCCCTATGTGGAACCACTACTTTTGTGAGCAGCAGCAGTTATGACACACCTTTCTGGATTATTTATTTTTAGGACTTTGTATGGTAAATCCTATAGCTCAAATATAACATAACTAGAAGCATGCCTATAGCCAGGAGTTTACCTCGAAAAAATTATATGAAATAAATATATGAACACATTTGATATTTAGCAGACATATAATATTAAAAAATGTCCTTGTCATTTTCGAAAAAATATTGCTGCATTTCTAACAAGATGTGTCTGATATAGTTTTAAATAAATGATCAGACATGGTTGCTGAAAGAAAGAGTTTTTATTCAATAAACTTTCACTGACAGAAATCATTACATCTCCATTACTAACTGCCACCCTCCACCACCTACGGCCCTAATGGTGTACTTCAGGGTTCAGTCCTCGGTCCCCTCCTCTTTATCTTTTACATCCTTTTTCCAGTTAAATACAGAATAGACTTTGGAATACTAAATACCCCCTACAGCGGTCTGTATCGACTGGGCAAACTGAATATTTGTATTCTCTGAGTGTGTCGGAAAGTAACAAAGTACATACTGTTGTTATGTACAAAATGTGACTAACAAAAAAACGAGCTATTAGATACATACTTTTTGATAGTTTATTATTCCTAAATCCATGGTAATATATAATATTACGCAATGCATAACTGTTATTTTCTTTCACGTTAAAGAAGTGCTATTTTCATCAATCCACCTTGAAAAATATGCTCTATGAAGCGACAGTAGCTGTCAAATTCATATTTTTTGGGATGATACCCCTAGGGCTCTGATGCTTTCGTCAAAACGAAAAAGTGTGCAGGGTTACATTTCAACTGGTTGGAAAGACTTAGACTGGACCTGGGGTGACCGGGCCTTCATCATTACTCTGACAGTTCTTAACGCTTTCTGTTCTGTATTGTTATTTGTAATGTTTGTAATTTACATCCATTCATCTTTGTTTGTCGTGTGAATTGTTGTTTTTAAAAAACTAAAAAAGCTCTAAATTAATTAATTGTATTATTATTATTTTTAAAAAAAAGGTTGTTTGCAGTCTATTCGTGGGTTTAAACATGTATTAGAGGTAAACTACGAAAAGCAGAGCATTCAGTGTTAGCTGATGTGTATTTTAAACAAACCAAATATTTGACTTACTCAATGTGGGGAGAATATTTCCCTCTCAGTTCTATACAATTAATAACCTCGATTTTTGAACTAACTTTAGCGAAGTGTAAGAAATGCTAATTCATTTTATCCTTTCATGTCACTTTTCACTTTCAGATGAGAAATACTGCCGACAAGGTTGTTTTAATCTTTGAATAAAACCCTGAGCTGCTCTGGAACACAGGCCCATAAAGGAGAGGCATCCATTTGGTGTGTGTTCATAATCACTGTCAGACGGCTGTGACCAGATGGCAGAGATGCTACTTTGGACAAACTCCAGAGCCACTTCTGTTCTCTGAGGAGATTTCTCTGTGAAACCTAACCTTGAATCTGCCAAAGAATTTTCCAAATATCTGCATGTGCCCGCAGAAAGTTGCTGCCGGCTTTGTTGTTGTTGCGTTCAGTATCAGATTCCCTCAAGTGAAAGTCATTCACCTTCAGTGATCAGCTTGAATGCCTGCCATCAGCTCACTGCAGAGCTTCTGTGGACCTGGAGAGTCCAGAGAGCATGCTGGGTTCACATGAAGCACCAAATGCACTTTGGAAAGGAATAAGAAATAAGGTGGAATACTCCAGTTTGAGACTTCTGGCTTTCAGAGCTTTTTGAACAGTTTCCGCCTAAATTTCTTCCATTTGTCGTCTCACAAGTGACATGTCCTAAAATTGCTTCAATCTCCCAGCCAACACTCCAACATAATTTCCTCTGCTCTGAATAGGGCTTTGAAAAAGGATTCAAATCAAAAAGGCTTTTCTCACAGGCGACTTAAGTCAAGGTTGTTTGGGATGACTTATTATGTTGATGACGCCAAGCACTCTAAGTGTCATTGTGACATGGTTTCATGTCTGCCCTACAGAGTCCTTGATTAAAGGTAGCGGGAGAAAGCAATAACAGCAAAGCTGTGCTCCAGCATTAACCCCTCTGAATTAGAGAGGAGACACAGAGACGCAGCAGACAGAAGGCTTATTGTTGCATGCAGTCATGTTTAGCATCCAAACTGCCTTCCTGTGACAACTGTTCAACCCTCAGTCTGCCTAAACGCCTTGGCTCTGTGAACCATGCTTTTGGTTTGTAAAAATATTGAAATGAAAGAATGTGACATATTTCCAACAGCAGTATGGGAGGTTTACGTCATTGTTTTTCTATCGCAAAGCGTCTTTATGACATGCACTTTCAAGTGTTGTCCCCTTGAAATTGCATTTATAAACTGCTAAATGGTTCTGACAAATACATAATGAAGGAAACTAAATTGCTGCCTGGATTATGTTAAAGAGAGGTGGATGGTGGGAGTACAAACATACAATTAATCATGTATTGTAAGGTTTATGCTACTCTTAGGTTAGAGAGGACATATTCTGCTCATTTTCAGGATCATATTTGCATTTAGTGCCTGTACTATGTCATGTTCCCATGCTTTAATGTTCAAAAAGGTCTCTATTTTTCTCATACTGCCTGTGCTGCAGCACCTCTTTTCACCCTGTCTGAAACCAGAGCCCAGTCGCCTCTGATTGGTTAGCTCTGTTGTGATTGGTCAACTGATGAGAGATGTCCCGCCCCTTGGCATATCACATAAAATGTGTTGGTGTGCTAGCCAATAGAAGTGCAAGTGTCATATAGTGATGTCACTGTAAGTAATCAAATGAGTCGAATGGAGGCATTGCCACAATCTTATCAAAGCCAATATATACTTTCTTTCTTTTTTTTAAACGGGCAAGCTGACAGCTATGGAGATACCCTCTAATTTCAGTAGGGAGTGAATACATTGATGGAAAAAATAAAAGGGGGTCCAAGATTATTAATATTATAGAAAGAGGTGGGCAGTCTTTTTTTGGGATTAGTTAATCCACCAACATCAAAGGGTTTACAAGGGTGAAGCAGGGTTTCCACGATCACACAAACTGAACCCAGAAAGTGCTCCGAATGGTCGGACCAGCGCTTTGAATGGTACCTCACTGCCATCTGTGTGTTAGAGTGAATGAGGGGCACATTGTAAATATATGTATTATTATTGTTCCACTCACAACTATCCTTTTATCTCTGCATAGAGCCGTTGTCATTGTGGGGGAAACTTCTGAAGCAATATGAGTCAGGACCAGACCCGGCGTCATGGGCGGGCCCCATGGGGCCGGGCCCGCCCATCCAGGATTTGGGCCCGCCCGTCCAAGATTTGGGCCCGCTGTTTTAATCAGGGCTGAATACAACATTTTAATTGTTTTATTATTATGTTCAGTGGCGGCGCCAGGGTATACTGGGGTAGGCTACAGCCATACCAAGAAATGGCTTAGCCCCACCATGAAAAATGATTTTAAAGTAAGATAAATAAAGTCCGCCAACTCGCGCGGAGTAAATTGCACAGACAGCAGTAAAAACCGAAGACTAGAAACGGTTTTGAAAACTTTTGTCACGTAGTGATCATCTTTTCTCAATAGAACATCTTTGATAATGTCTTCTGGCCAATCAGAATCAAGATAACGGCGTGGTGTTGTTGCAGGAAGTCCCCACGGAGAATACTTTTGCTGTAGTACATCTCTATACATCGATACAACATTACGTGTTGATATAAATCAACACGTAATGAAATAAGACCCCACGGTTTGATGATTGATAGGTGTGTGGGCTGTCTTTCATTTTGACACACAGAACAATGGGGGCTATCCACCCTTATCCACAATGTAAAGTAATTCACAGCCTCTTCCCTCTTCTCTCTGTGAGGAGCAGCAGGTTCAGCTTTCAGAACAAAGTAACACAAAACTAAAATGGCATTCATTTTTTTTTTTAAATATGTCGTGTAGTAGGCCTAATAGATTTATTTATTTTTCTTCTCAAGAGAGTACCAGAATGTGTATTTTATGTTTAGTATTTCAAAAAATCTCTTGTTATTTACATCAAGACAAATGTGCCTTTTTATTTCATACAGTTCAATTTGGATTGAGACAGGGAAATAATCTAAACCTCACGCGTGGCGTTTCACTGTCAAGGGGAGCGTGTATGTAATTACATTGCAAACACTGATGTGAGCCCCACCACTGTATGGGTTAGCCCTACCAGAGATTACCCAACCAAATATTCTGTTTGTTGTTATTTGTAGGGATTTGTCCTAATATTAATTTTTTGTTTTAAACTATGTTGAAAGATTAGTTTAATACCTTTTTTTTTTTTGCTATGAAATTCTGAATGAAAGGCTGCGCGCGAGACTGTTTTTTCGCTGGGTTGAGTCGTGTGGGTTTTTGAGTGAGATGCGGCACAGCAGCCTGTCAGTTTACTCTTGCTAGGTTAGTTTGGCTATTATCATTTATATTTATCTGCAACAATGGATATCAGGAAGTGGTTCACACTTATACACTTGAGAGGAATATGGCAACTCAGCGCAGGCACATTAGAAGACATCAGTTACGTTACCAACGAGCTAGCCAGCCAGCCAGGGACAAGGGAGGCTGGCAATCAATTATATTTTGAAGAGAAATTGACTCTCAAGCCAGCTCTCTCACAAACTCCTGCTCTGTGCGCAAGCAGACCGCTGCACACGCTCTCTACCCTCGCTCAATCTCTCTCTCTCTCCCTTTCTCTCCATCGCTCAACCTCAACCCACCTCTCCACCCTGTGTGCGCTCAGGTTTGCCTGCGTGCGTGCCCAAGTTGGCACAGCGTTACAAATGTGCCACAAAACCAACCAATGGATGTAGCCTATAATAAGACCGTCAACAGCCTTATGGCAACCTAACCCCCCCCCCCCCCCCCCCCCCCTTGACAAATCTTGAGATTTCCCGGGAAATGTAAGTTTCGGGTTGGGCCCGCCCTGGTAAATCAAATGCCCGCCCAGAGACGTATGTCTGCCGCCGGGTCTGGTCAGGACTCAGAGAGACACGAGGAGAGCTGGAGCTTTGATGACAAACACTGGCGGTTTATTTGGAGCTTCGGACGGAGAATTCACAAGACATGTCACAGGGCCACGAGTTTACCACACGGTTGAGATGCCACAATCAATTCTGAAGAACTCTACCCCAGACCCATGTGTTTAGCTAGTTCAGAGAGAATAATCAACCTTCTGCATAACAAGATAGAATCATAATAAGCTTTAGACAAGATTGATCTTACGGAAGAGGGGGTGGGGTTATGATTTATGTCAAAGACCATCTCAACTGTCATCAAATATGCTGGCCTTTTAACCATGACTTGGAATGTCTTGGATTAAAAATAATGCTATCCCCTGAAATGTCATTTGTGCTCATTCATCGCCCACCATCTTCAAATAATGACTTCTACACCACATTCAAAAAACTTCTTAAAGCATGTGATTTCAAAACAGAAGTAATACTGCTTGGTGACCTGAATTGTAACTGGTTAGACAAGACAAGTAGGAAAGCCCTTAAGCAAATCACAGATAGTTTAGACTTAACACAAATGACAGAAGGACCAACCAGAATAACCTCATCCTCACAGACACAAATAGACTTAATATTAAGTAATAAACCTGAGAGAGTCGATAAAACATTTTATTTCATCACTGGACTATCTGACCACAACTTAATATTAATATCCAGAAAACTCACAAAGAAACGGTTCCACCACTCTTACAAACCTCTGGAACAAATAAGAATACCAAAAACTGAATTTGCAAACTTTGAGCAAGCTGTGCAACACACTGACTGGGAAAGTATGTTAACTGGGAGCAGTGTAGAAACAGACAGCCAAATGTTTGCGACCAAGCTACATGATTTAGTGGAGATGTTCTCCAGAAAAATGAAAAGTGGAAAAAACAAAAACAATGCACTTCCTTGGTTCAATATGGACATATTGAACTTGATGAAGGAAAGAGACTTTGCACTGAAAAGAGCACTGATAACTAAATTAACTACTGACAGGCATAGGTTTACTTCATTACGTAACAAAGTAACTCAAACAATCAGAAAGGCCAAAGCCAACTTCTTCATAACAATAATTAATGAGGCAAAAGGTAACACTCAAATAATTTGGGAACAGATCTTACTGGGAATCAAGCACAGGCCAAAAAACAAGCTAGAACTAAAAGAGAATGGTAACCTAGTGCAAGACCCAGAACAACTTGCCATAGCTTTTAATAAATATTTTATCAACTCTGTAGATGAGATTGCACAGAACTTTCCCTTGAGAGCAGAACATATTATCAAAGTCGACGAAAGTAAGATGTCCTTTTGCATTCAACCCATTTCGGAATTAAAAACCAAAGCAATTATTAATTCTCTTAAAACTTCGACAGCTAAGGACACATACGCTATGGATTCTTAATGCTTAAATCACTGCAAGATTACTTAGTCTGCCCTGTTACCCAAATCATCAATTCATCTGTATTACATGGGACATTCCCAAGTACATGGAAGACTGCAATTGTAACCCCCATTTTCAAGTCAGGTGACCCTCTGAACATCAACAACTACCGCCTAATTATCATCTTACCTGTAGTATCCAAGGTGGCTGAGAAGTGGGTGTCAGAACAGCTTGTCTCCTTCTTAAACAACAGTCCATTTCAACTTCATCCCATGCAGTTTGGCTTCAGGGCAAATTATTCAACCGACACAGCCAACTGCTTTTTTATAGAAAAGGTCAAAGCAATGGTTGACAAAAGAGGTGTTGTTGGTGCAGTATTTCTGGATCTACCCGAAGCCTTTGACAAGGTCCTTCTGTCCAAACTGTCGGCTTTTAACTGCTCTCCATTAACACTCATTTGGATTGAATCATACCTCACTGGTAGGCGTCAGCATGTTACCGTCAATAATCGACTCTCTTCAGCTCTAGACTTAAGCACCGGAGTACCACAAGGTTCAATACTTGGTCCACTTCTTTTTTCCCTATATATTAATGACCTGCCATCTGTCTGTCCTGATGTGGAAACACAGCTATATGCCGATGACACTGTGATATATGTGCATGCCAATACAAAGCAAAAGGCCGCTGATAAACTGACCTCAGCTTTAGTGCTGATCACTAGCTGGAGACACCGCTCCTGTCTTCAGCTTAATGTAAACAAAACAGTTGGAATGTTTTTCACAAAAAGAAAATGCAACATTGTGTCAAATATATGCATCTCAGGTGAACATATTAACATTGTGCCTCAGGTTAAGTACCTTGGAATGATTATTGACTCTAATTTAACATTCAAAACACAAGTCAAAAAAGTGACCCAAAGAGTCAAGTTTAGCCTGGTCTGCCCCACTCTGATCCTATCCACCTGTGCAGTGGCACAAAACATATTTTGACCTAAATCAAAATATAATATTATTTTCAAAAGCTTTTTTTTATCTGATGCTTCGATTCATTTTAAACAGACAGTTCAACAAAAGGATACCCAAAAAATGTAATTTTATCATTTAAATATTGAATTGTTCTCTCTTAGTAAGATCCCATTTTCATTTTCATTTTCTTACCTTGACTTGAAGATGAAGTCCATTTGCCTATCCTTCTGGACAAAAATCTCCATTACTTTTTTGTAAAAGTCCTCCTTTTGTTCTTGTAGTTTCAAAAGTCTATCATAAATCTAATCGATACATTTATGATTAGAACATTTGAAAATTAGGGTAGACATGTGGATATTATCCGGCTGAACAAAACGTGCATTTATCTAACAGGTTTGTTTCCCACAGATCTTATTTGGAGCTATTTTCTAAAATCCTATGGAGAAATCTCATTGCTTTTTTGTTGAGGGAAGCCATGCGCAGCTTACTTCCGGGTTTTAGGATGCGTCACTGCAGCTCTCTCGTCTCCTCTTCACACACCACACTTTTCGCGGCACACGTACTTACTTTATTCTCTTATTTTTTATAACTATAATGATCATATAAAGATGTGCCTTTACCTCACTGGTTGGAGAAACAACTTCTTATATTCGTTAGCATAGCTAGCTAACCAGATGCTAATAACAACAAAGTTATTGACTGTATGATCAGAATGACAGATGAACAGATGCCACTGGGCTTTCAACTAAAGACACAGCCACACAAAAACTGCGGCATGTGTACGGCTCCTTATGGGTGCTGCAATTTTTGAAGTGCCGGAGCCGCGTTCTGGTGCTCTCCGTCAGAACTACACCCCTGTCAGACGAGACATATACCACGTGATGACACGTTAGGCTCGTGTTGTGTTCAAGGACCCTGACCTTGGCCAGGAAAAACAGGCACTCAATTGTTTAATTCTTTTGCGGTCTAGATTTCTTACATTTTTTTCTTTTTTGCGAGTGTTTATAAATTACCTCGAGGGCCGTACCAAATTGTCTCGCGGGCCGTATACGGCTCGGGGGCCGGAGGTTCCCCACCCCTGCTGTAGACATTAATTAGAAGAACACAGACTAAACCAGCAATGTACAGACGAATCAGATGATTAAACATGATCTTAAAATATATATTTTAATTTATTTTTTGCATTTTTTTGTAATCATTATTTGTAATACTTTCTGCTGACACTAGGTGGGGCTGTGCCCACCTGCCACTAATGACCAGTCACCACTGCACCTGTGTCTAATCTCCTGGTTTCATGTCCGATTCTGGATTTTTGCCGATGGTTGTGGTAGAGGAGCTGTAGATTTTGCACTAACATCTGTAGCATGGTCAGCAGCGCCTGGAGCACGAAAGCAACCCTGTGATCCGCCATTGTTGTTGTTGTTGGTAAAAACACATCAGCAATAACGCGGGTGACGCGGGGTGAGCAGCAGAGTTGCGGAGAGGCGGGGCTATGGCTTCATCGTTATCAGGAAATGATGGTATAGAGGGCGTACACACGGAGCCGTTTGGCCCCCCAGAGCGTTTAATCCGCAGATCACCTTGGGAGCCGTTGTCCTTATCCGCGTTTTCGGCATCGTATAGACGGTTCGTCCACACGATAGAGAGCTGTAGCGGATACAACCCGTTTCGTCTTCAGAGACCTTATGCAAGCGTTTCTTCTAAACAAAAAAGGACTGTTTGGCTCATCAAAAAGCTTGATGTCTTGTTTCTGCTCGTGCGTATGGAGGGTAAAATGGAGGATGAAACAGCTCTTTTCCTTTGTCTTTGCCCTGATCAAACACCGGTCCAAGCAAGAAGCAGCTAATGATTAGCATAATCACTCAGTCCCAGGAGCACTCCATCACCTCCAGTGGCACTTTATGATGCAGAAGGGCAGACATGATGGAGAGGAGCTTTTCTAGCCCATAATTGGCTGTAAATATTCTATGCAGTATATTTCTTTTCCATTTTGCGGCCTGGATACAGCTGTATGTATGCAGCCTGTGAAGTGTAAATATTCAGGAGCAGAAGAACTGGAAGAGGGCTCACCTTGCTGTTGTTTTCAGGAAAGCTGAATCTTAACTAAATAGGTGTTGAGGTAGATAGCTCTAACACAGATTCAATTTAGATTAAAATATATGCTTGAAACTTAAACATCTTTTCTTTACTTGCAATGTAATTCAAAGATGTTGGGATGCTTTCCAGTATTGGAATTGGTCTTCCAGTAACTTATAATGAGCAAAACATTCTGGTCCTAAGATTTGATTATATAAAACTTAAATTTGAAAACCCCGAAAAACTGAATTTGAAATGAATGATTTGATTATTTTAGCAAAATATTTCATACAAATCCCCATGAAATCATGACATGAAATTATACAAACATTTATTAAATTGTACAAAAGTAAAAAATGCCCAATTATTTTACACATTTCTAAACATCTTTATTCCTGAGTGACCACTTTGTAGTTTTTATATTTTCTGCTCATATCGCCCTCAGTTTTGAGGTGATGAACACTGATGCGCATGTGACTTTTTATGATCGATTAGAATAATTGTTCAATAAAGTTGAAAAAAACAAAATAAGGTAGATAGTTCATCCCGAAGGTAGGTGTGTGTGTGTGTGTGTGTGTGTGTGTGTGTGTGTGTGTGTGTGTGTGTGTGTGTGTGTGTGTGTGTGTGTGTGTGTGTGTGTGTGTGTGTGTGTGTGTGTGGTTGTTATTGCACAGGTACCTTCACTCTAGTAATGTAAGCACACAGTGGATTTGTCTGACAGACTGTTTTGACACTACTGCGTGTGATGTGTTCACTGACTCTCACGGGGAGGACATCAACGGCCTTACAGACTGCATCACGGACTATATTAACTTCTGTGAGGAAAACGTCGTACCCACCAGGACTGTACGGTGTTTTCCCAACAATAAACCCTGGATTACCCCTGACATGAAGGCTCTCCCGAAGGACAAAAAGAGGGCCTTCAGATCTGGCAACAGAGAGGAGCTGAAGACTGTACAGAGGGAGCTGAGGTGGAAAATCAGAGAGGGGAAAAACAGCTACAGGAAGAGGATGGAGGAACAGCTGCTGCAGAGGAACGCCAGACTCCCAGGTCTGACGACACCTTGTCCCTCACAACCAACCAGGTGAGGAGGGAGCTGCAGAAGTGTAAGGCGAGGAAAGCGGCAGGTCCAGATGGCATCAGCTCGAAGCTCCTCAAATCCTGTGCGGATCAGCTGTTTGGGATTGTGGAGCTTCTATTCAACCTGAGCCTGAATCAAGGGAGGGTACCACAACTGTGGAAGACGTCCTGTGTGGTACCTGTGCCAAAGACCCCTCGTCCCAAGGAATTCAACAACGACCGGTGGCGCTGACATCACAGCTGATGAAGACCCTGGAGAGGCTGGTCCTTGGACACCTTTCGGCCCCTTGTGAGACCCCCGACTGCCATCGGGGTTGATGACGCCGTCATCTACCTGCTGCAGAGGTCCCTCTCCCACCTGGAGAAGGCTGGGGGCTCTGTGGGGATCATGTTCTTTGATTTCTCCAGTGCCTTCAACACCATCCAGCCCCCGCTCCTGGGGGACAAGCTGCAGCTCTCGGGGCTGGATCAACACCTCACCTCCTGGATCCTGGACTACCTCACCAACCGTCCACAGTACGCGAGGACCAGGGAGTGTCAATAAGACACGATCTTCAGCAGTACGAGGGCCCCCCAGGGGACGGTGCTGGCACCGTTTCTCTTCACCCTCTACACTGCAGACTTCACCCACAACACCGCAACCTGTCACCTGCAGAAGCTCTCTGACGACTCTGCCATCGTTGGACTCATCTCCAACTAGGACGACAGGGAGTACAGGGAGTACATGGAGCTGCCGCAGGACTTCACCCTCTGGTGCCAGAGGAACCACCTCCAGCTCAATGCAGCGAAGACCAAGGAGCTGGTGGTGGATTCCAGGCGGCGCCAACACTCCCCCTCCGACACCAGTGAACATCCAGGGAGCGGACATTGAGATTGTGGAATCTTACAAATACCTGGGTCTTCATCTGAACAATAAACTGGACTGGACTGATAATTCTGCAGCTCTGTACAAGAAGGGACAGAGCTGACTCTTTCTGCTGAGGAGACTGAGGTATTTTGGGCATGTAACTCCATGGTGTGGCCTGCTGGGGCAGCAGGATCTCGGCTGCTGACAGGAAGAGACTGAACAGACTGGTAAGGAAGGCCAGCTCTGTCCTGGGGAGTCCGGACACTGTGGAGGTGGTGGGAGACAGGAGAATGGCAGCCAAGCTGTCCTCCCTGCTGGACAATGTGTCCCACCCCTCCAGGACACCCTGTCCTCACTGCGCAGCTCCTTTAGCAACAGGCTGCTGCACCCCACCTGTCACACGGAGAGATACCGCAGGTCCTTCCTTCCTGCAGCGGTCAGACTATACAACCAGCACAGCCCCTAGTAGTTAAGCATGCAAAGTGTGTGGAAGTGGTTGAAAAGAAATGTCTCGACAGAAGAAAAACGGAGGTGCTTATCCTAACATTTCAAAAGTGCAAGTTGCTGAGTTTGTGTTTACACACCGAGTATTTTAGAAGCCCTATAATCACAGCAGAAATACAAATAAAAAAGTATACATAGATAAATGTTCACATCATTTCTGCTCTTGATAACACCAGCAGAACGACGAGGCATCGGGGAGGAGAGCTAGATGTCATCCTGTACTAACATTCCGACATCATCAGTGTTAATGTCATAATTATGTCCCCAAAATATCCCACTAGGCCTTCATTGACATTTTCAGAGCCATTGAAGTCAGAGAACAATTCCTCACAGAAATAAGCAGCTGTTTTGTTCTAGTCTCCGGAGACTTTTTATTTATACAACTGTCATCTATTTCTGTTGCAAACACACACTTAGAAGCCCCCCAACCCCCCGGAGAGCTGCCCTCTACTCCCTGTTTTCCGTGAGAGTGAGGTCGGTCACGAACCAGCCCAATCCTCAGGGGGAATCGCCACGTAAGACTGCCACCCGTCTCACATCAGGCTTTAGTTGCAAATTAAATTTAGCCGTAGACAAACAAACCTCAAAGACCGTATCTGAGAGGCATCAGATGAAGAATAGCTTGTCTCCCTCATTACCTCAGACGTGACGGAGCGCCAGGCCATCGGTCACCTGCCACTCGCTTGTCAACAGCGCCTCAAAGCCCGTCTCACACCTCCTCCGACCCGCTGAGAACTTATCTTCACTTCACACACACAGGCCCGTGGCTGCTGCATTGTGGGAAACAGTCACCCTGCGTATGAATCAATCACACTTCCGACTTAAGACTGTTTTCCAAAAAAGTGGTGACTTGTCAGATCTGCAGTCTGGGAGATGAAAGGGAGGATTTGTCAAGCACAGCGCCTCATCACTTCGCCCCCCTGCTGAAGAGGAGATGGGTGTGGACTTCATCATTTGTTCCAAATATGCAGCAGAGAGTTACATTGTTGTTTTTGTTTCCTTAAAAAACATGACTATGCTTCGGTTAAGGCACTGCACTGTACAATCTGTAGTCAATATCTAATCAGTATTTTTATGTTATTAAATCAGTCATGAGTTCAAGTCCTATATTAGATATATTTATTTAATCCCTTCTAATCGTACAGTACACCAATGTTGCATGGCATGTCTGCGCATTATTGCATATGTGACCACGCCATCAAAATCCGACACATTAACCCCAAATCACATTTTGAGTTGTATACACTTTTTAAAAAATGATATTCTTAGCTTTCTAATGATGTCCTTACTGTTTGTTCTCCAAATATTCATCCAAGTACTGTATGTCAAATTGTTCAAGGTTCAAGGTTCTTTATTTAGTCATACGAACATAGCTACAGTGTAGTTATGCCGATGAAAATCTTGTGTCACAGGCTTCTCCAACAGTGCAACACAAAACACAGATAAACAGACAAATATAGTGCAAGTAAATAGTAATACAAAAAGAAAAATAGTTTAATAAAAGTGAAATTGTGCAATACGAGTATATGCAAGTTATTGAAATATGATATATAGGTAAATAGATACATAATTTTAAAATATTTTTTAAGTAGCAGAATATTAGGGATGTTGTTTCAACTGTTCAGGTGTTTAACAGTCTTATGTGGGATGAAACTGTCGCTGAGTCTGGTGGTTTTAGGCATAGTTATAACCACCCCCTGAGGACCACCATTGTATAGCCTATGAATCTGAAATCTTTGTATGTAAGTTATACAATCTTGTTAGCAGGCTGTTCATCTCATAATGTTCAATAGCAGCTTATTGTTCACGGGTATCCATCCACGGTATTGACTAGGCAAACTCATTTTGAGCTAGTAGCATCGAGGACAAGCATGTTTTTTTTACTCAGATGAGGGAAAGTCGTGTGGAAGTTGGTGGGTGAGTGTGTAGGAGCACTTGGGTGTGTATATTGTCCGAGGAAACACACACAACACACACCGCCTGTTAAGTCGCTTATTTGGTAGCTTGTCATCGGTCCTTTACAAGCTTCAATGCTGTATTTATTATCTGAATGTGGCGATAATATTTTAGTAATTTGAAAGCCAAGGCATTGTGTAATTGATGTAAGATCAGATGAAAACTATGAGGGACGGCCCCTCATTACAGGCCGTAATTCATACTGGTCCTCTCACACACATACATTCTCCTTTTACATACATTCTTATTTTACATACATACATTTTCACTCTCACACAAATATATATTTACACTCACATATTCATACATTTTTCTCTCACACATATATACATTTTGCTCTCATGCTCATTCAGTCAATGTTTACATGTAATATTATAAATAATATATGCATGTCTGAAGACAATATATGTATGCAAGAGAAGAATGTATGTGTGAGAGAAAGTATAGTTGAAACGGAAGGCAGGTCATTATCACGCTGTGATTGGCTCAGAAGGTCGAGCGGGGCGGGCTCATCTTCAGAACTTCGGTTTCAAATCAACATGATGGGGAGATGAATGTTGAACTAGGAGCAGAGAAATAATCATATATTAAAAGACAGCAGCATCATTAGAGGCCAACCAGAGTGACAGAGTGTGTCACTTTGCTGAAGGATAGTTGTGACCAGCTATCCAAGCCAGTCTCTAAAGACTTTCCAAGCTGTAAAATGCTGACTGGAAGTAGTGCTGATATCATGCACTCTAAAAACAAATGCCTTGGCTCAACAAAGAAAATCAACGCAACAGTTTGCATTGATGTTTATTGAGTTAAGACGACTTCTAATGAAATTGTCTTAAAGCAACAACGTTATTTGAGTTAGGGGAGAAGTCTTTTCATGTGTTTTGTGGACTTGGAGAAGGCGTATGACCGGGTTCCCAGGGAGTTACTGTGGGAGGTGCTGCGGGAGTATGGGGTGAGGGGGTCTCTACTCAGGGCCATCCAATCTCTGTACTCCCAAAGCGAGAGCTGTGTCCGGGTCCTCGGCAGTAAGTCGGACCCATTTCCGGTGAGGGTTGGCCTCCGCCAGGGCTGCGCTTTGTCACCAATCCTGTTTGTAATATACATGGATCGGATTTCGAGGCGTAGTCATGGGGGAGGGGGTCTGCAGTTCGTTCGGTGGACTAAGGATTACACCACTGCTTTTTGCAGATGATGTGGTTCTGATGGCTTCATCGGTCTGGAAACCGATGGACTGTCCACTCCAAGTAGGGAATGAGTTCTTACCCCAAGTGAAGGAGTTCAAGTATCTTGGGGTTTTGTTCTCGAGTGAGGGAACAATGGAGCGTGAGATGGGCCGGAGAATCGGAGCAGCGGGAGCGGTACTGCAGTCGCTTTACCGCACCGTTGTGACGAAAAGGGAGCTGAGCCAGAAGGCAAAGCTCTCTGTTTACCGGGCCATTTTCGTTCCTACCCTCACCTATGGTCATGAAGGTTGGGTCATGACCGAAAGAACGAGATCGCGGATACAAGCGGCCGAGATGGGTTTTCTCCGCAGGGTGGCTGGTGTCTCCCTTAGGGATAAGGTGAGAAGTTCGGTCATCCGGGAGGGACTCGGAGTTGAGCCGCTCCTCCTTCGCGTCGAAAGGAGCCAGTTGAGGTGGTTCGGGCACCTAGTTAGGATGCCACCTGGGCGCCTCCCTAGGGAGGTGTTCCAGGCACGTCCAGCTGGGAAGAGACCAAGGGGTAGACCTAGGACCAGGTGGAGGGATTATATCTCTTCGCTGGCCTGGGAGCGCCTTGGGACCCCCCAGTCAGAGCTGGTTGATGTCGCCAGGGAAAAGGAAGTTTGGGGCTCTCTGCTGGAACTGCTACCCCCGCGACCCGACCACGGATAAGCGGAAGAAGATGGATGGATGGAGAAGTCTTTTCCTCTACAATCAGAGGTGTTTTTAATTACCACTTACTTAATAATTGGTAGCATAAACACAAGTTTTGAAGTTGATTACTCAAAAGATTAAGTTGTTCAGACTAGTTTTACCACATGATTTAAAAGGAATTTTAAGTTGTATGTACTTAATTACCATCATTCGGGATACAAGTTTTTAAGTTGATTACTCCAAAAATGAAGTTGCTCCAACCTGTTTTACCACATGATTTAAAAGGATTTTAAGTTGTATGTACTTAATTACCATCATTGTGAACACACGTTTTTAAGTTGACAACCATTTATAAATTAAGTTGCTCCAAATATATTGTTTTCAATAGTTTTTTTTCTTAGCTTTTACATGTTTTTGCCTTTAAAGTTGTGCAGTTGTTTATTTCAACACATGATGTTTCAATCAGGAGAGAATTCATTTAGTTTGAACATTTATTGACACATGCCATATGATAAGGTGCATAGTTTGGCTGCAGCACGCTGATTGGCTGCTGGAGAATGAGGTGAAATGTAATAGGTTAAAGAGAACGCCTGTGATGTACACCCAGTCTTCCTGAAAGAACTTGCGCTGAGCTTCATTTAAATCTTGAAAAAAAAGATAAATAACACACATTTAAATTGCCCCACAAATAATAAATAAACACATTAGCCATATTACCATGGGACATGGGGACACAGCAAATACATGCTGCCATCACAACGAAGTTAGAGGCCTTTGCATATTTAAAACCAGTGCCAAATATGTAAAATCTGTAAAGTTGTTGTAAAACTACAGAAACAAACTCTCAATGGCCGCCAGTCTGCAGATCACACACATCCATTTTACAAAAGATGTAACAAAGATGTTTACACTGCCGACAGTCATTATCTCAAACAGTATGAACACATTTAACGCAGAATGCTTGCTCATTCATTCATGGTTGCCATCGTATGGTCAGATCCTGGGTGGACCGGTCACTGATGAAGGCGATATTCATGTCCTTTTGAAACACATTAAATAATAGGTTAGCGCATCAGAGATAATGAATTAGGTAATTGCATACTTTTTAAACTCTTAGCTAATTCAGAGCCATTATTACCAGCTGCTAAAGCAACGCTGCTATTGTTTTCACCTATTGAGTCTGCATGTGTGTGTCGTCATGGCAATGTGGTCCTGAAGACACACAGAGGTGCTTTTGAGTACTTTGCCTAGTGTTTAAATGCATGTGGACAGATTTTGTCAATCATAACCGTGCAAGTTTTAGTGTATCTTCTCATCTTTTTTGCAGGTTCCATACAATATGTGAACTGGTTAGGTGAAGAGCAGAAGCCACTTGTCAAATGTTACACAATCCTTTTCCCATGCCGTTGCTGTCAACACCTATCCATGCTGAACGTTGCTAAGATACTATTGATTGGGGTGTGGCCAAAAGTCCAATATGCTTCAAACTGTAACTGACAGAGAGCAGTGCTTTTGTCCTATCCCCGTGGATTTTATTTTATTTCAAGATTTTTAATTACGTCGCTAAACTCCTTGAAAAGGTCCTCTTCCTTTTCTCCAAGGTACGCGACAAGGCAGCGGATGGCTAGTTCTCTGCGTACTTCAATTGGATTGTGCTATTTTTTTAAAAGGAAAAAGAGAGAAATGACCTAAATGAATATATTCTGAATGGGTGACTGCCAACAACTTGCATTTCAATGACAACTCTAAATAACGATCCTACCTCAAGAAGCATCCTTGATCTGCTTCACCGAGATTCATTTTGAATAAAAAGTGATATCACAATAGTAACCAAAGTATTTTTACTCTCACAGTAGCCTCTACTACTTTGTATCCTCTCACAGAACTATTCACAGTTCAAAGGCTGCTAATTTTGGTCAAACTGAAATTTGCCTATACAGTGCAACTACAAGGCTATCTACTGTATTTGAATGACAACAGATGACACTCACCTTAAAATGTCCTTTGTATATTTCTATTTGTCTTAACTGTGGGAACTTGTCCAGGCATGTTAAGTGGGAGTGGACTTGAAATCCTTAACTCAAGGTGTAGAACAATTAAGTTATCAAGCCAATTGCATTACTTACTTCAACTTGAATTTTGTTTTAAGTCAATTAACGCAGAAATCAGAGTTAAAATTACACACAATATTAAGTTGATGTAATTACCAACATTATTACGTCAACACAACTTATAAATTAAGGTTTGCAACTTCAAATGTGTATCTAAATCAATTAACTCACATTTTTATCTTGCAACCATGTATTTAATTAAGTGGAGGTGAAAGGTCGCCTGAATTCGTTTTTAGAGTGTGTCTACCATATTCTTTTAAAATACTCTGTCCAACAATATAAGTCTCACGAAGAAAGGTGTTTTAACGCTTATTCGAAATAGCAGAGAAACATGCATTCTTGTACTCAGGAGGGGACATTGACAGAGGATTACTCAAAAAGTGCACAGTAAAAGTACTTCATAGTACTTGTGGGAGTAGTTTCACTAGTACTGAGTCCAACAGTGTCAAACTCACGAAGAACTAATGGCAAAAAAATCATTTTTTCCCTCATCAAACTTAGCAGAAGTGGCTTGATTTTGTTCTCAGGAGGGGACATTGACAGAGGGAAAAAAAACACACTAGAAGTACTTCATTGTATTGTGGTAGTAGGTGTAAGACTACTGAGTACAGCAGTCTCAATATCATTAAGAACTAATGGTAAAATTGTCTTTTTATCACTCATCAAAGATAGCAGAAAACATGCATTATGTACTATGGAGGGGACTTTGACAGAAGATTACTCAAAAAGTACACAGTAAAAGTACTTCATTTTATTTATGTAGCAGTCAACTAGTACTGAGTCCAACAGTGTCAGTTTTATAAAGAACTTATGGTACAAATATTTGTATTGATCATCAAATATAGCAGGAAAAAAAATGAAGAGCAGCTGATTTGAAAAAACAAACGTGAGGGACGACTGAGTTGACCGCAGTCCAGAATCGCTGTATAGTTTAAATCTCCTAACAATGTTGTCCATTTTAGACATGGGCTTATTATATTTACAGCCCTTAATAACATTCATTTTCTGAGCTCAATGTGTATCTTGGCCTTTTTCGTTGTGATCGCTAAATTCACCTTGTTTCTCCTTGTTTATAATATTATCACCGTTCCAAGCAAATGAGTGCTTTTGTTTGGAAATCACCTTCTTGAGTTTCGCCCCTCGCTCCACTGACCATTAGACCATTTAGTAAGGTAAACATATTTTGAATAAGCGTTAAAACACCTTTCTTCATGAGACTTATATTGTTGGACAGAGTATTTTAAGAGGATATGGTAGACATGATATCAGCACTACTTCCAGTCAGTACTCCGGCAGCAGCATGTTACACCTTGGAAAGACTTTAGAGACTGGCTTGGATAGCTGGTCACAACTATCCTTCAGCAAAGTGACACACTCTGTCACTCTGGTTGGCCTCTAATGATGCTGCTGTCTTTTAATATATGATTATTTCTCTGCTCCTAGTTCAACATTCATCTCCCCATCATGTTGATTTGAATCCGAAGTTCTGAACATGAGCCCGCCCCACTCGACCTTCTGAGCCATTCACAGCGCGATAATGACCTGCCTTCCGTTTCCACTATACTTTTTCTCACACATACATACATTCTGCTCTTGCATACATATATATTGTCTTCAGACATGCATATATTATTTATAATATTAAATGTAAACATTGAATGAATGTGCAAGAGAGCAAAATGTATAAATATGAGCGATATTTAACTGAAACTGAGAAAGGCCATGACCGTGAAAACATAAAAAAGAGTGTCGAAAAGCTGAACGTAGGTGGCGAATAAGGTTCATTTTAAAATCTATAAAGAGAGACTTGGCTTTTATAATTTGGAATTGAAAATTGCACGAGAGTCTTTCTTCTCCTGACATAATTGCCAAAAAACAACGCACATGCCTTGTTTGCTACCGTCGACAGACTAACTAACCCCTCAGTGTCAGTAGCCTCTGAATTTCTATCTACCAGGGCCTGCAATGAATTTGCCTCGTTCTTCACTGACAAAATTCAGAAAATCAGACAAGCAGTCAGTGCCTCTGCATCAGGTAAAGCAAATGTTTTGTCTCTGTGTCGACCTAATATCAATTCAAACACCATGACACAATTCCATCAGATTAATGATAAAATCCTAGAGGACATTATACAACTTCTGAAATCCTCCTCCTGCTGCCTTGATATTATTCCAACAGGATCTTTCAAAGATGTTTTTCATTGTATGGCCTCAGATCTACTTCATTTAGTAAACAAGTCTCTTCACTCAGGTGTTTTTCCACAGACCCTGAAAACTGCAGCCATTGAATTGAATCCAGAAAAAGAATAATCTAGATGCTTCAGTAATGAACAATTACAGGCCCATATCAAACCTCCCATTTCTAGGTAAAATCATTGAAAAAGTTGTTTTTCAACAGTTGAGTAATTTCTTGCATTTAAATAGTTGTTTCGATGTGTTCCAGTCAGGCTTTCGTCCAAACCACAGCACTGAGACTGCTCTTGTAAAGGTCTTCAATGACATCCACTTAAACACAGACAGTGGCAGAACTTAGTATTATTAGATCTCAGTGCTGCGTTTGACACTGTTGACCAAAACATATTACTACCGACTGGAAAACTGGGTGGGACTTTCGGAAACAGTTCTAAATTGGTTTGAATCCTACTTAAAGGACAGAAAAAACTTTGTTTCTATAGGTAAATACACATCTGAGTTGACAAATATGACATGTGGGGTTCCTCAAGGCTCAATCTTGGGGCCTCTTCTCTTTAACGTCTACATGCTACCACTGGCTCAGATAATGAAAAACTACAAAATAAGTTACCATAGCTATGCGGATGACACCTACATTTACATAACCATTTCACCAGGAGACTATGCTCCAATTCAAACACTGAGTAAGTGCATTGAACGAATCAATGACTGGATGTGTCAGAGCTTTCTCCAATTAAACAATGATAACACTGAGGTAATGGTTTTTGGAGCCAAGGCAGAACGTATAAAAGTTAGCGCTGAGCATCAGTCTGCAATGTTCAAAACAACAGATAAAGCCAGAAATCTAGGTGTCCATGCTTTTATCTTCAGTAGACTGGACTACTGTAATGGTGTCTTTACAGGTCTCACTGAAAAATCTATTAGAAAGCTGCAGCTAATTCAGAACGCTGCTGCTCGAGTCCTCACTAACACTAAGAAAGTGGATCACATCACTCCTGTTCTGAAGTCTTTACACTGGCTTCCTGTGTGTCAAAGAATAGATTTCAAAATACTGCTGCTGGTTTATAAAGCATTGAATGGTTTAGGCCCAAAATACATTTCTGACCTCCTGCTAAATTATGAACCATCCAGATCTCTCAGGTCTTCAGGGACTGGTCAGCTTTCTGTCCCCAGAGTCAGAACTAAACATGGTAAAGCAGCGTTCAGTTGTTATGCTCCAAATATCTGGAACAAACTCCCAGAAACCTGCAGGTCCGCTGCAACTCTTACTACTTTTAACACTAGAACCGCCAACGGGTACATTTTACCCGCAGCTGTTTTTTTATTGTATGTAACTTTTTTTCAATAAAATATTAACGTCTCCCAGTCCGTGACTTTTCCTGAAAGTGTGTTATGTAGCACCCTGTGTTGTTAAACATTGTCAATATGAAGTCAGATTGAAAAAATCGCCAAAAAAATTGCTATTTATACCTATTTCCGCCAGCGGGTAATATTTACCTCATAGAAATGCATCGCGCGTAAACATAAACATGACGTGTTGCTATAGCAACGCCTTTTGTCTACTGCTGTAGATAGAGAGAGAGATTGAGAGATAGATAGATTGAGAGAGAGATAGATAGATATATTGATAGAGAGATAGACTTCATGCTCCAGCTGGCACACGAGCTGCGCGCTGAGTGGATGGCATCAAAAGCGCCACCACTTGCGGACCTGCCCTTCAGCGGTGCTGGTGCAGAAGAGCGCAGGGGAATGACCTGCATGGTGAAGGCGCACTGCATGCAGAATAAAACGTTCTCCAAATGTGTCAAGTGTGGGGATGCTGTGTGTGGCAGATGCACAGCCAAGGTGCTCAGTGTTTGCAACAATTGTGTTTGAGTGTTTGTGATGCGTTGTGATCGATGTGTTCTTATTGTTCTTCTTCTCTGATGGTTTTTGTGATTTGTATACGTTCTGTGTTATCTGCTGTTCAATTATACAACAAATATATCATTATATTATTGTCATGTTGTTGTTTTTTTACGAGTAGAAGGCTATCAGACGATATGAAGCATTTTTACCTTTACGAAACACAAGCCTAACATCAAGCGTTTATTAGCGAGAGTGGGTAATATTTCTCCCATAGAATATGCAGCGATCCTCGCGCTATTGATTTCGGCGTAAACATAAACATGACGTGTTGCTATAGCAACGCCTTTTGTCTACAGGTGTTCATATAGATAGAGAGATAGATAGATGGATACATATATATAGATAGAGAGATAGACAGATAGATAGTTATAGAGAGAGAGAGAGAGAGATATATATTTACCTAAACAAAACACAAGTCTAACACCAAGCATTTAAATCAGCACTGTAGCGATATTTTATACTTCATGCTATCTGTACAAACTATATAATATGAAAAGCTGAGAGTCCACAGATTATATTGGTATACATTTCATCCCTGTGCGATCAAAACTCACTGTTCTGTATGATACATTGTACCTTGGAAATCAATTGCGGGTAAACATTACCCGTTGGCGGATATAGGTATACAGCGACCTCTGGCGGTTCTAGTGTTAAATCCAGGCTGAAGACTTTTCTTTTTGCCGCTGATTTTAATTGATATATTCATATCTTAAACTGCACTGTAACTTTTATTATCTTTGCTCTTTATCTTTGCTTTTAAGTGAGTGTTTTTAAATGTCATTTTATTTCATTGCTTTTAAATAATGTTTCTTAATGCTTTTAATGTCTTTCATTTTTGTAATGCTCTTTGAATGGCCTTGTGTTGAAAGGTGCTGTATAAATAAACTTGCCTTGTCTTATAATTTTTGAATGTGTGCATTGAAATATGTTAATATGAGAGCAAAATATATGAATGTGTGAGTGTAAATATATGTGTGAGAGTGAAAATATATGTATGTAAAAGGAGAATGTATGTGTGTGAGAGGACAAGTATGAATTACGGCCTGTACAGCCCCTCATAGAAAACCCTTTGTCCCGGACCCTGCCGTGTTACTATCAGCCTGTCATTCATTATTTCAGCGAGACGTACGGAGGGTGTCACCCTGTCTTTATAAACTTCACAAATGTATTCATATTCTGAATATGTTAATAAAAGGTTCGTATTCTGAAAAGAGTTATTGACCTAATCTACATTCTCGAATGAAAGTTATTTTTAAAGAGCGGGTCACAAATATCTATGTTTTCTAATATGTGATTTTTTTCTTACCTCTGATATCGGCCTTACACCCTGAAAGGATACATAGTAAAAACTGTGCACAGTGTGTCTTCTAAGAGCTTAGTTTTGGTCTTCTCTGATTGGCCAAGTTTGAACCTAAGTATCTATTTAACTGTGGGTACTTTGTGTGGAAGGTCATTTCATTTTCTTATCCGTCTCTGTGCCTTTCTTCAGAGCCGATTAAAAATATTGCCGCCACACACGTACTGATCAATGCTATCTGGCGGCTGATGAAACAGGAGTGTGATCGCCCATGGAAATACTGTGTTAAGTTCCTTATTAGCATGTGAGCTAGGACTCCCGGCAGGGGGTCAACTTCATCAGCTCTAACTCTAACTCCCAGTGGTAACGGTGGGCTGGTAGAGCCTGTCAATAACTTCCTTTGACCGGCCTGCATAGCTGCAGGAGCTCGCTTTGAAGAACATCACAACAGCTGAATGATTCACTCACTCATGCACACACACACACACACACACACACACACACACACACACACGCACACACACACACACACAGGATCATACACATAGCTAGCACGTACACGTTATCATTATTCATCTGGAGATTATATTGCACAACTCCTTGTTACACAATGACCTCAAGTACTATGGGGAAGTTAGGAGACAGTGGTCAAAAGGCAAGGCAACTTTATTTATATTGTACCTTTCAACACAAGGCAATTCAAAGTGCTTTGGAAAAATGAAAAACACTAGGAGCATATATATATATATAGTATATATACTATATATACTATATATATATATAGTGCAATATATAGGCATGTGCAATAAACTCCGATCGCGTTGTCCTCCTGGTTGCTTGGCCATTGTGATGACCGTTACCTGCGCTTCTGGCATCGATCAAACAGGCGCATCAAGGTGCTCTGGCGCCCTCTAGGGCACTCACATAGTATAGCGCCAGTGACTTGGTAAAAATGTCATTGCGTGTGCGTGCTCCCTCGCCCAGAGTTTTTTACTCAAAAATAAAGCGCAAAATGAATGTTGAAATAGCAGTAATACCAGTGCCACGTTCATTGATAACATTACATAAAGGATGGAAAGGGGGAATGGCAGTTTTAGAAGGGGGATGATTTTGACCATTTTTATTTCAGGGGGGATGCTATCCCCCCTCATCCCCCCTCAACTCGAGTACTGACTATATAACTTAAAGCAGGAGGCAGATGGTGTCTGTACCTGATAGTGAGATAGATACTATTCTTTTTCACAGAACAACCTTCTGCCTACTGATCCAACCCCACAGAGATAAACTATCGGTGGAGAGATTGAAGGTGGAAATGGATAAACGTAATCTTTAATCGTTAATCTTCAAGAAGATGCAGGAATATTCATTGAGTCGTTTTACTCAGAGAAAGTTTAGTATAACGTTAGGTAATCTTCCACTGTTGGCCAGCAGGGAGCTGAGAATGACCTAAATCTGTCAGCTGTGAAATGTTTCTTTTGTTTCCTGTAAAGTGACCCCTTGTGGTTTTGCCAATAAAGAGTGTTTCTCGGGAGCAGATGATAAGTACAATGTGATCGGCAGCCAATAATACTAATGAGAAAGAGAGAAAGAGGATGGGATAGATGGCTGGACATCGGTTATGTCTCCCGACTGTCTCTCACTGTCCCCTCTCTGGACCTGGAGCTGTGCCATCATGTGGCCAGAGACCAGTGGTGGAAAGTTATAAAGTATTTATTCTGTACTTAAGTACAATTTTGAGGTGCTCCTACTAAACCTGAGTATTTCTATTTCATGCTACTTTTAACTTCTACTCCACTTAAATTTGGAAGCAAAACATGTACTTATTACTCCACTACAAGTCACTACTATGATATACCTTTTTAAACCCAGCAGTATAAAACATCTGGAAAATTATCAGCTGCATATTTCAAATGATTAACACTTTAATGGGTCACTAATTAGAATCCAATGATATAACATTTATTTTTCCAAAAATGGCCATTCTTCATAAATACTTAAGAACATAAGTCCTGTTTGTCATATTGACAGATCTTGTTGCTTTCACCCTGCTTTTAATTGACAAAAACTGAACTTCTTGAACATTCTGTCTGTGTCGTGCTTTTGGGTTTGAGTCTGTACGAGTGAACATTACACACGAAGGAGGTTGGTCCATTGAGTCTTGCATTAAGGATCCAGGTTTAGGAGCCATAACAGACGGACTCGATGGTTGTCCTGAACAGTTTGACCATATTTTGTCCAGTTTGTAGCATTCTGCCCAGGCTTTGGCTTTTCAATAGAGGCAATATTGAATAGTTCTGGGTATTTTAAATCATTGACGAGTTTGAGCGGTGTACCATTTTTAAATACATGGACGGGTTTGTTCTGTTTTGAGATGAACTCAGTATTTCGATTTGTTGCAAAGTCAAGATCTGTTATGTGCATTGCTGGTATTCGCTGGGTACGAGTGTCTGCTTGTGTCTTGATCAATAGACCCTTATTAGTAGAATCCTCTAAACACCTCAATCTCAACCTCTTAAAGTATCACATGAGGAAGGATAGAGATGTTGGCCAAAACACTGTTACTGTTACAGTTGGCTAAGGGCTTTTGATAGGAACAATGACTAAGAAGACAAATAGGTAGATTTGGTAGCAATTGCAGCACATACCATATGACGTCCTGTGAAGTGTCCAGGTCCCCTATCTCTTTGGCTCCCCCTGAATTTTTCTCTCCTTTTCCAGACCCCCTTCACCCACCTCTGTCTGTTCTTGACCTGCAACCCAGTTCCTGATTAAATCATCCTACCTTATTGTGTTTGTTTGTTGCCTGAATTTAAACAACAACTAAGGCAGTGATCATCAACTGGCGGCTCGCGGGCCAAATCTGGCACGCCAGACAATCTCATCCAGCACGCGCTGTGGCACTGGCGGAGTGGTTCATGCGTTCGCCCACAACTATTTATTTTGTACAATGTCTCGTGAGTAATGTGCAATACCGGAGTCCAACAGAGAGGCAGCAGCTGCGGGACAGTAGCCTGCGTATTGCGTAGCCTTCCCTGAGAAGAAGTGATAAGTCTGCTATATGCAGTCCGCAGTAGCCCCCGCAGCAATGCTCCGGCGACATCACAGTACATGATTGTGCTACACCAGCACCCCCCCCCCCCAACAGAGTCCAACAGAGAGGCAGCAGCTGCGGGGCAGTAGCCTTCCCTGCCCTGAAGAAGAAGTGATCCTTCGTTAGCGTTAAGAGTCTGCTTTATGCGCTCCGCAGTTGCCCCCGCTGCGATGCTCCGGCGACTTGACAGAACATGAGCGTGCTCCCCCCCCCCCCCCCCCCGATCAAAGGCAACATTGGCTTGATCCTTAGGCTTAATTAACAATTATTGCAACAACGAGTGTAATTTAATTTAGCAATGGCTTGTATAATTATAATTTAAACAGGTAAGAAACATTGATGAGATGCAAAAAATGACAGGCCTCATAACCACACCATGAAAACAGAAATTCCACATATCACCCCTTTCTATTTATCATAATCAACTATTTTCAGTCATTACATTCACACTCCTTATCCTCGACAAAACATCCATCGCTCTTAAGTGCAGCAAAACCTGCCAGTATTTGCCAGGTAATGGTGGGGGCTTATGCTCACAACCACAACCCCCTGGATGCCGTCGCACCACCCATGCTGTGTCGCAGGTACTTCTTCTTGCGCCGTTTGATTAATTGATTAATTCAAAAGTAACACGCTCTTATTCATTGTTTTCTCTGGTGGGACTCGATGGCGGAAGCGTTGATTAATGGGATTGAGAGTGGAAATGGTAATCTGCACTTTTGAAATTCATGACCTACTTTAGCACTACTTTAAGAAGAAGAAAAACAGCCATCCTGCTCTCTTTGGCTGAGTCCTTCTCATATTATATCTGCGGTAACAGACTCCTATGTGTGGAAGCTGCAGCATAATTCCCCTGGGCCTGAGCCATTTTGTTTATATGTGCAATAAAGTGCTGGTGTCACATTAAATATGGTAGACTGGAGACAGAGGGGAATATATATTTAGTGTGGAAGTGTACATTGAGTGAGTGTTTCAGGCCGGCTGTGCTGTGTTCAAGCATTCTCAACCAATGAATCGGTCCAATTAGTGGACCAATTATCAACACCAAGAGCTGTGCTATCAATTATCCAGCTTGGTTAGAAAACCTTCCACATATACTGTACTGTAGGATACATACTGATAGCAGCTGCTGTGTCTGTAGTATTGAATGGTTATGGAGGGAATATCAATTTTAAAGGGGCCCTATTTTGCTTTTTGGGATTTTTCCCTCTCCTGTAGTGTTCTATAGGTTTTTGTGCAAATGGTCTGCAAAGGCTAAAATCCCTGTGTTCCCTCCAGAGGGAGTTTCTCTACCACAAACTGCCCCCCTCTGCCTGAAACACCTCCGTTGGACTCCTTTGTTTATTTCCTGAACATAGTGACATCACTATGTAACAATCGCACTTCTATTGGCTAGTGCTTCAACACATTGTACATGATAGGCTAAGAGGCGGGACATCTCTAAGGGCTTCACCAATCACAACAGCGCCGGCCAGCTAACCAATCAGAGCAGACTGGGCTCTGGTTTCAGACAGAGGGTGAACAGAGGTACTGCAGCACAAGGCAAGTCTATTTATATAGCACCTTTCAACACAAGGCAATTCAAAGTGCTTTACAGTGCATTTAAAATCAGTCATTAAAAAGAAAAGGTAATAAAAGAAACATTAAAAGAAAAAATACATGGATAAAAGCTACAGTGCAGTTTAAGATGTGAATAGTTCAATTAAAAGCAGCGGCAAAAAGAAAGTCTTTAGTCTGGATTTAAAAGTAGTCAGAGTTGCAACGGACCTGCAGGTTTCTGGGAGTTTGTTCCAGATATTTGGAGCATAATAACTGAACGCTGCTTTTCCATGTTTAGTTCTGACTCCGGGGACAGAAAGCTGACCAGTCCCTGAAGACCTGAGAGTTCTGGATGGTTCATAATTTAGCAGGAGGTCAGAAATGTATTTTGGGCCTTAACCATTGAAAGCTTTATAAACCAGCAGCAGTATATTGAAATATATTCTTTGACACACAGGAAGCCAGTGTAAAGACTTCAGAACAGGAGTGATGTGATCCACTTTCTTAGTGTTAGTGAGGACTCGAGCAGCAGCGTTCTGAATCAGCTGCAGCTTTCTAATATATTTTTTAGTGAGACCTGTGAAGACACCATTGCAGTAGTCGAGTCTACTGAAGATAAAAGCATGGACAAGTTTTTCCAAATCCTGCTGTGACATTAGTCTTTTAATCCTAGATATATTCTTTAGGTGATAGTAGGCTGATTTAGTAAGTGTTTTAATGTGACTGTTGAAACTCAGGTCAGAGTCCATGACGACACCTAGATTTCTGGCATTATCTGTTGTTTTGAACATTGCAGACTGAAGCTCAGTGCTAACTTTTAAACGTTCTGCCTTGGCTCCAAAAACCATTACCTCAGTTTTATTGTTGTTTAATTGGAGAAAGTTCTGACACATCCAGTCATTGATTTGTTCAATGCACTGACTCAGTGTTTGAATTGGAGCATAGTCTCCTGGTGAAATTGTTACGTAAATGTGTGTGTCATCCGCATAGCTATGGTAACTTATTTTGTTGTTTTTCATTATCTGAGTGGTAGCATGTAGATGTTAAAGAGAAGAGGCTCCAAGATGGAGCCTTGAGGTACCCCACATGTCATATTTGTCAACTCAGATGTGTATTTACCTATATAAACAAAGTTTTTTCTGTCTTTTAAGTAGGATTCAAACCAATTTAGAACTGTTTCCGAAGGTCCCACCCAGTTTTCTAGTCGGTCGAGTAATATGTTGTGGTCAACAGTATCAAACGCAGCACTGAGATCTAATAATACTAACACTGAAGTTCTGCCACTATCTGTGTTTAAGTGGATGTCATTGAAGAACTTTACAAGAGCAGTCTCAGTGCTGTGGTTTGGACGAAAGCCTGACTGGCCTTCTGAGTAAATCGCCAGAACGCCGACACCTCCTCATCTCCACCGCTCCCATGTTTTATTTTGTGTTGCCATAAGTTAGTCCCTCTGCGTTTCTGCGCTGGGCTAATGCTAATGTGAGGATAATAAAATGGCGGCTTCACAAAACTTTTTGGGAGTTTTACGGGGCGTGGTTTGCAATCCTCCCAGCCAATCAGACATAGGAACCTTTTTCTCCCACGAAAGTCCCTGCTCTCTAGCAGGGACGGAAAAGGGGGTGAAAAGGTTGTCATGAACTCATTTTAGTTCCGGCTCTTTTTGGTGTGAACGCAACATTTCGGAACTATATCGGAACTAAAGTGGGAAAAGTACTGCGGTGTGAACGCGCCTAATGCTGTTGAGAAAACATCTCTATAAGTCCCCATTCTTTCTAATACCAAATAATTTAAGCATCTTTCAAATCTATTCTGATGGTATGTGTCTCAGAAAAAGTTGCAGTTGGGGTTGAAGAGGGTCAATGTTTGACTAACATTCATTAGGTTGACAGAAACACAACTTCAAATGAATGCTTATATCGCTAATTGTTAAGAAGCATTGCCATTGTGGTAACCTATTCAGTCATTTGTCTTCACAGCAGATACTTCAGACACATACATCTCATGAATGGTTCTACCTTTGGTTGGGAAATCTTCGCAGATAAACACAAGAAAGGCTTGACTGCAATAAAAAAATTCTGACCTACGCCTTTAGCTGCATTCGCATGATACGCAATTTGTTCTTTACTTGACGCCAGTTAAGTTTTGTTTCTATGGTTACGTCCCATGCTTGCTTGGGCACTAGTCAGGCAGCACCGCTCTCTACATAGCAGAGTCAGCGCAGAGCCATTTACCGCTCATCATGTGAAGGCAGCTTTATTAAATTAGTTCACTGTTGTTTCATTCTCCATTGATTAAAATATTTAAAAGTAAATGACTAAATATCCAGACTGTCGTGCTGCCAGTGCTGCAGCTAGCCAACAATTGCTAGCGCAACTGGTTGCCAGATCATCAGGTCAGCACAGATATTACTAATAAAACTTGTGTTGAGATTGTCTGAGAACAGTTAAAATATTGGTAGGGACTCTTTGTCACGCCTGATAAAACATTTAGCTGTGAGAAACGTAGATTCATCTCCAGTCTGTTCAAAGTATACACCTATCTGACACCCACCCCCGAGAGAATAAAAGAAAACTTAAAAAAATGATGTCTTGTGGAGAAAAGCAAGGACATTCAGCAACTAAATCCTGCCTCATTACCATATCAATAGAATGGCGAAGTCAAACCCATCTACTTCCGGTCCATGGGACCTTATTTCGGAAAAATTATGTATTGAAGTCAATGGAGAAAGAAAACGTATCTTTCGATCCCGTTTGAATTGTGCCATGAATTACACATATGATGTTTGTCAATCTTAAAAAATCATTTCCATGTCAAAAAAGTCACAGTTTGTCGTAAAACTGTTGAAATATAAGATTATGAAAAATACGCAACTAGAAAGACTACAAATCCCAGAGTCGCGTAAGTGATGTCATAACTGATGTCACAATTGTTTTCCTCCACTAAAATAGAGATAGCTAAAATAAGATAACTTTAACAAGATGCCTGTGTGCTTAGTACCAGGTTGTTATCATACCAGCAATGGGTCTTGCTCGTTCTTTCGCTTCCCGTCTGATGAAAGGACCAGGAGTGGCTGGCTGGATCAAGTTAGCTACCTAGCTAGTAGCAAGCACGTTAGTTAGCATTACAGCCGGCTTAGCCTTGTCATTTTTATTAGCCTTAATATGAAGTAACATTAAGTAACCCAAAATGTTAAACAGTAAGAGTAGTCATATTTCGTGAACCCTTTGAAGAGTACTGTCACACCGGTGTGATCATTCTATAATACACCATTTAAGCCCGGGGGAGAAATGCTAACGCTAATGCTACATTAGCATCGGCGATCTGTTCTACTTCATGCTATCTGCACAAATGGTTGACATTAAACATTAAAAAGACCAGGCAGTGAGAATCAAAGGAAGGCAGGCAGGCAGCTTTGCATGACATTCTTCTGGACGTGTTTCATTGTGCTGATAATGAGGGTAGTCAATCCCTTTTTTGACAAGATAGTAGTGACGGCCATCTTGTTGACGTGTGTTGTTGTGCAAGAGATGTAGTTCATTGAGAGTTTCACACAAAAAAATGTGTTACTTCACAGTTTTACGACACATTTATTTTGTTTTGACTTGCAAAATGATCTTTTAAATTGACAAACATCATATGTGTAATTTGTGGCACAATTCAAACGGGATCGAGAGATAATCTTTCTCTCTCCATTGACTTCAATACATGATTTTTCCGAAATAAGGTCTCATGGAGCTCCCCGGAAGGGGAGGGACTTCGCCACTCTATTAGTTCTGCAGCGTGAGAAGGCACAGGCTTTAAAAATAATCTATGTTTTCAATGAATATTCCTAAAGCCTGATCAGCTCCGGGAAAAAAGGAAGAAGAGTGGCGAGCCGAGGCAACGCTGCTCCACAACGCTGCTCCACAACGCTGCTCCACAACGCTGCTCCACAACGCAACGCTGGGGTAGTTGACCCTTGGCTGGAGCGGCCAATCAGAAAGTGTTGTTCCCATAGAGTGGAGGAGCTAATCGCAGCATCCAGTGCTGGGAGCCATGTGTCTGTCGAGATGTCTGACCGCTCTTGAGGTGATCACACATATGCAAATAAGGCAGAGTATCAATTAAATCAAATGTTGAATCTGTGATTATTTGTAACAAAAACATGTTCTCACATTTTATCCTGAATGCATCGTTTAATCCAAGTGTCAGTTTTATGGAGAGAGTTATTTCTTCTGTAGTTTTATGATCATTTTTTTTAATAATCCTTGCGTGATCACATTTCACACTTTCAAATATAGCCTGCATGTGTGATGTAAAGCCATTTGTCCTCTTTCTTCCAGTGATAAAACCTTCCCCTCAGCGGACACCCTTTGCTGGATGCTGGGAGGAGAACAAAGGCTGTCATTCACTGATCTTCCAATTACACACAGTGATGCATGTTCCTGCCATCATTACCTTTAAATCCCGTTTAAAGCCTTTAACTGGGATTCTCAGCGCCACAGAGGAAAGACGAGCCAAAAAGAACAGGAACAATATGAGATTTTAAACTTTTTTGCTGCGAGACGGATCAATATTTCTCTACCTTTGCAGACAGCTGGATACGGAGCTAATTAAGATTCCCTTGACTTCCTTCTATATCATCTGTAATCTTTATTTTGAGGCAGGCCCACCTGGTTGCTGCAAACTATTTATAAGCTGTTTGAAATTGTTGTTTTTCAACATAGATGTATTAAGAGAACTGGATACAGATTTGGAAGCAGGGCCCCCTGTTCATTGCTAGGAAAGTTGCTCAGTGCCGCATGAAGCCAAAAGGGCCTGCCTCTCAAGAATAAAAGGCCCATATAGTGTGCACACTTCTATTAGCTTAAGCCACGCCTCCAATCCACAGCGTCACGGTCAGTCTTGGCTCACATTGACTTTATCAAAAGGCTAACTGTAATAAAAACAAAAACAAATTATAAAGTTATATAAATGGATAGCAGAGCAATACAAATTAAACTGTTTTAGCCCTTTTCCAAGTCAATGTTGACAAGCTGGATCAACGTGATCAAGATTAAATCATAACACAATAAGAAAAAGCAATATCCAAAATCAAATTAAATCAAGCAATTCAAAATTTGCACCAGGATATACTTGATGACATCACAAAACCCAATTTCACTGGGATAAATACATCATACTGATTCTGATTATAAGAATCAGAAACGGGTTTATTACCAGGTAGGTTCACACGTACGAGGAATTTGACTTGATGTCATGGTGCATACATAAAAATAATAAAAAACAAACATTTTAAAAAAGAACACAGATAGTGAACTATATTAATAACACTGTAATAAGAAAATATATGAGATAGCAATCAAATAAAGCAGTAATTTACATTGAAATAAAATGCAATAAATTATAGAATATAAAAAATGTGCAGTAAGCAATATTGTCAACATTGTGTGCATTAATGTATTGTCAACTGAACTCTGTATCTTCGATGAAACATTGGCTTTAAGTGCAAACCAGTTTGACATAATTGTCACATTGGCCCGTGGGAGAATCTTTGAATGTGTTTGGCGTTGGTTCAAAGTGACTCAGTGGAGAAATAGAAAACAGGGGGAGGGTAGTTTCTTTTTTTTTAAAGCTGTTGAACTTTAATTTTATTTTCATCAATGTATGTACACATAGGTAATGTTACGGCAGTTCATCATAATGACTTAAGGACTGAAACGTGTGTTTTAGATTCAGCTGGATACCTTTTTTAACCAATTTCTACACTTCCATTAGGAGAACGCAATGCACTTTCAATAATGATGCAAATAAAAACATCACAAATGTGCCAAACCCCTGCAAATAAAGAAACATCTCCACCAACTTGACAACACATGTGCAGCATGTACTAAAGCGCTGCATAAACTAAATGCTGCAAAATAAAAACGCAGCAAGATGCTAAAAACACAACAGTGCCAGGGGACACCAAAAAGGGTACCACTTTACAATAAGACTTATAAAGGATTCATAAAGGGTTTATAGTTAGGTTATTAATTAGGGCTGACCGCATTTGAACCTGTCGGCATATTTTGAAGTCATAGAAATAAAAACAAATAACACGTTTTAATCCGGTGTGTTGGTGTCTGAAGGCTGTGTTTCTTTGCTACACATTTGGGAGCCAAGTGTGAATTTTGTATCAATTACTTATTTTTTTTGGTCATGTTAGTATATTGTTATTTTTAATGGAATGACAAAGCAGTGATAAGCTACATTTACATTTTCCCCAGATGGATGCCCACATGCTTTTAAAGTTTTATATGAATTTATAACATGGACAATCTGTCAGTGCGTGTCACCGATGCAAGCGGTGTGAAACATGTTTAACGAGAGAAAGTCATTTAAAAAGAGTGGCTGAATGTGCTGATGAAAGCAGGTAGTGTTTATACAACCATTAAGCAGAACATACCCATAAAGCCTCCGTTTACTGTACTATGCCTAAGGCACAAAATTAAAAGGAAATAGATTAAAGGTACACACACAGCCCAGGACCCTTTGCTGCAACATTAAAACCAAATGTCCGACTACTGCACTAGAGAAAGAACTGCTAGTTTGTCAATAAAACAAAACTTCACAAACTGCACGGACTGTATCCAGTGTTGTGTTCAGTGTCAGGGGTTCAGGGTTATAAGAAGGATATCAATTAGCCATACTGTCAATAGTGTACAACATTATTATTATTAGTGTATATTATTCTGGATTTCACCAACAGTGAAACAACTTTGAGACAGGCAGGTCAATTTCCAGAGTTCATTGTTTCCCAATAACTGAAAGCAGGTGGTCAGTTTAAACAGGTTAACAAGGGGAAAAGGAAACCAGGTCCAAACATGCAGGCAAATGATCATAACAAGCAGGATATACTGGCAACAGGTACACTGATGCTAATGGTGCATTCACAAGCAGATTTCAAGAACTCAAGCCAATCACCAGTGAGAAACTCCACCTGTCATCATTGATGTACTGAGGTTGTTGAATTAAAAAACACAACATCAGCAGTCGGCTGTGGGCAACAGCACACAGAGCTCACAGTTCTCATATTGGTACAGAAACTGGAGAAGAATCGTTGTTTATAAATGTTCCTGTACAAACCACAAACTGGAGAGGAGAGGAAAATAGAGCATTACTTTACATTACATTGCATTTAGCTGACGCTTTTATCCAAAGCGACTTACAATAAGTACAATCGACCAGCAAGACACAACCTTGAAGAAAACAGAATCATATAAGTACATCAGGTTTCATAGAGCCAAACATTTAAAGTGCTACTCAACTGGCTATAGATAAGCCAGTCCTTTATTAGTATATAAGTGCTCTGTTAGCAGTTCATTGTTAGTAATTCTATCGCTCGAAGTGGAATCGAAAGAGATGAGTTTTCAGTCTGCGCCGGAAGGTGTGTAAGCTTTCTGCTGTCCTGATGTCAATGGGGAGCTCATTCCACCATTTTGAGCAAAATGAGGCATGGCTAAAATGCATGATCTGTTTGGTATTTTGAAAAAAACCCCGTATAAATATACCTTATATAGGTATGGCCCTACAATATATTATTCAAATATAGCATGATAGGTCTCCTTTATGTGTGGATGGAGCAGCTACATCGGTAGCTAGCCTAGCCTGATCGTTCTGATCTCCATTCAGAAAACACACATTTTAAACGTTTTTTCCTGACGACTTGCGTACACACTTGCCAAAGCATCAACTCATGGAAGACACCATCACAAGGGCTCCCTCATCAAAAAGTAACGTGATTATTTGTATTTGGCAATATAACAACAAATCCATTGGGCACATTATGCCCAAGGGCTGGTGGGGCACTTTGATTACATCATTGCCCGTCGCCAAAAAACTGCGAACTGTCCCCAGTCTCATGCACTCTATCCACCTCTTTAGTTCCATCAGCCATTGTCCCCTTGGCCACCTCTTCTTCACTCAACTGCATTGTACATGATGGTATTTGCCAGGGATCCATTTGTTCTTGTTATGCGTCTGAACCATTATAACTCCCGCCGTTTAGCTTAAATTCAAGAACCCCTGCTAGTACCAGTATTCCAGGTTCTGCAACTGTAGAGCTTCGTGTTGCTTCATTCCAGCAGTTCCTACATTTCATTTTAAATATGCAACTTGTCAGCTGTTTTGCAAGTTAAATTGTTCCCTTCACAATAGCTGATCATCACACCAATATTTATTTGCCATGGTATCAGCAGAGTGTTTTTCCAACTCATGTCCCACTTGATGGAGGTTGAGTACGGCACAATGACTGGAAATGAGAGCTCTGCACTATTTTGGGAACAGTCATTTTGTATTTTAGAGCCCTTTGCACTCAGAGGGAAAACCGTCTCCATTGTTCGACACAGATCTGCACCATGCATTATTTGTGTAAAAAATATATTAACATTTGAGAAATGTTTTTCATAACTGAAAATGCAGAAGCCACAGCAGTGGGTCTGCAAACCTTAGAACAAACAAGCATCGTGTTTAGGGAGAGAGAGAAAAGGAGGGAAGCAGAACAAAATCAAATCAAGCACAATCTTACTCATCAAACCGCTAAAAAGCGTCAAAAGAACATCTTGGATTATTACCGCCTCAGAGAACAGAGATGTTTTTTTCTGGAAATGATCCCTCTAATCTGTAAACATGCTGGAATCGTTGTTGTGAAAGGAGAAATCCTCAAATCATCTTAGTGCATAACAGCCTTTTTAGCGAAACTGGGTCATTTTAGTTAATTTACCTACAGTATTGCACTAGACTTTTCATTTCTATCCAGAGGCAGATTCTCATACGGCGTTTCTAAAATAGGAAATGAAATCTGGACTAGCATCTTAGCAGACGTGCAAAAGGCACATTAACCAACCGCTATGAGGAGGGAATCTACATCGTGGTATATTCAAACATTTGTCTGAGACTGATGCATAGGTGACGGCAAAGACTGACATCAAATAAATGGAATGCCAAATTGGCACAATATAAAAAACGATATGAGGATTCTCATCATCTGAAACAGCACAGCAGCTTTTGGAATGAGTTGAGATAATTGAGCACAGAGAGGATTCTACACTTAACACCTACATTTGCAATGCATTTCATGTGCAGATGTGCCATGCAGCAGCGTGAGAGCTGCAGAGTGGTGAGTGGGCCACCGCTCCATAAAGTAGCGCCCTCGCCATGCTTTCACCGGGAGAGAAGAGGGACAACAGAATGCCAGAAGCATATAACACAATTACAAAACAGCTTATGTTAAATGTTTCATTAAGCCATAAACACAGCTTTTTAAATAATGCACGACTAAATCTCTGAAATCTTTCCTTTTATTTTGCTGTGGCAGATGGAAGTGTGGTAAAATACATTTCAGATAACCTTTGCGAGGAGCAAAGCCACGACCCTCCTTCGGTTTGCTGACAAACTTTCTTGTATATTTGCTTTAATTTTTTATTGCATGGTAAATTATTAAGAGTAGTAGAGCGTGGCTCTGACTCCCCAGACCGCAAGCTAGCAAGCAACAGTCAATTTGTATGCACAGGACCACTCTCTGTCACCAGATCTGCTGCTGCAGGGCCACGTTGGGTTAAAAGATGATCAAATACACAGATTAATCTGATAAGGCTTTGTGCGGCAATGAATACATAAAAGATGTCAAATATTTGGTGTGAGAGACTTGGACGTAGTAACGGGAGCATTTTCGGTGTCTGTTGAGGAGCAGACACACGGGGCATCCTGTGCCGCTAATCTTCTGTGGGGGAATATATTTTTGCAATATGAATGTTATCTTACTTTCTTTCAGTGCAGCGATGAGACATCAGTTTTGTGTCTGAGTGCACAGCTGAATTTAGGATTTAGTCGAGCTTAGTATAAAGACTAAACAGATTGCCAGTCTAGTTGTTCTACTCTGTGGCCAAAGTAAAAGAATGCACCTAAAGTAGGAGAACCTGCTGAAAATAGGAAATACATCTGCTGGTAAGAAGCAGCGTAACTAGAGGTGCATCAAGGCTAAGTGAGGAAGACATTCATAGATCTCTCCATGTAAATTGCAGCATTTTTTTCGAATTAAAAAGCTCTTATGTTAGAGTTAATTAAGACAGACATTTCAACGGAAAATAACACAATTGTTGCCAAAATATGACAAAACTAAAAAACATTTTTGTTTATGCTTAAGAATCTAACCGACCAGTGGTTAAAAAAACACCAGGGGCCTCTGAGGTGAGACACAGCCAGTGTGAGGAGGGATACTTTTAAAATATATTCTGTTACAATAACTAGTTACCTGTTCAAAAAATATATAATCACTAACCTAATCTGATTATCACAATATGAAATTATGCATTATAATGCTTGCAAAATGTGTCAGACATTGTATTGATAGGAAACCCTGCCTTTTATTCAGCATATTCCATCAGCAGCCTATACACCAACACTGAAACACATGAGCACATACTACAGTTTAAAAGAGCAGAAATCAAATCTGAGCTGACCAGTGGTTGCGTTAGACTTTTTCATTGTCCGCCATTTTGACGGACAGGATCGTAAAATGTCCGTCATAATCCATTATTACCCGTCATTTTATTTGTCATGTTTTAATGATGAGATGAGATATATTTAACATGTATGTTTGGGTACTGAGCAGCAAATGTTCATTCATTCATTTTTTGTAATGATTCATACAGAACTTTTAAGGACATGGAGAAACAAAAAGATGAACATCAGAGACACCGACCGTGTGGTCACTTTTCATGTCAACACGAACATGAATGATTTATTTGTTCCTGCACTGACAGCACAGCAGAGGGGGGCAGAGGCCGCTAAAAACACCGTGACCATTGTGCCTAAACAGGCAAATATGAACAATGCCATCATTTTAAATGAGACAATTACAATCAGAATATGAACAACCCATTGACCTGCTGGAGCCTAGCCTGAACGCTGATTTCTGCATCGTCGTGCACCCTCGGACAAATCCGTTACTCATCTTAGCTTCTCTACAGATGTCGCAGAACATTTTGCCATCTTCCCTCCTCAGCCACTTAAACTCTTGCTCCCACTGAACCCGTTACTCCCGCTTGAACTCCTTGCCACTTGCTTGCCCCTCTGCCGCTGGCTGAACGTTGTCAGTTTTAGTCTTACTGGCTTGTCCTTCATCCTCCACCGCATCAATCCCTCTTTTCACCTCGTTTATCCGCACCATCACAATTACTGGGCTTATTAAAAAAGCTTCGGACGATCAGCTGCCGTGACATTTTGCGATTACTAAAGCCGGTTAAACAACGAGGTAATCAACAAGGTCAAAAACAAGACAAGACAATAGCTACTTAATATACACACAATCGCCACCAACTGGACAGGGCTGTGAATGACTAAATAATAGTTACAGACTACAGCAGTGGTTCTCAACTGGTGGGTTGCGACCCAAAAGTGGGTCGCGGACCCGTTTCAAGTGGGTCGCGGATGTGTGAGTGAAGAAAAAAAAATTGGAAAAAATGTTTTGTTTTTTTTTGGGGAAAAAGTCAAACTTTTATTTTGAAGGCCCGATTTTCTAACGCTGTGCATGCAGTCGGCGTTGGACTGGAAGTAACGGAGACCATAAACGGTTTTGAAAACTTCTGTCACATAGTGATCATGTTCTCAATAAAATATCTTTGCTGATGTTTTTTCGAGTCTTCTGGCCAATCAGAATCAAGATTGTTGCCGGAAGTCCCCACGGAGAATAACTTTGCGGTAGAACTCTTCTTTATACATCCATGAGTACAACTTCAGATACAAATGAACACATAATGAAATATGACCCCCGGTCTGATGACTGACAGGTCACAGAACAATGGGAGCTATCTACCCTTACGCACAATTTAAAGTAAGTCACACGGACTATCTCCTCTTTACTCTTCTCGCAGCAAGATGTCAGAACAAAGTGAAAAACAAACAATGGCATAAAATATTATTAATATGTCGGGTAGTAATAGATTTATTTATTTTCTTCTCAGTGTACCAGAATGCATAGTTTATGTTAGTATTTCTAAAAATCTCCTGGGGGAGAATCCCCCCAGACCCCCTGCTGGGGTTGGGTTTTCAGCATGTGTGCCTTTTTATATAGTTCAGCTTTGATTCCATCATCTCATTAAACCTTTTTAAAAGCATACTTTAGTTCTGTGAAGGGATATAAGGGATATATGCACTGTACGCTGAAAAGCGTATATATATTACAGCACGATTTTTTGTTGAATAGATTTGAGTGCTTCAAAATGTTGGGTCGCGATGTATTGACCAAGTAAAAAGTGGGTCCCGAGGCCTGACCAGTTGAGAACCACTGGACTACAGTACAGTACAGTAGATTGCCCTCTACAGTAGATTGCCCTCTACCTGGCTACCTGGCTACCTGGCCTAGTCTACCTGGCCACTAAGGATGTAATATAATGTGGGCCACTGGTGGACATTTTGGCGCTGTTGTGTTCTAATCTGTCAAAATGATGGACTGCTTTCAGATTTTTCCGTCATTGTTAGAAAAAATCCGTCATTGATATTCGGTTAACGCGACCTCTGGAGCTGACAGAAGATGCTCCGTTTTAATTTAATATACACAGTTCAGCTCACACACACTATTTTATGAACATATAGGTTCACCTACAGAATAGAAAAGAGAACAAATGAACCAAAGAAAGTGAAACCACAAAGCAGATTCAGGCAGTAGGGCAGGGGTGGCCAACCCGCGGCTCTCGAGCCGCATGCGGCTCTTTGCCTAGTTTCATGCGGCTCTTCAGTTCATATCGAATTGTATATGTGTGAGTTTGGGGGAGAGACACTGACTCCTGACTAGTGTTGCACGGTGTACCGATACTTGAAAGGTACCGCGATACCCTGCCGTTAAAAACGTTACTATTCCTCCGTTTCATTAGTATCAGTACTTTAAGAATGACGGGGGAAAGTACTCCGGTGAGAAAGCGCCGTTTAATAAGAGCCGTGTGTGTTCAGCACTCTGCTTCCACTCCCTGCTCTGCAGCCGTGCCTGCAGTCCCTCCCCTCTCAAGCACGCTCTAAATGCCTCCCCTCTCTCGTGCACGCGCTAGCTGCCAGAGCATGTGAGAAAACGAGAAGCATGGCTGCAAGTGGGAGTGCAGCTGCCGCTGCGCCTCGGCTTGTTGACAGAAAAGACGCCTGAAGTGAAATTTGGAAGTATTTGAGCTATATCTCTGACAGTGAGGGCAAGCCTACGGACACCACGAGGCCTGTCTGTGAGAAATGTATTAATTTGATTTAATACGAATTCTTGTCATTTATTGTTCTCATTGTTTAAAAGTTTGTGTTATGGTTCTGGTGTGAAATAAAGCACAATAATTACATTTAAGACTGTTTCCCTTTTTTTAAGAAAAGTATCGAAAAAGAATCAGAATCGCAATTCTTGACTTGGTATCAAAACCAAAATGTTGGTATCGTGACAACACTAGCTACTCCTGACAGTTAAACCTGATATTTAGTAGGTCTGTTAAGTATTGAATGCTGATCATTCTGACGTCATTTGGCCGGTCAAAGTTGTTTGGGCTCGGATAAAATCGCTCCGTTACTTTCGTCCCGTGTTACTTTCGTCCCGTGTTACTTTCGTCCCGGCTCTGCCTAGGTGTGTGTGTCAGGTGTCAGTATGAGAGGATGACAGCGCGTCTAATTTTGATGTGGCCCAAGAGCCAATCACAATAATACCTGCAATGCAGTGAACCAATCACCTTTGAGGGGGGAACACCTATCGTTGATTAAACACTATCCAGTGTTTCCCCTACCATTGTCTTGGAGGGGCGCTGCGCCTCGCCAACGGAGTTATATATATTTAAAAAATATATATAATTATTTATTTATTTTAATATATATATATAGCACCAAATTGCAAATAATCTATAACTACTGTCACTTTTCACATTGAACATGTGCTCTTTTATTAAATAAACTAAACGCTTTCATTTTAAGTTGTAAGTTTTGTGTTTTTGACCCTAAGAAACACTGATGCATTAATCAATAACAATAATCCACAGCTCCTCTCTCTGCTCCAGAGGATTTAAAAAATATATCCCAATGCCACAAAAAAGCATTAGTGACGTGGTTGAAATCTTGTCTCCAGAAAACAAAAAACTGAAACAAGCGGTATCAGTGACTGTGTGTTTGATGTGGCCCTTTGCAGTAAAATAGAAAAAATGTGGCTCTTAACCTCTGACTGGTTGGCCACCCCTGCAGTAGGGTATAGATTCACACTTCAAGTATTAGCCTACAGAACAGTACAGTTTACAGAGAAGAGATAACACCTGATCCTTTACAACAAACACTATCTGCTCTTTTTAGGTTGTAGTAACATTAAAATCCTGCTAGTAATCCTCAAAGAAATGTAATAGTAATCTGATTACTCTCTTATGTAACTGTAAGGGAATACAGTTACCTTTTTCTGTATCCTGATTACGTTACTCCCCAAGCCTGGAAGCGCTAAAAGTATTTTAGCAGAAGTGTCAGTGTGCATTTTAGGTCTTGTTGTAATGAACTATTTTTCTGAGGACAACTCCCATTGCACTTTTTGTTAAACTTGAAAAAAAAATGGAATGCACTTTATTGTTTTGCATCAAGTACACCAGTCAGTGACCCTGCACACCATTTCCTACAAAACCGTTTTGTGTAGACTAGTTAATCGTAGATTGTTTTCAACATGCACATTTGAGCTCTCTCAATCGACTTGTGGGAAACGCTTTTTCTTTCTCCACTTTTTATTGCTGTTTTATATGTACCCCTTTCCAATTCAATCTGTTCGGCTCATTCCCTCCACATTGGCCACATAGTTTATCTACCTTAGATTCACTCAGTTCAATCACTTCAGCACTGATGGCAATCATCAGGGTGCTCATTTAAACAAGCGAGGAGCTACACTAGCTGCAAATGGCTTTGGATGAGAAGCAGCTTTTAAAGGTACAGGCTTCAACTTAGTCACAGTCGCTGAGAGGAACTCGTGTTTGCCTTGTGAGGTAAAAAGCTTTCCACGATAGTCTCATTAATATGGAAATGTAAGCCCGTAAGTGCATCCTCACATCATTACACAGTCATCAAGCTCCTTTTTACACATTTAGTTAACGGACCGTGAAAATGACAAAAGAAGACATTTAATGGTGAAAAAAAGCTATTCCATGTATCTTTACTGTTTACATAGAAGACTAGAGTAGCACGCACTATGCTAAAAATGAACCTATGAAACCCAGAGTAAACAGTTAGGTTGAAAAGTGCAGAGAAAATGAAAGTATGCTGCTCTATGTCTGACTTTAGGGAGTCAAAAGAAGATAGCTGGCAAGATTTGTACTGTTTACTTGCTATTTCATTTAATCAGTTAGGGGTCAAGATGAGAGTCAAATGCACTTGTAATTATTCTACGGTCATTTGTTTGAACGCATGGGTATAGGGCCGCCCCTGGCCAACTTGTGGCCACACACAAAGTTATGTGATGAGGCCCTCTGTGTCGCGAAGGGGTGGGGGGGGCTGGGTGCTAGTGGAGCACCGGCGGAACTGCGGCGCATTTGCAATTCAGATGGGGCTCCCTCCGCAAAATGAGGCCCCCTCCGCAAGGTGAGGCCCCACGCAGTCTGTGATCTGCGTGTAGGGAGGGGCGGGCCTGCATTGGTATCGCATGTATTTGATAAGTAACGCAGTAAGAAAGGGCTTGTGAATGGGGATCAGCACCTCTCAATCTGAGACGATGGTTTTTAGCAGGAAACCGATGTACCGAGTAGTGAATGAGTCCGTACCCCAAGTAAAGGAGTTCAAGTAGCTCGGGGTCTAAGTGTGGGGACTATGGCGTGTGAGATGGGTCAGTACAGCGGGAGCTTTACTGCAATGTTGAGATGAAGAGAGAGCTGAGCCAGAAGGCAAAGTTCTTGATCTACCGGTCCATCTTCGCTCCTACCTTCACCGATAGTTATGAAGGGGGGGGGGGTCATGACCGAAAGAATGAGATTCAGATACAAGGATGGAATGGGTTTCTTCCAGAGGATGGCTGGCATCCCCCGGATTAAGTTCAGTCATCCGGGAGGGACTCACAGTAGAGATGCAGCTCCTTTACGTAGAAGGTAGCCAGTTGAGGTGGTTCGGACACCTGGTAAGGATGTCACCTAGGCCGCTCCTGGGAGGATACCGAGGGGCAAACCCTGGGATCGATGGGAATCCCCCGGTCAGAGCTGGTTGATGGCCGTCTTCTGCTACCCAATTCCGGATAAACGGTTGACAATGGTAGGGCTTGTGCCACTCTCTAAAATGTAATTGATACATTTAGTTTATTGCATGCAAAATCTTATCAACAGTTGTGTGTGATTTATTTATTCACCAAAGGTTCTGGGAAGGCAGCAAAATCACAAAAATTATATTCAGGGGGACAAGAAACGTCACATGAGCAAATGCTTTTATTCTTTTGAAGGAAACATCAGTGTTAACAGTAGGTATATTCCAGTAACAAGTACCAGTATCATGCTAACATTATTGTGGCCAAAAATATCACAGTAAATATTAGGACAAAAAGCATAAACATTCACTAAAATACTTATCTTATTTTCGGTGTTGATGGATGAAATGTTGAGTTATTTATTATTAATTATAGTTGGTAAATTATAAAAAATGAGTTTAATTACTATTGTGTATATGCTAGTTGAATGATTTGGACCAAGAACCAAAGTATATTTTTATATATAAACATTTACCGGTTTATATTATATTTTTGTATTGCCTTGTTTGGCAGCACTTATATAAGCACTTATATACTTAATAAGACTACCCTTATAAAGGGTTTACGAATAGTTTGTAATTAATTTATTAATTAGGTTGTGAACACTTTATAAATCTTTAATAAGCTTTTATAAGACATGAGATAAACAGGGCAACTGTGACCGGTTGCTTGCCAAATAGTGAGCCCACATTTATCTGTACTGCTAAGCCTTATATTGGCTACTTTGCTTACCTCATCTTCTTCATCAGCCAGCATCCTTGGTATCTGTTGTTCACTGAGTTGATTCTCCCCCTTCCATCTTGATGTTTCTTGGCACCTCTTATGACCATCTATGAATGAGTTACTAACATTTATAACTGCCAAAAGGGAGCCTTATTGTAAAGTGTGAAACACATCACCATCTATTGATGAGTCACTAACATTTATAACTACTGAAAGGGTGCGTTGTTTCTAAGTTTAATACACATGTCCATTTATGAATGAGTTATAACATTCACGCTTACCTAATACACATTTTTCACAGAACCAAGCAAAACATTGTATTCACACATGAAGAAAATCAGGACTCAAAAATCATGTCTATTTAGTATAACTGATACACATATTTAAACATAAAAGCTTTTCTCAGACATAAATGAAAGACTTGGTAAGACATAATGGCACTCAGACTGGAAAGGCTTTGTGTATATCCTTGAACAAGCAGTCCATCAGGGGGACCAGAGCCAAGCCAAGATGACCATTCAAGAACCTTGAGGTGTTCCTCCAACAAACTCTATGTACGGTTTCCTCTCAGTCTACGGACATGTCCTTTGACGGTCGACCAAGCTCTTTCTATATGTTGGATATGACTGTCGTCTGGAGGTTCACCACCTGCTGTGGTTTGTGGTGTAGTGGTTGTACCCCATGTTCCTCAGCACTCTCCTGTATACCCTCCACTCATCATGCTATTTCCTGACTTAACATGCCGTCTAATCAGAGGGACAAGGTGGCATCTTGATCGTTTCTCCACTAATTTCAACACTAGTTTCCGCCTTTTGTCTTTAACTCCCATCATTCCGAAGATCCATTTCTTCCTTCTCCAGGTATGTCCAAAGTGTCCAGGTGCATACTAACAAAAAAAAAATCATAACATCATCTTAGTTAACAACAAAATGCACACAAATTACAGTAAAAAGTGTTGCAAAAGGCCATACTTGTTTATTAGGTGCATTGTATAACATAATTTAAGGATAATTATACAGTAATGGTCCATATTGATTTTTTTAAAAAGTATTCAGTCTATAACTGCCGAACATAGGAACTGGGTACAGTACCTTCTCCCAGACACAAATACTCAAATAAAATAGTTTACTTCATCAGCATTGGTGTTACCAATGCTTACTATTTATTTGATACCAATTTGGTAAAACTATTAATAAAAAGAACAAGGTCTGGGTTCGTTCTTCTGATGACTGTGACGTTAACGTGTAAGCTCAATAATGAACTCCAGCTCAACCAACCATATTGTAATATCTAAGTAATCATCTTGAAATATGACATTATTATTTGTAATATACACACATCTTATTGTGAGGTTAATTTCACATAGCCTATGCGCTCTTCAACACTACTTTGACGTTAGCTTGTCTACATAATCGAGCATAGCGAATTTAAATTAACCTTAGCGATGCATAAAGTTACCTACCTAATAAAATATCTCTCTAACTTATAAGGATTACCTTATTTTACAGAAGCCGTTTATTCTACAGTATTATCCCACTTAATGCTCTCTATTACGTTTTAACTTGGAGGCTACGATTAGCATCGTTAGCACAGATGTAACTACCACTTGCTTACATGCTAACCCAAGCCATAACATTCATTAACGTTAGCTGACTAAAAATATAAGCAACAAATAAATAAAGTACTCAAATTTCACTTGCCGCAAAACCGCATTCATGCACCGTCTGTTTTAACAGAAGAGCGAGTCACAATAGTCCGATATTAGCATGAAGAATAGTCCACAAGGCACCAGCACAACAAACACGGCCGAGTTCAAGTTATGTTCCCCGGATGAGCTGAGCAAGTTGAGCCCCTGGAGCATCACCGAGCTGCGAGCAGAGAGACAGGAAGCTAACAGCAGCAGTCACTGGACAGAGCTGTCAATCAATGTGACCACGCCCTAATTTATGCAAAACGTTAAGGCTTAATATAACTTAAACAAATTATAAATGGTAGTAACTCATTAATAAATGGTGATTTGTGTTACACTTTACAAGGCTCCCTTTTGGCAGTTATAAATGTTAGTAACTCATAAATAACTGGTCATTAAGAGTCATCATGATGGATGTGGAGGAATCAACTCAGTGAACAACAGAGTTCACTGAGTTGAGTTGAGTTGTGGATGCTGGCTGATGAAGAAGATGAAGTAAGCTAGGTAGCCAATATAAGGCTTAGTCATCTTGCCAAATAGTGAGCCTGTGTTGATGTATGTTAGAACTGATTTATAAATGGTTCTTAATGATTCATAAAGTGTTTACAACCTAATTATAAACCCTTTATGAATCCTTTATAAGGGTAGTCTTATTGTAAAGTGGTACCCAATGTTTTTTACCGTTCATGTTGTAATAAAATGACAGTTTCACCACAGTGCAGGAGAACACTAGAATCATCATGTGAAATGAATACTCCCGCCTAACATACAAAGATCACCTTCTAGCTCATGAAGTTGTATTTCAAAGAGCTGCATCTTTTCAATGTAGTGCTACACATGCCAATCACACCCCCCCCCCCCCCCCCCCCTTAAGCTTTCCTCCCATCCCTCTCATCTCTCACTCTGTCTCCTGTGGGGGAGATAGGAGATTAGATTATCTGTAGATTGCACTATAATTACCTGTGGATTTGGAGATTATTAAGTGGACATCTCTTAATCAGCAGACACTTTATCAGAGGATTATCGGGAGGCAATCAAACAAAAGGCCCCATCTCTCAGGGAAGAGATCACACCAAAGTGAAAACTGCAAAAGAGAGGAGACAAATTACCTTGACCTTTCTCTTTCAGGACAAACAGTGAAGTACGTTTTTTACACCAAAAAACTTCAATGTGATTACCACTTTTTATAAAGGACAATCAGATGGTCAAACATTCCCATAACAAGAACCAGTAAGCGCTAATGTGCAGCGAGGCGGTCATTCATAAAGAACACTTACAGGGTGACCATGATCCGGACGCGAAGGCCTACATACTTAATAAATCAACGACTTGACTCACAATATTGATGTATAATGATATTATTCATTTAAAATGATCATATTGCTTCCGGGTCTGTTCGGCTGGAACTGCAGCAACAGCAGCATACCGTGTTCCTTTTAGTGTGAACTTCCTGTCTGTCTTCTTCTGTTGTTTCTGTTAGTGTTTACTTCCTCTTGTGACTTCACGATTTGCATGTCTGCCCGATTTGCACTGCGCAAGCGTGAGTTGGTCTGCCATATTGGACAGCTATGTACGGCAATCCAAACAGGACATTTGACAAAGCGGCGTTTCGCAAAGAAGAAAAAACCGACCACATTAATCTGAACGAGAGGGAGGAGTTATTGTTTTTACAAAGTCATTTCCCGATTATTTGAGAAGAATAAGTGAGAAATAGATTTTACTTCTGTTTGACAGCCTGCACACTGAAGAAATAAGAAACTGTAAATGTATGCAATCATTTATGGCATTCATAATTAATATCTCATTGAATTGTTTTGATTTATTTAACATTAGAAATGTATTAGTCTGGCCAAACTTGTTCTGTTAAGATTCCTGGAAAGGGGAAATGACTTTTCATAAAAAAACAACTCTGTTATTAGATCAGTATGGACGTCAAATGTCCTGTTTGGATTGCCGTATGTAGCTGTCCAATATGACAGACCAATTTGCGCTTGCTTAGTGCAAATCGGGCTGTCTTCTTCTGCTGTTCCCGTTAGTGTTTACTTCCTGTTTGTCTTCTTCTGCTGTTCCCGTTAGTGTTTACTTCCTCTCTGTCTTCTTCTGCTGTTACCGCTAGTGTTTATTTCCTGTCGATTTCTTCCTGCGGATTAATTTGAGTGAACATACTGTAGTCCTTTGTTCAGAGCGACCTCCTTAGCTAGGAAATAATAGCAGACCTATGGAATGTCGAAATTACCCAATCGGAATTAAACTAAGACATGACCATCTGTACACATTGTTCTCCTTTTCCAAATGGTATAAAGCTTTTCTTTTAGATACTATCCTTCCACAGTGTCCTTTTTCTCAATGAAAAGGTAATACATGGTTTTCTTCTGAGAGATGTATTGATACTGTTTGAATAAAAAAAACCTCCGAAGGTATATATTGGGTTTATTGATTCTGTGGTATGCAGTGGAATTATTTTCCAACTATCACAAATGTCTGTACCCACAGAAAACTAGAATTAGGTCATATACTGAGACTATATATTCTGTACTGTATACTGCACCAAGTTCACATTGAGACTGTGTTAACCCTGTTGCCACTCTCTGAGAGTTGGAGACTCTTTCCTTTGCACAGTTAATTTTACAGTCATTTATGTTTTTATATGTCCATTTGCCTCTAGGTTCTGTAGCTTTGTTTTTACAGAGCTCCGACGTCACCTTGTTGTTTATGTCCGCAGCGCCATCTTGTATACAGGCGTCATGTTCTCGCAATAATTGATATATCATATATACAGGATCAGCACCACAGCATTGCCCTCATACTATATTTTTCTAGAAAAACCCCTGAGTTCAATTTCCATTGACCAGAAAGGTGCTGTGCTCTGTTTATAGTGACTAGGAGCTTTTTATGATTAATTATTCTTGAATAGCATGAGTGTGGAAGCAGAGCATGGCTGGTGTCAGTGTTACTATACTTCATTAACTTTCTCCTCATTAGAAGGTTGTGATGGGATGTTCCCTTTAGGTTCCCTTGATTTCCATCCTGTACCTCTGCCTATCATAATTAAGACTACAATCTATAAAGAAGAAGAGAGAACACACCCCTATTGTTATTACTCACAGAGGTAGTGTGTGCACTGATGTGTATCTACAGCATATATCCTTGTGTGTATCTGCATTTGAATACAGTTGTGAGTGACTGTTCCTTGCTGGGCTCTTTGGAGAGATAAGAAGTGGAAAAAGGGATAGCCTTGATCTCATAGGCTGGAATCACAAAGCAGGCCTTTCTCAGATGATCATTTGAAAATGAAGGGTATCTCTCATGCTTTTCATTCCCCACTCTTAGCCCACTCTTCACATTTTGAGTGGGCTCTCCATATATCTGAGGAATGCTGGGGTTGGATTTAGTCCCCGGAGGGTTGCCCTGCTTCACTTCTGTCCTTATTCTGTCCTGAGGGCGGTGGTGGCGAAGTCGATAGGGACTTGGCTTGGCAACTGGAAGGTCACCAAGTCCCGGCAAGACCAAGTGCTACCGAGGTGTCCCTGAGCAAGGCACCGTTCCCCACACTGCTCCCCGGGCGCGGTTCAAAATGGCAGCACACTGCTCCTAACACTAGGATGGGTCAAATGCAGAGAAACAATTTCCCCACAAGGGATTAATAAAAGTCCATCTTATCTTATCTTATCTTATTCTGCTGCTATTGATCCATTATCCATTTCAATTCCGGGACAGACAGCTTCCTAATGTGTGACCTTTTTAGCAGCAAGGTTGTTTTGCCTCCTCAGAGTCTAGAGTTAGAGACAGAGAACTCCAACCTGCCCCAATCTAGATTTTCATTTGCCTGAAATTGTTAACACATTTTCACTTTCGAGATTCAATATCAATTTAGCAAACGCTTTCACAGGTCACTGTTAAAAATCAATAGAAGGTATTCATCCCCACCAAAGGACATACACAACGGCTCAATACAGTCACAACACTGCCACATGATTACAAAGGACACATTCATTTCCAGTGCTGAGGTTTAAAACATGTTGACGAGGAGAAGGTAGGTCCAAACAAACACATTTGTTTCAATTAATATTGATGCATTAGGAGAGAAGTTATGACTTATAGAAGACTAATGTTTATACCCAAGTAAACACAATTTTGTACATGCTAGGTGTTCTGAATGAGCACTCTGGAAATCTTTTTAAGGGAAGATTTACAATAGTTGCTCAATTACGTATGAGATGCCATCAGAACCGGGACTGATTTTACATTCCCAATAACCTTAAATGTTTGGTTCTTTCATAATTTCTGAGTAAATAAACAGTGCCTGATATCAGACCGCATTGAGCCTTTGCTCAGTCCCACCACTAGAACGCAGACTGACCAATCATAGGGAAGCATCGGCCAGCTCTGACCAGGTTCTGATAGAGACTCATGCAATTGTTTTAGATTCCAAGTCTTGATTTTCAGGCTGATTTTGTAGATGTCATAGTTAATTGTTACTGGGGCGTGTGTAAAAGGGTCATTACCCAGAGACAGGGAAAACTTTTGGAGCTAACATTTGCAGAGTTCATTGGCACATCATTAACCAATTACTGAAGGTACTGAATCTATACACATGCTGCTTTTGTTTTTATTAATGGTGTTGATATTAAGAAAAGGTACGCTAAAGACATGATCCCTGACTGGTCTCCGCCAAAATTGCAAGAAATACATTATACTGGAACCAACTCAGACTATAATTAAAGAATAAGAAAATAATTTGGGTCCAGAGTTTGGAAGAATACCTTGTTACTTTATTCAAGTAGATTTTTCTGATATCAGTACTTTTTACTCCACTATTTACTTTTTTTAACTCAAAAATCTGTACTTTCTACCTCTTACATTTTCACAACAGGCTCGCTACTTTAGGTTTAATTTGCATTTGATGGTGTGAGTCCTTTCAACCTAATGTCATACAAAATACACGATCGGGGTAATCCATAATTTCCTGGTCTTCTCTAAAGAAAAGGGACCAATCAGAACTCAGCTCAAGGCAATTCCCATCATCCTGTAAACTGTACCGAAGGTGGAAGTCAGCAGAAAGCAACTGAGGCGCCGTTTTTCGAACTGCGCCAGTGGCCTACAAAGCTATATAACCGGAGCAAGTCAGAAGGCAGCAAGAAAAACTGGCTTACGTTAGGGAAGAGGAAGAGGCAGGTGAAGTTTTGAGATATAGACATGACTGAGAAAAGAGACATTCCTAATCACCCATATAAGAGATATGTTCTAAATTGTTGGCGTCAAAAAGGATTCCTGAGTTGTCTCAATAACTCACTTAAATTCTGTATTTAACACAAGTATTTGTACCTCTACTTGAGTGAAAGAAGTGTGTACTTTTGCCATCTCTGTTTTGGGTCCCAGTTCACCTCACTGGACCCCTCCTAGCACTTAGATTATTTCAATGCAGAGGTCAAATTCCACTGTGTAAGCTTCTGTTGTTACAAATAAATAGGGTTTCATTTGAATTCCCCATTTCCTTTCTAATACCACTCTCAAACCTCTAACGTGTGTTTGAGTAGACGAAAAATAAATGTGACCATGCATGGCTTTAACCTATTAGAAATGCAATAATGTTGTATCTGTCTCACACACCAGATTATTGTAGACACAGCATATTAAATGTTCTGACCCCATCGCACAGTTGTGTTTTGGATGTAAATACTTGTGTGGAAGGGCCTGTTCTTTTTAAGTGTTTGTAGACTACGAGAACCAGGAAGGAGTTCGCTCAACTTGACATGCAATATTATTACGACTTCCTGCTTTAACACCTTCATAAAGACATGCCCACACCAAAGAGAATAAAAACGATAACATAGAATGCAGCCACAGTCTTTCTTCTGGACCTCTGAATAATTTTACTAAATAAAGATTTGCAAGTGATCTGAAAAGGATATATAATAAGAACAACCCAAACCCAAAATGCATTGAAAGATATCTGTAGGCTACATATTTGGTATCACTTTTGAATAAAACATATTGAGGTAATTTTGATTTGAGTCCAAAAAAATGTAATATTTGCTAAATCAAATTTCTCATTTACTTTTGTAAACATCTTTTCAGAGCTGTCTTTTGATATTACGCTGTTACAAAGAGGGAGGAGATTCTTAGTGTTCATCCATTTTGTGTTTGTTCTCCTAATATAAAATATTTCCTGAAGAAAATCACACAACACACCCCGCCTGTTGTAATGCCTCACTGTTCATTTGTTCAGCTCATCATCGTACCTTTACAGGCTTCAACGCTGTATTTATCATCTGAATTTGGCAATAATACTCTACATTACATTACATTACATTGCATTTAGCAGACGCTTTTGTCCAAAGCGACTTACAATAAGTACATACGACCAGGAAGACACAGCCCAGAAGAAAAACAGAATCATATAAGTACAACAGGTATCATAGAGCCACACATTTCAAGTGCTACTCAGCTGGCTATAGATAGGCCAGTCCTATGTTAGTATATAAGTGCTTTGTCAGCTGGCTATAGATAAGCCAGTCCTATGTTAGTATATAAGTGCTTTGATAGTAATTCTATTTAGTGGAATCTAAAGAGATGAGTTTTCAGTCTGCGCCGGAAGATGTGCAGGCTTTCTGCCGTCCTGATGTCAATGGGGAGCTCATTCCACCATCTTGGAGCCAGGATAGCAAACCCACGTGTTTTTGCTGATGGGAACTTGGGTCCACCTCGCAGCGAGGGTGCAGCGAGTCGTTTGGCTGATGCCGAGCAGAGTGCACGCGCTGGGGTGTACAGTTTAACCATGTCCTGGATGTAGGAAGGGCCAGATCCATTCGCAGCATGGTATGCAAGTACTAGTGTCTTGAAGTGGATTCTAGCAGTTACCGGGAGCCAGTGGAGGGAGCGGAGGAGCGGAGTGGTGTGGGAACATGTAGGAAGGTTGAAGACCAGACGAGCCGCTGCATTCTGGATGAGCTGCAGAGGTCGGATGGCACATGCAGGTAGACCAGCCAGGAGGGAGTTGCAATAGTCTAGGCGTGAGATGACGAGAGCCTGGACCAGAACCTGGGTGGCTTTCTGGGTCAGCTGGGGACGAATCTTCCTGATGTTGTACAGCGTATATCTGCAGCAACGAGTTGTAGCAGCGATGTTTGCAGTGAAGGAGAGGTTGTTATCCAGGGTCACACCCAGATTCCTTGCGGTCAGAGTCGGGGAAACAACAGAGGTGCCGATGTTGATCGTCAGGTCAAGAGTAGGACAATCTTTTCCCGGAAGGAAAAGCAGTTCAGTCTTGTCAAGGTTGAGCTTGAGGTGATGAGCAGACATCCACTGAGAGATGTCAGCTAGACAAGCATATACTCTAATATAATATTGTGAAAGACAACATTTAAAAAAACTGTAATACAAATGAAAACCCACTGTGATTGCTTAAGTTGTCACCACATTTTCAAAAATATATTTATTGTGTGAATATGGACATAAAAGTTTCATATTCTGTTCGCCACGACTTTGTTCAAAATCAACCAAAAGCCCAAAATGATCAAAACATTCTTAGATTTCACATACATTTCACCTCGGAGTGCCGCTGTGAATGTTAGTTTGTGAGATTATTTGAGAACACAACTGATTAATTATGTCAAAATTCACGTGACTCACAAGTCTATCAACCAGTTCTTGAATTTAGCATTCATTGTAATGCAGGGTTCTTCCCCTGTATCCTCCCCTTTGATATTGACACAGCCATGGTGCACTCAGTCTGAACTACACCCTGCTGCAGCTGTGTCACCGCGTTGCCTCAGATTCTATTTTCCACCTCATCCGTCCCAGAAACTCCAATGGTGTCCCCCTTCACCCCCCTTTCTCAATTTCATAAATGGATGTTGTTGTGAGCGGTGTCAGATGGTGGTGGACTGAGATGATGGCCCCATCTCACCCCCGGCCTCCTTGGTGACTGAGACCTGCTGCCACAACACTGAGCCACTCAGCTGAAGAGCTGCTGGAGCGCACAGGAAACACTGGGGCTATCCATATGGAAAAGTGGCCCTCAGTGCAACAACAGGAACAGTACAGGAAATCAGGTAGAGGTGTGTGTGTGTGTGTGTGTGTGTGTGTGTGTGTGTGTGTGTGTGTGTGTGTGTGTGTGTGTGTGTGTGTGTGTGTGTACATCTTTAGGAGTTTTCCTGAGATTGTTTGTAGATGCGAAAAGAGCAAATAAAAACGTTTTGTATCAGAAAATTGACATTTACTTCAAATCAGAATTAAGGAAATGTTTAGTTCTCAATTTCTTTAGTAAACGAAAACATACATTGTTTAAAATTCTGATTTGTTGATGTTTTTGTGTTTTTATTAAAAAATGTGTGTATGTCAGAGATGGAGTACTCGAGTCCTGGACTCGGACTCGAGTGTTGATTTTCGGGACTCGACTCGGACTCGCGCACTGATTGACGCGACTCGGACTCGTGAATTCTCGCGTACGATGACTTGGACTCGGACTCGTGAATTTTTCCCCCCACGATGACTCGGACTTGACTTGTACATTGACGCTCCGACTTGGACTCGAGCAAATTTTCTCTGGAGTCTGATGTCCTCTATCCTGGCGTGTGCACCTGTGAGACGAGTTCACGTACTGGGCCCCGCTGTTCCAGTCTAAAGATGTCTCAGACACACCCTGCATTGTGCTGTATGCTTTCACACATTCTGCTTCCACATTGGAAAAGAGCAGCGCAAAATGCTCGTTATGTGGAAACAATATTAAAGAGAAGGCTCCGTCACACATTACTCTAAGGATCGAGTTCAGACAGATAGGCTGTCTTGAACACTATCATCAGAGTAACGTGATCTAATCAATAAATAAAGATTCAGCCGATAACACGAAGGCACATGGCTACTTAGCATGCAGAATGTTGTCATTTTGCATGCTAAGTAGCCATGTGCTTTCTGGGGCTTAATCTTTATTGATAGAATTTAAACATTCACTATAATAATTGTAGCGTCCCCGGCTGAATGATAGTCAGACTCTCTAACCGATGGTATCTGTTTATTGCACACCCTTGCTTTTATACAATCATTACCAACTAAGAGCTTGTGCTCATATCAGCCAGGTGCTAAAAACCCAATGCAACTATTTAGTATGTTAATTTATTCGTCATCTATCCGTCATTATACATGGTGTTTACACTGCTCCGTTGTCCATTGACTTCCGGTAACAGTTCCTTCAAAATAAAAGTCCCGATCTTATTACCATCAAAATAAAAGTGCAAAACGAAAACTTTACCATAAGAAAATATTGGCATACAAATATAATCACTTCTCTAAAAGGTAACTCATTTTAAATATAGTTAGACATATTAAAAGGTAATTTACAATTATTATAATAATAATAATAATAATATTAGTAATAAGCTTTATATTTGTATAGCACGTATTACAAGAATTGTAGCCAAACTCGCTTCACAGCAGTTCAATAGACAGATTAGTATAACATGACAGGATAAAAGCAATGTAGAGGAGCAGCTACATTTCAACACATATATCCACGAAGATGAATACATGAAGACTTGTGACTCGGACTGGACTTGGACTCTTCTTGGGTGATTCGGACTTGGACTCGGACTCGAACACAGGTAATGATGACTCGGACTCGGAGAGAACTTCATCTGTGAGGTTCCTCATTAGCATGATGCAACATGATTTCAAAATCAGTTAGAATTCAAGAAGTCCCAGGTCTGATCCAGGCTTAAGACAGTGGCCATAAATTAGGTTAAAGAGGACAAATTATACTCATTTTCAGGTTCATATTTGGATTTTGCCATTCTACCTTAAAAAAGCTCTTTATGTTTCTCATACTGCCTGTGCCGCAGCACCTCATTTCACCCTCTGTCTGAAACCAGAGCCCAGTCTGCTCTGATTGGTTAGCTGGGTTCTGATGTTATTGGTCAACCGCTTAGAGATGTGTAAGAAATGTCCCGCCCCTAAGCCTATAATTAAAAATGTTCCTGAGAGCTAGCTAATAGGAGAACGAGTGTTACATAGTGATGTCATTATGTTATGAAAGTAAGCAAAGGAGTCCAATGGGGTGTTTCCAGCAGGGGGGAGTGTGTGGGAGAGAAACTCCCTCTGGAGGGAACACAGGGATTTTAGCCTTTGCAGATCATTTACATGCAGAGAAACCTATAACACATTACAGGAAAGGGAAAACCCCCCAAAAAGCATAATAGGGCCTCTTCAATTCAGAACTTACAGCTGGGTTGTGATGTTAAAATTCCATTAATCATCAAGCTTTCTATCATATCTTCATGTGTGTCACATTGTCTCTACAAGTGGGATGAATTCATATTTCCAACGAATGTGTCTGTGACCTCTGTATGCTTTAACCTTTAAGACTAAAAGCCTGAGCTTTAAGGCTCTCATGTTGTTCCTTTTACTGGGATCCTTTTAGCCGGTCCTGAGCCCCTGTTCAGCCGTAGATAACCACCGGGGAGTTGCTGTAATGTGTCACTCCATTAGCATGTACTCACAATAACTCTGACTCAATTATTCTGCCAGTTATCACCACTCTGTGTCATTTACTGCATTTAACACAGATTATATGACGACCTAGAGATAGGGAAAGAGAGAAACACTTTCAACACATGAAAGGTTCAAGGTGTCTATTCAACTCTGTTAATAGTGAGTGTGAACTATAAAGAGTGGACTGCAAAGATCGGGTTTCACCTATATTATAGAACTCCAGTTTATCTGTGCTCTCATCACACATTGGCAACAAAGAAAATATCAACGCATAGATAGATTTGCCAAGTATGTAAGCTAATGGACGTATAAACATCATTCTGTTTTGATGCCATGTCTGGAACCATGGCTGCTGGGTCCAGAACTGGGGCCGGAACCATGGCTGCTGGGGCCTGTACTGGGGCCGGAACCATGGCTGCTGGGACCAGAACTGGGGCTGGAACCATGGCTGCTGGGGCCGAAGCAAGGGTTGACTCTAGATGGAACACACCGATGCGTGTGGTGTCATAATGGGAATTGGGAGGCAGGGAGCCAGCATGGCTGGGGCTAGCAGGCAGGGGATATCACACAGAGAGGAAATCCAAAATCCAGCCAGGTAAGAATTTCACTAAGCCTGGTTTCTCCATAGCCCTCTGGTGCGCCTCAGCCAGAGCAGCCTCTCGCTGCTGAACTCCGGACGCTCCCCTCCATCGATCAGAGCAATAAGCCAGAGAAAAGGAAAAATCCAATAGTTCCTGCTCAAATGGATCTGCTGGGCCCATCCTTGGTTGGTTCCTTCTGTCAGGGTGAGTGAAGCAGGCAGGACCCAAATGCAGAAAAAACTGAAAATACCTTTATTTCAAGGTTTACAAAAATTGAATAAACAGAACACTACCCATGAACACAGTCTCAGACAAACAAGGAACCAACAAAGACAGACAGCAAAAGCAGAACTTAAATACACACAAGACTAATCAATGAAACAAGAGACAGGTGAGGAGGGAGGAGAAAACACAGGGGCACCAGGTGAACACAATCAAGTAAACAGGTAGGAGGGAACACACACAGACAGGAAACCAAGGACAGATCTAAACAAGACAAAACACAACACAGACAGGAAACCAAGGACAGATCTAAACAAGAAAAAACACAACACAGACAGATCGTGACACCTATCATGCAAAATGCACTTTTGTACGTCTTTTATACATAAATATGTGTCCCCGGTGTTTCAGGGAACTCACCAAGTGTCAGAAAACACAACCGTCTCTCTTTTCCTCCGTACCCAAATCTCTAAAAACAGGGCTGCAACGGATCTGATACAGACTTGAAAATAGTGTGATGTCAGTGACGAGGAGCCCCACCAATCAGGGGAATGAGAGGTTGCTGTGGCATGGTAACAGCATGGTAACATGAGCTCGTAACTCGGCCCCTCCTTTGCAGGGGGGCGTGGTCAGCTGCAGCGCATGCAAAGACAGGATGGAGGAGAGGAAAATAGAGCAAAATGACGCATGGCATGATCTGTTTGGTATTTTGAAAAAAAAACGTATAAATATACCTTATATAGGTATGGCCCTACAATATATTATTCAAATATAGCATGATAGGTCTCCTTTAAGGACTCGTTCCTTCACCTCTCTATTGGATTGATAGGATATCTCATACCCATGTACTGATTTGTGTATTATCCTCAGTTAAATGCCCTATTCTAAACTGCAAATTCAGCATTTCTGATTACATTTTTCAAAGACGCAGAGAAGAAAACAGGTGGAAATATAATGTACTTTAGCAGATCTGTAATTCTAGGAAAAAATGTAAAGCTTCAGGTAAGGGCATTATACACCCAGTAGAGTTCATACTCTGAAGACCAGTATACCAGGAGGCTGTGGCTCAGTGGGAGGTGCGATAGTGCGCTTATCTTTGGATTGGGAGAGGAAGTTCGAGTCCCACTACAGTCAGCATGTTGTTGTGTCCCTGGGCAAGACACTTCACCACATGTTGCTCCTGTTGGGATTGCCACAGTACTATATAAGTCGCTTTGGATAAAAGCGTCTAACAAGTGACATGTAATGTAATGTTTACTGGAAACAATGAGTACAGTCTATAACAATTATGTGTTTAATTCACTCCTTTCTGTTCGGCACAGCTAAAAAGTCTAAAATGAAAAAGATGTTGACCAGAGAGATGGTGTTTGAGTTGAGAAACTGATAAGTGGAAGTTAATGTGAAGGAAGTGATTATGCAAAGGACAATTAAACTCCGATCTCTGCGCTCTCCAAATATGGCTGCAATCTGCTGTGAATTAACAGTTAGCCCTGGGTGACCATTACCCAATTCCACCCCCGCCCCCGCAGGAGGCTGCCACTGACATACTGACACATCACGGCAAGACAGAATTGACTTTAAACTCTCCTTCTCACTTCTCTGCAGCCCAGTGAAACAATGAAATAGTAATTATTCGTCACATGTCCTTGCTTCCATCCAGATACCATGTAGAAAACATATGTAGTATCTTCTTCATTTCACTCTCAAAGAAGACTGAATTAAAGTCTTCATTTTTAAGTGGCGCAATTATTAAAGTTGAAGGCTCGGAGACAGAGAGGCAGAAAATGCATTAGCACATCACTGAACTCATTCTGGAAGAGATTGGCTGACACTGCTGTGAAGTAACGGTCCTTTAGAACAAAACTGTGTGTGTGTGTGTGTGTGTGTGTGTGTGTGTGTGTGTGTGTGTGTGTGTGTGTGTGTGTGTGTGTGTGTGTGTGTGTGTGTGTGTGTGTGTGTGTGTGTGTGTGTGACAGAGGGCTATATGTTGGTGTTGACGCAGGGTGTGAGAAAGAAGTGTTGTATTCATGTTTTGTTTATCACTTTTATTCCACATTTTTTATTCAGCTGATAAAAGGCGTTGGCAAAAAAAAGCTTTAAAGCCAACGCAACAGAATAAAAGCTTGGCTGGGTGATAACTCCTAACGGGATAACAGCGTTTGTCGATGTTTGGTGAAACACAGACGTTGCACAGGCTGGAATAGGTTTTCCTTTCCATATTTATTACCTCTATATCAATTGTCATGTCTGACGAAACTGTTGCAGTAGTCCTAACTGGCCCTTTCAGATGATCTCAAGTGAGTAGGAAGGACTCGTTAATCTACGATCATTCAGTTTCTAAAGTGTCCTTGGTTACGATGCTTTTGAAAAACTCTCCCTAAATATGAGAATTTCAGTCAAATTTATTAAGAAAGCATTAAGATCTTGTTTGGAAACAGGGGTTCTGTTTTTTTTTTAAATCACCATATTTTGTTCAAACATTAATTTACTGTAAGTATTACATCTAAATATACTTATATGAAAATAAATGTGTTCTTCGCGACACAAAGAGGGTTGTAAACCTGTCATTGTTATTAACCTAAAAAAGATTGACCTTCTTTATCCTGATGCTTTTCCTAATATATTCAAACGTATGCTGCCTGCAATAACTGTGATTTACAGTATAAAAAGGAGTTTACCGGTAAAAACGGACCAATAGTAGTGAAAGAATATCTTGGATATAGCTCTACTCAGTCACCTGTGTATTGCCCTATTTGCAGCCTTCCCACACATATGCTGTAATAATATGAAGAACATCTCAACATCAACCACGGTTTACAGGAATTCAAGGACGTATGCAGCTTGTGTGCCATTCATAGGGTTTGTATTCATGCAGGATTGTGTGTTTACTCTTGATTTACATTTCAAATGATTATTTCATACATACCACCCTATGTAACCAGCATCTACTTCAGCTAGTGAAAAAACACCCCAGGAAGAAGCACTGATCCATCATCATGGCACAGAGAGATTGCAGGTGACATGCTTGCCAGGTGAACCCTAACATATACATGCAGCCATATATCACGTGCATGATAGGTACATTAGAGCGGGGCACAGCAGGACGGAAAGCCAGTGTTGAATCAGTCCACTGTCACACACTCCGTCAAATACACACTTTATGTCCTGCTGGCCATGAATGCTTGGTTGACTGAGAAAATATGATAAATCTGAGTTGCATTCACATACACCCATATAGGGTAAAGCTATACATTAAATCCAGCTTTGCGTGGGAAAGCTCTCACAAATACACAGGCAACATTAAGGATCTATTCAAAAGTGGGTTTTTTTGTCCACATTTATAGAGTTACTATTAATGTCACATCCTCTCTGCATCACCGTAATGCTGCAAATATGCCATACCAACTACAAGCAAATACGTTGATTCACTGTTCTGATAATACATCTGAATTGGCTGTCCGTGAATTACATGTGTGTTTTCACTTCAATGTCAGGATGTGGAAAAATATTTATTTATTATGAAATCTCTCAAAAAAGGCTTACTCCATGTAGTTGATTTGATAACAAGACCAGAAAAAATATGAAGTCAGTGTAAATGTAAAATATATACAGAATTACGAACAATATCAAATATGTTCAGTAGAAGTAAATGGAGCTCTGTCCAAAGTGTGTATGCATTACAATATGCAAGGGATAGGATAATGTGCAGCTGTATCTGTTTGTTCACATTTTATTTTCCATTAACCAGTCTTTAAACTCGCCAGAGCCAATACTGGGTGTTTCTCGATGGCAAGGAAGGCTGCTCCAGAGCCACTATTTAAAGGATGCTACGTCATCGAGTCCCGCCGAAGGACTGTTCCAATGTCCAGGCTCCTTGGAATTCTACCGAGCCCGGCGTCCTTCGAGACATTTCGAGGCTGCACATGTGTAGACTCCGCGGTCTTAAAATCCCCACAATGCTTTGCGCACGGACCAATTTCCCCAAATCTGTGGCGGAAAATGTAAGGCACCTCTCATATGACGCATACTTGCTCGCCTGTTCCACTCTTCGTTTTCCGAATGCCAGGAAGGATTCTTGCCTCGCTTCTGAAGCAAGTGACTCGGAAGATATGTGCTACCAAGCAAGCGTACTCGACATTGACACTGTGTTCCTGTAAGTGTTTACTTCCTGTCTTTCTTCCTCTGCTCTTCCCTTTAGTGTTTACTTCCTGTCTGCCTTTTTCTGTTGATTTCTCTGATGGCAAGCTTTCTGCCTTTTAAACTCTTTCTTTTGTAGGCGCCTTTTTTTCTTTTCTAGGGACAGTTTAGCCATCATGAATTCTAAATGTAGTGCTCTCCACAAATATAAAGATGAATATTGAAAGTCTTCCAAGATATTTTCTGATGGATGAAAACAAATGATTATTGTCCACAACTGACGTTAAATGTATCAGACTTCTTTCAGTGGATTTATATGACACATGACATGCACATTGTCCGTTGATTCTCCTTAGCAACAGATGTTATGGTTAGCAGCTGTTAGCGATGATTAACAAAGTCTGAAATGTTCAAATTGACCAATCAGAATTGAGTATTCATCTAAGCCGTGTAATAAATAGTTAAAAGAGCATGTACAGTTGAGCAGGTGATCCAATGGTAAATAAATATAAATATATATAACGTGTTATAGCGGGTAGCTATCTTTTTTCCTTTAAACCATAAACTGTATATTTACAATACTAAAAAATAAATGTGTATATCACTCGAACAGTTTGATAGTTTATTCACTTTTAAACTAGCCGTTTGGCCTGTGTCCATTTAATTCCAGCACTAGGAGCCATTGAACTTCCTCCTGCATGTAGTCAGTGCCATGTCAATCAGAAGAGATCCAGGGACAATTACACCATTTTAATTAGGTTTCTAATGTGCGGAATATTAGCATAAGAGTAAACTATAAAATGTGATTTAATTCAAGAGTTTTATAGGAAGGGAAATGATTGGAGTATTGGCTTACTGCAGGAAAATCATTGTTACAGTAAAGCTGGAGGAGGAGGAGGCCTCTGTCAACCCTTTCACCAGGAATAAACCACAGGGGAGGGTCTCAGAGCAGGCAGCCCCCATTTCCTTCAATTGAGTGTTCTTTGAATGAGTGTGCTGTGTGCTGTATTGAGATATAACTATAAACTGGCTATTTATTCTCAAACAAAGCTTCATTGTCTTGAAAGATCATTGTTGTAATGATACTTTTTGTGTTTAAGCATCGCTGTTAGAATTTCCCAGGAGAAAAATCCAGCAGCAAAACATAACACCGTGCCTGGCTCGCCTCTAAGTGAAGAATACTGCATTTAAACTATTTAGAGCTAATTATTAGCAAAACCTCTACATTATCGACTGACCTGTGCCTAGAAGGCTGCCACTATATATTTATTTCAGCCCTCACAGTGAGCACAGTGTAATCAGTTTAATTACACTAAATAGACTTCCTATATCTCCTCTCCGGGGCACAGGTCTAGATACAGAAAGGCAGTTGAGTTACCCACACACGTCTCCTATTCTTGCACTGTGATAAATGTTTTTTAAGATTATATTGGATAAAGAGAAGACTAATGTTTCACTGAGAGTAGAATTTACTGAATGCTAATATATGCAGTGCTTGGCATTTGGCCATGCATACTTGCTTTCTAATATAGCACAAAGGCTACATTTTATGTAAAGGAACCATTTGTCTAGCAAGAGGCTCCCTGAGAGAGAGGCAGATTTCATATCAGGGAGGAAAAATAACTCATCACGTTGGTTTCACACTCTAATCTCACCAGTCTAAGAAAGCCCTATGACCCTGAGCTGGAAGTTGTTTTTTTCTGCCTCCTCTGTTCCTCATGATTAGGCCTGGGCTTTGATAAAGGCTGCTTACTGAAACTGAGAGGCAAAATAGTTTCATCCATTATTGTTGGCTATAGCTAGAATGAATGTTAAACAAGACGACAGAAACAAAAGGTGTTTATGACAGAGTAGAGTGAGGAAAGGTGACCGATGACAGGATCCATGTTGGTACCGTTTATTGAGTAGAGTAACGTTACGAACCTCATTCTCTGTTCAGTAAAGTATCTTTGATACAGAGCGTTATATTTCTATATTATAGGCAGTGGCGGCTGGTGGAAAATATTTTAGGTGGGGCTGTGGAAATGGTGACGAAACAATACTAGGGGGGTTCGGTGGGATGCTCCCCCGGTAATTTTTTTTAAAGAAAAGACCCCTTAACCCTTTAACTGCCAGACCAAGAAAAAAGCTATGGAAACATTTTGCAATTTCATTATCAAATGGGCCACAAATACGCACAAACACATTTTTTTTTGTTGACTGACCACACAGTTTTGTTATTATGAGCCTCTACCAAATGGTCGAGCTGGCCTTCTATGGTAAAAGTACATTTTCAACAATCATCATATACAGTACAGTATTTGTATGCATCAAACTCAAATACATTTGTTTCTTTTATGGAAAATGAGCAATATATACAACCAGATATATTCATAAAAGATAATAAAGTATAATTGGAAAAAACTAAAAATGGAAAAAAGTAATGTAAAGTGTTTTTCATGATTAAAAAAAGACTTGCTCATCTTACTGTAGATGCTGAATTGGCCTAACAGGAAACTACTGGCCTAACAGCAAATCTCTATATCCTGTGTTGGCCTAACTTGCTCATCTGTGTGCAATGTTGGGCTGAATGCCATGCATGAAAGGTGCTATATAAATTATGATCACTCTTTCACTCTGAGACTCATAAGGCAGTACTAGATGTAGTAATATTACCATGAATCTAGCCATTTATTTACCATATTTTATTGGAAAACATCTCTGAAACTCTGAAAAAGTCATATTGCTAGTTTACCATAAAAGGCCAATTCGAACGATTGGTTGAGCATATTTTCAAAAAAATAATTACACCCTTGTTAAAACTTTTTTTGTGCATCAAGTTATCTAATTATGTTCAGTCAGTGCCCTGCCACTAACATATGTCAAAAAGGCCAGGACATTTTCAGTGGGGTGGCCAGGATGGAACCAGTGATCATTTTGGGGTGGCATTGAAATCACTATTATATGAACATAAAAATACATCTCACTAGAAATAAGGGGTTATTTAAGGCACCTACAACACACAACTACATTATTTGGGATTAAGTGGTGAAATAGATCAAATAACTATTTTTTCGTATTCCCGCAGGCAAAGTATCAACGAAGCTTACATTATACAAATGTAATGCAATATACAGACTGTTTAGCTTATGGTGATCAGCAGCCCTATGAGCTCATTCTCTCCGTGTATCATCAGGAATACAGACACACACACATTAAATGATAGGTTAAGAATAAACCCTGTAAGGCCCCCGGTTGTAATTGTACAACATTACTTTAAGCTATCCTAAAAAAGTCAGTAAATGTTTTGTTTTTTTAAAAGACTACATGGACATAGTCAAAAGGTCCTTTTGTTCAGCGTCACAATGCTATTGGGTAGTAAATGTGTTTATAGGTCCTGCCCTCTGGCCAAACACGCCAGGGATTTTGGGCCCCATGGAAATATATCACATTGGGCCCCACCACCAGGCCCAGGCCACATCAACCAAGCACAATTGCTGTTACCACACCTCCAGAACCCAACCGACTAATGTATGCTTTAAAAAACTCTACCTGTACAGGCTTGCATCTATCTTGTAGTCCAATACTAACCGCACAATATTTACTGACACTGAGCTGTGAAAATATAACACTTATGGCGGGACAGGGCTGCTAAGTCTAGAGATGGCTCTGTTGGTCCTGGCAGCAGGGGGAGGGACAACTGATTTAGTATGAATAGCTGCTAAAAATGTTCATGTCAGCTAAAAGAGGAGTAAAATTAAAAACCTGTATAGATATTAACAGTACTTAATGTCAGCTTACTAAAAAAAAAACATATCAATTGTTATTTACAATGGACTACGCGTAGCTAACAGACACATTTCCACCACTCATAGACCACACCCACCTTTTCTTTGAAAAACTGGGTGACATGCTGTCGCCCTTTAGTCCCTCTCTCTTGTCTTTCTCTCTTTTGAAAGCCTGACTTTGTTAGTCGTTGAGACATCGTTCACACGTAAGTACTAGCATCCCTGCTCCTAACATGCGCTCACTCTCTGCTAGTGATGGGTCGTTCGCGAACGATTCGTTCTTTTTGAACGAATCTTTGAAGTGAACGAGATGAACTGATTCCTCCCACAAAACGATTTGTTTGTTTGAGTCGCCGCCTTCCGCCAAAAGCTAAAGACAAGCTGTTCGCGAACGACGAACTTAAAGAACTGGCGGAAAGAGTTCAGAACTGTTTCCTACAGTTCTTCTATCTTATATCCCTTTCTTTCAAGAGGAGGGTCCCGTTAGGGCCCCTCCGAAATACTGGATGTTCCATCTACACAGAGTTGGACTCAGTTAGACAACTACCACAAATACAATGAAGTACTTTACTGTTGGACTCAGTACTTGGACTTCTACACAAGTAGGCTACTATGAAGTTATTGTACTTTCAGTTATTCTCTGTCAAACTCCTGTGGCAGAAAATCATTTTATCTCTCATCAAATATAGCAGAAAACATGCAGTTTGACAGAGGATTAAAACTGTAATCAGAGCCCTCTCATCTGAGCTCCGTTACACACACACAGGAGCAGGACATCCTCCTCAACTTATCCGCCATAAAAACTTCAGAGGGCGGATAGCTGGGCTCCGTAGCGTCCAGCTAGCTTAGCCGCTAGCTTAGCGATAAATACACACAGCGTTGTATTCTCCTCCCCCTGTCGGCCCTAAAAGCTTCAGAGGGCGGATACCTGAGCTCCATAGCGTCCCACTAATGTGAAACACACACACACACAGTGTTAGCGGGACATTCTCCTCCCCCTGACGGCTCTAAAAGCTTCAGAGGGTAGACAGCTGGGCTCCGTAGCGTCCAGCTAGCTTAGCCGATAGCTTAGGGATAAATACACACAGCGTTGTATTATCCTCCCCCTGTCGGCCCTAAAAGCTTCAGAGGGCGGATACCTGAGCTCCATAGCGTCGCGCTAATGTGAAACACACACACACAGCGTTAGCGGGACATTCTCCTCCCCCTGTCGGCCCTAAATGCTTCAGAGGGCGGATAGCTGGACTCCGTAGCATCTCACTTGCTTAGCCGCTAGCTAAAGGTAAACATAGATGGATACATAGAATATGAATAAATCGTCACTGATGTAGAGGATATATTTTTTTATTCACTTTGAACTCGGCCAAATGGAGTTTAATGCTTTGGGATTTAAGTTACATAGTACGTGCATGGGTTTGAAAGTATAACGTGCTAGCCTGCTGTCAGGCACACATTTATGAGATTTAACAATGGCCAATTATATTTCTTAAATAATATGTAGCCTATTCCCAGAGCATAATTTATGGGGCAACAAGGTGAGGTGTAAAATGTGTTTTATATCATACATTTTACGCCAGCAAACTTCTTGTACGGACTTCGGCAGTATTGAAGACTCACTGAACGAATTAAGTACAAAGACGAATCGTTCGCGAACGTGCAAATCACCAGAAGTCGTTCACGAACCGGTGAACGAATCAGTGAACGAATCAGTGAACGAATCAGTGAACGAATCAGTGAACGAATCTTTAAAGTGAACTGAATCAAAAGATTTGTGTCCCCGAAGGGAATCTAAATGCCCATCACTACTGTCTGCTAGAAAGTGCTGGCGGTGCTGCACCGCGTTTGGAGGCAGGACCAAACCATTACATGTAAATAGAAGGGGGTGTACAGAGGCTTGGATAATTAACTTTTGGAAGAAAATAGGTGAAATGAATTGTAAGTTTAGTGAGTACATTATCAATATAACGTCCTATTAATGTTAATTCTTGATGAATGATGAAAGGTTACTAAAAAAAAATTCTTAATGTTCTAAAATTGTTTGGGCCGTGGTGAGGGTGTTTGGGGTGGCCAATAGGGTGGCCAGGAATCAGCTGGGGCTGGCCGTGGCCACTCCCAGCCACCCCCCAGCTCCGCCACGGATTGGTCCATTTGGACCTGGGCATGGTTACTTCACCATACTAGAGAAAAATCTCCAACGAGGCGTTCTGGGGCAGCATAGACAGGTATTTATTTAAAAACACGGTGTACGGCAGTGACCACCAACTGGCGGCCCGCGGGCCACATCCGGCCCGCCAGACATTCTCATCCGGCCCGCACGACGGGGGTGACTGTGGCGTTGGCGGAGTGGTTACTGCGTTCGCCCCCCATCCATTTTTTTTTTTACAACGTCTCGTGAGTAAGGTGCAGTACCGGAGTCCAACAGAGAGGCAGCAGCTGTGGGACAGTAGACTGCGTACTGCGAAACCTTCCCTTCCTTGAAGAAGAAGAAGAAGAAGTGATCCTTCGTTGTGAAGAGTCTGCTTTGTGCGCTCCGCACCACAGCAGCAGTCCCGCTGCGACAGAGTCCAACAGAGAGGCAGGAGCTGCGGGACAGTAGCCTAGAAGCAGGGTTGGGTTGTAACGGAATATATGTAACGGCGTTACGTAATCAGAATACAAAAATCAAATAGGCTAACTGTATTCAGCTGGCGTTATATTTGATAAACGAGTAATCTGATTACAGTTACTTTCGTAACCTGAAGTGAATACATTTTGGAATACTTATTGGAATTATTGGTGGAAAAGTTTCCTCACAAAATGTAATATTCATTACCGGCAGAACTGTGTGCACACTGCACAGCCCTGCAGCGTGTCTGTGAGAGAGAGAGATGCAGCGTGTCTGTGAGGCCCCGCCCCCGCACGCAGATGAGAGAGAGAGAGATCTCTTTTAAAATATATTGAAAGTTAGAAACGGAGATGGTTAGATAAAATGTGCAAGATAACGTTGATGTAGCATTTCTTTATTGTCGAAATTATGACATTTATAACGGGATCAAATCAAAGTGAATGGCCTGCTGCTGCTGAATGCATGGGGCAAGTGACTGGAACAAGTTTTAAAAGTTATTACATCGTTTCAGATAATAATAATAATAAATAATAATGATAATTCATTCTATTTAGGGGCACCTTTCAAAGCACCCAAGGACACCTTACAATTCATAACATATTCTAAGGAAAGGTTTATAGTAGGAGAATGCAGTCCGGGTGATGTTTTTTATGTGGGGTGCCAATGAGAGGGAGCTGTCCAGAATGACACCAAGATGTTGTGTTTGAGTTCTTGATAAGCCATTAAAACAGTAAAACAAGTGTCTCCTGCTCACCAAAACATACCCATCTGTTATGAAAAAAGAAAGTATTCCAAAAGTATTCTAAAAGTAACCTGAACACGTTTTTAAGACACGTAACTGTATTCTGATTACTTTCAGAGCATGTATTCATTAACTGTTTACATTTACAAAGTAACCCTCCCAACCCTGCCTAGAAGTGATCCTTCGTTAGCGTGAAGAGTCTGCTTTATGCAGTACCTGTACCCCCCCCGCTGGCCCGCGATAGTGTCTATTGGATACATTTTGGCCCTTGGACAAATGTAGTTGGTGATCCCTGGTGTACGGTGTCCTTGGGTGTCATGAAAGGCGCCTAAAAATAAAATGTATTATTATTATTATTTTCTGTGTTAGAGTTTTATTCGCTACAGGCAAAGGGTTTTTGACTTTGCAGACCATTTACATGCATAAAAACCTTCATAACACACAAGGGGACGGGTAATAACCGGAAAAGCATGACATGGGACCTTTAACCTCTTAAGCCCTGAGCCTGTTTTTCAGGTTTCAGGCTTGAAAATGCCACTAACACAACAAAGACTATATCTTCACTTCTAAAAGGGGTAAATTAATAATATTTTCTCTCAAAGCAAGGTTACATCTGTGAGTTGGATGTAGAAGTGTCGGAATCAATATAGATGTTTATATTTTAAAATAAATTCAGGCGGAACATAGTAAAAACATGTAAATTCTAATGTCCGCCTAAAAAAAAAACATTACTTATAGTGAAAACCACCCTTGAATGATGGGTTAGTAGACTAAAAGCTTTAGGAATCCAAAGTATAACATATAATAAGTACCCTATATCAAGATTGATGCAAAACAAGTTAAATTTGACCTTTTTAGACAGATTTCGAAAAATAAAGTCCAGGCGGACTCACCTCTGGGTAATTTGGGAACCATCAGTTCCATTTGTCATTTCCAACGTCATTTGCAGGAAACAACGTCTAAGGAACCTTAATATTTAATAAACTATGACTATTCTATATCCATATAACGGGAAAAAACTCATTTAACTGATCTTTTTCGCTTATTTTTTCAAATAAAACACACAATGCTAACAGTGAGCCTCTGAATTAGCCCCGAGCGAAAAATGCTAACCTATTACTGCACCGAAAATCACTCCTAGCTCCCTTATTACTTATCCTAGCTGCACATCTAACACATCGTTTTTGATCGTAAGGAGACACAGAATCTAACGGTGCCCACCTGAATACTGAAAGACACAAACTCGTGAGGTTATCAACAAAAACGTACATCAAAACAAGTGGCGCTAGGTACTAACATGCGCTAGGCTAATGGCTTACCTTCGTCTTTGTCTGGTCTAAACTGGTCTTCAATGACATTAAAACGATAAAAACAATGATGTAGTTAATCCATAGGTTAATATCCAATGGGGCTGTGTCCCCTTTGAAATGTTCTGATAATCCATAAGCAATAAAACTGCAATTCCGTTATCTGCTGTCCGCTCTGTGTGCTCCGTGTGCTCTGTCCTGCAATTCCTGCTTCCTGCTTCCTTCCGTAGTAAACAATAAATGAAGTCGGCTGCGTAATGTACTTAAACTGGCTGGCATTCTTTATACTTTACGCAGGACTATATCTCTGGAACCCATTGGTCGATTCGTGTGATTTACACCTTTTTCTTAACCATCAGAACCAATAGAATCGATGGGCAGTTCCCAAATCCACGTAAACATTACCATAGCGGACGTAATAGAGAAGCGAACAAAGCATATCTGAAAGTGCACCCCTGGACTGCAAAACTTTATAGCCAGTATATTGCCATAAATAAAAGGTATTCAATGACATCCACTTAAACACAGACAGTGGCAGAACTTCAGTGTTAGTATTATTAGATCTCAGTGCTGCGTTTGACACTGTTGACCACAACATATTACTCGACCGACTAGAAAACTGGGTGGGACTTTCGAAAACAGTTCTAAATTGGTTTGAATCCTACTTAAAGGACAGAAAAAACTTTGTTTCTATAGGTAAATACACATCTGAGTTGACAAATATGACATGTGGGGTACCTCAAGGCTCCATCTTGGGGCCTCTTCTCTTTAACTTCTACATGCTACCACTGGCTCAGATAATGAAAAACAACAACATAAGTTACCATAGCTATGCGGATGACACACACATTTACGTAACAATTTCACCAGGAGACTATGCTCCAATTCAAACACTGAGTAAGTGCATTGAACAAATCAATGACTGGATGTGTCAGAACTTTCTCCAATTAAACAAAGATAAAACTGAGGTAATGGTTTTTGGAGCCAAGGCAGAACGTATAAAAGTTAGCGCTGAGCTTCAGTCTGCAATGTTCAAAACAACAGATAAAGCCAGACATCTAGGTGTAGTCATGGACTCTGACCTGAGTTTCAACTGTCACATTAAAACAGTTACTAAATCAGCCTACTATCACCTAAAGAATATATCAAGGATTAAAAGACTAATGTCACAGCAGGATTTGGAAAAACTTGTCCATGCTTTTATCTTCAGTAGACTGGGCTACTGCAATGGTGTCTTCACAGGTCTCACTAAAACATCTATTAGAAAGCTGCAGCTAATTCAGAACGCTGCTGCTCGAGTCCTCACTAACACTAAGAAAGTGGATCACATCACTCCTGTGAGTGTTGTTTACTTTCTCTTTTCTGGCTGATAGCTCCAGGAATTCGGGGTCTTACAGTGATGACATTACATGTGTGGAATCTGTGGAGTCTCAGCTTTAATTGGATATCTTGTTTGTGCAGTTAGCATAAGTAATAAGGGCATTTCTACCGTGAGTGCTGTGCAAAAGTCCGTTAGCATTAGTTAGCATCTTTTCGCTCCATGCTAATTCAAAGGCTTGGTATTACTCTTGTGTTTCTTTTAGCAAAACATGGTTCACATTGTCAGTTAGCTGAGTTTCTTACCGTTAAAAGGGTATGGAACATTAATATTTTCATAAATGTTAAGAAGCCCTGAGACATAGTCTCGTAAAAAAACAGTGGAAGGGGTCCACTGGGGGGACCCTCGGGCTTAAGAGGTTAAGATAAGATGGCGCCCGCCATTAAGGGCTTTGTAGACGAGAAGAATATTTTTTTATTATATCCTGTGTTCTATAGGATACATTTAGCACACAACTACAATCATAATATCATTAGAAAATGAAATGATTTGATGATTTTTATGACTGTGATATTTTGTTTTAAAAAATAAATGCGGCGTTTAAGCGCATAACAACCCTGCCCCTCCGATCAAGATTTCTCTCTCAACTAGATGTGCCATCTGACAAACTTCTGAAGATTTTTGAGAAGAGAGGACAGATAGGCCAGCGTCTGAACTGTATTATGTTAAGCATAACTCAAGTAAGAATGAATTTTAAGGAAATTATACATCGAGTCAATAGTGTACACATTTCATTAAGCAAAACAGATTATTTATTTTCTTATTCCCCTTCACTTAGGTTGATGATATCGATTTAGGCGGGAATGTCTTCTCAAGGGGCTGTGTGTGTAGCAGCCTGAGCCCCAGAAGCCATGCTTTGGGCTCCAGTACAGGCCCCAGCAGCCATGGTTCCATGCTCCAGTGCCGGCCCACACAGCCATGGAACCGTGCTCCAGTACCATCCCACACAGCCATGGTTCCATGTTACGGTTCCGTGCCCAGCAGCCATGGTTCCTGCTCCAGTACCGGCCCACACAGCCATGGTTCCGGCTCCAGAACCGGCTCACACAGCCATGGTTCCAGCCCCAGTTCTGGCCCCAGCAGCCATGGTTCCAGCCCCAGTTCTTCCCCCAGCAGCCATGGTTCCGGTCCCAGTTCTGGCCCCAGCAGCCATGGTTCCAGCCTTAGTCCTGGCCCCAGCAGCCATGGTTCCGGCCCCAGCAGCCATGGTTCTGTCTCCAGAACCGTCCCACAAAGCCATGGATCCGTGCACCGGTACCGGCCCACCCAGCGATGCTTCCGTGCTCCATTACCTGGCTTACACAGCCAGGGTCCAGGCTTCTGTTCCGGCCCCAGCAGTCATGGTTTCGGCTCCAGTACTGGCTCTCTGGCCGACACCAGCTCCCCGTGTCCTGTCGGCGTACCAACATTCCGATTCCAACGGCATCATTTAGACATGTGAATTTCGGTTCCGCTTTTCGATGCCGGAGGAAATGTTTCTCGCCGCTCTCCGTAGCCTACTGTATGACTGCTGCGGGGCGTGAAATGTAGCGTTGTACCTACACTTCCTACAGCGTAACCTGAGACCAGGGCCGGCCCATCGCACTGGCGTTATAGATATTCGCCTAGGGCGCCAGATCTGTGGAGGCGCCGCGCTGACAGCTCTGGGAGGAAAAAAAAATGTTTTGACTGTTGGTGCTCATCCTAATTCTCGGCCTTGATGTAACAACATTTATAATTAAGTAAATGTAACACCCTTTTCATCCCGGTTACACTTTTCATTTGCCCTGTACGATGGGCGCTGTAAGTGATGAAAATGGGAGATGTTGGCTTATCTGGCACCCGCAGCTCACAGCCAAAGTGCGAGTGAGCGTGGGAGCGAGCGAGGGAGAAAGGAAGGGCGCTGTTGTTATTAGCATCTGGTGCTAGCTGCTCTAACGGAAGAAGAAGATGTTTCTACAATGATGTGGAGGGAGAGTCCTCTCCAGTCAGACTGAGGCTGATAACTACAGCTCAGTAAGGTAAAGGACTCTGAGGGTTTAGATAGTTCACTTTAGTCTAAATTATCTCAGTGGGTCTCAAACAGTTTGATCACAATTTATGTAAACACATATTTCCAAGGCACTCCTTTATAATTATTGGGATAAAACAGGTTTGAAATCATTCCAATGTATACTATAGGACAGTAAATCAGACATATCGTTTTAAACTGGAGAGATAAAAAAATATGCATAAATAAAATAGTAAAATAAGATATGAATGAACAACAAAAATATGTATTTGTTATTGGCTATGGTAGGTTACTGGTTATGTTCACATACTTATTTGATTATTAAACCAAATCAAATCAAGTTTTATTTATATAGCACATTTCTAAACGATTTTTGGTCGAGCCAAAGTGCTGTACATATAATACAAATAGTGGGATCAGATCACGTGTAACCACACCAGCCCAGGACCTCCACATCCATTCAGAGTGGCCTTTTATTTTGGCCAGCCTAAGGCACACCTGTGCAATAATCATGCTGTCTAATCAGCATCTTGATATGCCACACCTGTGAGGTGGGATGGATTATCTCGGCAAAGGAGAAGTGCTCACTTTCACAGATTTTTTCAGATTTGTGAACAATATTTGAGAGAAATGGTTATTTTTGTATATAGAAAATGTTTTTGGTTTCTCTAACACATTTTTATTCAATTGGCCTGCAAACCTACACACCTTTTGCATATACTGCTTGTGAAATCTATTTTGAAATAGCAGTCAACACAAATCACTGCTGCACAGGAAGGTGGTTATGCCGGAGGCTTTGTGCATGGGGGAAAGCAGTTAAACATGAGTAAAGTCCCAGCTGATGACAGATAAGGTGTCTCCAGACTATGACAGATTGGTTCCTGGAGAATCTGCTATATGCAGCACTGAAATTCCATTTCATCACTTCGATAAGAGACAAGTGATAGCAGATAGCAATCTGTGTCAACACAAACTAAATTAAAAATGTAGAGACTTAAGAGTGGATAGTATCTAAAAAATAATGCAATTTATTCTGCTAACATTGCATGTTTAACTTCAGGGACGATGGGCAGGAGGGAAAATAATGGCTGTTGGTTGATTGCTGTTGGAAAATGTAGTTTTCAAGGACAATGACCTCTGTTATGATGTTATAACCATGAACTGTATTAGATGTACTGCTTGCCTCAAAGGGATAAGGTGTTCAAAAAAATTCATTCACAAGTGAATACATTCAAGAGGAATGTACTTTACATTATGGATATCGTATAATAAAGACCAAGGTAATTGGTAATAATAATACAAATGTATTTGACTAAACTTAAGATTGAGATTTAAAGTTTCAGGGTTAAAGGTTCAGCAGCATTTGAAATTGAATATATCGGACTCAGCTTACTGAGTGAATGTGAATCCACTGCTTACTGTGCAGATGCCATTCTGTTAATCAGAGATGAATAATGCTTAAAACCTTTTAAGCTTGTATAAATGTTAACATGACTGGAAAATTCTTTTTTGCCTAAACAATGGTAAAACATACGGAGCCCCTAAAGGTCAATGGAAAAAAATCTCGATACGCACGATATACTTTCTCGTTCGCACAAGATACTTTCTCGTTCGCACAAGATACTTTCTCGTGCAAACGAGGTAGGAAATGGAGCACACAGGAGAAAACCGTTTCATTGCAGACTGTTATGTTTATGTGGGGAAATGGCAGTGCATACATTATTTGAGATATATTTCAAACTCTCACTTCATTTTAAGGACATTTCGGCCATGGGTGTAGAGCTAGCTTCTGCTTTTGGGCATGCTGCCTGCGCATCATTCTAACTCCACAATGGTAATGTTTAGATGGATTTAAGAACTTCCCCTCGATTATATTGGCTCTAACGGTTACAAAGAGGTGTCAGTCACCCAAATCGACTAATGGGTTCCAGAGATACGGCAAATACACCCAAATGTACCCAGAGGTGAGTCTGCATGGACTTTTTTTTCTTCTAAAACTCTCTAAAAAGGTCAAATTTCACTTGTTTTGCATCAATCTTGATACAGGGTACTTATATGTTATAGTTTGGATTCGTAAAAGCTACTATCCCATCATTAAAGGGTGGTTTTCATTATAAGTAAAACAATTTCTTTAGACGGAAACTATAATTTACATTTTTTTACTATGTTCAATCTGAATTTACTTTACTTTAGGTGAGTATCTTTTGTATATCCTTCTTTTACACACACTCTCTCCAGTGCAGGTTAGCTCTGAGTGTTAGCGATGCTTGCTAGTGTAAACAAAGACCATATTATGTCCAAAACACCATGTGCATTGTTTCTGATAGGGCCGTGGGCGTAAAGCCAGCCCACATTTCCGATATTACGTCATATGTTGTGTGAAAATTCCAGGAAAGACAGCCAACTTCTAAGTTTAACTATTTATTAAAACAGAGCAATATATATATATATATATATATTCACTTGGCCAAGGACTCCGTCACATCATAGAAATTACTGGCAGCAAAGCTGTAATCTGTAACCACTATTTCCGGAAAGAGCCTCGAACCTCGTGCGACAATACTTTTTTATTACACAGGGCGTTGCCCGTACATTTATGATTGGACAAGACTAGATGAAGAGATACCTTGGTTTAGACTTGGTTCTCTTTGGAAGGTGCACAGACTTTGAAAAAAGTGTCTTGGCAACACGATCCTCCAATCAACCTTCGGCCGGCTGGCGAAGTCCCTCCCTACTCTGTCTCTATTCTAGTAATTAGTTTTCGCTAACCTTTCTACAGATATAGTGGAAAACCTTCATAATGCTGCTTCCTAGCTATGCGTGGGAGCGAAGCTCACCCACACGGCCAAGGTCAGACTCTCAGTAACTCACCGTCTTCTTACTGCATCTGCACCTGGCTTTGCTACATTAGTGTTGTAAGCTAAACACTCTTCTGCGACTTTTCCCTTCGTTTTCCTATCCAACCCATCAAACCTTGGGATTGGTGATTTTGGTCTATTTATTCCAAAGTCACAGCAACATAAAATGAAATAATAAGAATCAGTCTTTCTAATGTTATATAAAAATAGACTCCACACATATCGGCCGCAAATCTGCGTCAGTTCCGTTGTACCCCCGTTTTTAGAGATTTGGGTACGGAGGACAGAGAGAGGGTTTTATTTTCTGACACTTTGTGAGTTCCCTGACACACCGGGGACACATTTATGTATAAAAGACATAAAAAAGTGCATTTTGCCTGATAGGATACCTTTTAAACGTCAGAGGTACAGACAGAGAAGCATGTGCTTGCAAATCGCATGTAAACTTCAGCTTTAAAAAAAAAGAAGCTGCACCAACTTGGGCAATGTGAAATGTGATTTTTGAAGAGACATTGTAAACCTGGTGGAACTCACACAAGAACACCTCTTAAACCTCTCCAGACATATTTACAACATGGAGTACCCGTTTGAAAGACTGAGCACATTGAGAGACCCTGACCCTGAATGATTTAGTGGTTCACATAGACTACAGTGACAGTAACTGCCCTTCAAAATACACCAGGAAAATAAAAGAGACTCACTTTGGAGATGGAAACCAGCAAGTTATTTCAATGTTCTTGTTGGGGGCCATGGTCGAGTCATTTACATCGTTGGTAGCCTGTTTCTACACGATGCCAAAGCCAAATGGGCAACGTAAACCAGAGCTGAGGATCATACGAGGAGCATATAATAACTTCAAACTTGCTCATTCTAGTGATGACATGTAGTACTGCATGTCTTGATCTACAGTTTAAAGGTTTGATGGAGTTGAATGGTCTTCCCCTAACTTGTAGTTTCTTAACAGATCACATGAGAAATCCCACTTGCAATACCTGCTAACCTTGGGTTTGGTTCAGTGAATAATTCTAAACTGAGCAGGGCTTTTGACTCTTAAACAGAAACACTTTTTTCTCAAGAAGGGATTTACAGCAGTCTCTCCCTTAGGAGACGACCTGGCAGAGCTGGTAATTGTGTGACAGCTGTTTGCGTGGACTGCAGTCAGACTCTTAAAGCTGCTAAGCATTAAAACAATTTGTGCAGCTGTGCACTGGGAGCTACATGTACCTGCAAAGTTGGTGTGTGTTTGTTTGTATTACCTCTAACATTGTACTTGCGATCCAGCTGGTTTACTTTAAAGGTCCCATGTCATGGCCATTTCTACTGATCATATTTCCATTGTTGAGGTATACTAAAATAGATGTATACTGTGCAATTTTCCAAACTCACATTGGTTTCTCATACAGCATCTCTGTAAAGTATGTGTAGTCACCGGTATTCACTCTCTGGCTGTGTCTCAATTCAGGGGTTGTATCCTTAGAAGGGTGCATTTGTAGACCGCATACGTCACTTCCGCCAAAAGAAGGCTGTCCCAATTTTAAAAAAAGACGAGACTCCACCGAATGCGACCCACAAATGCGGCCTACTTTTCCCCAATTTGAAGGATACATCTGATGTACACTCCGCGGCCTAGCATATCCCAGGTTGCAATGCACGCTTGTGACGAGTTACGTTTTTTCTAAAAATGGCGTCAACCGTCCCAACTGAGGAAGGAGCGAGTGATTTCGTTTTCAAATGTGAGTAAAAGTGTTTCATCCCACTTAAATACTTAATGACACAAAAATGAAACCCAAAGGGGTAGCTTTTCATCTGCTTACAATTGCTTTTGTTTTAGGGAGCAAAGAACATACAGAGCTTTTTATAAAGCTGAGGGGGGGAATGATACCCTCTTCACGGGGGCCAAAAACTCGGCCAGCGTTGGATGGAGGTAAGGCACAATATACCAATTGTATCATTCTTACTCTTGTCAATTATCCCTCATTCTATAAAAACCCCTCCCAAGAAAACAACAATTAAATGCAACAATACCCAATGTTCTTCATTGTATATTTCTGTAGTGATGTCTCAGCCTTTTGAGCATTAAGTATTTAAGTATTTAGTCTTGTAGTGTCAGTTTTCCAAATTTAGCATTTTTGAGTTATTGTTATTGATAATAGTTAATTTCTTCTTCTATTATATCTGTGAGTAGCAAGATTTTGGAAGAAATGGGCCTGCAGGGGAAGGTGACTCCACTGCAAGCGAAGAAAAAGTGGGACAACCTTAAGAAGAAGTATACAGTATGTGTGTGTGTGTGTGTGTGCGTGTGTGTGTGTGTGTGTGTGTGTGTGTGTGTGAGTGTATGTATGTGTGTGTGTGTGTGTGTGTGACATTAATAAACACATTTGCCGACATTAGCTGCTGCTGTTATTTTACTGCCATGATTTTACTCTGCCTTAGGATTGCAAGTACCCAAGGTCAAGAGAGGGAGTCAGTTGGAAATCCACCGCTGCATCTTGGCCGTGGTTTGTCCAAATGGATGAGGTATTAGGATAGAGGCCCTCCATCACACCTCCTGTCTTAATTTCCTCCATCCCAGAGGACACACCACAGCCAAGTGCAGCAGTGGGTGACCAGGAAGTGGAGGAGCAGGAGGCAGATGCAGATAGCCAGCCAGGGCCATCACAGGGGAGAAAGAGGAAAGGGAGAGATGAGCTACTGGTACTCATAAGAGAGGATATGAGATACCAGAGAGAGGCAGAGGAGAGGAGAGCCCAAGAAAATAGGGAGAGGATGGACCGACTGTTTTCCATACTGGAGAAAATTGTGGACAAATACATGTTTATCACAACAATAAATAATGTAAATGTTTTGTACTGAAAAAAATGATTTCTATTTTTTATTAACGACATATTATATATCATATATAACATAACAGCATAACACACTACAATACAAACACAACAGTTTAACTATATACATTCAGGCTGAGCAGGGAGTCCCAGGTGGTCCTGCTGGACCTGGATGGGTTGCCACTTAGGACCCTGGTGTCCTCTGATGGTGGGGCATCCTCTTGGGAGGTCTCCAGAGCTACTTCTCTCCACTGTCCACCGAATTGTCCATTGCGTGGGTTTGCAGGGCGGACGCAATCAACGGCTGCCATGTCACTAACATGTTTTCAGAAACAGAGAATAACAAAAGATGAATAAAGACACATTTGCTAAATGATTTTCACCATAACAAATGTCTCTGTTCTACAATTGTTTTACATACCTTATATGTATTGGTGATCCATGGGAACCTCCTCCAGGGCAGACACCTCTGCACACAGTTGGTTCCGCCAAGGGGCACCACTGACTGCCTCCACATCCTCCCCTTCATCCTCCGCCACGTCCTCAACAATATCTGCATCGGGGGCCATGATGTCACCGGCTCCGATGCAGATATTGTGCATTACAGCACATGCTGTAATGACCTTGTAGGAGCAAACACAGTGGTGGTGGCTTAAAGCCCACCTCCGCTCCGCGCCGTCCGTTAGATGAACCTGGTCAGATTAATAAGAGAAGGAGTTCAAAACACCGGAATAAAAGTTATAACAATAATCTGATTTTAATGGTAAAAAACACCAATACAAGTTACAGAGTACTCTGGACTCCCAGTTCTACTGCTGTGCGATACAGATATCGGGACCAGACAGTCAGAAACAGGGGGCGTTTTGCATGAATAAACAACAATATATACATATTTGGGGCGGAGTTGTGTCGGCTCTTCCGTCCCATTTTACTCCTAAGCGAATCAGAGAATCCGTGGGGAGGAGTTGTGTTGGTTGCTCACTCCCCTAGGTATTCTTGTTGGATTCACTTCGGGTCGGGCCCAATACAGCGAATCAGAGTTCTGGGAAAAAGTATTTTTCTTCTGAACAGAGCGTGAGAGCTTCGGAAGTAAACAAGGACAGAGTCAATATTTATCTTGCACCTGAATTCACTCCTTTACTTTCCCAAGGAATATTTCACACAAACTATTCTTTCCCAGACAATCAAACATTGTACACAGATATATTGGTGCTTGAGATTATATTGGCCCCAGAAAGAACCTTGAAAAGAATGTGTGTGTGCTGGTATCTGGGTCAGTGAGTGTAAGTGAGAAGGTTATATATATAGGATTACTTTAAAACAGTCCCAAATAATACATGTTCACTTCAATACAGTTTAAAATAATACATGTTTACTTTAATACAGTTTAGAACAAATTAATTAATAGCAAAAGTGGCAATATGTTATAACCCCGGAAAATAAGTCATGTTAGCTCATTCAACTGTTTTTCTGTATTATACAAAATCCTGTTGAGTGAATACTTACTTGAGGAACGAAGGTGTGGTGCACCTCCAGCGCTTTCAGGAAGATGCAGCGAAAGCGGGTCTTCATCATCCCGAAGGCACTCTCAATAATAGAGCGTGCCCGAGAGTCATGGCTGTTAATCGTTGGGGTCCCACACCTTGCAGTGGCTGTCTGTACGGAGTGATGAGGGGGAGTAGATGTTGGAGGCAGGGGTACCCCCGTCTGCGAGGATGTACTGCCCTGGAGGAGGGTAGAGTGCCCGCCGGTACAGTGGACTGTGGCGGAGCACTCTACAGTCGTGGACCGACCCAGGCCAGCCCACGTACGTGTCAATGAAGCGGCCCTGATGGTCACAAACTGCCTGCAGAATAATTGAGGGAAAAAGCTTCCTATTTCTATAACATTCACCATCAGGGCCGCTTGGTGGCACGATGCGGACATGGCAGCCGTCAATTGCTCCAGCAGCTTTTCTGAAGGGTCTGTGTCTGGCCAGCCCTGCGAACCCACGCGACACAGCCTCCAGGTCTTCTGCTGTCCTGGGGAGGTGGATAACCTGGTGGAGAATGGCCACCACCTCCTCAGTGACCCTATGGACAATCCGGTGAACAGTGGATTGAGGCATCCCAAACGTTAGTGCTATAGCCAAATTTAAGGAAGAGATTCCACCAATACTTAACTCGATAGCATGTCTGCGTGGAGGGGAGGAAACTTATACAAAATGTACACCACCCCAAATTGATCATGTTGTTGATAGTGTTACAGATGCGCTGCGAATAAAATTAGACTCTGTTGCTCCTTTGAAAAAGAAGAAAATAAAACAACATAGATTAGCTCCATGGCATAATGCCGAAACCCACAAAATAAAGCAAAAGTCAAGACAACTTGAAAGGATATGGCGTTCCACTAAACATGAAGAATCTCGTTTAATTTGGCATATTACTCTCAATGAATATAAGAAAGCACTGCGTAAAGCGAGAGCAGCCTACTACTCTTCATTAATAGATGAGAATAAGAATAATGCAAGATTTCTTTTCAGGACTGGCCAGGCTGAGAGAGAGCCATAACTCGATTGAGCCTTCTATTCCCATAGCACTCAGTAGTAATGATTTGATGTGCTTTTTTAACGATAAAATTGTTACTCTTAGAAACAAAATTAATGACCTCTTGCCTTTGACCAGTATAGTGTTATCAACAGCTCCCGGAAAACGTAAGTTCTAATATTACACTAGATAGTAAACTAATGCTTTTCAGCCATAAACCTTGAACAATTAAATTCAATGATTATCTCTTCTAAACCATAAACGTGTATGTTAGACCCAATTCCAACTAAGCTGTTGAAGGAAGTTTTTTCATTAATTAGCACTTCTTTATTAAATATTATGAATATGTCTTTATTATCAGGCTATGTTCCACAATAATTCAAAGTAGCAGTGATAAAACCGCTTCTTAAAAAGCACAACCTCGATCCAGAGGTTTTAGCCAACTATAGACCTATTTCTAATCTTCCGTTCCTCTCAAAAATTCTTGAGAAAGCAGTCGCAAAACAGTTGTGTGATTACTTAAAAAACAATGATTTATTTGAAGATTTTCAGTCTGGCTTTAGAACACATCATAGCACAGAGATAGCTTTGGTTAAAGTCACAAATGACATTCTAATAGCCTCTGACAAGGGACTTGTCTCTATTCTTGTTTTGCTCGATCTCAGTGCTGCATTTGATACTATCGATCATGATATATTATTGCAAAGACTAGAGCACTTAGTTGGCATACAGGGAACTGCTTTAGGCTGGTTTAGGTCCTATCTATCTGAACGCTCTCAGTTTGTACGTGTCAATGATGAATCGTCCACGCAAACCAAAGTTAGCCATGGAGTGCCACAGGGCTCAGTGCTCGGACCTATTTTGTTCACATTATATATTTTTCCGTTAGGCAATATTATAAGGAATCATTCTGTAAATGTTCATTGTTATGCGGATGATACTCCACTATATTTATCAATCAAGCCTGATGAAATTAATCATCTAAATAAAATTCAAGACTGACTTAAGGACTTAAAAACGTGGATGACCTTAAACACGACCAAAACTGAAGTTATTGTACTTGGCCCGAAGAATCTACGAAACAAATTATCTAAAGATATACTAACTATGGATGGCATTAATTTGGCCTCCAGTGAGACTGTAAGGAATCTTGGTGTTATATTTGATCAGGATTTATCCTTTAACGCCCACATAAAATCAATTTGAAGGACCGCCTACTTCCATCTAAGTAACATTGCAAAAATCAGGCATATCTTGCCTCAAAACGATGCAGAGAATCTAGTCCATGCATTTGTTACTTCAAGGCTGGATTATTGTAACTCCTCATTATCAGGGTGTACCAAGAAGATAGTCAAGTCGCTTCAGCTGATTCAAAATGCTGCAGCTTGTGTACTAACCAGAGTTAGGAAAAGGGACCACATTACTCCTGTTCTGGCTGCCTTACACTGGCTCCCTATAGAACACAGGATAGAATTTTTAAATTCTTCTTCTCGCCGACAAAGCCCTTAATGGGCAGGCGCCATCTTACCTTAAATAACTCATTATACCCTACTGTCCTATTAGGGCATTGCGTTCCAAGAATGCAGGGTTGTTGGTTGTTCCTAGAGTCTCTAAAAGTACAATGGGAGCCAGAGCCTTTTCTTATCAAGCTCCACATGTGTGGAATCAGCTTCCAGTTTGTGTTCGGGCGGCAGACACCCTATCTGTTTTTAAGAGTGTGCTTAAGACCTTCCTTTTTGATAACGCTTATAGTTAGGGCTGATTAGATTCAGCCCCTAGTTTTGCTGATATAGGCTTAGTTTGTCGGGGGACATCTTACTTCTTCCTTCTCTCTGTCTATACCTGTGTACTCTCATGTTCCGATTAACCCAGCTTCCCCAAATGTCTTTCTTTTTGGTGTCTATATACGCCGGGATCCGGAGTCATGGATGATCCTGCGGTCCTGTGTCCTGCATCGCGAGCCCTGGATCTTGAGTCGTGGCTGTGGTCCTGGATCATAGGTCCTGGATGGATATCCTCCTGGATTCATCTTACTATTATACACACATGCATTTCCAAACATTTGGACTACCTATGTTGCAGATGTATTATCCTTTCAATTTACACACGGCATCTATTGCACGTCTGTCCGTCCTGGGAGAGAGATTCCTCCTCTGTTGCTCTCCCTGAGGTTTCTCCCATTTTTCCCTTTAAACTGTGCGTTTTCTCCGGAAGTTTTTCCTTGTACGATGTGAGGGTCTAAGGACAGAGGGTGTCGTATTGTCATACTGATATTCTGTACAAACTGTGAAGTCCACTGAGACAAATGTAACATTTGTGATATTGGGCTATATAAATAAACATTGATTGATTGATTGATTGATATTTTCCAATGAAGAATTACCCCTGTTACTCTAATTATAGTAACAGGGTTTGAAAATTAATGCTAATTTGAGCTTTAACCTCAGGAATTATTGCTAGATGTAGCATGTAATGCTACTTTCAAGGCAAGGACAAACTTGGATATCTAATGCAAGAAAGATAACTTTGAAATTAATATGCTTTATTCTGATAATATCAGTAACAGGGTTGAGTGGTTCAGAGTGCCACACTATTTTAAGACTGAAAAGATTGTAAAAATATGAAAAATAAAAGAGAGGACTTAGTTTTGGTCTACCCATGGCACTAGCACATGGCTTGCTGATGTCACTTCCACTGTGTCATCTGACTTACAGTGTTTTCACTTCCTTTGCCAATCTAAAAAGGTTTGGGTAACAGGGTTGAACGTATGTTGAGGGACACACCTTCTGTGCAACATTACTGTTATTTAAAATATGTTTATGATTTAACAAATAGATTTTACCATTACAAGAGACAAATATCAATAGAATAATACCAAAAAAAGTAAATAAAGTCCCTATTTTAAATGTTATATTTGACATGCAAGTTGGTCAGCAAGAAGCGGGGACAAGAGAATAATGCCATTTTAGGAGATGTTCGAGAGCTATTTGATCATTTAAATAATATTTTGAAACCACTTTTTCTACAACTTTATATACATTTTGTCTCAAGACAAGTAATTTTAACACAACAAGTGCATGTGTTAGCCTTTTGGGTATGGATTATTAGATTTTTTATATGGGGGACATGAAATGTCCTCCAATTCTGGAATGACCCAAATGGGGAGGTCGAGGTAAATCATATTGTTTAGTGGATGCAGTTTGAACCAGAGTAGCAGCATGGAGGTCGGATCGTCACCAAAATAAATAAAAAAGTGGTCCGAAAAAGGTTAATGACAAAATAAATACACATAGCCTAACCTTCCTCAGGCAGTGTGTTTGTACCGGGGACAGGAGACCCCCCCTTGATGAGAAACTGTAAGAAATGATCGGGGAATCCCTCCGGAGTGGTACTTTTGTGTCTCGAGTGTCGGTGTTCTCACACACAAGCATTCGCACACTCGCACCAACAAAAAACACACACACACAAAGCGGAACAAATCAGAAACAGAAACATGTATTTTTCTAGGCAAAACACACACTGACTGACTTCCCACGGACAATATGTTAACAGTAGGCACTAAATACCCGACTAATGCACCTCACGTCTTCAAGACGTTGCTGAAAACATTGCAGGAGAACGCCCCCTGAGGCTCTCCCTCACAGAGCTGAACTGACCAATCAGAATCTGGGTCCTGCCTGCTTCATTTGCATATGGCTGACTATATGAACAGCAAATAGTTAACTAGTGGATACATATTGCAGCTTACACGTTAACTAGTGAATGCAAAATGTTCACAAGTTAACTAGTTGAAGCCTCTTTTGGTCTTACTATTGAGGCTCAAAATGTGCACTATGTAACTAGTGAGGTCCAAATTGTCCACTTGATACAGTAGTACAATTGTTTTTACCTTACTAGTTAACTAATTACTGTACACACACTTTATCTCACTAGTTAACTAGTGAAGCCTTAGAGTAGTAGACTAGACTAGTAAACTAGTGACACAGATGTTTTTCTTACTAGTTAACTAGTGGAGGGCATTTCTTCTCACCAGTGAGGTTCTGTTATAAACATGTTAGACTTTGACCGTACACATTACACATTTTTCTTGCATGTAAGACTTTTCCTTCAACTAGTTTGGCTTTTTTTGCACTTGTGAGTAACTGTATGCAACTAGTTATATATTGATTTAACATGTATGGCTTTTTCTTAAACTAGTCGATATTTTGAGCCCACTAGTTGTGGTTTTCTTCTCTCTAGTTCAACACAATGACTTACTAGTTGACATGTACGTGCAACTAGTTAACTAGTGAATTGTTTCAAAGTCATACATGTTGACTAGTGCATTTTTTGACACATCACTAGTAAACTAGTCTATTACTACTTTTAACAAAACTTGAACAAGAGCTGATCTAGAGAACTGTTTTGTAATTTGAGTTTGTCATTTATATAGTACATGAGCATAAGTGTTTCCCCTGACGATTCAGCCTCAAACAGCAGTGTTTAGCTGTACAGAGCTTCAGAGTACTGTCGGACATGTCATTAGCTTGACCTTCACCCCGTGCTGCAATACAAATTCTCCGCTTGTCTAATGTACCTTCCTCGCTCTTGAAAACATCATTGTGCGCTCTCAGACATTCTCACTGCAGTGTGTGTTGCTGCTGGGTTTTATGTATGTGTTTGCCTGGTGGTTTTAATGAGCCTGATGTGGCTGGCTGCTGGATCAGTGCTTGGTGAAGTGAGGTCCTTTGAGGCAGGGAAACCCAGCATTAGCGAGCAGGTTCTCCGCCGCTGTGCAGATCAATAGAAGCCGCCACCCACCCCCCCCCCCCCCACATATATATCCCTCCTCTGCACGACTGACCATTCCGAGTAATCAATACCTGTTTAGAGCCGGCATTTTAGGCCTGCTCTCCACCTGCCTCTTTATTTTTATGAAAGTCCCTGGTCTTTGATATCTATCTGTACACCATCATACAGAGTTATTGATTACTGTCGTGTTCCCTTGCCAGACCTCGAGATTGCTTCAACACTCTCTCGGAGTTGTATGGAGATGCTGAAGTGTTTCCCTGAAGCCTTTGGGCTCTCCAGCAGTTTGATTTGCTGTGGGCATGCCGGAGGATGAATAGATAATGGGATGCTTCTGATTGACTTGCTCATGCTGACACCGAGTGTAACGCAACAACAAACTTAAATGCAAGTGTATCGGTAGGAGAAGTGTGAAAAGTGTGTGCTGGTTGGCAGTGCTCTGCTTGCATTCCTGAATGTGTGTGTGTGTGTGTGTGTGTGTGTGTGTGTGTGTGTGTGTGTGTGTGTGTGTGTGTGTGTGTGTGTGTGTGTGTGTGTGTGTGTGTGTGTGTGTGTGTGTGTGTGTGTGTGTGTGTGTTAAATCCTCCAATTTAGATGACAGAGAGGCAGGGCTGCTTTGCTCTAAATGAGCTCCCAAGAGTGACAAGTCCTGCAGTTTTTATCCCTCCCTGTAGGTATCAACCCCGAGGAGCTGCCAGACACACAATCTCTCACACACACACACACACACACACACACACACACACACACACACACACACACACACACACACACACACACACACACACACACACACCAACTCTGTATTCTAACAAACAAACAGGGTACATAACATGAAGTTTGTCAACTTGAACACTACATCCCTTTGTGCTAATCTAACATCTCCACACCACAACCACGTGAATCTGTTGCTCGAACTGCTTCTTCTTCTTTGAACTGTTTTACGGCGGATTTTAAACCTGGGATTTGCTCTAATTTCAGTCATATCGCCAGACAATTATATCTATTTTGACAGTTCCACAAAACCCCAGAGATTTGTTTAATGATATTTATTTCTCAAAAAATGTCAAGTTTGCAAAAATATCTGCGCACAACCAAAACAAAATGTAGGTTAGGGAAAGACTATGCAATATCATATACATTATATATCTTTGGATAGATTAATGGATAGATGAGTTGAGAATGAATGGATGGATGGATGGGCTAGACAGGTGAGCTCAAGTTAGTGAGCGATCAGAGCGAGCGTCTCACCTGGCAGTGTTTTTACTCATCCGCCTCACGGAGCGTGGAAAGTGAAGGGCAGGGCTGCCTCTCTTCCGCTGGCGTGGAAAGGAGGATTTGCACCGAGGGCATTGCAGAGTGGCCTGAACGTTCTCCCCATCTCGGGCTGAGGCCTGTTTCTGCCTGTTTTGCACTGCTGTAGCGGAGGCCAGCTTCCACCTGTACTGTGCTGCTGTGGTGCCGACTTCGGAGGAGGATTTTGCCGCGGAGATGTCGCGGAGAGACGGAGCGGCTCCACGTTTTTGTCGGGCTGTGGCCTGCTTTACACCTGTCCTGTTTCTGCTGTAGCGGAGGCCTGCTTCCACCTGTCGTGTGCTGCGGTGCTGAGGAGGTTTTACCCCGGGGACATCGCGGAGAGACCGGAGCGCCTCCACGTTTTGGCTGGGGCCTGCTTTCGCCTGTCCTGTTCTGCTGTGCGGTAGAGGATTTGCCCCAAAAACATCACGGCTGGTCTGGGAATATGGCCCTCATCGTGATTCTGCTGTGTCTGCTGGCTGTTTTGGACAGTGAGAAGTTCTCTCATCATCCTGAGAAGTCGTCTGGATTCAGGTCTGTTCTGCCCACAGTGGGCATCCCCTACAAAGGAACGGGTGTGTTACGCCAGTGTTTCCCAAACGGGGGTACGCGTACCCCTAGTGGTACGCGAGGGAACTGTAGGGGGTACGTGGAATTCCAAGGTGACAAGTAAAAAATAATAAAATAAAATATAATAATAATCCCGTCAAAAATGATAGTGCGCTATTTGTTTCCCTAGGGAGACAATAGTCTGTGGCACAACCGCGCCAAAATCCCACAATGAAAACAGCTGCTTACCTGCAGCCAGAAAAATACTGGTAGGTCTGCGCTATGGATAAATGGCTGAAACGTCCGCTTGCTCTGGATTGAGGCCAGGGTTCAGAGGAGCCCGCCGAGAAACGTAAGAAAGAGGCCAAACTGAAACCAAGGCAGTACAGTGAAACATATTATTTGGATTCATTTATACTTCTGCGGACCCACCGCAGCCTCAGTGCTTCTTTTGCGGTGAAGTCCTGGCTAATAGTGCGATGAAGCCAGCGCATTTACAGAGACACCAGAGCACCAAACACTCGGGAAGTGTCGATAAAAGTGAATAATTTTACAGACGAAAGCTGTCGAGCCAGACAGTAATGATGAAAGCCACGAATGTGTCAATGAAAGCACTCGAGGCATCTTACGCCGTGTCCCTGCTTGTGGCTAAATAAAAAAAAACTCCCTCTATTGTTGAGGAGCTCATTCTCCCTGCAGCGACTGCGTTGGCCGAAATTATGATAGACAAGAAAGCAGCCGAAGCACTCAAGAAAGTTCCCCTGTCGAATAACACCGTATCCCGTCGGATCAATGATATGTCTGTTAAAATAATTGGACAAGTGGTGAACAAAATAAAACTAGCCGGTCAGTTCGCTTTGCAGCTGGATGAAATGACAGATGTGAGTGGAGAAGCCAGCTCCTGTCCTTCGTGCGTTACAAAGATGCGTCGGAGATAAACTATGGAGGTTATTCCCTATCTTTATTCAAGAGCGTGGTATTTAAATTTGAGAGCATACTTTATGTATTTATTTCCCTCAAAACCCTGTCCAGGCACTCAAATAGTGCCTGCTTGCACTTAGATTTGCTCTGCTTATGCTCAAACTGTGCGCTTGCATTCAGATATATTGCTGTTTACAGATTTATTCTGTGCGCGCTCAAAACTTTTGTGCAACAATCCTGTCAAAATCCCTCAACCAACAGGAGGCCAGGTGTCCTTGCGGGTGCGTTCGCTTTACTTATTACAGCGTCCCGTAAGGGCGGTTACTCTTTGGTTTATAAACTCCCGCCCTCCACGGCTTTATAACATAGCATGTACTGCACTTGTTTGATTTACAACTACCTTACATAATAGCTACGTTCAGTGGCGGACTGGGACTAAAAATCAGCCCGGGAATAAAATAAAATCGTCCCTCCGTTGCCTTCTGCATAGTGCGAGGTGGTTGCTATGCAACAACAATAACAGATAGCGAATGTCGTCATTTAGGTGCTTTTTTTTTCTGGAGATAGGCACTTCTCAATTCACTCCTCCATAGTAAGCCCACCCCGGAGGTCGAAGTTAACCTTAAATGTTTCCATCTTAAGCTTAGTTAGTTAGTTAGTTAGTTAGTTTACTATATAAAGTTTAGTTTAGGATTTTATAACGGTTCTCAGACGCGGAGGGATACTGATTTGTGAAAAGTAACAACAACTAGTCCCTGGATATACGCTCATTATATCACAGCTAAGAAACATCAGATTGCTTGATTTGACTTGTCCGTTTTATAAACATATACTAACTGTGCTTAACCCCTCCCAAAAAAAAGTTGTAAATGACTGGTGAAACGAAACTGCTAGGCCTATACTGATTCTGGATATTATTTTGCTTAGTGTTTTGTTCCTGGATTAAAGTTTAAATGCCTGTTTAAAGGGGACTTATTCAAAGGGGCTCCATGGTTTAAGCCTAAATGTTACAAGATATATATAGCAAAGATAAGTTGATTATTTTGATTTCATATGTATTTATTTGATTATATTATTTATTTTCAAGGCAACATATTCATTTTTATTGAGTGATTTAAGTTAAAATTAAGAAAATGCCTGAGAATTAGATGTTCAAATTAAGGAGATGAAATAAAGTTATTTTCATTCAGTTACGTTCTACTTGTGAAGGATCATCAGCACGTATGAGTGAGGGGGTACTCATGCTATGACAAAAGGCTCAGGGGGTACACAAGACAAAAAAGGTTGGGAACCACTGTGTTACGCGAACAATTGCCGGTTGCCTCGTCACAGACAATCAGTTCGGCAAAATATGTTTGTCTTTTTTATTTGCCTGCTATGATGGTTCTTCAGGACTGCTTCTTGAGCTCAAATCACACTTTCGCAGACTTTGCTGGTGATTTTAAAGGTGACCTATCATGCTATATTTAAATGATATAGTGTATGACCATACCTATATAAGGTATATTTATACATTTTATTTTCCAAAATACCAAACAGATCATTTTTTAGCCATGCCTCGTTTCGCTCATTTTCGCTTTATTCCAAACCTGCCTATGAAAATTCTGAGCAGCAGCTGACCACGCCCCCAGCAGAAGAGCCGGCGAGAATCACGTTACCATGCTTGCTGTGTTTACGAGTGTGGAATACACATGTCATCTCAGAGCAATGCATGTGTTCAAGCATATTATCAATTTGATCCAGAAACTGAAGCAGCGGAGGTTTTGGTGGAGGTGCAAACATCTCAGTTGTCAGCAATGTGTGTTTCATGTGTTTTAAAAGCTCAGTTATTGACTTCTTTCTAAAGGGGTACATGTGCAACTTGCGCCACGATGCCTTCTGAACCGGAGCATGTGCTGCATGGAGATACCACACGTAACATTAGCTTCACTAAGTTGTCTGTTTAGAGAATACATTTTTCACATGTCATTCAATATATGTTTATCACACTAGGTGTAAAGACGGATGCAGGAACTTGAGGACTCTAACCTGTGTGGTGGACCATCCTGGATTGTGTGCCTAAATGTGTTTTCCCTGCAGAATGCATTGAATATTTACAGAGCTGAACACAGTTGGACTACAGTTGAGGCAAATAGAGCACTGAGTGGTTTGTTTTGACTGAAATTGTAAAACGAATGCTAATATTGTTCATGGAAATAAATACTGGTGTATATGGCTTTATGCAATCTTTCATTCTGTCATTGTACTATTATATACTACACAGCAATGGCATAACGCACCCATGTGTATGACAAAAAAAGTCCACACACAACCTTATGCTTTTGAAATCAGAATATTCTTTACCCATCCAAACATGAATAATCACGACACATTTGATATCAACTCGGAACTTTATTGTCAAAATCAACGGTTATTTGAACCCATGGAGAGAGGATCAGAGTGGTGATTCCGGCCTGCGTTGTCCTCTGATCCGTGAAATGTCTATGTTAGGTTCAGACAGCAGCCAAATTGAACCGTGTGGCATACCCGGCGATGACCTCCTCCCTGTCAGGTTGCTCATAATGGTGCAGGGTCCACAAAGACTTGGTCGAAGATGAGGTCCATCAAGTTGGCCACGTAGCCTGTGCAATGTTAAAAAAAGCACAACAAAAAAAGTGGTTGAGATTAGTAAATGCATGTCGTCAACAACAACATACCAGGGCTTTAGCTCCGTTTTACTCGTGGTGTGTGTCCCCTCGCATACATACATACAGTGTTGTATCCTAACACACCCCCATTTATATTCATGTGCGCAAACAAGTAAACATGCAAAAGCTTTTACATATAACGCTGCAATAAACGGCATGTCTCATTAGCTTAGCTTAGCGTAAGCGTAACTCTCTCCCCCCCCAAATCCGCAGTGCCCCAACCCTGGACAAATTCAAAAAAGCCCTCAAAACGCACCTTTTTACTAAGGCTTTCCCCACTGTATAGATAGTTTAATAGGTTTATTTTTCCGCTACATCACCCCCCCCCCACCCCCCTTAACCTGTCTGCCTCTTTTCCCCTACTCCCCCCCCCCCCCCCCCCCCCCCCCTACCCAAATTGTAAAGCGACCTTGGGTTTCCTGAAAGGCGCTATAAAAATATTATTTATTATTATTTATTTATTACTAATACATAGGAGAATAAATACTTGTGTTATCGGCTAGGCCAGGCGTGGCTTTACAGCCTTCACACAGATCGCCATTACGGCAGTCTGAACATGTTCGCAAATGCCTGATAATTAAAATAAAAGACAAAGCAAATACTGCGGAGCGTACAAAATAAAATGTTACAAGAACATATAAACACCTAACCGATTACTAGTTGGGGTTGAGGCGACATTGATACGGCTAAGCTACATGCTACCAGCTAGATATAGCTTTATCAGGAAAAACACCGCTAAATAAAAACTTACAGCTTCAGAATTGGATGTGTCCTCACTGGCCTGGTCCCGGATGGTTGGTATTGATCCCGGGTGTAGCATTAGTTTGGAGGCATATCCGTGTTGGACTTGAGAGAAGTTCATAAACATGTCCGTGGTTTAACTGGCTTAGACATCCTGCCAAGAGCAGGCAAAAACACAGATGTGACTGGGGTAGCCTGCCGATAGCCTATATGCGAATGAGAGGTTTGGCAATGCACGTGGCCGTGGCTCATTCCCCTGATAGGTGGAGAGTTGACCAATAAGCGGAGTACGTCTTTGTGACGTAGAAAAGTGTCGGAATGTGGATCCATTTTTTTCAGATCCGTTGCAGCCCCTTTTTTAGAGATTTGGCGAAGGAGGAAAATAGAGAGGGTTGTGTTTTCTGACACTTGGTGAGTTCCCCGGAACACCGGGGACACATAATCATGTATAAAAGACGTACAAAGGTGCATTTTGCATGATAGGTGCCCTTTAAATTAGATGACAATTTATGCGTGTCGATTAAGAGGAAACGATGTCTGGTTTTCTTGTTATTATTGCTATCAGGAAATGCACAACCTAACCCTGGTCCGCCCAGTAGTTAGATCGCTACTCCTGCTGATTTTAAATCTAGGTCTGGGTTGGGATTCATCCACTTAAATGTGCGCAGTATTTTACCTAAACTAGATTTTATCTGCATTTGGGCAAGCTCGACTGACGCTGATGTCATTGTTTTAATAATGTATATTGTACCGACCAACTTAATAAAGGTGGTGGCGTTGCCATTTAGGTGAAGAATACGTTTAGAGAAACCACATTGGTTTCAAAATCGATTAGTAAACAACTAGACTTTTTAGCCTTAAATATCAAAGTGGCAAAGGGTCAACAGGTCATGGTGGTGGGCTGTTACAGACCTCCCTCAGCTGTCAAGTACTCCGTGTCTTCATTGGCAGAACTTTTATCTCAACTTGACAAAACCTTTGTATCTCTTTAAACGTTACTCAGATTATAGACAGTCCTACTCGCCCTAGCATGAAGTCCCCAAATAAATCCTAATTAATTGATCTAATTTTAACTAATGTTCCCCATAAATACTCATCTGTGGGAGCATTTGCTAATGATTTGAGTGATCACTGTGTTGTAGCAACACACACACACACACATACACACACACACACACACACACACACACACACACACACACACAAAACCAACCTTCCTCATCCAGCACCAGTCACTTTTCTGCCATCTGCGCTGAACACTTTAACATATTATTAACATTTTAAACTGTATATCCCGGTTATCTAGGCCCTTTTTGTTTTTTTGTTGTTGTTTGATGTATATATGTCACACTGTAGGACCTCGAGAAACGATATTTCGCCAACATGTAGAATTATTGACAATAAAGCTGACTTTGACTTTGACTTTGAATTAGGGACACAAATGTCCAAAAGGGTAAACCTCGCATTATCATTAAGAGAGACACAAAACATTTTGTGGAGCAGGGTTTTGTACATGATCTGTTTGGTTTTGATTGGGGAAAAATTGATCGATGTGAAGATGTTGAAACGGCATGGTCTTTTTTTTATCTTGGTTTTATGGAAATTATTGATAGACATGCACCCCTGCGTACATTTAGAGTGAAGGGACGAGACAATCCTTGGTTTTCTGCTTAATTGTCTCCTACATGAGAGGAACAAGGCCTGGGCAAAGGCTAGGAAATCAGGCTTAGAGGTAGAATGGCTTCGTTTTAGGCAGCTAAGAAATAGCTTCACATCACAAATCAAAAGTGCTAAGTCTAAGGGCGCATTCACACCAGCCTTTTATAGTCCGGTTGAATCGAACCCTGGTGTGTTTAGCCGCTTGGTGCGGTTCATTTGGGTCGGTGTGAACACAGTCCGAGACCTCTGAAGTGAACTAAACAACCGGACTCTGGTACGCTAAAATAGATGGTCTCGGAGCGCTTGCTAGTGAACTCTGGAGCGGTTAATTGCTGGTGTGAACGCAGTCCACACCAAAACATAGGAAGCGTAGTATTTACGTGTCACAAGAACGCGGGTGTCTTCATTTCTTTAGTGAAAGAGTGAAGCAGAATGATGTGTTGAACATAGGTTGAACAGTTTTGTGTAATGTAAAAACAACTATCAAACTAAAAACTATACATAAAAGCCAGAGCCACCTGCCGTCGGTGAAACCTCCTCCTTACTGCAGAACGTCTCTCATTATATGTATTATAATGTTTTGTATCGCACGTTGTCTGATTATATAATCATATGCGCCGTTGCAGTTAATATGCTCTCCAGATTAACAGCAGCATGAGAATAACCTGCCGAAAGTGCCGATGCTCCATGGTGGAGGCTCCGGTAGAAATTGCCGGGATTTGCGTTGTTACCCCCTTAATTTCTGACCAATGGTTGAACAGCATTTCCGTGCACATGACTTGTGTTTAAAGTGTATAGTCTGTTTGAGTTTTGCCCGTGTGAATGCAAAATGAACCTTCTGAAAAATGAAACAATGTAACAAAATGTCTTCTGGTGCGGACCAGAAAACGGACTATTAGGTGTGAATGCACCCTAAGTATTATCTCTGTTACCACAAAGAACCTGAATAATCCTAGAACATTTTGGAAAGCCATAAAATCGTTACCCACCGGTGAAATCCGTAATGTGCTACCTCCTTGCCTTACCACAGCATCTGGCACTATATCGGACAGGGCCACTATGAAAACCCTTTCAGTTTTTTTCCTTTTTCTATTGAAGTCGTTCATGAAGCCTTAACCAAGTTAGATCCTAAAAAAATGGCAGGTCCGAACAACTTAGAACCATTATTTTTAAAGATAGCAGCAGATTTGATTGCACAATCTCTTACTTCTCTTTTTAACCTCTCCCTCAGCACGAACACAATTCCAAAAATATGGAAGTCAGCTTATGTCCTTCCTCTACTAAAGGTGGGGAGGCTACTATATTAACTAATTGTAGGCCCATCTCTAAATTGTCAGTTCTGGCCAAGATTCTTGAAAGCCTAGTGAGTGAGCAGGTAAAGGTGTTTTTTAAGTAACAATGACCTCCTATGTAAACATCAGTCAGGTTTCAGAAAGCAACATAGCACCATCACTGCGACAATTAAAGTGGTGAATGATATTGCTAATATCTTAGACAAAACGCAGAGTTGTGCAGCTCTGTTTATTGATCTTTTCAAAGCTTTCGATACCGTCAATCATCAAATCCTGAAACAGAGGCTTGGCCAGTATTCGCATATCCAGCCATGCAGTGGGGTGGTTTGTGAACTACCTCTCTGAAAGGTCCCAATGTGTTCATTTTGATGGGCTCACTTCTAAGTGGTTAAATATTACAAATGGTGTACCACAAGGTTCTGTTTTAGGTCCACTTTTATTCTCCATCTATATCAACAGTTTAGGTCAAAATGTGGATGAAGCAACTTTACATTTTTATGCTGATGTACCGTGATGTATTGTGCAGGTCCCTCCATTAAGGAGGCTGTTGTTAAATTACAGGCTGTTTTTAATATTATTCAGATGCAGCTCTCTGAGCTTAAGCTGCTTTTAAAATGTGGATAAAACTAAGGTCATGCTATTTCAAAAGACACCAGAGACCACTTTGGATATTTTTACTACGCAAGGAAACGTACTTGAAGTGGTTACCTGTTATAAATTCCTTGGTATCTGGCTTGATGATTGTCTCTCTTTTTAATCTCAGGTCAATAATCTGCTTAGAAAGCTAAGGGTGAAGCTAGGTTTCTTTTTCAGAAACAAGTCCTGTTTCTCACTTGAGGCCAGGAAAATGCTAGTCTCTGTGACCTTTTTACCTGTGCTGGACTATGATGATTTGATATATATGAATGCACCTGCCCATTACCTGATCAAGTTAGATGCCGCCTATCACAGTGCGCTGAGATTTGTTACAAACTGTAAAGCACTTACTCATCACTGTACTCTGTATGCCAGGGCAAGTCTCCCATCACTTACTGTTCGGAGACTCAGTCATTGGTACATGTCCATATACAAAGCCATTTTGAAAATGAGAATTTTGGTTCCCCTGCATCATTTTAAAGCACAGCTTGATGAAATTATATTTGATACTCCTGGTCCCTGTCTTTGTGAATATGTTTGTAAATTGTACCCCTGTCATTAAGTTGTTTGTGTCCTTTTTGTTTTCTGTTACATGTGTAACCAATGTGCGGCAGGTCTCCCTTGTAAAAGAGATCGTTGATCTCAATGGGATTTTTTACCTGGATAAATAAAGGCTACAAACAAACAAGATCTTTTCCTTCTTGTGAGCTCATTTCACCAGAAATGCAATGCAAGCTGCAGTTTGCAACATGTGTAATATGTGAAGAATTGCAGTAAAGTGTTATGGCAGAAAGTTTAATAGAGCGTATTTCTGGTATATTCATTTTTAATGTCATCTAATATATGTGTATTAAAACTTGGATGGACAAGTACGTTTTTTATATTGATGTTTCTATAATGATGTCCCATTTTTAGTAGAAGTACATTTAGCGCAAATGGTCTTTTCTTCCACTTGACTTGTTAATAATCAGGAGGTGGTTTTTTGGCTATTTTGTGAGTAGGCAATGATACAGGACAATCTGTGATCTCTGCTTTAAGTAAAATACTTACCCATTGATAAGTGTTTCAGAGAGTCATTTTGGCTTTCGAGGGCAGAACTCAGTAGATTGCCTGTAAGAGTTTTCTGTATAATCTGGAAGCTTAAATTAATAAGAGGAGGAAATATGTCAATTGCTGGATCTTCTCAAATTTAACATACCTTGATTACAATTTCCAGATACTGGAAGAAGTCAGGAGACGATTGGGTCACACACAATTAGAGAGACAATGGTCCTTCTGATTCTGGGTGAGCTGACTTCGGAGTGGAAGGGAAGTTCAGAGATGGCCTTAGGGTATAGAAACAGTTAAGCTGTGTTGGTTAGCTGGTCCTGAGGAGGTCATGAGATGATGACTGGTAAACCCCAACAAGTATGGCTTTCATAGAGAAAGACATGTGACATTCACGAGGGACTGCAGGATGAGATGTGTGTATTCATTATGCTGAGCAATACCAGTGTTTGTGTTTTATTGATTTCTATCTGTTTTTTCATGTTATAAGTACTAAATTGCCACCACATTTTGGAATAATTGGTTTAAACAGATGTGTGTGTTAAAGATGTTTTAGGGGGAATGTGTGTGCGTTCTGTTAAAGAGTCCTCTGTCTGTGAAATGATATGACTCCAAAGCATGACTGTGGGACTGCCTAAGGGTAGACACACACACACACACACACACACACATACTGTAAGGAGATGGAATCAAAAAAACTGCTGACTCATTGCCTAGGCAAACCGGCCAAACTCCTCCCCGCTTATGTGTATAAATACTTTAACATTCTTATGCTCTGGGCTCTCTTCCTGACTGGCTGTCGTGTTACGTATATCACCCGGTGGTAGGAATTGAGCACGGAGTACTGTTGCAGAGTGCTCTGTATGGTGTATTGTGTTGTGTTTTACCATTAAAGCAGATTATTGTTTAACCCCTATTCTGGCTGTTTTATATTTTCCTTCTTTTAAAACAAACTCATATAGGATCCGCGCGGAGCAGAGATATCTGCTCCAACATTTGCTAATGCTTACTTTGATATACATTTTTCACACTTTCAAAACAAACAAACCTGTGCATGTAGGGTCAATATTTTGCCTTGTCAAACCTTTCAGTAACTATGAAACCAGAGAATCTAAATTATGCGTAAATTACACATATGATGGATTTAAAGACAAAAGTAGGAGAACATTTTTCACAAGGAAACAATTCATCAAAAAGAAAAGAATTGTCGGAATATATTATATTTATTAATTATTTTGTTCTTATTTTTTTGCATAGGCATGCTGTGGAAGAGAAAGGAAGAAACACAAAGTTGCAAGTGCTGTCTGAAACTGTGGTTCCAAGCCAAGAGGCAGGACGATCGAAAAGGTTGCAAGGTAGTTCTTCGGCGTTGTTTAATCATTTATCAATACATTACCAAACATAATGTGTTGACAAACTAAAGATGTCTAAAGGTCCACATTATAATTGTTAATATTTGTTTCTGGTTTTGCATATCCTGTCTATCAGATCTTGTGTGTGTGTGTGTGTGTGTGTGTGTGTGTGTGTGTGTGTGTGTGTGTGTGTGTGTGTGTGTGTGTGTTGGTGCCGCCGGATTCTGAGGACAATTCGCATGGATACCCACCAGCATTATAAGGACATTTAGACTTGTGAAGGCAAAACTGGTGTCCTCAAAAGTCGCGCAGTGAAGAAGCACTTATCAACATGTAAATAAAACCCTCCCGTTTTTTCTCGGTATGTCCTAATAAACCCCCTATACCCAATTTCTAGTGTATATTTGTGTGTGCTCATTGTGTATAAAACGCTTGTACAGCCGATTCATGGTATTGCAGCTTCATACACATTTCCCTCTCGTTTTACACAATAAGCGCTTTTCATTGGCTGGACACACCTACCTGCTCACTGATTCGGCGGCTACAGACTCAGGCAGGTTCTCATCAGGGATTGGCCAGCAATCATCACGCAGGCAGGTTCTCATCAGGGATTGGTCTTTCAGCGTTCGGTCAATGTCTCACCAAGAAACAGTAGCAGGAGGACATGGCTGATGGCAATGCAGACTTTTAACCAAAACTGGTAAGTGATGTATTTGAAACAAAATATAAGTATTTAAATGTTTGTTTGGTGGCTAGTGTTACTAATTATTGAACCCTGAGAGCAGGACAGACTGAAAAGAGTCAAGGGAAGCACAAAAGATGCGGTGATGTACAAATGAAATTTGCGACTGGAGGCTCTCTCCCCAAGTGTTCGGTCAGCCGAGGTCAGGAGAAGAAGAGATCGATTCTTGGCTTGCTCTTCCTGTCGTCATCTGTGGTCTTCTCCTATTGGCCGGCGTCGACCGGGGCGTGTCCAATGCAATTCCTGCCGGTTTCTGCTGCTGAATTACATCATTCTGATGTCTGTGGTTATTTAAATATTCCCTAATACAGGGGTTCCCAACCTTTTTTCCCAAGGGCCCCACATGACTCCTGTTGGAAGTTGCGCCCCCCCACACACACACACACTGGGGGGGGGGGGGGTGCAACATTGGTAATTAAAGTGTATAAGTCTCAACAATTCTACAACTACTGTCACAAACTGTATTTTGTTAAAGAAGGATGAAAGCGTAATTAACCCTCTGGAGTCTAAGGGTATTTTCTCGATTTTTAGATGTTTTCTTAAATCACCTTTTAAACGTATTTATTCTAACATGGCACCCCATGTGTTAAATATCAAAATGTTCAGGACAATCTCTGGTATTGCTGTATATGTAAATTACTCACCTTAGAGCACTGTGTGATGAGATAAGTAGCTCAAAAGCTTAAAATTTGACATCCGATTTTCGGAAAATCGTCAAAACTCTTGTGAAAACACAAATGTACTCATGTGATCGAATTGTTTTGGTGTTTTAGATTTGGTTACCAAAGTCTTAGGATCACAAAAGCAGTGAAATATTTGAATTACACTCTATATAAATGTGTAATTCATGTCTGAAATGAAAATAAATTAATTCGAATTTTGAGTAAAACAGGTGTTTATCACTCTACTTTCACCACAGCAGGGACTGAGAAACATTAGGACTGAATAATGACTTCATATTACATACCAAGGTTCATGTGATGTGGACAAATACAATTTGAGCATTCAAACTTTTTATTCAACCAACAATTTATTCTAAATATGTTTTTTTCAACCAACTATTTATATAAATATAAGAAACTGGAAAATGTCACTATTTACAATATTGAACATCAGAACTTTCAACCAACTCTTCATTATAAATGTCAAGACAGTGTCAAGGTCTTTGTCTGTCTTCCAAAACAGTGGGTCTGGCTGCTGTGTAGGTGGGGGTGATGGTGCATGGGCTGCTGTGTAGGTGGGGTGTACAAGTGCTATACGAGACCTCCACGAGACCTCCTTGCTGGCTGGGTTGAAGGTGATGGCTGTGGTGGAGCCTTTGTGCTGAGGTGTATCTTGACCTGGTGGCAGCCGCAGATGGAGGCAGCTGTAGTGATGCTGGTCTGATGGTCCTTGGTGGTGATGGCTCTGGAGAAGGCCCTTGAGCCACAGTAGATCTTGACCTGGGGGCCGGCACAGATGGATGTTTTGGCTGCTGGATAACCTCCGCCTGTGGGCCACTAGGCCCAGGCAGCTGTGAAACCTCTCTGTAAAACAAATTAAAATGTAGGACAATAATTACAACTAATTTCATTGAAATAATAAGTCAAATGTTGCTCAAGCTCAAATAACAATGCACACATAAAAAGCAAGTTTGGGAGGTTGGACAGGAGTCTCTCTCTCTCTCTCTCTCTCTCTCTCTCAGACACACACACAGGTATTTCCAGTTACTTTACATTCAGTATAAAATCACAGACACACATATACATAGGCTACATCTGATTACAAAGTCTCATCTGTACAGGACGGTAAAATAATCACAGGCACACATATAAATAAATCTATGACAAAGTCTCATCTGTACAGAACAGTATGATAAAATAATCGATGGCAAATGTCTCCATTGTGAGACGAATAAATGATTAATTTAATCATCTACACATCTAATCTCACTTTTACACACCAAAATAACGTTAACACAGAGTAAACGTTTGCTAATGGAGAGTCTATTTTGTCCCAAGAAAAAGTTCCTGACTATCGATAAAAAATATATCAATAAACCTATTGTTCCTTTTCGCGGTATTCCCCACACATTGCCAGTACACTATTACTGTAATATTTACACTTACCCATGTCCAAATGGATCCTTGTTGTTGTCTTTGTATTCTTCTTCTTCAGAAGAGTCGAAGACTTCAGGTTCTGAGGCTCTATCTTCACTGCTGCTAGCGAAAAAAATCTCTAGCGAAGTCGGCGACTGTAACGTTTTTTTACAAGCCATTTTCTGTCTCTCTCTCTTTCTCCTCACAAACTGTTTAAAACACATGCTCAAAGTAAGCTGGATTTTGCCAATGTGTTTATGTGGATTCAAAAGTCGTAAATAATCTACAAAATGGAGGAGAACGATCTGATCGGAGCAACTGTGACAAATAATCCAACTGAAACTGGCATGGACAATGACTATGTTTTAAAAATGCGCTTATCCAGACAAGCCTGGTTTGGACATTTTACGGGCAGAAGAAACATTTCTATTAAAGAAAGAATTATACATGTCTGTCTTTTTATGCCTTTAATAGCTACTAACTTGAATTTTTATTCAAATTAATTAATCAATTATTTTTTATATTTTATTGTAATGTAGAGACAAGGCTTTTAGGGACAATCATGTATTGCGTTACAATTATATGTAAAAAAAAAAAAAAGTTTAAATATGATATTTGGCCTCAAATCATCTGAGGCCCGACTGGTCTAGGCCAGCGCCATATAGACTGAGAGTTACGTCATCTCCGTTCACTCCAATGGACCACTTTTTTACAGCAATGGCGGATCGTGGAGCCTCTCAATCGTTCCCCGGAAGTTAACGCCAAGGCTAGCAGAGCTGTAGAGTTGCAGCATAATAGACCGTTCGTGACGGACTTTTAAAGGTAAGAAGAAGTTTAAAGATTTATATTGCGGATATTATCAGTACATCTGATTCAAATTAACATGTGTATTAAAGGATGTCAGTGGATTATTCCTAAATTAGTAGATTTAGGGAACGTTTACATATAACAAATTAAGCTAGGATACCGAATCAAGTTAGCAACACACGTTGAACAGCCTTTTAATTGTAAATTCCGTTCTCTTAATGTCATTTCGTCCAACGTTGTTGAATTAGAGAAGAGGGGCTTCTAAACGGGATTGTATGCGGGGTTGGAGGGAGTTAAATATTAGATAAATATAACTTTGGTGCATGTAAGAGTGAGTGTTTTTAGCAGAGCCATATTGTGTCCTTGTGATTATGTTGATTATTACCTGTCTGTATAATGTTGCAGCTCAGCTGATTTTGGATTGATGGCAAAGGGAGAGGGACTTAAGTGAGAGTGAAAACACAAGGTAAGTTTAATACTACTGTTTTATATAAGTAAACACCTTATCTCCCCAAGGCAATTTCCCATCCAATAGGTGTGCTATATAGGTGTGTATAACCCTTTCTCCTGTGTTACTCCCTCTTTCAGCACAAGAACCAGAGGGGGATTCAATGGAGCCTGAATACCTGCACTGAGACCCTCACCCTGCACCCTGAATCTCAACTCTGTTTTTCAAGCCTTTCCCTGTTTTTTTGTATTAAACAAAACATTAAGCTTTTCCAATGGTGTGGTTTTCGTTTTGTGAAAAAGTGCAAATGCAGTGTTTGTAATCTTAATCTCTGAAACTGCCTAGCCTGCCCATACCATAACCCCACCACCACCATGGGCCACTTGATTCACAACATTGACATCAGAAAACCGCTCACCCACACGACGCCACACACGCTGTCTGCCATCTGCCCTGAACAGTGAAAACCGGGATTCATCCGTGAAGAGAACACCTCTCCAACGTGCCAGACGCCATCGAATGTGAGCATTTGCCCACTCAAGTCGGTTACGACGACGAACCGGAGTCAGGTCGAGACCCCGATGAGGACGACGAGCATGCAGATGAGCTTCCCTGAGACGGTTTCTGACAGTTTGTGCAGAAATTATTTGGTTATGCAAACCGATTGTTGCAGCAGCTGTCCGAGTGGCCGGTCTCAGACGATCTTGGAGGTGAACATGCTGGATGTGGAGGTCCTGGGCTGGTGTGGTTACACGTGGTCTGCAGTTGTGAGGCCGGTTGGATGTACTGCCAAATTCTCTGAAATGCCTTTGGAGACGGCTTATGGTAGAGAAATGAACATTCAATTCACGGGCAACAGCTCTGGTGGACATTCCTGCTGTCAGCATGCCAATTGCACACTCCCTCAAAACTTGCGACATCTGTGGCATTGTGATAAAACTGAACATTTTAGAGTGGCCTTTTATTGTGGCCAGCCTAAGGCACACCTGTGAGGTGGGATGGATTATCTCGGCAAAGGAGAAGTGCTCACTATCACAGATTTGTGAACAATATTTGAGAGAAATGGTTATTTTGTGTATATAGAAAATGTTTTAGATCTTTGAGTTCATCTCATGAAAAATGGGAGAGAAAAAACAAAAGTGATGCATTTATATTTTTGTTCAGTGTAAGTAAACTGACACAAAGTATGCATTTCATTCATAACTAACATGTTTTTTTTGTACAGTAATCCGAGACATATGGGCAGGGAGGAGGAAGGAGACGCTGTGGGCCAAGTATGACCCATACAAGGTCTATAGTGAAAATCGTTTGGTCTTGGCCCCGGGAAAGGAGTGGGAGGTAGAAGTAAGCCTACTTTCTAAGAAAAATGTATGCTAACTGATCATTCTCTAGAAAATTGCTTAAAAAGATACTGTTGTATTTATAGATTGTGAATGCCTATCTATCGTGGATTGGGGCCAAAGCTGGGGTATACATTTTGTATTCCTACCTGATGACTTCCCTCTAGCAAGGAACCCATAAGGGAGGTATAAGAAAGGTGAGTAGAGTAGGACTATTTTTCAGTTGGACTTGTCAAAACATGAGGTGACAACCGGAGCTGTCTGTGACGGGGCACACTGGACACTCATTGTAAGTAATCTAAAATGTTAATGGTCAAGACATTTTTATTTATTTAACACTTAACACTTTCTTTGCACTTCCATAGATCATGTATCTGAACGAGAACAGGTCCCTGTTCTTGGACCCATTTAGGGCCAAGGAAGAGCAGTTAATCAGATGCAAAGATTAAACAAGGTGAATAAAATATAAGCTCTACTGTGTTTACTAGACATATTCATGATTTTGGATTATATGAAGGGGGAGCAACACAAAGCCATATAAATCATTTTCCTGATTACTACTGTTTTACTTGAATACCATTAGATTGTCATGTGTGAACATTCAGCTCTTCTTGACTTATAAAAGTATCTTACTTGGGCTTATATACAAAACCCAATCTATCTGTTTCCCGTGTAGATCGCTGGTCCGGATAAAAAGACCTTCGGTTGGGAGATGGGCCTGCACAATCATCACTCACCCTATCCAGCAGGATTCAACTTCATGCGATGTGTTCATTTGCAAGGTAACATTTACTCATGTGTGTATATATATAACCATCTGTCATATGAAGATACTTATCACAGACCTTTTATGCTTGCATAGCAAATACTCCTAAAAACAAAGGTCCAGTACCCAGTGGACCAGGAAGGAGTGGCCTCAATGAGGTTCCACATGGCAATGGCTCTCGTGAAAAACTCAGGTATAAGTTAAGGAAGGAAGGCCCAGTTAAGGAATGAATGATCCAGTCTTAAAAGATAGCTACATGTTACTGTTTGATTGATTGAATATTTTATTAGACAGAAATGCAAACAGCACAGGTACAGTACTGTAAATTCCCTTAGCAAGCATCCATTAGCTCACACACGCAAATACGTGATGATTTAACTAACACTGCTATTAGTCACGGTTGTTTGTTGTGAAACCCACCGCAGCAACCTGCCACACTCACCAGCAGCTTGTGTAACGCTCACATAGTCAGACCCACCGTTGACTTCATAAAAATAATGTGTTTGTAAAAATGAAGTGGTTACCTACCGTTTGACCTCCCGCTTCAGATGAAAATGTCAGTCACTGCATTATTGAGGCGCTGACACAGACGTTTCACGTTTACTTTTCGATTTCTCCGCCATAAGTGTTGTTCTCATAGTTAGGTTGTTCTTCATAGGATTGGTGCCTTTTGTTGGGTTGGTTGGATTTAGCCTCGAGGGCTGATGATTGGTTATCACATATCCCGGTCAGCCAATCGGGGGCAGAATAGGGCGGGCTCACCCTGTCCCTGACTCGAACTACGGCAAGCCTCAAGCAACAAGTTATGGAAATATATCATTAAATAAAAAAATAATTATAAAGTAGTGAGAGGGGGGAAAAAGCGTGTGAAATGGCAAGTGTGGCGTGAGGCGTGTGAAGAGGTTAAATTGCGTGACTAACTCTCAAAGGGTGAGACTTGGCAGCTCTGGTCTCGAGCTAATGCTGTCTCATGTGCTGTTTACGCAAACCTCTCTCTACTTCACGTAAGTGTTTAGCGGGACTTAACCGTCACTCGATTCTATTGGCTCTAATGGTTCAGAAAAGGTGTCAATCACCCAAATCGAACAATGGGTTCCAAAGATGTGATCCTGCGTAGTATAAACTACGCCCGCTCCGGCTCCATTACGCATTACGCAGCGCCACAGCACCACAACACGCAGCGACGATAGCAGGTAACAGGCAACAGAGCACATTTCAAGGATGTTGATTTCTTTGCTTTTAGATCTTTTTCTTGTGTATCCTCTTTTCATTTTAGCAAATAATGGCAGCCAGAAGGGAGAGCTTCACCACCGAGCAGGTGCTAGAGATGCTAGCTGACGATAGCGGGGCTATGATCATACCAGATGACTCTTCGTCGGATGATGAAGATCTCCTCCAGCCAGACCTGGATCCGGACAGTAGTGACTCGGATGTTGAACTTCCACCACGGGAAAGGTATGTAATCTCTCTGTTTTTATATATTACTTATGTGTTTGGTGGAACTGCGTCACAGTGCTAGCTTAGCCAAGAAGCTACAGGAATGATTAGGCAAAATGTTAAATAGTGTTACTTGTCTTTTTTGGAATTATATTTTCAAAATGAATGGCCAGTGAATGAATATATACATGTGTTTACTTATTTATTTGGTGTAATAGTATTCATTTATAGTCCAATATTATCCTTTTTATATATTACTTTTGTGTTTGGTGGAACTGCATCACAGTGTTAGCTTAGCCAACAGGAATGATTAGGCAAAATGCTAAATAGTGTTACTTGTCTTTTTGGAGTTACATTTTCTAAATGAATGGCCAGTGAATGAATATACATGTGTTTACTTATTTATTTGGTGTAATATTATTCATTTATAGTCCAATATTATCCTATAAGTATAAGCCAGTGAATGTATCTAATCTCTTTGTTTTTCCACATTTGTTAGATGAGGAGTGACCCCAGCAGGACAAAGCCACACACCCAGAAGACTTTCAGGGAGCAGCTTGCTGAAGGCCCTGCTGAAGGCCCTGCACCTCCACCACCCCCTCCTCCACCACTCACATGCATGCCCGAGTATTATGGGGAAGATGCCACCAAGGTCAGGAAGAACTGCAGGAGGTGCCTAGATGCTGGACTCAAAAGTGTGAAGACACCTGTGTACTGCAGGAAGTGCCAGGTCCCTCTGTGCTTCACTGTCAAAAATAACTGTTTCAGGGAGTGGCACGACCTAAATACTGGAACATTCAGGTAGGTATAAAGTTCAGGTAGGTATAACGTTTTGCGAGTGTTTATTTAAAAAAAAAAGACTTGTTGTTTTTATATACCTCGTGTGATTTTATTGTATAGTGCAGGGGTCGGCAACCCCTGGCACGCGTGCCAGCATTGGCACGCGGCACCGTAACCAGTGGCACACTAGGAATAAGTGGAATAAGTGTGCAAAATATTTAAATTGTATTTTCGGATCCTGAACGAGGCCGCCGCCAGAGCGTGTCTCTCCGTTACCTGCAGAAGGAAGCCATGCACACAACGCAGCCCCGCTCTCTTTATCTCCAGGTGACTTTCTGCCGCTTTCCTCCGTGGTGCTGATCGTTTCACCACAGAGGAAAGCACTTCACTAATTGCAGTAGCCTACACATAAGGAGCTGTACAAATGCCGCAGTTTTTGCGTGGCTGTGTCTTTAGTTGAAAGCCCAGTGGCGATCTGCTCATCTCTCTTTGAAATAATATGCTACAAAGGGGCGGACTGGCCATCTGTGTGTTGAACTTTCCTGTCGGCTCCCAGACCGTAGTCGAGGAGGGCAGAAGCAACAAGCTTCAGGTTCAATAACCCACTTTAGCTCAAATGACTGGAGAGAGGCGAGCTCTTCTTGGGAGGCCGTTGCATTTATTTACTGCTTCCCCGCAGCGAGTCTCCCCCGCCCTCCTGCTGATAGTTGACGAGCGTCAAGCTCCTCAACCCCCCCCCACCCTTGATAATTCTCGATCGTTGGCACGCTGATAACAATTTTTTTTTTAAATGGCACTTCATATCAAAAAGGTTGCCGACCCCTGGTATAGTGTGTTGGTAAAATATTTGTTGTTTTTACAAACCTACAGTGGTACAATATTTGTTTTTACATGCCTATAGTGTGTTGATAAAATGTTTGAAATAAATCTGCCCCAGTTGGAGTCAAATGTTACCTATGTTTCCGTTTTTTTTTTATTGTGCAAGTACACTTACACACACTGACCTACAGTGTAGTTTTATTGTATAGTGCGTTGGTACAGTTACATACACACACACACACACACACACACACACACACACACACACACACACACCCACACAGCTACACTTACACACCTACACATACCCACACAGCTACACTTACACATACACACCTACACACACTCACACACAACAAAATTATTTTTAAATATTTTTGTTTTTTGTTTTGGGTGGAATGAATACCTATAGTGATGATTCAATGTAATACAATGATTTTTATAGTCTGGTACCTGAAAAAGGTCAAATGGCACTGATGGAACCAAATGTGCCCAAATATACCCAAAACTTATTCCGCCTCGACTTTATTTTCATAAACCTCTCTAAAAAGGTCAAATGTCACTTGTTTTTGCCTCAATCTTGATACAGCGTACTTATTATATGTTATACTTTGGATTCCTAAAGCATTTCTTATGGCTCTATCTGTAGCTTCTCCAGAGTCATTTCTTATGATTACATTTTCCCACAGGCCAACAACAGCTTCAACAAAACTATTCCCCGCAAAGAACAAACCAAACATGCCCTGTTGTCATGAGAGAGAAAGTGCAGAAGGAAGCATCCATTAAACTCAGTGTGCTGCTCTGTGATGCTAGTTCAGATACTTGGCATCTCATCTTGGGTGCAAGGTCATCAATGTTTGGGCTCAGGCTCTGAGCGGAGGAGACCCTCAGGATGGAGTGAAGGTGTGCGTGCAATATACCGGCGGGCCAGATCTAATAGCAATTAGAAATTATCCTGCGGGCCGAAATTAAATCCACCAAGGGCCTGATTTGGCCCCCGGGCCTTGAGTTTGACACATGTGTCCTAGATCAGTGGTTCTCAAATGGGGGTACGCGGACCCCTAGGGGTATGTTGGAGTACTGCAGGGGGTACGTGAGATTTATTTTATGTTAATGAAAAAAACAACATAGGTAATGCATTTAAACAAACTACTAATAGTAGATTAACTACTTTATTCAAAGGTTTACAGTAATTCTGGATAATAAAATGGGAAAAATAAACGGGGTGCTCTTTTTTCCTCTCCCTCTCCTGACAGCCCGTCAGTCTCGTGCAGCTCGCTGAACCTGTAATAAGTGACCCGACAGTAAAGAATACACCTATTTATAACTAGTTTAGCTAGTTCCAGAGTAGATAAACTAACAAGTGTGTTCAACCCAGTGTCATAAAAAAACGTGCAATAACTACGTTGGTCCACAACGTCGGACGTAGTATTTCTACAAAAACGCCTCTGAAATTGTAAGATCCCTACGTTTTTTTTCACCATTCATTCCAATGGCTGGCGTCTATGTCACGTGATCTTCACATTTCTCCCTGCAGAAAAAAAAAACATGGCCGAACTTCGTTTTATTCTGGCCATTAAAATGCGTTTTGATGTCATTTGATGCGAGAAATATGAGTTGTTATTTCAGATTATGTGTGCAGTGGATGTACATGATCTTTAGTTTGCTAGTTATTACGAAGATTACTTCAGGAAATTGTGTCGATACAACGTTTTCATTGTTACCAAGGTGGTTGCTAGGCACACTGCTATCGATATTATATCTGTTATGTTGTGTAACAGTTTAATGGTGTAATCTTTATTGCTACCCCCTTCCCCATCAATGTATAGTGTTGGTCCACAGCGCAAACGTATTAGTTTAACAAAATCCGCATCTAAAATTGTGGCATAGATACGTTATTTTCCCCTGTGCAATTCTCCATTTACTCAACAATAACACATAATTATCCTTGTGTTTATTTATTTGTTTGATTAATAAACACAAGTTGGAGTCCGTCAGGACCGAGGGTCGGAGCAGCTCATTTGCTTTACAGAATATTACACACGGAAGTAAGTATTCTCTCCGCTTCGCTTGACAAACCCTGTGATAGTGATAGAGTGTGCCGAGCAGATTTTTACAAAAAAAGAACCTGAACGCATCATAATGTGTACTTGAAAGAGTCCTCTCCTGCTGATGTTCAGGTGTATATCAGTATGTAGTGTCTCAACTTTAAAGAGTCCTCTCCTGCTGATGTTCAGGTGTATATCAGTATGTAGTGTCTCTACTTTAAAGAGTCCTCTCCTGCTGATGTTCAGGTGTATATCAGTATGTAGTGTCTCTACTTTAAAGAGTCCTCTCCTGCTGATGTTCAGGTGTATATCAGTGTGTAGTGTCTCTACTTTAAAGAGTCCTCTCCTGCTGATGTTCAGGTGTATATCAGTATGTAGTGTCTCTACTTTAAAGAGTCCTCTCCTGCTGATGTTCAGGTGTATATCAGTATGTAGGGTATCTACTTTAAATAGTCCTCTCCTGCTGATGTTCAGGTGTATATCAGTATGTAGTGTCTCTCCTTTAAAGAACCCTCTCCTGCTGATGTTCAGGTGTATATCAGTATGTAGTGTCTCTACTTGAAAGAGTCCTCTCCTGCTGATGTTCAGGTGTGGTTTTCAGAGAGGAAACAAAGAGAAAACCAGTAAGGCAAGGCAAGTTTATTTATATAGCACCAAGTTACAGTGCAGTCTAAGATATGAATAGTTTAATTAAAAGCAGCGGCAAAAAGAAAAGTCTTCAGCCTGGATTTAAAAGTAGTCAGAGTTGCAGCGGACCTGCAGGTTTCTGGGAGTTTGTTCCAGATATTTGGAGCATAACAACTAAACGCTGCTTCTCCATGTTTAGTTCTGACTCTGGGGACAGAAAGCTGACCAGTCCCTGAAGACCTGTGAGATCTGGATGGTTCATAATTTAGCAGGAGGTCGGAAATGTATTTTGGGCCTAAACCATTCAGTGCTTTATAAACCAGCAGCAGTATTTTGAAATCTATTCTTTGACACACAGGAAGCCAGTGTAAAGACTTCAGAACAGGAGTGATGTGATCCACTTTCTTAGTGTTAGTGAGGACTCGAGCAGTGGCGTTCTGAATCAGCTGCAGCTTCCTAATAGATTTTTTAGTGAGACCTGTGAAGACACCATTGCAGTAGTCCAGTCTACTGAAGATAAAAGCATGGACAAGTTTTTCCAAATCCTGCTGTGACATTAGTCTTTTAATCCTAGATATGTTCTTTAGGTGATAGTAGGCTGATTTAGTAACTGTTTTAATGTGACTGTTGAAACTCAGGTCAGAGTCCATGACTACACCTAGATTTCTGGCTTTATCTGTTGTTTTGAACATTGCAGACTGAAGCTCAGCGCTAACTTTTATACGTTCTGCCTTGGCTCCAAAAACCATTACCTCAGTTTTATCTTTGTTTAATTGGAGAAAGTTCTGACACATCCAGTCATTGATTTGTTCAATGCACTTACTCAGTGTTTGAATTGGAGCATAGTCTCCTGTTGAAACTGTTACGTACATTTGTGTGTCATCTGCATAGCTATGGTAACTTATTTTGTTGTTTTTCATTATCTGAGCCAGTGGTAGCATGTAGATGTTAAAGAGAAGAGGCCCCAAGATGGAGCCTTGAGGAACCCCACATGTCATATTTGTCAATTCAGATGTGTATTTACCAATAGAAACAAAGTTGTTTCTGTCCTTTAAGTAGGATTCAAACCAATTTAGGACGGTTTCCGAAAGTCCCACCCAGTTTTCCAGTCGGTCTAGTAATATGCTGTGGTCAACAGTGTCAAACGCAGCACTGAGATCTAATAATACTAACACTGAAGTTCTGCCACTGTCTGTGTTTAAGTGGATGTCATTAAAGACCTTTACAAGAGCAGTCTCAGTGCTGTGGTTTGGACGAAAGCCTGACTGGAACACATCGAAACAGTCATTTTTCGATGTGACACAGGAAGCCAGTGTAAAGACTTCAGAACAGGAGTGATGTGATCCACTTTCTTAGTGTTAGTGAGGACTCGAGCAGCAGCGTTTGAATTAGCTGCAGCTTTCTAATAGATTTTTTAGTGAGACCTGTGAAGACACCATTACAGTAGTCCAGTCTACTGAAGATAAAAGCATGGACACGTTTTTCCAAATCCTGCTGTGACATTAGTCTTTTAATCCTAGATATGTTCTTTAGGTGATAGTAGGCTGATTTAGTAACTGTTTTAATGTGACTGTTGAAACTCAGGTCAGAGTCCATGACTACACGTAGATTTCTGGCTTTATCTGTTGTTTTGAACATTGCAGACTGAAGCTCAGCGCTAACTTTTATACGTTCTGCCTTGGCTCCAAAAACCATTACCTCAGTTTTATCTTTCTTTAATTGGAGAAAGTTCTGACACATCCAGTCATTGATTTGTTCAATGCACTTACTCAGTGTTTGAATTGGAGCATAGTCTCCTGGTGAAATTGTTACGTACATGTATGTGTCATCTGCATAGCTATGGTAACTTATTTTGTTGTTCTTCATTATCTGAGCCAGTGGTAGCATGTAGACGTTAAAGAGAAGAGGCCCCAAGATGGAGCCTTGAGGTACCCCACATGTCATATTTGTCAACTCAGATGTGTATTTACCTATAGAAACAAAGTTGTTTCTGTCCTTTAAGTAGGATTCAAACCAATTAAGAACTGTTTCCGAAAGTCCCACCCAGTTTTCCAGTCGGTGAAGTAATATGTTGTGGTCAACAGTGTCAAACTCAGCACTGAGATCTAATACTACTAACACTGAAGTTCTGCCACTGTCTGTGTTTAAGTGGATGTCATTGAAGACCTTTACAAGAGCAGTCTCAGAGCTGTGGTTTGGACGAAAGAAGTTGTATAATGTCCTCTAGGTTTTTATCATTAATCTGATGGAATTGTGTCATGGTGTTTGAATTGATATTAGGTGGACACAGAGACAACACATTTGCTGTACCTGATGCAGAGGCACTGACTGCTTGTCTGATTTTCTGAATTTTGTCAGTGAAGAAGGCAAAATTATTGCACGCCCTGGTGGACAGAAATTCAGAGGCTACTGACACTGGGGGGTTGGTTAGTCTGTCGACGGTAGCAAACAAGGCACGTGCGTTGTTTTTGGCAATGATGTCAGAGAATAACGTGCACACACACACTCACTAAAAACACACACACACCATTTTGAGCCTCATTTGCATATAAATCAGTGCTTTTAGCAGCTGAGATGAGATGCAGCTCAGGAATAAGCTGCTCTCCAATACAATAAGCTGCTTTTCAATTCCAAATTATAAAAGCCAAGTCTCTCTTTATAGATTTCAAAGTCAACTTGGAGATTTGTTTTTCGCCACCTGCGTTCAGCTTTTCGACATTCTCTTTTTTCTGTTTTCACGGTCATGGCCTTTCTCCATGGAGATATTTTCTTCCCAGTCACTTCCTTTACCTTGGTTGGAGCAATGGCATCTATAACATTTTAAATGTTTTAATTAAAATGATCCACTAGCTCATTTACTGAGATGTTCGCAGGGGCAAGTGTGGAAGAAAAATTCTGAGTAAACATTTCCCTAGTATTTTCAGTTAAATATCGCTTTGTGGTTATCTCTTTTTGAACATTTTTGTGAACAGAAATAGAGCTCTCAAAGAAAACACATGAATGATCAGAGAGTGCAACATCAGTCACCACAACCTTAGAGATATTCAGACCCTTTGAGATAATTCCATAATTATGTCCAGAGTGTGATGCCCCTTATTGTGCGTGGGCTCCGTCACATGCTGAGTCAGTCCATAGTTATCAAGAACACAAAACAGTTCTTTAGCCCCTCTGTCCTGGGGGTTGTCAACATGGATGTTAAAATCACCAACAATGACTAGACGGTCAAAGTCAATACACACTATAGACAGCAGTTCAGTAAAGTCATCAAAAAAGCTTGCACAGTATTTGGGTGGTCTATAGATATTTAGGAACAGAGCTCGAGAGGAGCATTTCAGCTGAAGGGCCACATATTCAAAAGAATCAAAGTTCCCATAAGATGTCTTCCTGCATTGAAGGGAATCATTGAACAGAATAGCAACTCCACCCCCTTTCTTATGCATTCTTTCCTGACTCATAAAACTAAAGTTGGGAGGTGTTGATTCGATAAGAACAGCTGCACTGTTATTTTTGTTCAATCCAAGTTTCTGTTAAAAACAAAATCGAGATTGTGCTCAGTGATAAAATCATTGATTAAAAATGTTTCTCCTGCCAAAGACCTGACATTTAATAAAGCTAGTTTAAGTTTGTTAAACACACTATCAGTCAGGTTTTTTGTAACAAGCTGTGGCTGACATGGAATCACTGCTAAATTAGATAAACTCACAAACGTTTGAGTACTTCCTGTATCTAAGATGATTCACCGCTCTTAATCTATTACCTATCAACACAGATATCGGCAAAGCTACAGGCAGGCAGGGCCCCGGCATGTCCTGGAAAGAGTTGGGAGTGCCATACGCCCTTGAGCCTGGACCCAGCACATATCAGTTTGCAGCATTTTGTACACATACATCCCTATCAGGCTTTGAAGGGGAGGGAGGACCCACCACCCTGCTCCTCTCATCATAGGAGGGCAGGGTGAGGGCTACACTGTAGAAAGGGGGGTTTGGAAATCTGCTTCCATCTTCCTTGTATTGTTTTTGGATGATTGTGGTAGGCATGGTGATGAAGCCGGGGGTGATGGTGCGCATCTCTGCTTCGGTGATTTTGGTGGGCGTCGTTGAGTAAAGGACAGCTGCCAACCCTGCGCATCGCCTTCATGCGGTCATCGAACTCCAGGGGGATGGGCGAGGGTGAAAGGGTGAGCGGAGAGTAGAGAGAGCTGGGGGATGAATGAAGAGTATCCTCAAAGGCGTTGACAGGGGGGGTAACGGGCAGTGGAGACTCTTCCATGTGTCTCATAGGTCTCCCATAATCAGAACATTTCTCAGGCGGGTGCAGTGATACTTCTTCAGGGTTTTCTGCGTGATGTGTTGTGTCTTTCTCCTGTAGGAACAAAAATCCATCCTAACCCAGATGCTTTCCACTGAGCGTCCTCAGGTGTGCGTGTGTGTGTCTGTGTGTGTGAATATAACCCGGCTCTATTATACAACAAAAAAAGCAAACATCAAGAACTTCAAAGTAAAAGTCTTTAATTCTTCAATTTAAAAAATGAAAAAGTCCCGTCAAAATAATGAGATGATCCAATCACAGAGCTCCAGTGATCTGTCATTATTTCATATAATAGATTACTAACATATTTGTATATAAAAGAGAAAATATCATACATAAGAACAAAAATATACAATACATATATTACACTTCCAATAATTATTTTAGCGATACTTTTCAGAATAAATATAAATACCATTTTAACTCTCATTACAAACAGTTGATTAGTGGAACGCTTTACACACACACACACACACGATCCCAAATCCTGTCACAGGGGAACCCGATACAGTGACATGACATTTCATTTAAGTGGACTTCTTATCCTCTCTAATAACTGATCTAATAACTGTTCTAATAACTGTTCTAATAACCTCCTCTTCCTCCACAGCCCCCTACTATTCCTCCACAGCCCTCTCCTCTTACTCCACAGCCCCCTCCTCTCCATCCTTTACTTCCTCACAAGGTTCTTTAGGTTTGTTGAGATCCTGGTTCTCCTTTAGCAAAGCGTCTATCTCTCCCTTCTTTACTTCCTCACAAGGTTCTTTAGGTTCAGTGAGATCCTGGTTCTCCTTTAGCAAAGCGTCTATCTCTCCATCCTTTACTTCCTCACAAGGTTGTTTAGGTTCTGTGAGATCCTGTTTCTCCTTTAGCAAAGCGTCTATCTCTCCCTTCTTTACTTCCTCACAAGGTTCTTTAGGTTCTGTGAGATCCTGGTTCTCCTCTAGCAAAGCATCTATCTCTCCCTTCTTTACTTCCTCACAAGGTTCTTTAGGTTCTGTGAGATCCTGGTTCTCCTCTAGCAAAGCATCTATCTCTCCCTCCTTTACTTCCTCAGGTTCTGTGAGATCCTGGTTCTCCTTTAGCAAAGCATCTATTTCTCCATCCTTTAATTCCTCACAAGGTTCTGTGAGATCCTGGTTCTCCTTGAGCAAAGCATCTATCTCTCCATCCTTTACTTCCTCACAAGGTTCCTTCTGTTCTGTGAGATCCTGGTTCTCCTCTAGCAAAGTGTCTATCTCTACATCCTCACAAGGTTTCTTCTGTTCTTTGAGATCCTGGTTCTCCTCTAGCAAAGCGTCTATCTCTCCATCCTTTACTTCCTCACAACATTCTTTAGGTTCTGTGAGATCGCAGCTCCCCCTCCCTCCGGCTGAAATTATGAATGTAAGGCGTATATTAATCATAGATAGCACGACAGGGTCCGTTACAATTTGTTTTCATTTGATTTCAAATAAACAAGTCTTGGCTTTCAGATTATTAAACTTCCTTCGGCAAATTCAGATGATAAATACAACTTTGAAGCTTGTAACAGCATAATTACAAGCGGAGAACAAAGTAACTTAACATCACAGCAGGCATAACAACAGCCGGTGTTTCTCCCCGGGAAACAAAACACAATACACACAAATGCAAAAATACACCAACACACACGCGAGCGAGCGAGCTTCCCCCATACCAGTAATCCAAATGAAAATATTTTCCCTCCATACTACTCTGATCATTTGCTCCGCTAATAATCAATCAGATTGATGGATTCCAGAGAAGAGAAAACTTTGAAGGCCTTTTTCTCAAAATGATGACTCGGTGACAGTCATTATATAATGTGTCATATGTTGCTTAATATTTGGAGTACAACAACAATCCTCAAATCATTAAAAAGCTATAATCTCCTCTTTCCAACAGTGTATACAACTCAAAATGTGTCTTCGGGTCAATGCGACTGATTTTGATAGAGCAGATCACATATCGTTCACCTGCATTTGTGGTGCGCTGAAGAATTTCACCAACAACTCAAGTTGTCATTGGATAGTGTTGCATATGTCAGTGGCTGAACACTAAGCTGCTGTATGTACCTGTAGAGAGTCTGACAGCTTACCCCTAAGCATGTTGCAATGCTTTGCCAGTTCCTGAAATGCTGTATCGAGGTCTGCCTTGATGTCTAATCATGACAGGTGGAGGCAACAGGGCTAAACTATTCTCAGACCTGAGGCCTGTACTACGAAGCTGGTTCAATATAACCTGGATATGTTTGAGTTAGCCGGTTGGCCTAATCCAAAACATACTCGCTCTCGCTAAGCGGTCCTACTACGCTGGTTATCAAGTTAGGTGCGCGTTCACATGAAAGGCGTGGTATTTGGAGCATTCGACCACAAACATGGACAAGCGTACTACTGACAGCGCAGCGCGTCATACTTCCTAAATGAAAAGTGAACTATAATATTAGTCAAATATGAAGAAGTTAAACTTTAAACATCCATGACTTAAACAGTTTATCCAGGATAAAAGCCACATGCATGCACATCACCTGCAAGGTGAATACAGCTGGTAAAAGAAAAAGTGTTTGAATGCGTACATTAACAGGTTTATGATATCACTGCCCCGTCTGAGACACGAGTGGATCTGACTCAAGTGTTTCCTCAACTTAATGTGTTGCTTTAATAATACTTCTGCATACATTGTGACACTGAGTGTTGCACCGCCAGATACGGCTCAGCTGACTCAGACAAGGAAATATAGGATACATTATGATGTGATATGAATGATAATGGGACACATCGACGTCTGCACTCAGTGCCGCGGAATGTACTTAATGTTACTTTGATCCGGTTACTTATGTTGTGGCAGATATTTAAGTAAGCTTTCTTAACGCTAATGTTATAATACTCAGATTGCTCTGAAGATGGGAGGTGATATTCTATTCATTTTCACGTGCACACAGTCAGTTGATTTTTGCCGGCCGTCTTTCTGTATTTCCTTTCTCCTGTAATATAACTTGATCGCTTTAAACTCCGCACACTGAGCTCTGATTGGTCAGCAGGCAGTGCTTTCACGATGTTGATCTCTTAGCCTGCAACCTAACCTGGTCCGGAGCAGGCTAGCCGCTCAGCATAAGTTACCATGGAGATCTAGCCCGCTAAAAAGAGAACCAGCGTCGTAGGACCGGAAACCCCAAGTTTTCCCTGAAGTTAGCCCGCTAAGCGAAAATCCGGCTTCGTAGTACAGGCCTCTGGTTCTTTATCTGGTTTCATGAGCTGTCAGCAAAAAATGAAGACATCCATGCAAGGACTCTAATGTATTGAATACCTCTCTTCAGCAAATCTTGAGATTGACAGAAATCCAGATAAGGTTTCAATGCGGTCACGAAGTTCTCCACACATCCTCTCATGAACAAAATAATCTGTAACTTCTCTTTGTATTCGTTCAATACATTCGAAGACATTATTAAAATAATGTAACAATGTAATGTAATAACAACTCATCTCTTTAGATTCCACTTCGAGCGATAGAATTACTATCAAAGCACTTATATACTAACATAGGACTGGCTTATCTATAGCCAGCTGACAAAGCACTTATATACTAACATAGGACTGGCCTATCTATCTATAGCCAGCTGAGTAGCACTTGAAATGTGTGGCTCTATGATACCTGTTGTACTTATATGATTCTGTTTTTCTTCTGGGCTGTGTCTTCCTGGTCGTATGTACTTATTGTAAGTCGCTTTGGACAAAAGCGTCTGCTAAATGCAATGTAATGTAATGTAATGTAATGTAATGTCTAATTTTTTTTCATTGCTACTTACTCCGAAAATGAAAAACTGCACTTGAAAAGAAAACAGGATGACTTTGAATAGCATCATTTTTGTTACGGTGTGTGTAGGAAGCAGGACCCAAATGCAGATTAAAGTGACAAAAAACTCCATTATTTCAAGGCTATACTATTAAATAAAGACTAAACAGAACACTCACCGAGGAACAAGCCATATCACAAGACAAACCGACAAAGACAGAAAAAACAGAACTTAAATACACACAAGACTAATCATACAAACAAGACACAGGTGAGGAGGGAGGGGAAAACACAGGGACACCAGGTGAACACAATCGGGTAATAAGACACACCAGGGAAACTAACGACAGGGAACCACAGACAGATCTAAACAAGACAAAACACAACACAGGCAAGACAGGAGGTGAAGACCTTCCAAAATAAAACATTACATTACATTGCATTTGGCTGACGCTTTTATCCAAAGCGACTTACAATAAGTACAATCGACCAGGAAGACACAACCTTGAAGAAAACAGAATCATATAAGTACATCAGGTTTCATAGAGCCAAACATTTCAAGTGCTACTCAACTGGCTGTAGATAAGCCAGTCCTTTATTAGTATATAAGTGCTCTGTTAGCAGTTCATTGTTAGTAGTTCTATTGCTCGAAGTGGAGTCGAAAGAGATGAGTTTTCAGTCTGCGGCGGAAGGTGTGTAAGCTTTCTGCTGTGTAAGCTTTCTGCTGTCCTGATGTCAATGGGGAGCTCATTCCACCATTTTGGAGCCAGGATAGCAAACCCACGTGTTTTTGCTGATGGGAACTTGGGTCCCGCTCGCAGCGAGGGTGCCGCGAGTCGTTTGGCTGATGCAGAGCGTAGTTCACGTTTACAGTTTAACCATGTCCTGGATGTAGGAAGGGCCAGATCCATTCGCAGCATGGTACGCAAGTGCGAACAACCCGGGATCACGGCAGAGGACCAGGAAGGGATCTCGGGCGGACGGCCCGGGGGCAAGGCAGAAGCCGAGAAGGGAGACTCCGGCGGACGGCCCGGGGGCAAGGCAGAGTCCAAGGATGGGGTCTCGGGCGGACGGCCCGGGGGCAAGGCAGAGTTCAAGGTGGGGCGAAGGCCACAGCGGGCAAACTCAGGGGGCCGAGCATGAGGGCGAAGGCAGCGGCAGGAAGAGTTAGGGGGCCGTGCCGGAGGGTGAGGGCCGCGGCACTCAGGGGGCCGGGCTCGAGGGCGAAGACCGCGGCTCTCAGGGGGCCGGGCTCGAGGGCCAAGACCACGGCTCTCAGGGGGCCGGGCTCGAGGACGAAGACCAAACAGCTCCGGAGGCCGGGCAGGAAGGCGCTGGCAGGAAGGCGCTGACAGGACAGCGCCGGAGGCCGGGCAGGACCCGGTGTCGGCCGGACAGGAACCGGAGCTGGTGGGACAGGCCTCAGCAGGATCCCCCACGGAAGAGGACCAGGAGTTGGCAGGACCCCCGGCGAGACAGGCGACGGCGGGGCCTCCAACGGAACAGGACAAGGGGTTGGCAGGACCCCCGGCAGAAGAGTTGTCGGCGGGACCCCCAGAGGAACAGGACACAGGGCCGGTAGGACCCCCGGCAGGAGAGCAGTCAGCGGGACCCCCAACGGGACAGGACATAGGGTTGGCAGGACCCACGGCCGGAGAGCAGTCGGCGGGACCCCCAACGGGACTGGACGTGGAGCCGGCAGGACCCCCAGCGGAACCTCCAATGGCACAGGACATAGGGTTGGCAGGACCCCCAGCAGAAGAGTAGTCAGCGGGGCCTCCAACAGCACAGGACACAGGGTTGGCAGGACCCCCGGCAGGAGAGTAGTCGGCGGGACCCCCAACGGGACAGGACATACGGTTTGCAGGACCCCTGGCAGAAGAGTAGTCGGCGGGGCCTCCAACGGCACAGGACACAGGGTTGGCAGGACCCCCGGCAGGAGAGTAGTCGACGGGACCCCCAACGGCACTTCAGTAGGGACTTGAATTGGGACTTGAGTAGGGACTGGAGAGGGAACTTGAAAGGGGACTAGAGAGGGAGCTGGAGATGTGGCTTGAGAGGGGACTGGAGATGGGACTAGAGATGGGACTAGACGAGGGACTAGAGGAGGGACTAGAGGAGGGACTAGAGAAAGGACTTGAGAAAGGACTTGAGAAAGGACTTGAGAAAGGACTTGAGTAGGGACTAGAGCAGGGACTTGAGATGGGACTAGAGTTGGTACCTGAGAAGTGACTAGAGGTAGGACTGGAGAAGGGACTAGAGACGTGACCTGGGGAGGGACTAGAGGGGGAACTCAAGAAGAGACTAGAGAGGGGACCAGAGAAGGGACTAGAGAAGGGACTTGAGTTAGGACTCAAGAAGAGACTAGAGAAGGGACCAGAGATGGGACAAGAGATGGGACTGTGGCAGCTGGGGCCAGAGCTAAGTCTGGAACCATGGCCGCTGGAGCAGGAACTGGGGCCGGTACCATGGCTGCTGGGGCCAGAACTGGGGCCGGAACCATGGCTGCTGCGGCCAGAACTGGGGCCGGAACCATGGCTGCTGGGGCTGGAACCATGGCTGCTGGGCCTGTACTGGGGCTGGAACCATGGCTGCTGGGGCCGGAACCATGGCTGCTGGTGCCGGAACCATGGCTGCTGGTGCCAGAACTGGTGCCGGAACCATGGCCGCTGGGGGCTGAACTGGTTCTGGAACCATGGCCCTTTGGGCTCGTGCTGCTAACCTGGCCTTGCGACTCCTTCCTTTAGGAGCTGTTTGGAGGCTCCGTGCACCTCCAAAAGCCAGACGAGTACCAGTGAATGGCTCCTGGACTGTAGCAAAAACTGATCTAGACAAGACAAAACACAACACAGACAGAAACAGACAAGATAGGAGGTGAAGACCTTTCAAAATAAAACAAGACAAAATACAATAAAGACAGATCGTGGCAATTGTATAGTTTTGCTATTTAACATCAGGTTAGGATAAGCTGAGCAAGTCATGCATGTGTATTTCCTGGTTTGAGAGTGACTTCCTTCTTAATGCGGAACTTCCTGTGTCAGTAGGTAATGGATACCAAAACAGATGAGGCAAAATACATGCGAGTGTCAAGTCTATACATGTGTGAAAGTGACTATGTATGTATGTGAGAATATGATATATGTTTATACATGTGAGAATATAAATATATATATGTAAAAGTTCGAATTTATTTATGTGAGAGTGAAGAATACCTATATGTGTGTACATATATGTAAGTCAGAGTGAAAATGCATGTATGTGTGAAAATGCATTTATGTGTTGAAAAGTAAATTGTATATATATATGGGAGTGAAAATATATGTATGTATGTAGGATTGAACATATATGTGTGTAAAAGCAGAATTTATGTGTGAGTGAAAATATATATGTTTGTGGGAGTGAAAATATAGGTTTGTGTGTAAGAGTGAAAATATGTGTATGTAAAAAGAGGATGTGTGAAAGTGAAAATGTATGTGTGTGAGAGTGAAAATATATGTATGTGTTTGAGAGTGAAAATATATGTATGTGTGTGAGAGGACCAGTATGAATTACGGCCTGTACGGCCCCTCGTAGATATACACACACATATATAACACACACACACACACACACACACACACACACACACACACACACACACACACACACACACACACACACACACACACAGATTGAATGACACACAGAGAGGACCCGAAAGTACTTCTACTACTTTATCATATTATTTTCTATGGCATTATTGTTTGATTAGTATGACATAAAAGATCATGACTATTTTTTGAAATGTTCTTTATGTTGTGAAAAATTCGGCCCAGGCCAAACGACGCCACTGCGCGCAACCATCTGACCGTGATGTAGTTCGCTTCCAAAATCATTAAATGTGTGGGGCAATATCATGCTGAACAAAATGTGTAATTATTATAAATTAGTTTTTACCACTTATTTCCAGTTATTAAAGTGGAATATGCAATATGCTATGCAATATTTGTAATAATCTATTGTAGGACCATACCTATATAAAACATGTCTGTGAAGTTTTTTTTTCAAAATACCAAACAGATCATACATTTTAGCCATGCCTCATTTCGCTCTATTTGCTCTATTCCAGCCCTGTTTTTGCAAGGGCTGATTCTGTGACGTAGCTTTAATGCAAATGAGCTGCAGCTGACCACGCCCACCCTGCAGAAGAGGGGGGCGAGGCACGGCCCCGGCACGAGCGTATGCGAATTTGTAAAACGTATGCTAATATTGTTCATGAAAATAAATACTGGTGTATATGGTTTTATGCAATCTTTCATTTCATTCTGTCATTGTACATGGCGTTACTATTATATTATATACTACACAGCACACTAACACACCCATTTGTTGATGACAAAAAAAGTCCACACACAACCTTTTGCTTTTGAAATCTGCATATACTTTACCCATCAAACATGAATAATCATGGCACATTTTATATAAACTGTCGGAACTTTATTGTCAAAATCAACGGTTCATTGAACCCATAAAAAAATACAGTACGCAGCTTCGGTGGGTCAGTCTGACATGCAGAATCTATCATCACAGGTTTTCCGCTGGTATTATGTGAGGTGCATGCCTGTCTAGAAGAAACATAGTTAGAACAAAATCATCTCAATTTAGTATTCAGGATGAGAAAATACTATTTGGATAATTAACGCTAACGCTGTCTTTTTACGCTATTTAGCAAAGCTGATGTGTTGGAGAGGGGCTGAGCTCAGTAGACAGACTGTAATGAGTGCTAGCCGCTAATTAGCCAAGTCCCATCAATGGAGCTTTGCAGCGTTGTGTTTTCCCCCCCTCCTTGCAACAATTGCGCACACATACACACTGTTGTATCCTTGGCGGGGTGTGGCGCAGTGGATAGAACCTTGGTGTTTGGATCAGGAGGTCACAGGTTCAAACCCCACTGCAGTCAGCATGTCGTTGTGTCCCTGGGCAAGACACTTCACCTCAAATTGCTCCTGTGGTGGATTGCCCACAGTATTGAGTATGTAAGTCGCTTTGGATAAAAGCGTCTAACAAGTAACACATAATAATAATAATAATAACAGTCGTGCACACACACACATATTCATGTGCGCAAACAAGTAATAAAGACTGCTGAATCACATCACGTCTCATTCGCGCAGCGTAGCTTAGCTTACAGATCGGTGATATTTGATAAGCTACAAGCTACATGCTACAAGCTAAGTAGTAGAGATAACTTTATCAGGAAAAACACCGCTAAATAAAAAGGAATGCAAATATTAACTTGGAAAAACGTACAGCTTCCAAATTGGATGTGTCCTGGTCCCGGATGGTTGGTATTGATCCAGTTTTTAGCCTTAGATTGGAAGCATATCCTCTTTTCACTTGAGAGAAGTTGATAAACATGTCCGAGGTCAAATGTTTAGAACACAGTGATGCAAATTAGTCGCTTTTCGGCGCCTCCCGCTTTTTTAACGCTGATTTGGGTGACTTGTGTAATTCGTGGAGAACCGAAGAGTTTTCGTTTTGGGGGGGGGGGGTCCGACTCACGGACAACTTCTCACTTCAAAACTTTACTTGGGCCGCCCACGTATAGCCTATTAATGGCCGCCAAAGTATATTTTTGTATATATATCTGCATTGTCGGAGGCCTTTTTTCCTCATTTTCATGTCAAATTGTACAGCTTTCCTTAGTTTTGAATGCAGAAAGATGACTATATTAGAGTATTAAGTGAAAATGACTATATTAAAGTGTAAAGTGAATATATTAAGTGAATTACTCAAACTGCATTTGTATAAGAATGATTATGTCCTATTGGCAGATAACTACTCTTAACAGTGATATCTACAAGAGGTTTCCAATGTAAATTTAACTATTTTCAATTGGTTAGTATTACATTTTGTGACAGTGTGGTGACACTCATTTTAATGAAGACACATTTGTGTATCTTGAAATTCATTTATTTGACAGAGCTGGAAACTGATTGACTTACATACTTGTTTGTGTTTACCTACACATTCATCACAGATGAGCCAAACAGTGTAGAGGATGGAGAACAGGAGAAAGGGACACACAAGAAGGAGATACAACAGACAAGAACGACAATGGAGACAGCAACGAACAGGAACACCAGAACAGACAAGAGTCAATGGGTAACATGACTGATTTAGGGACTGCAGATACAGGGCCAAGGCAAGTGAGACACCATTGTTTTCCATCCAGCATGTTTGGCCAGCAAAATAGATCATTTCAACCGCAAACAGCAAGTGATGAGGGATTATTACTTCCTCCTTCCATCCCTTTTTTCTGATTAATCTGATTACTAACAACTTCTAATAATTTGACAGTTTATGATTTAATTGGAAAATGAAGTGTTTTTAAATAATAAACCACTTTCTGATTCTGATTCTTAGATTTTTTTTGACATATGGGTGTTGAGAGATGCATCTATATCCCTTAATGTTGCTCTCAAAGTGCACAAGATTGATGCTTTTAACTTCAACATTTAAACAAATTCTACCTGGGGGACCCCAGAGGAGGTGAGTTCCCCCCAAAATAGCACTTTATCTCTGCTTATGTAACTCTGGGGGAGTGTCCCCTCGGCAACAGACCACTCAGAGCTGATTACTTTCCTGCATTTCAATGGACAGCATATAAAAAGGACACGTGAGCTGCATTGCTTAAGAGATCCTCACATGATATCTCCTTTACAAAATAAGTGTCCAGTCAACAACAAAACATCAGTGATCATATAGTGGTAGTATATTTTTCACAAGCAATGTGAAACATTAAACTTATACAAACTGGTGTACCAAACTCACATACCTGCATTGACCTACTGGAGTGTCTCTACTCTTTCTTCTCCACATCTCTTGTCCACCATCAGAGATTGAAAACATTTCAGAAACAGGTAGGGAACAAACAACTTGTTCGCTGGGCATGTCAAAAACCTCCCTGCTTTGATCAAGACCTTCGGGAGCCTTTCAGCCCCTCTAGCAAAGGGACTTGAAAGCAAGCTTTGAAAATTCAGTACCATCAACATGCTTGTCATGTTCCAGACACTGCTCTCAACCACTCAGGGCCTGCTTAACTACCTGCAGAAAGAAACAATTGACTTGGTGCAGGCAGTAGATTACAAGACAGCAGTTGAGAACACACTGACAAGTTACCGAAGTAACGAGAAAGCACATGAGGTCTATGACAAGACCAAGGCCCTGTGCAATGATCTTGATATTCCCGAAACTGTGACACAGAGGAGGAAGCGTAGAAACATGGAAGACTTTGTAGTCGAGGCATCATGTGGAGCAGTGTAACATTAAACATAAATAAACTGGTGTACAAAACTCACATACCTGCATTTCAATGGAAAGCATAAAAGGAAACGTGAGCTGGGTTCTGTTGCTCAGATTAGCTATTGATGATCACGTTGATAAATCATATAAAACAAATAGCCAATCACACAAAAACAAGTTGCTGTGACTGAACATTAAACAATTAACATTAAACTAAACAAACACAACAGTACGTTATTGTCCTATAAAATAAAAACATACATTTTGTCCACCGAGATAATACAGGCACCTTACCCTCAAGAATCTCCCACGATCCATTGCCGTAACAAAGCTAATGCAGGCACACGTTTGTGACACCAGATGGCGCAATTGTGTATGTGCGTGTGGGGAGTCTTGCAGGAGAAAATTCGACTGTAGCGCCGCCACTGTGGGCTAAGCCCCGAATGTTTCCAGGTCCAGCCGACGCCCCTGGAGAACACACTACGCCTAGAGCAAAGACTCCAATGCAGTTTACCGTTGTGATAAAAGGCGCCTGGCGGTGCGTTCAGGGACCTTAGTAAAACACACTACGCCTATAAAGACTCAGATTAATGCTGTTTACCGTAGTGGTGAGAACAGCATTACGGTACGTCCACACAGCAGCTTTTCAAAAATCTTGAAAATCTTGGAGCTGGGAGTGTCTGAAAGCTTGGGGAGTTTTTGCGAGCAACACGACCAACAACCAATCACATGAATCTCCCGCCCCCGACATACAAAGCAAAAAACCCCAGGGGATTTTATATATATATATATAAACTCCCCAAACAGGCGAAAACCTACCAGTTTCACCCACTGTCTCTGCCACCTCCCTCCATGCCTGGTTCCTCCGGTTTGTATACCGGTAAATAGTCTGGTCGTAAAGAACCGGGTGATTTGCTCCCGTAATTTCTTGTTTGGAATATGAGGAAATGAACTGCGGTCTGGCTCTCCCAGCTTGCACGCGGTTTGATTGGCTAGCGCTTGAACTGTCAGATTTGCATAAACGGGATTTTATTGGCTGACGCTTCCAGCTCAGCTTCAAAAGTTGAACATTGCTCAACTTTTGAGTCCTGAAAATCCTGGAAATCTTCGCTTCGCTCCCCCACAATGCAGTTCGGCGAAAAGCGAGGCAAAGTGACGTCATCCCCATTCAAAGTCAATGGGCAGAGAAGCGTTGGAAGCGGTGGAAGATTCGTCTAAAGCTGCTGTGTGGACGCACCGTTAGGGTGGAGCGCGCGTAAATAATCGGCCCTTTCTGTGTCAACCCTCCATGGGCAAATCTTCCCTTCGCAGGGAGTTTTGCGGCGGAATGGGTCACCAGAGGGTATCACAGCTTCATAGCTGCGGCCCCACAGCTGAGGGCTTGTCCATTAACACAATGTTCTGGGGAATTGAAACTCAGCTGTGTGCTAACAAGGTGGAAGGACAGGACGCTAAAACGGGGCCATTCACTCCAGTTTTGCAGCGTCCCACTGTACCACATGTCTATACACTGTACCACTGTATCACATGGACCACTGTCTTGTGGGTGTCCCACACCCACCTCTTTTTATGGGCATGCAAGAGGTAAATCTGTCCTCCCAGGAGGAGATGTGTTTCCTCTCAGCAGAGATGCAGGCTCTGGTGCAGAAACAGGCTGTGTCTGTTGTGCACCCTCAGCACAGAGAAAATGATCTTTATTACATGTACTTCCTGGTTCTCAGGAAGACAGGGGAATTCAGATATATTCTAGATCTCCGCGGCCTGAATTGCCACATTTCCTGCAGGAAATACTGCATGTTAACTATGAAACAGTTACTGGGGCTTGTGCAGCCAGGCGATTGGTTGACCACCATCGACCTGAAAGACGCGTAATTTCATGTAGAAATTGCTCCAGAGCACAGAAAGTGTCTGCGTTTTGCTTCCAGGGGATAGCCTACGAGTACAACAGGCTGCCATTTGGCTATTCCCTATCCCCACGCACATTCAGCAAATGTGTGGCCAGAGCGCTTCAACCGCTGCGCGCCCACGGCATGAGAGTTTTATTTTACCAGACGACCTCATAGTCATGGCCGGGTCCAGGGAACAGGCAATGCTTTGCACAGCACAATTGATCACACACCAACCAAATTAGGCTTTACGATCAATTGAAAAAAGAGCACCCCCATACCTCACCAACAGGCGTTGTAGTTGGGAGTGGTGCTCGATGCAGGCGCGTTACGCGCAACCCTGACAGAGAGCAGAAGTGCGTCCCTTCTCCGGGCGGTTCACAGGCTGCGACAGGGGGCGACAGTGACAACTTTAACTGTCATGCAGACTTTGAGTCTCATGGCGGCTGCTCACATTGTGGTCCCGCAGGGGTTACTGCATATGCGCCGCCTGCAGAGGTGGTTCTCCAGCCTGCGTTTGGATCCCAAGAGGCACAAATGGCGGCTGGTGACCATCCCCCCCTCGGTGGAGGGCAACCTCCGGTTTTGGGGGTCCCCGGATCACCTCCGGAGGGGGTCTCCACTGGGACGGATCACCTCCTACATCACAGTGTTCACGGACGCATCCAGAACAGGATGGGGAGGGACCTGCCTGAAGAGGGCTATAGGTGGGCGCTGGGTTGTAACAGAGTTTCGACACAGCAACCTCCTAGAGCTACGGGCGGTAGTGTTAGTCCTCCAGCATTTCATGCCCCTAATTCAAGGGAGACATGTAATGGTCAGGAGCGACAACAGCACCACAGTGGCTTATATCAACAGGCAGGGCGGAGTCCGCTCCACCGCCTTGTTGACCACAGCGGAGAGGTTGTGGTTATGGGCTTCAGAGGTGGTGTTAGCCCTCCATATCCCGGGACTGGAGAACAGGGCCCCCTTCCAGGAGAATGGACGCTTCACCCGAAGGTGGTGAAGCAGATCTGGGCCCAGTTCGGGATAGCGGAAGTGGATCTGTTCGCCAGCCGGCGCAACAGCCACTGTGCCCTGTGGTTCTCCATGGCCCTGAGCGACGACCCGCCTTTAGGGGTGGACGCGTTTGCACACGAGCCATGGCCAAGGAAGCTGCTATACGCCTTTCCACCGCTGCATCTCATTCTCCCTCTCCTGGGGAGAGTGAGGCGAGAACATCTGTCAGTCATCCTAGTGGCTCCGGACCGCGTCAGGGCGCCGTGGTACTCAGAGATGACACAGATGAAGGTGGGTCAGCCCTGGGCGGTTCCCCAGTTCTGGGGGGCGATGTCTCAAGAGGCAGGTGCAATCGGGGCATTACCCACTCTCGGCCAACTTCTCCAGGCTTGGCTCCTGAGAGGGACAGGCTGAGACAGGGTGGATTGTCTGACAGTGTTATTCAGTCTATCCAGGCAGCTAGAGCTGGATCCACCACAGCCTGTTACAGGCCGAGGTGGCTAGGATTCCAGCGATGGTGTGAGGCAGAGGTCGCGTTAACCGAATATATTCTGTCTATGACGGAATTCTTTTGACGGAAAAATCTGAAAGCAGTCCGTCATTTTGACGGATTAGAACAAACTCAGAACAGCGCCAAAGTTTCCCCGCAGCAGGGCTCCGGTGTTATGCCCTTATGTCGTTTCCAGACCTAACTATGATGTACAAATCATTGAAATGTCTGGGAGTTTATGCTTTACGCTGTGGCGTGCTCCCGCGAGGTGCAGTGGGCATGCACAACACGGCATAACACCGGCGCTAATAATGGATGTTGACGGAAATGTTACGATCCTGTCCGTCAAAATGACGGGCAGTGAAAAAGTCTAGCGCAACCTCTGGTGTGAGGAGAGGAGAATAGAGCCCCTATCTTGTGAGTTAGGCTCAATTTTTTCCTTCTTACAGTTACTGGTGGACAGAGGGCTTGCGCATTCCACAGTGAATGTGTATGCAGCAGCCATCTCATCCTGCCATGAGGGATTTGGCGGCAGGTCAGCCTTTAGTCGACCACTGATGTCGCGGTTTTTACAGGGGGTCAGGAGGCTGCGCTCAGTGCACGCCTCCACCCCTCAGTGGGACCTGCCCCTAGTGCTGGGAGCCTCTGGAGCTCTCCTCCCTAAAAGCACTGTCGTGGAAGACAGCTTTGCTGCTTGCCTTAACGTCAGCCAAAAAAAAGTGTCCGAGTTAACCGCTCTGTCGGTGCACCCGAGCTGTTTACTGATTCGGGGTGACCGGAGCGGCGCGACACTCAGACCGAACCGCTCCTTTGTGCCTAAGGAGTGCGTTCAGGTTGAGGGCTATTCAGTTAGGGGGTTTTAGTCTTCCCCCCACCATGGTGGGACCAGGGAAGCTAAACTGCACCTCCTCTGCCCGGTGCGTGCGCTAGCATGTTATGTGGAGCGCACGGCTGCCCTTAGACGCACCGAACAGCTGGTCGTGTGCTTCTGGGGCGGGGTGATCGGGAAAGCTCTGTCCAAGAAACGCCTGGTAGGCTGGCTCTGCGAGTGCATTGCACATGCCTACGGACAGGCAGGGAGAGCCTGCCCCACGGGGATTCGTGCACACTCCACACGGGCTGTAGCTGTGTCAAGAGCCTTATTCAACGGTGTGAGTGTGGAGGATATATGCGCAGCGGCGTCCTGGTCGACGCCAGGCCCCTTCATAAGGTGACCCCCTCCCCGGACGTAATGCGCCTTCGCTATTCTCGGGTCCTCTGAGGGTCCCGGGATGGGCGCGCTGGGCCCTTACAGGGCTGGAGGTAGTGCTGCGTACCTGGACTCACATACAGGTTCAGGTCCGGACTCAAGTCCAGAGGTTCAGGTTCAGACTTATAAGTCCGGACCTGAACCCATGGCTTGTGTCAAGTTGTGTGAGTAACTAAAGTGAACTTATTGTGAGCTAATTATCAATTGAAAATTAACTCATAATCAACTCAAATTCAAACTCGTCAGGTTTATTGTGCTCCCTTCCAACTTGTGTCTACATTAAGTACAAATGTAAAAAAAACACTTTTTGCCACTTAGTCTACAAATGACTTATGACAGCAACTACTTATTTAATTTACCAAAATAAAGTAACCAAACAGTCCCTGAGCTGACTGAGCCTAAATCCCTGAAACGTTGCTGAAAGATAGAGTGTAGAGTAGACTATACGCATTACACTGTTACACACCTACTATACAGTATAGGCTACACTGTAGTGACCGTACAGTCAGAGTGTACTATACTGTCTGTAGCCTACACCAGTGGTTCCCAACCTTTTTTGTCTTGTGTACCCCCTGAGCCTTTTGTCATACCATGAGTACCCCCTCACTCATACGTGCTGATGATCCTTCACAAGTAGAACGTAACTGATTATTGAATGAAAATAACTTTATTTCATCTCCTTAATTTGAACATCTAATTCTCAGGCATTTTCTTAATTTTAACTTAAATTACTCAATAAAAATAAATAAAAATGAATATTTTGCCTTGAAAGTAAATAATATAATCAAATAAATACATATGAAATCAAAATAATCAACTTATCTTTGCTATATATATATATCTTGTAACATTTAGGCTTAAACCATGGAGCCCCTTTGAATAAGTCCCCTTTAAACAGGCATTTAAACTTTAATTCAGGAACAAAACACTTAGCAAAATAATATCCAGAATCAGTATAGGCCTAGCAGTTTCTTTTCACCAGTCATTTACAACTTTGGGAGGGGTTAAGCACAGTTAGTCAAATCAAGCAATCTGATGTTTCTTAGCCGTGATATAATGAGCGTATATCCAGGGACTAGTTGTTGTTACTTTTCACAAATCAGTATCCCTCCGCGTCTGAGAACCGTTATAAAATCCTAAACTAAACTTTATATAGTAAACTAACTAACTAACTAACTAACTAAGCTTAAAATGGAAACATTTAAGGTTAACTTCGACCTCCGGGGTGGGCTTACTATGGAGGAGTGGATTGAGAAGTGCGTATCTCTCAAAAAAAAGCACCTAAACGACGACTTCGCTATCTGTTATTGTTGTTGCATAGCAACCACCTCGCATTATGGGCAGAAGGCAACGGAGGGACGATTTTATTTTATTCCCGGGCTGATTTTTAGTCCCAGTCCGCCACTGAATGTAGCTATTATGTAAGGTAGTTGTAAATCAAACAAGTGCAGTACATGCTATGTTATAAAACCGTGGAGGGCGGGAGTTTATAAACCAAAGAGTAACCGCCCATACGGGACGCTGTATTAAGTAAAGCGAACGCGCCCGCAAGGACACCTGGCCTCCTATTGGTTTAGGGATTTTGACAGGATTGTTGCACAAAAATTTCGAGCGCGCACAGAATAAATCTGAGAGCAGAACAAATCTGTAAACAGCAATATATCTGAGTGCAAGCGTACAGTTTGAGCAGAAGCAGAGCAAATCTAAGTGCCAGCAGGCAGTATTTGAGTGCCTGGACAGGGTTTGAGGGAAATAAATACATAAAGTATGCTCTCAAATTTAAATACCACGCTCTTGAATAAAGATAGGGAATAACCCCCATAGTTTATCTCCGACGCATCTTTGTAACGCACGAAGGACAGGAGCTGCGCTTCTCGACTCACATCTGTCATTTCATCCAGCTGCGAACTGCTAGTTTTATTTTGTTCACCACTTGTCCAATTATATTAACAGACATATCATTGATCCGACGGGATACGGTGTTATTCGACAGGGGAACTTTCTTGAGTGCTTCGGCTGCTTTCTTGTCTATCATAATTTCGGCCAACGCAGTCGCTGCAGGGAGAATGAGCTCCTCAACAATAGAGTGAGGTTTTTTTTATTTAGCCACAAGCAGGGACACGGCGTAAGATGCCTCGAGTGCTTTCATTGACACATTCGTGGCTTTCATCATTACTGTCTGGCTCGACTTAAATTCCGACAGCTTTCGTCTGTAAAATTATTCACTTTTATCGACACTTCCGGAGTGGTTGGTGCTCTGGTGTCTCTGTAAATGCGCTGGCTTCATCGCACTATTAGCCAGGACTTCACCGCAAAAGAAGCACTGAGGCTGCGGTGGGTCCGCAGAAGAATAAATGAATCCAAATAATATATATGTTTCACTGTACTGCCTTGGTTTCAGTTTGGCCTCTTTCTTACGTTTCTCGGCGGGCTCCTCTGAACCCTGGCCTCAATCCAGAGCAAGCGGACGTTTCAGCCATTTATCCATAGCGCAGACCTACCAGTATTTTTCTGGCTGCAGGTAAGCAGCTGTTTCCATTGTGGGATTTTGGCTCGGTTGTGCCACAGACTATTGTCTCCCTAGGGAAACAAATCGCGCACTGTCATTTTTGACGGGATTATTATTTGTTTTACTTGTCACCTTGGAATTCCACGTACCCCCTACAGGTCCCTCGCGTACCACTAGGGGTACGCGTACCCCCGGTTGGGAAACACTGGCCTACACCATGTCTTTTCTACAACTCTACATGTGTACATTATACAGTATACTACATACATAGTGATGTACATACATACTGTTAGAAATTAAAATCAATGTTGATATGGCGTAATTTTGAATTAAATACACTATTTAATTTAAATCAGTTTTATTCTGAAAAAACCGGAAGTTCACACTATTAACTTAATACTTTTATTCTGAAAATTATTCACTTCCGGTTAGCATTAGCATGTGGCGAAATGCTACGTTTTCAAACCGTGAATCGAAGGTGAAATGACATGTGATGTTGTACACTGAGCACACTGGGATTAGCACTCATTTATTGACGCTGAATAACGTTTATCAGGGAATGTTTAAATAACCACAGACACCAGAATATACGTAAGTGCTAGTTTTTTTGCGAGTCCATGTACCGGTTCCCGACGTTCCGGTTTTAACCGGACTTGAACCGAAACTTTTTACAAGTCCAGTACCGGTTCGGCGTACCGGTACGCAGCACTAGCTGAGGGGGTTAGCCCTCAACACTTTAGTCCACACACTCTGCACGGGGTCAGTGTTTGAGTGTGGGGCATGGGCTCTGGCGCTCTCCCTGTTATCCTTAGGGATTCAGGGAGGCATGCGTGTAGTAAGCAGACTCAGAGATTCGGAAATCCTCACTCACTGTGTTTTGCACAGTGAGTGAGCAGACTCGTGCGGACTCAGAGCCGTAACCGTATAGCAGCAGATCCGGAGATCCAGCAGACTCGTCGTCATGCACGAGTCAACAGCAGACTGAGATTCGCAAAATCACCCTTTTTTTTGTGATCAACATGTTTTATTAAAGCAAAAGACACGACTTTAAACACATTTAACACATACAAACACCAGTATTGCAATGCTTACACGGTCCATGATAAAATAGGGGGGGGGGGGGCATATGATTAGATCTACATACACACTGTTTTCATGACCCAAATATGTATTGTTATCCGTGAAATAATTCTCGCGTCCAGGAGAGAAGCTTAAAAAGGAGACTAAATGGAGTCAAATTGGTACTTTAATTCAAATAAAGGCGCGGTAATGTTACAAACAGAATATTGTCCGACAGAAAAACAGCTGTGTTTCTGGCCCTCTGCCAGGTGAAGAAAGAGGCCGAACCCCGAAGGTCTCGCTGTATTTATATCCTCTGCTGGCTCCTCCCTGCGGGCCGGCTCTCCAACGTTTTAATGTCCGTTGTTACGCATATCAGAGGATACAGACATTGTACATTCAATATATCTAAACACGCCTTTTCTCTTCCTTAACTCTTTCATAACTTTATATGTAATACATGTTAACGGCGTCAATAGCCACTTTAGTGATAATAATGGACGGTAGTCCCGGATGTTGTCATGAAGGATTTTCAGAATAAAAGCTTGGTATTGAGAACTTCCGGTTTTTTCCAGAATAAAATAGCATTTAAACTGACGGTATGTTTAAGCTACATTATGCTATTAAACATTGATTTTAATTTCTAACAGTCCCTCCTTACACACCTAAAAGGTGTGTATAATACTGAAATCAATGAGTTCTTCATCTGAACTCTGCATAGTACATAACTCATATCAAAAACATACAATCAAAATGGAATGTTTGGAATAGCCTCAACTTTACAAAAATACCAAAAGACTTTGACTGTGTTCAAACATAAAAGTTTTCCCTTGTGCATAACTTCTAGTGTTAACATTCAATATGGTTCTTCAAAATAGCAGCAATGGCTTGGTATTAGAACATTTCTTCCTCCCTCTTTTCACAGAAACCGTTCTCATACCACGCTCAGTGTTAAGGCACTTGTTTTTACAAAGTGAAAAGAAACGACCCATTTTAAAATAGTAATGATTCTAAAATGCATGAAATCTATCATATAGAACAGTGAAAAATAATAAAAATGAAACAAACTATCTTGGACCAGTGTAATGTAAAAATAAAAATACACTATCTTGGAATAGTATAGAGTAATAATAAGAAATAAAAATACACTATCTTGGAATAGTATAGAGTAATAATAAGAAATAAAAATACACTATCTTGGAATAGTATAGGTTAATTTAAATGGATTCACTCCATTTCAGCATTTTAGTTTGCTCACTTCTTCACATGATTTCATCATTTAAATAATCACATCGGCTGGACATTCATTGAACAATCTCATCTCTGAACATCCATATCATTTAAACTCATTCACACTAACTCATCATTTTCATCAACATCTGTATATGGGGGTGGATCATCCTGTTCTACTAGCATTGGAAACTGTCCCCCCATGTGAAATTTACCCTCCCTCCTTTCATACCATTTAAGGTATGAAAACAATATGTTCTCTAGAAGAGGCCGTCGTGATCAATCGGTACGTTCGGACATGGAAATGCAACATCTAGGCCTCTCCTGGGCTCTATGTTATCCTTGTACACAGTGGAGCCTAAACTCCCCCTGGGACTGGTCTCTTAGCCCTACTGGCTTTGGGGCGTTTCGCCATGTTGATTAACTACATAAAAAACATCACTGGCTGTGCTAGGTCCCAGCCCAATCCTGTGGCAAGACTGAGTACAAGGTTTTAGTTCCACGATACCACCAAACATCTACTCTGGGGTACGGCATTCTAGACTGTCATTTCTGGGAGAAGATTGTGGTTAGTTACAACAGTTGTAGAATTTCATCACTTAAAAGTTCCTACTTGGTGGCTTTGGGTGGTCTGCTTTAATGCAGTGATAAAGTCCCTGAAATGGTGTGAAAACCGGTGGAATATCACTAACGCATTACACAAATTTATCTTCAATTCTGGTCTCCTTGAAGAACCATGCTAACTCCTTTTACAGTGTGTGGAAACTTGGGTGCCCGAGCATGTGATAATTAGTTCAATTCAGGAATGTTGACTTATGGCAGATATATTTCTCCTTTAAATACCATCTAAATGTCAGGTCATCACTGATTAAATGGATGAGCATTAAGCGGTGGTGGCATTTGTCTTTTAAAAACTCATACTCTGGTGCTGTGCGCTCCCTCTGAAGCTGCAAGTAAGATTTAAAACATCTACAGGGTGGGTTGAGCGACCCCTTCTCCCTGAAAGATATTTGTTGTCAAAAATATGCACCATTAAAATGAGTGATCCAAGGCCCCGCATGTATTACTCCCAATTATACTAGTTTTTCAGAATTTAAATTTTCAATCGCTCTTTGCCTAGTGTCTTTTTTTAAAACTCTACATCTTGGACGACAAACAAATGTTGTTTCCACCTTAACAGTTCTCCTATGGTAATAACCATGCTACAATGGAGAAACCAATACTCTAGATTGGAGTACTTTCTTTGGCTTGGTTCTAGCTCTACCTTTAACATTTTCCATTCAAATAAAGATTTGCCTGCTATCTATATTGTAACAAATTAAATCTTCCCCAAACTCTCACATGAATAAGAATCTCTAAAAGAATAATTTGTTATATAATGAAAAGATTGAATAATATGTTCTACCCTCAGTGTGTTTTTAGGATTATTTTCTAATAAGTGTGTTTATGTGTAAACTCACTCACTCCCGTGTTCCTTCTCTCCCCCTCTGGTTGTCAAGCCACGACCCCCTCACGTTCTGCTGGCCCATGCCAACTCCTCTGGTTCTGTCCTCTCCTCAGTCCATCCGCTTGGTGTTTCCGCCCGGTCTAACCCTTTTCAGTGGCCCAACTGCTTTGTATTTCATCTCCTCCTTTTCAGTCTCTACGCTGTTGCATGGAGGGCGTATTCCGCTCTCATGTCCCACACTCTGCTCTTGTGCCAAATCTCGTGGCTCAGGCTGGAACTTCATGTCCTGTCTGAGGGACCGATGAGAGTTTGCCTCTTTGTCAGCATGCTGGTTTGGTTCTGGATGCCTTAGGTGGAGATGGTTCTGGATGCCTCAGGTCGTTGTTGGTTCAGCTCGGGTTCTCTGTCTTTTCGATGGAGGAGGAGTCTCCTGTGGTGAGGTCATTTGTCTGAAGATGGGGTCGTAGCATTCTGACGGGCAGAGAGAGAGAGAGATCTCGGGACGCATTACCTAGTAATAAATCCAATCCTTTCCACTCTATTTTCCTAATCTTACTATCTGTCTTGGATGTTAAATGTAATTAATGTCTACTAATAGTTGTGCCATATCCCTAAACATTGCTTTCTTTCAGGAAACCATTTTCTTCTATTATTTTAAAAATACCTACATGTTTCAAGCACCACATATTTCACACACTATAAAAGAACATCCCCATACTTTCTTAAATCTCACTGTTATTTAGAACGTAAGTAACTAACTTTTGTGACTTGACATATCTGCAATGTCGCCACAATCTGCTGGGGAATTTCGTTCATAGAGTTTGTACATACAAAGCTGTACTTGTGGGTTAGTAGCCTGTTTCTACTGTAATAATTTTCAATAATGTTGCTCAGGTCACAGGTCGGTTGTCCATAAACTTAACAGGGGGTGTTTCTGGTACAGACTAAAACATGGATCCAGTGTATTTGGAGATTCCCCTAATCTGTAAATCCCCATCACTGATTATCCCGATCACTTAAACCCATCTCATCATTTGATACAAGAACTGCATATATGGGGTGTGAATCATCTTGATTATAACCGCCTCACCTTTGGGAACGAGTATTTCTAAATCCTCCTCTTGTTGCTCAGCTGATCTTTTGGCTCTGGGGATAAGTGAAAGTCTCTGAAACTCAGCTGGAGTTTTGTTAGTGATGTGGGCATTCTCTATGAGTGGACTAATGGATCCATATCTTACTTGATATTGTACTCCCCCATCCAACCAGAAAGGTGCCAAGTGTAATGAGCACAATCAACAATGCTATTCTGACTCTTATCCCTAGGGGACCCCACAATTGGTTTGGCTTTGTTCTTGACATCATCTCTATTTTCTCCATGGTTGTGTCAGTTACAGAATTTAAATAATGAGTACTATAATAACGTATACAAAAATTGGACTCTTTTTTAGATGTAAAGCAAAAATAGGTTTTCACTTTAGTGTACAATCTATAAAAATCTATAGACAATTCGTCTTTTGAGCTGTTTCTATCTTTATCTTATTTCTATTTATTGTTTTGTTCCAGCTCTTCCAAATCAGTCCTAACTCCCAATAATGTTTTGGAAGTTGCCAGTGAAGGGTGACAATGTGTGAGGTGGTGTCAATTTGCTCCTTTTTCTTTACCTTTAAACCGGAACGCGTGTGAAGTTTATTACAACGTCTCACTGTTCCGTCCACCGGGATCAGCTCACTGTCTTTTGTGAACTTTCACCCTCACCCATTCACCTGGCCGAACAGGAGTCTCTTCTGGTGTCTCGTCTGGTATCTCTGTAGCTTTCCTAGCCTGTGTAGACAAAACTTGGATAATATTACTCAGAGTTCTGACATATTCATTACTTCTATTCGTCTAATATCTAAAACTGGACCACTCCCTCCTTGGAGGAGGCTCAAGCTTCGGCATACCTTTTGTCGTTATGAGATTTGTTATTAACTTCATGTTATTATTTATTAACTACAACGTCACTGAAATCAACATGTCTGTATAATCATGACACTCCCTCCTTTGAGCATAACATGCTCAATTAATATTGCAATGATTACCCTATTTTGAACAGGACATGTAAAACCTATAACGTTGCATCAAATAAACATAACTTCTCCGTGTACCCATAAGGCGTACAAAAAATATCGTATGATGTATGGTTTTCTGCGGGTATAAAAACATTCACTAAAATCTGCCATTATCACAAAAAATGGTTTACTTGTTTCAACAATGGCTTTTGTCCTGGTATTATGCATCATTGTTGCTGCGAAAAACAATACCCCTGGTGTCGCTAATGCGTCTCAATAATTCTAGGATTAGAGGATTGGTTGTTACTGCTGAACAAAGATATGATAAAATAACATTTCTCTAAACTAGAGGGAAAATACAAACTATTCTCACAGAGGGTGACATGCATGAAGGGCTGGTGCCCCTCACTCAAAATGAGATATTGCCTTACGCACTACATTATAAATCAGTAAAGTTACTCAAGAATAAATAAATAAAAACTGATTCTTGAACCTGTTGTAAAAGCCCTACAACTTATTCATCCAAGCTCTCAATCAGTGTTATGTTATTTAATCTGCAGCTCATTTCCTTAAAACAGATACTTCAGACCGATTATAACATTTTGTTTATGAGAAAAAACTACACTTCCACTAACAATAAATTAAGTTCCCCTTTAAACACAGTCCCGGTCTTCTGACGGGGTCTATCTATGTACTGGCTGGAAAATGTTGTGCCAGTCTCTGTCGCTCCGTCACTGTTCTCCCGCTAACAGTCACTCTCTAGTTCTGCTGGGTTCTTGTTGACTTCTTCACTGATTTGAGACAAGCGACCCTATCGGACACCTCCCTTTGTAGCCAGACTTCACCACAGCAGAATCGAGTTTCTGTTTTCAGGTCTCAACAGCTCCACGTCAGGTGTATCGCCGCCCCTTGAACTGCAGTCGGTGTAAACAGGAGGACTTGGTAAGGATCCTCCGTCTTGGGCGAGTACCAGGTTTCCGTCTTCATATTTTTGGGTGGAAAACCATCGTCTTGACCTCACTAGCTGTGTGGACACAATAGTTTTCTGTGTAGGTGAACAACATCACTCGTAATCTCTTTCCTTCTCATAATTACAAAAATAGTCTGCTAAATGTTATATTATGTTTGAATCTTCTACTTCTCTGTGGATGCTTTATGTGTAAATGCAATATGCTACTCACTATCTTTTAAATAACATTCAACCTCTCCCTCCTGTGGTGACAGACATGGCTCAATGTAGCTGGTTCTCAAAATACCCTTGTGCTGAAGATGCATCACCTGGTGGTCTGGCCCTCTGAGCTTCCTCATTGTTGTGGTTGATACCAGGCTGTCAGCGGCATTTGGGTCATGTTTGGCACCCCTGTTCGTCTTTGACATCTCTGGCACCCCCTGCCTCCGTTGTCACCATGGAAACCTCCCCCGGGGTAAATGCATGGAGGGCTGTTGTTTGGTGCATGTGGTGGGTACTTCATTTGTTGTTGTGGCCAATGGCCACAACAACAAATGAATGGCCAAATGAATGGCCAATGGCCCATTTGATCGCATATGTAGCATCCCTCAAACCGGAGAACTTTTCCTCTGCCTCTGCTTCCTCGGAAACCTCCTGGTTGTTGGTTCTGCTTCTGATTTTCTGGCACTGTCTGAGATGTTACTGTTTGAGGTGTCTGCCCTGCATTCTCTGGTTCTTCCTGAGCTTGAATTGTTGGAGGTGTCTGCCCTGCCTTCTCTGGAAGTTTCACCTCCCTTCTCCTTGTCTTGTTCCTACAAGCTACGGTGTCTTTTGTTTTTTCTGCTATGTCGTCCCTCACTGGTAGGTCTGCTACTCGGACCACATTTATGCTGTATAGGCTGGCATATTCCAGATGGAGTATCAGACTTGTAACTCTTATAAATCTTTCTTCAGCTTCCCTCCATATAGTTAGCTGTTGTAGGCATTGTGCGTGCTCATAGTCGAGTACTGCTCTTCTATGGGCTTTTGTTGGTCCAGGTTGATCATCTGCTGGAATAAGTCCTCTTGTTTGCCACTGTTCCAACAGTCTCTCAGATTGGTTCCATGTCTTCTGTCTAAGTTTTGGAACTGTTGTAGCATCTGATCTGATTTTTACCCTTTCCTTGATATCTGCAGTTGTACCTGGCTCTACGTCTGGCCTTAATTTAGTTTCTTTTGGTGACATGTTCTCTAACTATTTGAATGAAAAAATATGAAATGTATCAAAGATTGAAGCACTAGTCCTTTGACTAGTACCTTCGTTACTGTTCGTCCGAACTTTAAATCTGTATTTTTTAATAAGGTCAATCTATAAAATCTAAATGATTATTATTTTTTTTTAATTATTTTTTTCAAAGTCAATCTATAAAATATAAATGATTATTATTATTTTTCAACAATTATGCACATTTTTAAAATCAGAATTGTAAAAAATAGACAACAATTGTACTGTGTACAGTTTTGACTCCGAAATATAAAAATTAGAAATCTGGTGTGGCTCTACTGGGTTCCACTTTCCGAAATGTTTAGAATTATGTAAATGTCATAACTTGTGTTAGCTTCAATACATTTGTTTGCTTTTTTGAAAGAGTATTATGTAAGGTTTCTTATCTTATAATTAGAAACCACTTGCAATTCTATCTCGGCGATGAAGCATGTGTTCATTTATAACACTTAAAATCAAGCTTCAAAATGTTATAGTATCTTTGTCAAAACTGACCTCTTTTTAACAGGAAGAAGCTTATTTTCCTTAAAAATGGGAGAATATGGTTAAACAACACAGCACATAACCGCCCAAACACATTTGCAAGCAAGAATATTCCCAATAAATCCGCCAATACACACTTGCAAACAAGACTATTTAAAAACCTGCCAATACACACTTGTAAGCAGAAATACGTACAAAACCAGACTCGTAGAAATACCAAACTTCCCACGGTAAGATAACCTGTCTATTTTATAGTTCCAACTCTGCCAAGAAATATGATGTGTCCTTCTCAATATGGAGTGCCCAGCCTCATGTGAGTGTGAACAAACCGAGTACTTTCAATTAGCATTTCACGAAATGGCGACTGCCGTGTGGCTTATTTTCAACATGAGGGCAAGACAAGATGGCAACTTAGTTTCCAACCTTTAACCTGAAGAACAAAGGGATTTGAAAACTCCTGTGGCTTTCACATGGGAGTTGAAATAATGACAACATGTAACACAAAACACTGCAGGTTAAAATAACATTTCTATTTATTGTACAATTTATCAATGGGACTCAAACCCTTACGTCATGCGGCTCTGAACCCATGCACGTAATTTTTTTACTTTAAGAGCCAGTATGGTTATCTCCTCTGTTTAAACACGCCATAATGGGACAAATTAAGACGCTATCCAAACACAATTAGCAGAATATCGTCTATCTAACGCACGAATGTCGCATTTCTCATCGTAATCCACACGCAATGTCTGTTTGAAAACAGAAGAAACAACCACTGAAAGCTTCAAACTCCTCAGGCCTTTTCCCAGAAAAGGACTTTTTTAAAAAGAAAGCCTCACACTGTAATTAAAACACTCACTCAACTTCGTTTTTGTCCAAACAGTCCCTACTGTTTAATAGCCTCTAAAAAACTACTCACGTTAAATTAAAACGTAACAAGAAACACTTGAAATGATTGCCCTCATGACACAAAGGACTTTTAAAAAGAAAAACAGCCTCACACTGTCTTTAACACAAACACTCACTCCAATATTCTCAGCTTCCACTGTGATTGTGTTCTTTGTCTCAAGCAGTCCCGACTGCTTGATAGCCTCAAACTATTCACGTTAACTTCAAACGTAATAAAAACACTTCTTGGAGCGATTAGCCTCTTGCCGACATGTAATAACAGACAAACGAATAGCATGCAGGGTTAAATATAAGAAAAATAAGTAATTTGAACTCACCTGCTTGTGACAAAACAACACCACGTGTTATTGTTATAAATTTGGTTGTTTTAACATTACATTTCCCAGCTGTTTTCAGGAACCGGAAGCAGTCGTCCAACACACAATCCTAAAATTGTCCTGCATAAACTATCGAAGAATTTGACTTAACAGGTTTCTTCTTACCGATGGTTTGAGCTCTTTATGTGTCGAACGGATTGCCCGCGGTTCCGGGCCACAGCCGGCTGTGTAGTCTCTCCCGGTCTAACGAGAATCACGTCAGCTGGTCCCAATTGTTATCCGTGTAATAATTCTCGCGTCCAGGAGAGAAGCTTAAAAAGGAGACTAAATGGAGTCTCTGAGATGGTTTCAAATTGGTACTTTAATTCAAATAAAGGCGCGGTAATGTTACAAACAGAATATTGTCCGACAGAAAAACAGCTGTGTTTCTGGCCCTCTGCCAGGTGAAGAAAGAGGCCGAACCCCGAAGGTCTCGCTGTATTTATATCCTCTGCTGGCTCCTCCCTGCGAGCCGGCTCTCCAACGTTTTAATGTCCGTTGTTACGCATATCAGAGGATACAGACATTGTACATTCAATATATCTAAACACGCCTTTTCTCTTCCTTAACTCTTTCATAACTTTATATGTAATACATGTTAACGGCGTCAATAGCCACTTTAGTGATAATAATGGACGGTAGTCCCGGATGTTGTCATGAAGGATTTTCAGAATAAAAGCTTGGTATTGAGAACTTCCGGTTTTTTCCAGAATAAAATAGCATTTAAACTGACGGTATGTTTAAGCTACATTATGCTATTAAACATTGATTTTAATTTCTAACAGTATATATGTTCATTTTAATTAATTTCTTATTTTTCAATAGTTATTTTATCATGGGTGGAGATACTGGGTGAAGATATGCTTGATTTTTTTGTGTGTGCATTTAAAAAAATAAGTGTTTTGCATTATATGTAGGTTATATAGTTATTTTAATATGTTCCTTTACTAAAGCAAATTTTGCACAATTGTGTTTTAATTTAATAATAATAATAATTGTATAATTAAGACATTTTATATATTCTAACTGTTTTGCAATTTTCTATCATTTGTCATTGTTTGTTTCTTTTTGTGTGCTATGTTCAAAATAAACGTTTTGCCAAGTAAGATCCTTATTGGAAATGCAGCTATTACATGCAGGAGACTGTTGCACAACATGACAATTTTGTTAGAAGTCTACATTGAAACTTAATTTCGAACCGGAAACATAATGGACTTAATCAAAATTGCGGGATCCGTGAATCCAGGACAATGATCGAGAGAGACCAGTAGCCTGAGAGTTAGTCAGCGGAACTTCACAGACTCTGCAAATCCTGACTCACTGTGCAAAACATAGCAGACTCGTGCGGACTCAGAGCCGTAACCGTATAGCAGCAGATCCAGAGATCCAGCAGACTCGTCGTCATGCACGAGTCAACAGCAGACTCAGATTCGCAAATCCTGACTCACTGTGCAAAACATAGCAGACTCGTGCGGACTCAGAGCCGTAACCGTATAGCAGCATATCCAGAGATCCAGCAGACTCGTCCTCATGCACGAGTCAACAGCAGTCTCAGATTCGCCAAATCGCAAAATAACCCTTTTTTTTGTGATCAACATTTTTTATTAAAGCAAAAGACACTGTGTAGCGGAGGTTAATATAACGTCAGTTTAATATGCTCGTGAAATGCAGCAAGTTTTTCGTTTCACCAGTAGGATTTCTACGCTCTTGGTGATGCTGACTCATATGACTCAAATGACTCGTATGATCCGGATCTCTTCAATGACTGACTCAGAAGACCCTGAGTCCATAAAAAGATCCGGATTTGCCATCTCTAGTGGACAATGATCCCTCGCTCTACGCCTCCTGTACCTGTTCGCTCTGCTATCGCGTGAAGGGTCTGCTAACAAGCGACCAATAGAAGACAAACAGAGGAGTCACATGTTGTTGCACATCAGTCATGCGCAAATGCGGCGCACTTCTGCGCTGTCGCCCCGCTGTGAGCCCCTTTGACACCAACGTGGTTCCAGGGCCGGTTCGGAGCTAGAGCCTAATAAGCACCGGTGACGTCATGACGCAGCAGCAGCAGCAGTCGGTTGTGTAAAGCAGTAAAGCAGACGTAAAGCAGTAGAAACACTTTAGCAAGCAAAGAAGAAGAAAAACTGAAGCCCTTAAAGTCAAAAGTGTATAATATCTACCGGCTCTAGGCATGCCCCCGGACCCCCCTAGAGGAGGTGAGGTCCCCCCACAAATAAACAGGTTCATATGGATAGGATACTAGATAAGTTTGCACACTCAGTCATTATATATAAAGATAATATATATGTTTAATTGCGGAGGACCCCCTGTTTTGTGTGTCCCCCACTTCTTAAACCTAAGTTACACCCTTGATAATATCTACCTGTAAATAATAATAAAAACCCTTGATTTATTACTTAACATCTCTGTCTCCTATTGATCTGAGTATATTATAAAGAATAGCCAGTTAATCGAAGCATTATAGCACAGGCCTTTGTCGGATGGTATATTACGATGTTTTTTTTCTCCTTCAAATAGTTCTCTCTTTTTTCACCATACCTGTGTTTTGCATCACTGAGAACACACAAGCAGACATTTGCCGAGGTGTTCTTGCACATTCCCCTTGAAAATGAAGTCCAGCCACAGATTCTTCTGTTTTTCATTGTCCCGATTTTTGTAGCCAACAACAGCACAACTTTTCACTGCCTTAGACATGCTGGCAAATAACGCAGATGACGTGGCCCAACCTCTCATTCCCATGATAGGTGGAGCGTTGCCCATGTAGGCGGAGCATCACCGCCCACTATTCCGGGCTGACGTTGGGTCGGATGGAATCTGTATTCGCTCGTTGTAGCCTCGTTTTTAAAAGATTTGGGTACGGAGGAAAAGAGAGAGGCAGGCCCAGTTCCAGAACAAAATGACTCAGGGTGCATCTGAGATTAGAGAGGGTGCAGTGGTAAAGTGCTATTTTCACAAGTGGGGAGTGGACCTAACACCCTCTAGGGCAGGGGTGCCCACACTTTTTTGGCTGGTGAGCTACTTTTGAAATGACCAGCTCACCGAGGTCTACCAACCAAAAATAAAAAGGGGGAGGGAGAGATCATATGTGTGGGCAGGAAAGGAGTGAGCAGAGGAGAGTTGTCGATTCTTGTTGTTTTCTGTGACTATCTTCCTCACCCTCTCAGACTTTCAGTTGCGCGCGCTACTAAAGAGACGCGCTACCATGGAAACCAAACAATGGTGGAGCTGTATTAAAGTCCGAGTGGAAACAGTCCTGAGTAAATCAGATTTTGTCAGAAATCGGGAGAAATGCGGGAGAAATATGACCCTGTGAGGAAACCGGGAGAGGGCAATGAAATCGGGAGTCTCCCGCGAAAATCGGGAGGGTTGGCAAGTATGCCTTGGAGTGCTTCTCTCCACCATCCCCGCCGTGTGTTGCTGCATGGAGCAGCTGCGTGTGTGTAAACTGCCCCGCCCCCCTTGCACACGGGGGAGAGAGATCTAGTCTGGATTGGAAAGATCAAAAATACACCGACCATATACGCATTTTTTTGTCTTTTTGCATATTAGAAACGAGTTGGCGACACTAAGACTGCGAGATAATGTTTGTGTAGCAATAATACATGACCTTTCTCTTTCTCAACTCGCTACTCGGAGGGAAGTCGCTGTCATATGCCTTGTGAACACTCCGATAATGCCTCTCCACGTTACCTTTCTTACAAATAAGGCAAATAACCTTTGAATGTGACATCACAAACAAATATTCTTCCTCCCATTCTGGGTGGACGTGGTATGTTTTTAGCTTTTTGCTCGGTCCCGCACTCATTTTGTTGTTTGTCTCTTGTTTGTCTCTTTAATTTAATTTGAGTTTTCCTGGCACTTGACTGATTTTGTATCGCTTTGCATTCTGGGTTAACAGACTGAAAAGCGATAGGTCGCTTTTTCTGTCAATCAAGTAAACTCCTGAATTAAGTGGCAGGGAGGCCAAGGGAAGAGGGATCAAAACCTGTTTTGTCTATTTTAACGGAGCTGGATTTTTTTATTTTTATGAATGACTCGCGATCTACCAGCATTGCCCCCGACGTACTGGGCACCTCTGCTCTAGGGGGTCCTCACCTCCTCTAGGAGGGTCCGGGGGCATGTTCCCCCGGGAAGATTTTTTTTTAAATATTGAAGTTAAAAGCATCAATATGGTGCACTTTGAGAGCAAAATGAAGAGATCTATGGATACATCTCTCAACCCCTACATGAAACAGAAATGTAAGCAGAATTACTATTTCTTTATGGATATTTTACAAATTACTCCCCTTTTAAGACCGAAATGTCTACATGCATAGCAGAAGATGGCATCTTTCTTACAGGAATATTCCAGCCAATCTCTGTTTTGAAACCATGAGCTGCAAAATGAGTGCCTTACCCCACTGTACAGGCGAGTTGGGTACTTTTTTAAATATACCTGGGCAGGCTCTGTTTTTGCCGGCTGCTCCGCCTCCGTGGGCGAGGCGGGCAAAGCCGGTGAGTCGGGCGTTAGTGTCCACGACAATGGCCGCAGGTAACATAATGTCCCCATGATCTGAACTGTTATTACCTGCAGTAGATGCAGTGTTACTGCTGTCGATAAGGGCTGGTTGTTTTAACCATTTTCTGACGTCCATAATTGACTGCTGTGTAAGCACCTTGCAGATGACGAACGCGCAGCGGCACAAGTCACGCGCACCTGACTTACCGTTTAAATTGACCAAATAAATGCAGCAGACAATGTTCTTTAACCACAATTACAATTTATTTTATTTCAACTATATTCTTCTTATTATTATTATATATGTAATATTTTTCACTTTTAATAAAAAAAATTCTTTTCACTTGCATAGCGACTCAACTGAGGGTGCAATGCACCCTTATGCACCCCCGTAGAACCGGGCCTGGAGAGAGGGTTCTTTTTTCTGACACTTGGTGAGTTCCCTGGAACACCGGGGACACATATTCATCTATAAAAGACGTACAAAAGTGCATTTTGCATGATAGGTCCACTTTAACCGAAATCAAATTGAGAAATTCAAACTTGTTTTGTCAAGGGAGCTCTTGAGACGGCATCTTCCAGGTCGGCCTACACAAATATTTAATCACTGCACAACTCTTTTGCTGTTTTGTGTGTATTAGCGTGTAAAAAGAAAGAACTATAGCAACTATTGAAGTTGAGAATGTCTACGCAGCATGATAGGAGTTCAGCACTCTTCGGCACTCTGCAAAGTTCAGATGAGCTGCAAGAAAAATAACTCCTGCGAGGCTCATCAGGAGCAGTAGAAGAGGAAGGAAGCATCTCTGAGAGGAGACCATTGAGCGAACAAACAAACATTCTTTGTGAAACATTGATGATTCCTGCACCAATATGAGTCCTGTTGTCTTTGTTGGTTGGAGCGCCTGCAGGTAGCTGCCCCACTTTGACCTCAGCTTCACAGCCTGGTGCAATAGAGAGTCAATAGGTCACAATACCTGCAGCACAAAGCCCCGACCAGAGGAAAGAAAACACCAAGGAAAGATGAGAAAAAAGGGAATAATTCCTACCGTGTAACTTAAAGGTACAAGGTCATGGTTTACAGAAGAATATGTTTTGGGGTCAAAAAGGTTGTTTGTTTCGTTTTTTTTAGGGGGATTTGATCGATACATCTCAGCCTCCTGTTAGCTGTTAGCACTGACTGTGGGATTCAGAGCCTAGTGACGTGGGCGTGCATTCAGGTGCTCCTCTGAGTAATGTGATCAGGAAAAGAAATGTAAAAAATGTTATTAACCTGTTAAGCACTGTAGGAGTCTGAGGGGTCTAAAAACCCACCTCGGCTCCGCGTGTCATTTGGTGAGCTGCTTAAAATCATAAAAGGGAGGGAATAAAAAAACACCAGGATACAAGTTAAACAATAATCTATTTTAATTATAAAAGGTAATAATACAATACAATAGGAGTACTCCTGCTCTTGGTCCTAGTGTTAATTTCGTCAGCTAATTTTTTATTTAGTTTTAGTCTTAGTCCTGTGTTAAATTTCCTTTTTAGTTTTAGTCATATTTAGTCACCTTCATCCTGTTTTTATTTAGTCAAGTTTTAGTCGACTAAAAGTCTGAGCATTTTAGTCTACTTTTTGTCAATGAAAACTGTTGAGTCTTTTTTAGTCATCAGATTATATAGAACATTTCAGTCAAACTAGTCTAGCCAAAACCAATAATTTGTCATTTTAGTATATATAAATAAATAACATTATATCTTGTCCTTATTTGATGAAAAACACAGGTTGAATGATTAAGAAGCTTTGCAGAGAGTATCTGGTCAGGTTTGTGGTGTTTTTACCTGTGTTATGGCCACATTGCTTCCCTTCTGATAAAACAATGCATTCGCTTTTTTTCTCCGCCTCATTGTAGTGAAAATGGGCCCAAATATCACATTGTTTATTTCTCCCAAGCAGTGGTGGCTTTAGACTTTTTCGTTGTCAGACATTTTGACAGACAGGATCGTAACATTTCCGTCATAATCCATTATTATCCTTCGAGTGCACAATTTATCAATCACTCGCGCTGACGGGGGGGGGGTATTCGGTTAACGCGAGTGCGACCACTGCTCCCAAGCCCTGTTGTTGCCATTTTATTTTCTGTTAAATAAGGTTAGTTAGACCATGAGTTAGACCAGAGTCTTCCTGACAGTTCATATTGTGCCGCTGCCCGGTGTAATTCAAATCTACCGCCGCACGCAGCACAGACACACAGCTGCTGCCCTGCCGCAGCACCGGAAATGGAACTGCAGGGAGAAAAACTGACTATCAGAGATGTAACGTTATCTTTGATAATATTTCGTCTCCTCGTTTTTCGTCAACGAAAGTAAAGAGAGATTTTGGCATAGTTTTTATTTAGTAAACTACATATTCGTCTCGTCACTTTTCGTCAACGATATTGCATGATGATTTCGTTACAGTTATTGTTTACTGCCGTCGGTGCCGTCTCGTTATCGTCTCGTTTTCGTCATGGAAAAAAAGGTCGTTGATGAACATATTTCGTCATAGTTTTAGTCAACGAAATTAACACTACTCCAGAGGGAGTTTGAACTGGGGGGGGGGGCACGCTGTGCAGTAATGGATGGTGGTGTTAGTGTGGAGTGTGGGTGGGGATTCTGAGTGGAACCCCAGCTGGTGTTGTTGGACGCAGATCTTGTCCTGGGTCTGTGTGAGTAGCACAGTTTGATGGTCCTAGTGCTGTTTAGATCTTCCGGTCTTGGCAGCAGGAGAAAAAGAGACCGATCTAAGGACACAACAGACTTACATGCAAAAAGAACGGGGAGGAGTTGTGCTGGATTCTCCTCCCATAGAGTCCATTCATTGGGTGATATAAAAACGATGAGCTTTTGCGTAGCGAATCAGCGCGAGCCAACCGAGGACCCGGAAACAAGAGTCTTTTAACATTTGAGGTAAAACAGACACATTTGGTGTCCGGCACGAACCTGCTCTGAATAACAAGCTCGTTATCTGGTGGAAGCCTCCACACACACACATTTTGCAGAGACTTCCCTCTCTGGCCCCTCCCCCATCATTTCGATACACACACAGTTTCACATATGTTTAAGATATAGTTGTTATAGTTGACTAATACAAGCAATATATGTAAATTACTTTAATATCAATAATAACGAGGGAAACATTACCCCTGTTCTCAAGCAGTGAAATAGTAGAACATAAACATATATAGAGAACGCACACTCATTTCTACCCTGCAGCATTCCAGAGATCTGAGCTATCTCCAAATAAGGACATTCCCTTGCTCACATCTTACTCCAAATACAACGGTTTCACTTTTCATATTTCCAACTTCTTGTTACACAGACTACTATTATTGATACAAAGTAATTAAACACACACATATATTTTAGACATGTATCGTTCCAGCTACTTGACATGCTGTGTTTTGATAAGAATGTCTCCTCTCCCCCATCTCTAGTCTCCTGTCATGAAAAGCTGCTTCTACTTCATACAGAGTAATTAAGCATGTTTAAGCCAACCACTCCACAATGTTGTGGCAATTTAGTACTCACAACATGAAAGAATAAAACAGAAAGAAATCAATAAAACACAAGTATAATTAAGCAGTTATTATACAACATATATAGCCCCTGCAATGAACACACACATTCTACTCTGCTGTCCTCCAGATGTTTGCCACGCTGTACCCATATAAGGATATTTCATCTCTCCCCTCTCCCTTACTCCTAACAGGGAAGTTTTCACTTCTCATATCTCCAGTTTCTTGTTTATACAAACTGCTACTATTAAATACAAAGTAATTAAGTACACACATGAATATATAAAAACACACTTCTTATATATCAGGTGACATTAAAATGAATATACCAAAAATACGCTGTATTCAACTTTTTGCTGTATCACGTTACTTCAATTTTCTTCAGCACTGAGCCTGTTTTTCAGGTCTCAGGCTCACAAATGACCATATCTTCCCTAAAAGGGTTAAATTAATAATCTTTTTTCTCAAAGTAATGATAAACCTGTGAGTTGGATGTAGAAAAGTCAGAATCAATATAGATGTTTTTTATTTTAAAGAAAATTCAGATTGAACATAGTAAAAGCTGTAAATTATAGTGTCCTTCCAAAAAATATGTTTTACTTATAGTGAAAACTAACCTTGGATGATGGTAAACCAAACTAAAAGCATTAGGAATCCAAAGTACAACATATAATAAGTACCCTGTATCAAGATTGATGCAAAACAAGTGACATTTGACCTTTTTAGAGAGGTTTAGCAACCAAAAAAACACTTCTGGGGTCATTTTGGTGGATTTTCCATATCTCTGGCCCCACTTGGTCGATTTTGCTGATTGACATCTCTTTCTAACTGTCAGAGCCAATGGAATCAAGGGAAAGTTCCCCATACACACAGATACAAAATAAGGAGTGAGAGAGACGCGTAGACAAACCGGAAGCTGCGCTAACCTCTGGTGGCTACCATTAGCAGCTAATTTGTCTTCTCCGATCTTTGCATACAAATGGAATTATGGATTATAAATAATTTTTTCAAAGTGACATAGACATTACTATAATCTATGGATTAACCTTCAGCCGCGTTGTTTCTCGTTTTAATGCCATTGAACACGATTTTTGATCAGAATAACAACTAAAGGTGAGCATATCTCTGTGTTTTGCTACCTAAAGCTACTCGTGTGTTGTCTGTATTTGCTTCCCCTGTCACGAGTTCTGATCGCTCAGTGATGATCCTTATATGTCTATAATCTGTGGACTCTCAGGATGTTATCTAAGCTTGTTTGTGCGGATCCAATAAGTATATCGATCAGTGTAGCTAGAGTTCTGTGCTTATGGCCTTAAAATTGTTTAGCTCGTAGCTAATTCAGAGGCTCGGCGCAAGCTTTGTGGGTTTAAAAAATAAAATAAAAAGATCAGTTAGTTGAGTTTCTTCCCGTTACATGGATATAAAACATTCATAGTTTATTGAATATTAAGATGCCCTCAGACGCTGTTCCCTGCAGATGAGGCGTTTTCGGTGATGATCCCGGTATCGGGGGTGCGGTGTAGAAGAGGTTAAAGGATGGATGGCATTAAAGATCATCCACAGAATATTTATTTATTTTATATTGACATCATGTTTTCGGTGGAGACATTAGAAAATAGAAATGTCCGACGAAGAGACTATTTAAGATGTTAAAAACAGGAGCAGTTTGTTGAAGAATTAATAAACAAGTGTCAGTATGTGTGAGATTACTTCAGATCCTGAAGTAAACTCAGTTCAGAGTTATTTCTGTTATTCTGCTAAGGAAATGTAAAGGACAGCTGATCATCGTACTGCAGCCCTTTATATTTTACAGTGTAGAAAAGCAGATTTAGCTCTTTATCTTTTACAGAGGTCTGGGCTGACATCACTTCCTGTTCCTCTACTGGACCTGAACATGATCTCTTGACATACTTGAAATAAGGACCTTACTTTGAACCTACCACAGAAATTAAGACCACCAGAATAACCAGATTCTGACCAAAGAGAAACTTTAAAAACATTTTAAACAAACATCTAAGTCTTTGAAATAATCTGACATCACAGAAGAGGGCAGGGGTCCTGGTTCAGGAGAGGGGTTCAAGTTCAGGAGAGGGCAGGAGTCCTGGTTAAAGAGAGGTTAGGGGTCCAGGTCTAGGGCAGATTCGGGGACTCAGTGGACCAGGTAGACTTCCAAGTACACCTCCAAGCCTACATGCTTGGGAGCGTGGGAAAGCTTTAGTTCCTCCCTTAAAAAAATACATAAAGAATATTAAATACAAATATATTAAAAACGTTTACAGCGCAAGGTTTTTTTACGTGGACAAAGCTGACTTTATTGTGAAAGTTAAGAGTCACTAACGATACAGCTTTATTATAAATTAAAAATGTTAAAATAATAATGTAAAAAATAATAAAAAGTCAATGGTTAATTCCTATTGAAAGATTAATTAACATTTACTTAGCTATGGATCACGTGATGCAGCAAAGCTAGGTAGACGCTAGCCCAGGGACTCTCCATCCTAATTCAATTTAAAACCTTTAAAAACACCCAAACCCACTTTTAATCTGGTCGGACGAATGCAGCATGGACTTGAGATCAGGGAGCAAACAACAACATTCAGTTAATAAGCAAATTCTGACATCTATAGAGAAAATTGCTCCCGAGACTTGTGAGCAAGAAGTTTGTGTAATGGCGGCGGCACAGTATCACCTGAGCGGAGGAGACTCACCTATCCTTCAAGAGATTAGAAACGGCAATCAAGCTCTCTCCAGTAAACTCGACTCCAAAAGCGCAGAAATTAATCAGTCTATCTCCGGACTGAAATCTATGCTGGATAAGTTGAGCTCCCGGGTAACCGAAGCGGAAGACCGTATTGGCATGGCGGAGGACCAGCTGGTGGACCTGGACTCTCGTGTTGTCAAGTTAAGAAAAGAAAATTACTTTTTAATGGAGAAGGTCGACCAGCTTGAGAACCACAGCCGACGCAATGATATACGTGTCATTAATCTCGGGGAAAGCTGCGAGGGAAACGAACCTGTAAACTTTTTTGTTAACTGGATCCCAGCCACCTTGGGACAAGAGCATTTTACCGAGCCCCTGATAATAGAGCGGGCACATCGGGCTTTTGGACCCCGTCCATCTGCAGACCAGAGACCGCGTCTTGTTCTGATACGGCTGCTCAAATGCCAAGACCGAGACAAGATCCTGCGCATCGCCGCACAGCGGTCCAGATAAAATAAGGGTCACATCAAGTACGACGGTAAGCCTGTGCTGTTTTTTCCCGACCTAAGCGCCAGCTTGGTGAAACACAGAAAGGAGTATGACCGGGTTAAGACGGAGCTTCAATCCAGGGATATTCTGTTTGCCTTACTCCATCCTGCAACATTGAGGATCACGCTCCCCGATGGTGGGAGAAGATTCTTCCAAACACCAAAGGAGGCAGCGGCATTCCTGCGTGAGACTCCAGCAGGACCTCAACGGAAATAACAGGGGGGGTTTTTCTTTTTTTTTTCTATTGTCAGTGCATTATCTTACTTTTTGCCACTTTACTGTGGGAGATATATTTACACTTACATGGTGACTTCACAAAGAGGCCGTAATACCATGATCATTGTATACTCTTATTGTTGATGAACGGGGCAGTGAAATGTGTTAGCTTTAATGTGAATGGACTAAACGGACCGGTTAAAAGGAAAAGAGTCTTGACACACCTGAAAAAACTGAAAATTGATATTGCTTTCCTATCTCTGTCTTATCTTTCTTACAGTGCGGATGCTTTTCTGCTTGCTCCTGCCTCTGCTTACTTTTTATGCTGATTTTCCTATTCTTATTCTCTGAAAACTTCGAGCAGCGGCTCCTGGACATGAACTTATCACTGGGACAGTTCATCTTCGTAAATAGACGGAGGGTTTCAGCCATATTTCAACATTTTTACGACGACCTCAGTCTTACAGTAGCGTGGCCTAGTAACAGCTAAAGCCTGGTAGGCTACTGCATGCTATTTAGCTTAAGCTAGTTGGTAGCAAAATGCCTCCGTTCTCTCCAGATGACTTCCAGAAACTTATACAGAAGATGGCTGTGTTGGAAATGAAAATGCAACAGTTGGAAGTTAACGTGGAAGTGAATGGACTATGTCGTGGGAATGACACCAATTTACCAGTGTTGCAAAATAATGGAGAAGGGTATGCTAACTCACAGCTAGTTAGCAGCTACAAGGATTCCAAGGAACATGAGGGCTGTCTAATGGGTAATACATCTACAAGTGGTAGTCCTCCCAGGAACTCTCTGGGTGCAAAGCCGAAGAGTAAATCATTTCCATGGGATTTGGGAGGACGGATAACAGGCAGAGCCCAGCGCTCTGAAATCTGTGATCCGACCGGCTGGCCTGCATTGTTTTCACCCAGGAAGAGCGCCTCTTCAACCCCTGTTCCTACTAGGAATCAGCCGTGGACAGCTGCTAAAGGGAGAATTACAAACAATCCTCCTAAACCAATAAGTGTGCCAATCCAGAACAGATACGCTCCACTGACCGAGAACCGGAGATCTCTTTCTGATGACCTGGATAACCTGTCCTCTTCACACAGCAGGGTAAGGACCAATAGCTACTCCAAAAGTAAAAGGCTAGAGGGAAAGCTAACGACTGGGCCTGAAACTCTGATTGTGGGTGACTCTGCTGTAAGAGATGTAAAAAGTCTGTGTAGTAAGAACAACACCAAAGTACTCTATTTTCCCAAGGATGTGGTCTCTGACTTGGCTGAGAAGATCCTGCATATTGGGGCCGAACATCCAACTGTGAGGAATGTGGTACTACACATTGGAACAAATGATGTTGTGAAACAAGAGTCAGAAGTGCTGAAAGAAGACTTTAAATGTTTGTTGGAAACTGTCAGCTCTCTAAATGCGGAGGTGTTCATCAGTGGCCCTCTACCGCCAGTCAGAAGAGGAGTGGAGAGATTCAGCAGATTGTTTGCACTGAACACCTGGCTTTCAACCGCCTGTACTGACCATTCTGTCCATTTTATTGACAATTTTAACTTTGTCTGGGATCGCAGACATCTTTTCAAGGCAAATGGAGTTTGCCTGAACAAGTCAGGAGTGAAATTGTTTATCTCTAACATTTTCAACTGCCTGCGTCATCAATCTGTTCCCTCTGCCAAGGACAAGCGGCAAGAGGAATCAAAACAGGAGAAAGACACAACATATCGTGCAGAAAACCCTGAAGAAGTATCACTGCACCCGCCTGAGGACTGAGGATACTCCGTTCACCCTTTCACCCTCGCCCACCCTCCTGGAGATCTACAGAGGGTTGGCACCGATTCCTTCCTGGAGTTCAATAACCAAACTAAGGCGATACGCAGGGTTGGCAGCATGTCCTTTACCCCCGCTCCTCAACGACGCGCACCATCTCCCCCGTCTTCATCACCGAGCCTACGTCAACCACCTCCCCCCCCTGGCAGCATGTCTTCTACCCCCGCACCATCTCCCCCGTCTCCATCACCAGGCCTACGTCAACCACCTCCCCTCCCTTCAAGAAAGCATCTGCGGTCTCCGAAGCCTGATAACGATGTGTGTGTAGAAAATTCAACAAACTCTTACTGATATGTGCTGGGTCCAGGCTCAAGGGCGTATGGCACTCTCAACTCTTTCCAGGACATGCCGGGGCCCTGCCTGCCTATAGCTTTGCCGATATCTGTGTTGATAGGTATAGAATAGATTAAGAGCGGTGAATCATCTTAGACACAGGAAGCGCTCAAACGTTTGTGTGAGTTTATCTAATTTAGCAGTGATTCCATGTCAGCCACAGCTTGTTACAAACAACATGACTGATAGTGTGTTTAACAAACTTAAACTAGCTTTATTAAATGTCAGGTCTTTGGCAGGAAAAACATTTGTAATCAATGATTTTATCACTGAGCACAATCTCGATTTTATGTTTTTAACAGAATCTTGGATTGAACAAAATAACAGTGCAGCTGTTCTTATCGAATCAACCCCTCCCAACTTTAGTTTTATGAGTCAGGAAAGAATGCATAAGAAAGGGGGTGGAGTTGCTATTCTGTTCAATGATTCCCTTCAATGCAGGAAGACATCTTATGGGAACTTTGATTCTTTTGAATATTGATAGAGATTTAAAGGGATTAACGCTCCGCGTTTCAAATCTCCCCGCGTCCCTATGAAGCTGATTATACCGGAAGGAATCCAGAGCCACCAAGTAAACAATAATCTACTTTAATGGTAATATAACAATGCAACACAATCAATACAGTACACATTCAAATACAGTACACATTCAAATACAGTACACATTCAATACAATTATCTTTGGGATCCCGAATTTACCTGGTGATCACGTCAGCCAGCCAGCAAGAGGAAAGAGACTGAATCCAGCTGTGTCTTCTGCATTTATACTTAGAAGCAATGGGAGGGGTTCTCTGATGCCCCCCCTTTGATTGGCAGCCCCAAATTTCACCAACACGTCAAGACATGCTCTCACCTTCCCCCAATCTCCCTTTGTCCTCAAAAATCACATGCTGCCTCAAAAGTCACATGCTGCCTCAAAAATCACATGCTGTAGGCCTCAAAAGCCCAGCTCACAGTTTTACCCAAATAATTCCCATTTTTAAGCTTATCCATTGGAGCTAACATGAATACATTCAAATATTCCACTACAATATGTGGCCCTTCAGCTGAAATGCTCCTCTCGAGCTCTGTTCCTAAATATCTATAGACCACCCAAATACTGTGCAAGCTTTTATGATGACTTTACTGAACTGCTATAGTGTGTATTGACTTTGACCGTTTAGTCATTGTTGGTGATTTTAACATCCATGTTGACAACCCTCAGGACAGAGGGGCAAAATAACTGTTTTGTGTTCTTGATAGCTATGGACTGACTCAGCATGTGACGGAGCCCACGCACAATAAAGGGCACACTCTGGACTTAATTATCTCAAAGGGTCTGAATATCTCTAAGGTTGTGGTGACTGATGTTGCGCTCTCTGATCATTCCTGTGTTTTCTTTGAGAGCTCTATTTCTGTTCACAAAAATGTTCAAAAAGAGATATTTAACTGAAAATACTAGGGAAATGTTTACTCAGAATTTTTCTTCCACATTTGCCCCTGCTAACATCTCAGTAAATGAGCTAGTAGAGTAGATCATTTTAATTCAAAAATTAAAAATGTTATAGATGCCATTGCTCCAACTAAGGAAAAGGAAGTGACTGGGAAGAAAATATCTCCATGGAGAAAGGCCATGACCGTGAGAGCAGAACAAAGACAGTGTCGAAAAGCTGAACGCAGGTGGCGAAAAACAAATCTCCAGGTTCACTTTGAAATCTATAAAGAGAGACTTGGCCTTTGTAATCTGGAATTGAAAAACGCACGACAATCGTTCTTCTCTGACATCATTACCAAAAACAACAACAACGCACGTGCCTTGTTTGCTACCGTCGACAGACTAACCCCCCAGTGTCAGTAGCCTCTGAATTTATATCCACCAGGGCGTGCAATGATTTTGCCTCCTTTTTCACTGACAAAATTCAGAAAATCAGACAAGCAGTCAGTGCCTCTGCATCAGGAACAGCAAATGTGTTGTCTCTGTGTCCACTTAACATCAATTCAAACACCATGACACAATTCCATCAGATTAATGATAAAAACCTAGAGGACATTATACAACTTCTGAAATCCTCCTCCTGCTGCCTTGATATTATTCCAACGGGATTTTTCAAATATGTTTTGCCTTGCAAAATTTGCAAAATTTATTGATACAAAACTCGACCCAACGCCGTCTGAATTTCTGACATGTCATTCCCAGCAGCCTCCGCGCGCGTGACGTCATTGTAGCCAAACAGTCTCTGGGCCAGGCAGTCTCGTTCACATGTCAGCGGTGTTTTTCGAAAAGAAAACTGAATTATATCCGCAAAAACATGGGTTATTGTTGTGCTTTCGGATGTACGAACGGTGCGGGATCTGGGAGAATTTTACATGCATTTCCCCAAGACAAAATCATCCGCCGAAACTGGATTTTTTTAGTGAATCGTGTTGGCTGGCAGCCGACAACATGGAGCAAGTTGTGCTCTGACCACTTCGCGTGTGATGCATACGATGTTGATCCTGCCATCGTCAAGTCTGTTGGTGGAGAAGCATTAAAAGTACATCGGAGGCTGAAACCCGTATTGGTAGTAGGCTCCACCTGTTGCTGCCTGCGATTCTGCGATCTGCGATCTACGGAGGCCTGCTCCCACCTGTAGAATACGGCTGCACTGGAGAGGTTTTTACCCCGGAGTCGTCGCGGAGAAACAGAGTGGATCCACGCTTCGGGCTTGGCCTGCTTCCACCGGGCGTGTACTGCTGTACGGAGGAGGATTTTACCACCGCTGGGGCCTGCTTTCACCCCGGGGATACCACGGAGGGACCGGAGCGATTCCACACTGCTGTTTTGAGAAGTCTACTGGATTCAGGTCCCACATTTGAGCACAAAAAACAACTGAAAGAACGAAAGAGCCGGGCAATGCAGAAACGCCAAAGAATTGAGGTAAACAACTTTTGATTTGATTTCAAAGCGCACAGAGCACAGCAGATAACGGAATTGCAGTTGTATTGCTTATAGAGGTGGGCACCGTTAGCTTCTGTGTCTTTACGATCATAAACAATGTGTTGGATGTGGAGCTAGGATAAGTAATAAGGGAGCTAGGAATGATTTTCGGTGCCGTAATAGGTTAGCATTTTTCACTCGGGCTAATTCAGAGGCTCACATTGTGTTTTTTTTTCTTCAGTTAAATGAGTTTTTTTTTAAAAGTTTTTTTTCACAACAGTTGTATTTGGATGGAATGAATACCTATAGTGATAATTCAAAGTAATAAAATGATTTTTACAGTGAAAAAGTTCAAATGGAACTTTATTTTTCTAAACCTCTCTAAAAAGGTCAAATTTCACTTGTTTTGCATCAATCTTGATACAGGGTACTTATTATATGTTATAGTTTTGATTCCTAAAGCTTTTATTCTACTAACCCATCATTCAAGGGTGGTTTCACTGTAAGTAATGGGTTTTTTTTAGGCGGACATTAGAATTGACATGTTTTTACTATGTTCCATCTGAATTTACTTTAAAATAAAAACATCTATATTGATTCTGACACTTCTACATCCAACAATTAATTTACCCCTTTTACAAGTGAAGATCTTGGGTGGCCTCCGACTCAGAATCAGACATGATAACGAAACTAAGTTGTACTATCGGCGGAAGCAGCTGTGAGCGGTAAGCCGGGTGGAAATATGTTTGGCTAATCTGACGTCATGCGACGCCATCTTGCGGAGACAAGCGGCTGAGAAATAAATCGTCTGACTTGGTGTTGGGGGTTGAACAAAATAAATATTGCGCATTGCCAGACGCATATTATCTCCGATTTTAATCCTGTAATATCTTAGATAGTGTTGTAGCTATATGATTTCGATTTTACTGGCAATTATAAAAAAAGCTTTGCTTTTGATCTTTAAGGTGTCAGGGGGACGACAAAACATACTGGTAGGGGGTGATTTTAATTTTTGCCTGGATCCTATTCTGGATAAGTCATCCTTGGCAGTATCTAAATCAAAACCTGCCAAAACCACCCTGGCATTGATGAAAGATCTAAATTTGACAGATGTTTGGACACGGATGCACCCTCAAAGCAGAGACTACTCTTTCTATTCCTGTCCCCATAAGTCTCATACTCGGATCGACCTGTTTCTCTTATCAACGCAGCTAGTTCATAGAGCATTGGAATCTGAATATTTATCTAGGACCCTGTCTGATCATTCTCCTTTGACCCTTTCTATTTTGATGCCAGAAAAAACAACTAACTCATATAGATGGCGACTGAACCCTACCCTTCTTCAAAAACCAGATTTTTGCATGTTTATTAGGGACCAGATAAAGCTATTCTGCGAGACTAACTGTCCTTCCTCCCCCAATAGTTTTATATTATGGGACACACTTAAAGCTTATTTAAGGGGACAAATAATCTGTTATACAAAAGGTGTTAAAAAGAAATATATGGCAGAAATAGAAAAACTGGAAACGCATATTTTGAAATTGGAAAAGGAGTTTCAACAATCTGGGTCCAAGGTATTACACCAATCGCTGTTAAACATGAAGCTCAAATACAATACGCTGCACACTTATAAAATTGAAAAAGCCATTTTAAGAACTAAACAAAGGTATTATGAATTGGGAGAGAAGGCACATACAATTCTGTCCTGGCAACTGAGGAAAGAGGAAAGCTCAAGAACAATTAACGCAATTCAAACTGAAGCGGGTTCAGTGTCACATAACCCGGTAGAAATTAATGACACATTTAAACAGTTTTATGCAAATGTATACACATCGGAATCACCAGAAGATCTGACTAAAATTGATGAATTCCTGTCCACTATTGACTTGCCAAAGCTTGATCAGGAAGACCAAAATAAACTTGATCTTCCCTACACTCAGAAAGAAATTGAAAAGGCTTTGTGCTCATTGCAATCTAATAAATCGCCGGGGGAAGATGGTTTCCCACCAGAATTTTACAGAGAATTTAAGGATTTACTCACCCTACTCATCATGGATGTAATTAACTTAGCATCAAAAACTCAAACTCTAACTGAATCATTCTCTACTGCCATAATCACTGTGATCCACAAACAAAATAAAGATCCATTAAAGTGATCTTCATTTCGACCTATTTCATTATTGAATTCGGACTATAAATTAATATCTAAGGCCCTGGCTAACAGGCTTGGCCAATATTTGCCACAATTAATTAATCCGGACCAGAGTGGTTTTATTTCTAAACGTTCATCAGCTGATAACCTATGTAGGCTCTTTAATATGATCCACCTAACAAAGTCAAAGACTGAGCCCAGTATAGCTGTAGCTTTAGACGCTGAAAAGGCCTTCGACCGGCTGGAGTGGCCATATTTATTTAAAGTCTTGGCCAAGTTTGGGTTTGGTCAGTTGTTTATTAATTGGGTTAAAACTCTTTATCATCAACCTCGGGCCAAAATTAGTACTAATGGTCAGATCTCTGCTGCGTTTCCCCTGAGTAGATCAAGCCGACAGGGCTGCCCTCTGTCTCCAGGGCTTTTTGTCTTGGCTATTGAGCCCCTAACTCAAGCAATTAGACAGGATCCTGATATAAAGGGTTTTAGAGTGGATCAGACAAATCATAAAATTAATCTCCTGGCAGATGATGTACTTTTGTACTTGACAGACCCTGGTAACTCCCTCACCAAACTACAGACCCTGCTAAGTGCTTATGGTGTTATCTCAGTTGCCGCTCACGATGTTGCTGCCGGAGCCTGAGAAACTCTACCAGCAATTATACGATGGCTTAAGATGCCCTCACGAATGGCCCGATGTTGGTACGATCACAGCCGAATTTGAACATTTCCTTTATCGTGTGTCCATCGAGTTGTTTTATTGCACAACAAAATCATGTAAACATATTATGTAAATAACCCAATTTGTGTTCTGTGAAACTAAAAAGGATATAATAGATTATATTGAAGGAGAGTTGACAGAAAGTTGTTGTTGCTATGGAAACAACATTACGGAGAAAACGTAATATTTTCTACATATAAAGAAGGATAAAGTAAAGAACAAAGTCTGAAGATATCAGTACAGTATCATAGTACTGTAACATAATTGTTTTTGGTACTTTCATTGCAGTTGTATGTCTTAAATGTAATGTACATATTGCTTTCGTGTGTAGTTCGGGGCCATCTTCGTGCGGAATTCACAATTCCATATTCGTGTGTCCATCGGGTGTCAATTTCAGGACAGTGTGACAGGGGCTTTACTGGGTGATTTCACAAGTCTCAATAGATCTTTAACTAAATCCCAAATTAAATTTATGGGAATTGCTTTATGTGTGGCTAGGAAATGCATAACACTAACATGGAAATCTGACTCTCCTCTCCTCATTGATAGATGGTCTTCAGAAATGAACAGTTGTATTCCTCTTTAAAAGATCACATATAGCAGGGGTCGGCAACCTTTTTGATATGAAGTGCCATTTAAAAAAAAATTTTTTATCAGCGTGCCAACGACCGAGAATTATCAACGGTGGGGGGGGGGGGGGTTGAGGAGCTTGACGATCGTCAACTATCAGCAGGAGGGCGGGGGAGCCTCGCTGCGGGGAAGCAGTGTGTGGACCTGTCAGCGCAACTTACAGGATGTCGAATTTAACAAACACATTTAAATAATTGTTTTAACGGCATAATAATAAGGACGATCGTCCGTTCTGTGATTCTCCAGAATACACATGTTATGATATTAGGGTCATGCAGAGTGAGATGAGATCGCTGTCCCTTTAAGAGAGAGAGAGGGGTGTGGCTTGTGCATGTGTGTGTGTGGATGGTAGAGCGACAGTGAGAGAACCTATGGAGGGAACGTGTGTTTGTTTCTGGAAGTGAAACGAGGAAGCAGAAAAACAGAGGTCTGTGATGTATTTTATGAAACAGAAGAACAGCTAAATAAATGCAACGGCCTCTCAAGAAGAGCTCGCCTCTCTCCAGTCATTTAAGCTAAAGTGGGTTATTGAGCCTGAAGCTTGTTGCTTCTGCCCTCCTCGACTACGGTCTGGGAGCCGACAGGAAAGGTCAACACACAGATGGCCAGTCTGCCCCTTTGTAGCATATTATTTCAATGAGAGACGAGCAGATCGCCACTAGGCTTTCAACTAAAGACACTGCGGCATTTGTACAGCTCCTTATGGGTACTGCAATTAGTGAAGTGCTTTCCTCCGTGGTGAAACGATCAGCACCACCGAGGAAAGCGGCAGAAAGTCACCTGGAGATAAAGAGAGCGGGGCTGCGTTGCGTGCTCCTTCTGCAGGTAACGGGGAGACACGCTCTGGCCGCGGTCTCGTTCAGGATCCGAAAATACAATTTAAATATTTTTGCACACTTATTCCACTTATTCCTAGTGTGCCACTGGTTACGGTGCCGCGTGCCAGCATTGGCACGCGTGCCAGGGGTTGCCGACCCCTGACATATAGTCTTAGAAAAGGATAAAACACCTTTCTGTAGATCTGGCATCCTTATTTAGAATTTATAGATGCATCACTGACGCCACCATAGGTATATCATCTGGTTAGCCAACAGGCCTCTGGATATACAGTAACACTGTGTATGTGTAGTATCTCGTTGTGTATCTCGTTATCTACTTTGAAAAATATACTCTACTGTAGCTGTACAATTCATATTTTGTGGGATGAGAACAAGCTTTACATTACATTACATTGCATTTAGCTGACGCTTTTATCCAAAGCGACTTACAATAAGTGCATTCGACCAACAAAATACAAACTTGAAGAAAACAGAATCATATAAGTACATCAGGTTTCATAGAGTAAAAACATTTCAAGTGCTACTCAACTGGCTTTAGGTAAGCCAGTCCTTTATTAGTATATAAGTGCTTTGTTAATAGTTCTATCGCTCGAAGTGATGAAAGAGATGAGTTTTCAGTCTGTGCCGGAAGGTGTGTAAGCTATCTGCTGTCCTGATGTCAATGGGGAGCTCATTCCACCATTTTTGAGCCAGGATAGCAAACCCACGTGTTTTTGCTGATGGGAACTTGGGTCCCCTTCGCAGCGAGGGTGCAGCGAGCCGTTTGGTTGATGCAGAGCGGAGTGCACGTGCTGGGGTGTACGGTTTAACCATGTCCTGGATGTAGGAAGGGCCAGATCCATTCGCAGCATGGTACGCAAGTACCAGTGTCTTGAAGTGGATTCTAGCAGTTACCGGGAGCCAGTGGAGGGAGCGGAGGAGCGGCGTGGTGTGGGAGAATTTAGGAAGGTTGAAGACCAGACGAGCAGCTGCATTCTGGATGAGCTGTAGAGGTCGGATGGCACATGCAGGTAGACCAGCCAGGAGGGAGTTGCAGTAGTCTAGGCGTGAGATGACGAAAGCCTGGACCAGAACCTGCGTGGCTTTCTGGGTCAGCTGGGGACGTATCCTCCTGATGTTGTAAAGCGTGTATCTGCAGCAGCGGGTTGTAGCAGCTATGTTTGCAGTGAAGGACAGGTTGTTATCTAGGATCACACCCAGATTCCTTGCAGTCTGAGTCGGGGAAACAATAGAGGTGCCGATGTTGATTGTTAGGTCAAGAGTGGGACAATCTTTTCCCGGAAGGAAAAGCAGTTCAGTCTTGTCCAGGTTGAGCTTGAGGTGATGAGCAGACATCCACTGAGAGATGTCAGCTAGACAAGCAGAGATGCGTGCGACGACCTGGGTCTCTGAGCGGGGAAAGGACAGAATTAATTGTGTGTCGTCAGCGTAGCAGTGGTATGAAAAACCATGCGGGCTAATGACAGATCCGAGCGAGTTTGTGTACAAGGAGAAGAGGAGGGGACCAAGAACAGAGCCCTGAGGGACCCCTGTAGTTAATTGACAAGGGTCGGACTCTGACCCTCTCCAAGTAACCCTGTAGGTGCGGTCTTTGAGGTATGAGGTGAGGAGGGAAAGTGCAGAGCCTGAAACTCCAAGTTATTGGAGAGTGTGAAGGAAGATCTGATGATTCACCGTGTCGAATGCAGCAGACAGGTCCAACAGGATGATGACAGAGGAGAGGGAGGCTGCTTTAGCAGTGTGCAGTTCCTCAGTGACAGCAAGGAGGGCAGTTTCTGTGGAGTGACCTGCCTTGAAACCAGACTGGTGCGGATCCAGAAGGTTGTTCTGATGGAGATAACAGGAGAGTTGTTTAAAGACAGCGTGTTCAAGTGTTTTAGACAGGAACGGGAGGAGAGAGACAGGCCTGTAGTTTATAACATCAGACGGGTTGAGACTGGGTTTCTTAAGGAGAGGGTTTACTCTTGCCTCCTTGAGACTGTTTGGAAAGTGACCAGAAGTTAGAGAAGTGTTGATGAAATGGGTGAGAAACGGTAGAATATCAGGAGCGATAGTCTGAAGGAGGTTTGAAGGGATAGGGTCCAGAGGACAGGTGGTAGCGGGCGGGCAAAGGTAATGAGGGTAAGAACCTCACTTGGAGAGAGAGGGGAAAATGAGGTCAGTGTGTGGGTGAAAGGAGGGTCTGGTGACCCAGTGGTGAGTAAAGGTGAGTCAGAAAAAGAAGAGCGAATATCATCAACCTTTTTTGATGGGGGAAGGGGCTTTGGGGGGGGGTCCAGGAGGGAGGAGAAGATGGAAAATAGTTTTTTGGGATTGGAATAGGAAGATTGGATCTTATCTTGAAGGAAAGTGCTTTTTGCCTGAGAGATCGAAGCAGAGAAAGAGGAGAGGAGAGCCTGATAGGTTAGGAGGTCGCCATGGTGTTTGGATTTCCACCGTTTCCGCTCTGCTGCCCGAAGGACGGTTCTATTAGCACGCAGTGCGTCATTTAGCCAGGGAGCAGGAGGGGACTGACAAGCCTGCCGAGATGTGAGAGGACAGAGAGAGTCCAGAGAGGATGAGAGAGTAGAGAGGAGAGTTTCTGCAGCAGAGTTTGGAGGTAGGAGTTGGAACGAGTCAGAGGAAGGGAGGGCTGAGAGCACCGATGAGGCAAAGGTAGAGGGGGAGAGGGAACGAAGGTCACGGCGGACAAGTGCAGGATCAGAAGAGATTAGTTTGTTATGTTTGGAAAGGGGTAGAGAGAATGAAATGAAGAAGTGATCGGATGTGTGGAGTGGGTTTACAGAGAGGTTAGAGGTAGTGCAGTTCCTTGAGAATATGAGATCAAGGACATTGCCAGCTTTATGAGTTGGTGGGGATGGAGACAGTGAGAAAGCAAAGGCGGTTAACAGAGATGTTAGTTCGTCTATCTTCCCTGTCTGGAGGTTGAAGTCTCCGAGAAGTACAGCGGGAGGGCCAGTTTCAGGGATGTGTGAGAGGAGATGATCTAATTCCTCCAAGAAGTCCCCCAAGGTGCCTGGTGGACGGTAGAGAACAACAATGGTTAATTGTATAGGATGGGTTACTGTGACGGCATTGAATTCAAAGGTGGAAGGAGTGAAGTTAGGTAGCTTGAAGAGGGAAAAGCTCCATTTGGGAGAGAGCAGGAGACCAGTACCACCTCCTCTGCCAGTGGGTCTGGGTGTATGGGAGAAGGAATATGCTGTGGAGAGAGCTGCTGGGGTGGATGTGTTGGATGGAGTAATCCACGTCTCAGTGAGAGCAAGGAAATCCAGAGACTGCAGGGAAGCGTAGCCAGAGATGAAGTCAGCCTTAGGAACAGCTGACTGGCAGTTCCACAGGCCGCCTGAAACTAGAAACTTTACATGCTACAAATGTGATATTAACGTTTGCAAGGCACACTGAGACCTGATTGTATCATGCCACCCATGGCTGAACACAAAGAGACAACTATTCATGTTTTTTTTTCCCAATAAATAAACATTGGAATACATTTACAGAGTTGATTCTTTGTAGAACGGTACAATTACACGATAGAAGGGATAATAAAGTGGATATCACCTCAACCTAAAGCCTTTCTATATCTTTCCGACTATATAAGAGACACGGTGAGAATCCCCCCCTCTCACCTGGCTCACTATCCTTGACATGACGCCAAGCCATACGCCAGTCATATAGTGTCTCATGTAGTTTGGGAGGGATTTTGTGAGGAGATGTGTTGCACAGACACAACGTTTTATAATCCTAAAGCAGAGGTATGATCCAACTGTTTATAAAAAAGTATTGTTTTTATTTCCCTGGTGGATATATCGAAGCAGATATTATGCCATTAGAGTATTTAGTGTGAACTTGACACTGACCCTTTTAAAGCAGTGTAAACAGACCTGGTATAATTAGGCAGACTGTTCCTTGTTGTGACATATGTACGTACCATCTGTATGCAAATAGATACAAAATAGAAGCATAATGTGGGTGTCCTATTTCTGCTCTATATCTCAGCTGAGACTCTGGTGCTGCCATAACCTGCTTACAAGATTATTTTCAAGCATTTTTATTATTTTTTTGTTGTTGCTTTGAGTGGTAGAGTGACACTGATTAAGCCTTGTCTGAGACCCGGCAGATTTTTTCAGAAACACAGAGCCATCTTGTTACTGTGCTTCTTGAGTCTGGCTGTGTCAAAGTGTATCCAAGAAAATTGTTATTTGCATGCTTTTTTTGAAAATATAGATGTAAATTGGTGTGTGTTGGAACAAATATTATTTGGAGCGTGGTGTTTTTTTTCCTTCCCTATGCTTCAACTTGCAGGCAATTAACACCCCTTGGCTGCGTCTCACTTCGGTTAAATGGAATCCTTGCGTCGCTTTACAACATCAGGAGGATACGTCTCCTCCTGACCTAGAAAACGACGCAGGTTCTGGTCCAGGCTCTCGTCATCTCACGCCTAGACTACTGCAACTCCCTCCTGGCTGGTCTACCTGCATGTGCCATCCGACCTATTCAGCTCATCCAGAATGCAGCTGCTCGTCTGGTCTTCAACCTTCCAAAATGTTCCCACACCACACCACTCCTCCGCTCCCTTCACTGGCTTCCGGTAACTGCTAGAATCCACTTCAAGACAATGGTACTTGCGTACCATGCTGCGAATGGATCTGTCCCTTCCTACATCCAGGACATGGTTAAACCATACACCCCAGCACGTGCACTCCGCTCTGCATCAGCTAAACGACTCGCTGCACCCTCGCTGCGAGGGGGACCCAAGTTCCCATCAGCAAAAACACGGTTTGCTATCCTGGCTCCAAAATGGTGGAATGAGCTCCCCATTGAAATCAGGACAGCAGATAGCTTGCACATCTTCCGGCGCAGACTGAAAACACATCTCTTTCGACTCCACTTCGAGCGATAGAATTACTAACAAAGCACTTATATACTAATAAAGGACTGGTTTATCTAAAGCCAGTTGAGTAGCACTTGAAATGTTTTGGCTCTATGAAACCTGATGTACTTATATGATTCTGTTTTCTTCAAGGTTGTATCTTCCTGGTCGAATGCACTTATTGTAAGTCATTTTGGATAAAAGCGTCAGCTAAATGCAATGTAATGTTTCACTGCGTCTAGTCCCTCCCACCAGGGAAGCATGGAGAGACGCAAGGAAACCACGAGAAGCAGGGAAATTAGTTAGGACATTAGTTAGGAAGTCCTTCCCTCCGGAGCATCATGTGAAGCGACGTCCGTTTGTGATGACGCCGCACAGCTGATGTCTGACAGCAGCTCTGTCCCCGTTATTTTTCACAAACACCCCCGCCTCTGTTAGTACACATTTACTCACATAAACATTTGTATCATCTGTTGTAGACCCAAATAAATAAAATACATAAGAACTCATCCTCAAAAAAGATAAATGCCATTCTTAAAATGTATAAACGAACAATAGTTTAATTAATATTGAGTAGGGATGGGTATCGTTAAGGTTTTAACAGTACTACTACTTTTATCGATACCGCTTATCGATCCTGTCCTGAAACATAGTAATGTAATGACACAGAATTTAATTTAGACAACATCTTGTTACTAACCTGGTAAAGAATTAGAAGTAAAAGCCATATACTTTATTGTTTAGGTCATTATGGGGATATAAATGAACGACAGTGAATGACAGTATGTTGGAATTCTGTATTCATTTTTCAGCTTGATAATAGACAGGTAGAAGCAGTAGGCTATTGCCAGGTGCAATCAATGGGATTTCTGCACACGATCCAAGCAGAGAATGACGTACCTTACAGTCCTGTAAGTGTAAGGTACGTCATTCTCTGCTTGATACACTCAGGAAATCATTCACTCTGACAGCATCATGACCTTAGTTGTTTTTGAATCCATAATGAAATTGTATTACATAACGTTAGTGTGTGTCTTTACCACAAACAGGAATAGTTCATTGTTATATTTAGATTTGAGAAAGATTACAAGGATTTTATTTAATTCACCATGAAGATGTTTTATTTTGTTTGTAACATATGACAAGTAGTAAGATTCAGATATCAGCAGGTTCTGAATTATTATTCCTCTGTCCCACAACCAACAAGAATGTGGTTGGGGAGAACTCTATCTAATAGAACCAGCAGAGATTCAGACTCCAGTACAGGCGTACGGACCTCGGCGCAAGCGCCTCGGTCCTGCCGCAGTACTGTCGTACCAATAATGACGTTCAAGAACGGCCTCTCGTGTATGATTGCTTAACTACACCGCAATGGCATAACACACCCATGTGTACGACAAAACAAGTCCACACACAACCTTATGCTTTTGAAATCAGAATATTCTTTACCCATCCAAACATGAATAATCACGACACATTTAATATCAACTCGGAACTTTATTGTCAAAATCAACGGTTCTTTGAACCCATAAAAAAAAAAAAAAAATGTACTTGTATTTTGTATAAATGACACTAAATATTTGTTGAGGTCCATCAAGTTGGCCACGTAGCCTGTGCAATGTTAACAAAAGCACAACAAAAAATGTGGTTTAGATTAGTATATGCATGTAAAAAAACTGAAAGTTCTTTCTAATTTTTTTATTTTATATTTGTAAATAGTTGTATAATAAATATTTTAAACACTTACGGAATGTGGGGTCAGTTTTTACTGGTTTTGCTCTGCATTCTCCCTTCCTGGCCTTTGGGAACTGCAGTTTATACAGAGGGTTTCCAGTGGATGTAGTGGCTTGTGCACGCTCAGCGTTTTCATTGTAGTGCAGGGCTGCCAGGTACAGTCTTTCATTTCCGGCATGAGAAAAAAAAAATGTAAATAATAGCAAAGGATGTACAAATTGTCACTAATTAGTAAGTAACTATGGTTTATTTTACCTGCACAACATTCCAAGAAATGGAAACACAACATTCTTTGGAGCAAAGCGCAGGATGACGGCATGGAATGACTCTCAAAGATGAAGTCTGGTGGTGGGGGTTGAGTTTGGCCACAGCTTTCAAAATCCTCTTGGTTGAGAGAATTGTCTCCAGCTTGTGAAAGGCCGGCGTTCCTAAGAATTTGAAAATCAAAGTCATATTTGAATTGTCATGCTTTATAGATTGTGTCTGACAACATCCTGTATTCAATAGTTGTCCCTTACAAATATTTATAGAGGAGTAATGTAATATGGTTTATGAACAACATACCTATTCCAGTTTCTTGTAAACTGACAATGGGGGCACAGCTGCTGCACTGATATGAATGTACCGATCCTTCTGGTTTGTACATCACACACACGCTTGCACACAGGACATGATTCAAAAAGCTCCATGAGGCAGGTCTCATACACGATGTATGTGTTGATCGTCTGGGGGGGGTTTTGTTCTTGACCACTAAAACAAAAAAATAGAAGTTACGATCAATCACACAGATTGTTGCTTTAGAGATCTTTGGTGTTTCCCTATTATCAATGTTTGAATTATATACAGCAAAAAATACAATACAGACAAACTCACACATAGTGATATTTCAGTAACTTACGACATGGCTGTTGTTTCTGTAGCATTTGTTATGTATTCTGCTGGATCATAAGTTGCATCCTGGCCTTCGGAAATCACCAAAGAAGAGCTTCCCTCAAATGGATCTTCGTATTCCTCTTCAAGGTCTACACGGGGCCTCTTTGGTGGTCTCTTTATGGGAGTGGATGTTGAAAAGGGCACTGGCACTTCCAACAGAAGTGTTTCGACACCAATACTTCTGCAGGGAATTGTAGCCTGGACAGCTGTAACATAATTGTATTTGACATTAAAAACAAAACAAAAGATAAAACAAATTTGTTTTACAACAATTAGAAGCACACAAATTAAAGGCTACAACATCAGAATGTCAAGATGTATCCAAAGAACATTTGAAAAACGTGCTTCTAACCTGTACTTCGATGTGAACCAAGAGTAATAATACATTTTATTTCGAGGCGCCTTTCAGGACACCCAAGGTTGCCTTACAGTGCATTTAAAAGTTAAAACAGCTAAAACAAAAACGGAACACAATTTATCGAACCGACAAGGCAATATTAGCAGCATAAAGCATAAGAAAAGCCAGACAAGAGTGTGGAGTGACGGAGTGAGAGGAGGGTCTGTGATAGCAGGTTGAATGTGTTTTAGAGTGAGTAGGCCAGTTTAAACAGGTGGGTTTTGAGGTGGGATTTGAATGTCGTGATGGAGTCAGACTGTTTGATGTGAGGAGGCAGAGAGTTCCATAGCCTGGGCGCGGTGCAGCTAAAAGCCCTGGCTCCCATGGTGCTAAGGCGGTAGGTGGGGACAGTCAAGAGTCCGGCTGAGGATGAGTGCAGGGAGCGGGAGGGGGTGTATTCCTGGAGGAGGTTTGAGAGATAGGTGGGGGTAAGGTTGTTGAGGGCTTTGTATGTAAGCAGAAGGTTTTTGTAGTCAATCCGGTGCTGGACAGGGAGCCAGTGAAGTTGGATGAGGATTGGGGTGATGTGGTCAGATGATTTGGTAGAGGTAATGATCCGGGCAGCCGAGTTTTGAATGATTTGGAGTCTGTTGAGTAGTTTTGTGGGTAGGCCAGAGAGGATAGCATTACAGTAGTCAATCCGGGATGTGACAAATGCATTAACCAGGACTTCGGTGCTGGATTGTGAAAGGGATGAGCGGAGTCTGGAAATGTTGCGGATATGGAAGAAGGCAGTCCGGGTGATGTTTTTTATGTGGGGTGCAAACGAAAGGGTACTGTCCAGGATGACGCCAAGGCTTTTCACTTGGCTGGTGAAAGATACAGGGAAGCCGTCGATCATGATGCTTGAGGGTGGGGTGGTTAGGATTTTGGAGAGGGTGTTTTTGGAGCCGATGAGCAGGGCTTCACTTTTACTACCATTTAGCTTCAGGAAGTTCCTGCTCATCCAGCTCCTGATATCCTGGAGGCAGGTGGTGAGTGAGGTGGGCGGGAGGGCGGTGTTGGGTTTGGTTGAGATATAGACTTGCGCGTCGTCAGCATAGCAGTGAAAGTGGATGCCATGGTGACGGAGGATTGTGCCTAGTGGGAGGAGGTAAATGATGAATAGGAGTGGACCCAATACTGACCCCTGGGGGACACCCAGTGAAACAGGAGAACACCCTGACCTGTGGTTCCCCAGCTGGACAAACTGTTGTCTGTTGGTAAGGTAGGAGGAGAACCAGGAGAGAGCAACACCAGTGATACCAATGTCAGCCAAGCGTTCCAGGAGTAGTGGGTGGGAGATTGTGTCGAAGGCAGCGGTGAGGTCGAGGAGGATGAGGATGGTGAGCAGTCCAGAGTCAGCTGCACGGAGGAGGTCGTTGGTGATTTTAACCAGAGCTGTTTCGGTACTGTGCATTGAGCGGAAACCAGATTGGAAGGGTTCATGTAGGTTGTTTGAGTCGAGGTGGGACTGGAGTTGAGCGGAAACCACCCTTTCAAGGGTTTTTGAAATGAAGGGAAGGTTGGAGATGGGCCTGTAGTGGTTAAGGTCAGCTGGGTCAGCATTAGGTTTTTTGAGGGTAGGTGTGATTGCAGCCATTTTGAGGGTGGGGGGTACAGTTCCAGAATTGAGGGAGGAGTTAATTATTGTTGTGATCATGGGGGAAATGGACGGCAGACAGGCTTTGATGAGGGTAGTGGGGAGGGGATCAAGCTGGCAGGTGGTGCATTTGGCTTTGCAGATGAGCTTGGAGATGGTGGCTTCTGATGCTGGAGTGAAGTTGGAGAGGGTGCTGGTGGGTGGTTGGACCGTGGTGGCCATCCAGAGTGGGTCCGTTGAGGGGGCGCCTGATGAGGCCAGCTGTAGGTGGATGTTGCTTACTTTGGAGCTGAAAAATTGCAGAAAGTCAGTGCAGCGTTCAGGGGAGATATTAGGAGGGAGGGTTCTGGGGGGCTGAAGTAGGTGACCAACTGTTGAGAAAAGGGCTCTCGTGTTACCGGTGCCAGTGCTGATGAGGTTGGAGTAGTAGGTGGATTTGGCAGTGGAGAGGGCGTTCTTGTAGCGATGTAGGTGATCAGCAAAGATTTGTGTGTGTACTGATAGTCCGGTCTTTTTACACAGACGTTCAAGTCGACGACCAGTTGTTTTGAGCCGTCGAAGGTCGGAGGTGAACCAAGGAGCGGTGTGGGCAAAGGAGACTGTGCGGGTTTTGACAGGGGCCAGGGCGTCAAGCGAGGAGGTGTAGTGATGCAAGAGGGATGGGGTAGGAGTTGATGGGGTAGGAGTTGATCAGGGTGGTGAGATCTGTGGGGTCGATGTGTTTGATATTTCTGAAGGAGATGATCCGTTCTTCTTTAGCTTTTGATCGGGGGGCGTGAACCTCAAAGAGCAGAACTTTGTGGTCAGAGATAGGAAACTCGGCATCGATGACATTACAAGGAGTAATGCCAGTGGAGCAGATCAAGTCCAGTATGTGACCTTTATTATGGGTAGGAAAGTTAACATGTTGTGTGATACTAAGACAGTCGAGGAGTGAGATGAAGTCATTGGCAAAAACACTAGATGGGTCGTCAATGTGGATGTTAAAGACTCCAGTGAGAATAACAGTGGGGGACATTGCACATACAAATGTTAATAATGAGGAGAATTCAGTGAGAAAAACAGCAGAGGGTTTTGGTGGTCTGTAGATGGTGACAATAATGATGGGTTTGGGGCCTGAGAGTTTAACAGCTAGACATTCAAAGGAAGAGTGATGGGGGACAGTGACAGCAGTGACTTTGATGTCCTTACGGTAGAGCAGGGCGAGACCACCCCCTCTCCCGGTGTTGCGGGGTTTACACATATAGGCAAAGCCTGGTGGAACGGCTTCATTTAACTGGGAGAAGTCATTAGGCTGTTGCCAAGTCTCAGTGAGGCATAAAAAGTCGAGCTTTCTGTCCACAATGAGCTCAGAAACCAGCAGGGCCTTACTGGTGAGAGATCTTACATTGAAAATAGCTAATTTCAAGTAATCAAATGGCGTATAGGTGGCTGCTTTGGGCAGTGGGGATAACACAGTGTGATTGACAGTGCAGGTGACAGTGCGAGGGGGGCGGGGCTTAGTGGACCAGAAGGAGCGAATGTTTGTGTTATTGTTGTGTTGTGTGTCCAGCGAGTTTCGACCAGATCCACGATGGACATATCTTGGTCGTTTGAGGAGAATGTCACGGTGGGCAAGCAGAACTGTGGGGGTCTTGAAGTTTGATCTGAGACGCAGTAGTTCCGTTGCAGAGTATTTCAGCGGCAGGGAGGCGCTCGTGGCGGTGTAGAATAGAGCGATCCATATGAAGAGTTTGACAGTCTGCATGATGTGAAAAGGTGAGGAAATAGTATACTCAGCAGTTTGATGATCCGGTTTATGATCAGGAGGCTACAACTCCCGCTTGGTAGAGGAGGAGCAGCGAATCGGCTGCATCCAGTGGTCACAACTGATGCCAGCTAGCTTGACGGCTAGCTGGACAGCTGTGGTGGTGGCGGCGGTCCAATTTGGCTGACAGGCTGCTGGAATCCAATGGATCTGGTATAATCCACACAGAAATGCAGTCAACAGAAGATACAGGGTTGAACGTTTGAAGATAAGATCCAACACAGAAAACTAAAACTTAAACTCAGTCCTCGAGGATAGCTGTGTATGAACAGTACGGTACTTGGGTGGGTCAGTGGGTATATTTGGATAAATATAGTCTGAAATCCCAAAAGATGGGGCTTAAAACTGTCTATTTAGCAAAGCTCTTTGCTTAGCCTTTTCCAATCTGAGTTAGTTTTGAAGCGTAACGTGCATGCTGTGTTTCTGACTCAATACAGATGATGTGTTGGAGAGTGGCTGAGCTCAGTAGACTGACTGTAATGAGTGCTAGCCACTAATTAGCCTGTTGCTAGAGGTAAGGCCTCGTCAACAACAACAGACCAACGGGGCTTTAGCTCCGTTTTACTCGTGGTGTGTGTCCCCCCTCGCATACATACACAGTGTTGTATCCTAACACACCCCCATTTATATTCATGTGCGCAAACAAGTAAACATACAAAAGCTTTTACATATAGCGCTGCAAAAAACGGCATGTCTCATTAGCGTAGCTTAGCTTACAGATCGATGAAATCTGATCGTACTTACAGACTACAATCCCAAAAGCTTTTACATATAACGCTGTAATATAAGAGATCTAGCTTGCTTACATATGATGTCAGCCATTTTGACTCAAGTGCTATCCAAAGGCTTTACCCATAATACATTTCTCTGGTCCAAAAGGGCGTAAGTGCACTTACGTCCTTTTTGCCCCAAATAGTTCAGTGTGTTCTGTGTTAGGTATTTTGGTTTTTGATGAATAACTCTGGATTGGTTTATAATTCACATGCACCCTTTTGGCAGTAGAAAGAGCTCATCGAGAGCTTTCATTTGATATATATAACTCATTTTTAACCAAAATGTCACTTACTGGTGTTATAAACCCCTCGAATAACTCCTGGACAAAACGTTATTCAGACACAAATGACATCTCCTAAGTACCGTGGTAAGGTTGACAACGAACTATAATCACATTTTGATCAAAAAAAGCCAATACACGCCGTCCACCGAGCTGGACACATTACATTGGTCTCTATCCGCAGCCGGAGAAGAAACGAGTGCTCAGGGACCGTCTGCAAAGTGCAACTCCGAAAAAAGAGAATACAATAATATTCAATCACTATTATACAGTATATTACTACCAAACTCAGAATTGACAGAATTGTCCTGAGCTGGACTGTATTTTCTTCTTTTAGTTTAAAAACCCATTCTTCAAATTAAATAAATAAAAGATATCATGGACAATCAAAATGTTTTTACCTGGCTGAAATGGTGAATGTGAAGAATGACCCTAGCATTCAGAACTATGAATGCTGGATGTTGTACAGCTATAAATTAAAGTCAACATTTCACATTCTTTTTGACAGCTGTATCATATGGGGTTTCTTAAACTGTGTTCAACATGTTTGAATTGTGATATACACAGTGATAGATGTGTAGGCCTAACAACTTGTGAATATTTTTTATTTAAGGTGAGGATGAGTGTGAGCAACCATGAACTGTCAACCCACGATAAAACCAAAAATCCAGTGGGAATCACTTACAGTAGTTGCTTATTGAGTTGTTAATGGTTAGCATTCACATATTTGTAACAGCATAAACGCCGGGTTACGTATTGTAACCCTTGTTATATTAACACAGGCGGAGCCCTCTACTGGACTCTATGGGTACTACCTTATCATGCAAGCATTCACCTACTGAGATTTCTATAGACGTAGCCGGCCCCGGGGCGGGCCTACCTGAATGAGTGCGCATCTCACTTCCGTATAAAAGGAGGCCTCGCCTCCTGACCACCATCCTACACCACTCTTCAGCGAGCGGCAGCGCGCGGCAGAGCCTCCTATGTCATACTCCAATGTAACGGAAAAACAACTAAAGAAAAACTAAATAGTAATAATAATAATAACATGTCTCCACTGATCTGTGTTGTAAGTGTGATTTCTGTATGATTCCAATCGCTTTTTATAGTCAAAATCAGCAAATTGTCCGAGCTCCGCTACAACTACATGGGAGTGAGGCAGGGACGAGCTCTGCCTCTCGTAAGCCCACAGTAACTGGCTGGAGCGCGGGCACTAATTTAACGCAGGCACTTATTTTGTGAGCGCGCTCAAGCCAGTTACTGTGGGGTGAGGTGAGGCACAGATGAGCTCTGCCTCACCTCAGAATGCGTCACCCCACAGAAACTGGCTGGAAAGCGGGCCCTAAGCGCATGCCTGCACCATCTCAATGTATGTCACCAATGTAATGTTTGTAGATCCCTTTATTACATTTATCCTCGCCATCCATAGTCTCTAAATAACTTATTTCACATATATATGATATTTAGGCTCGCTGGTCTCATCATACAACGGCAATGAAAAAAGCACCAGGGGAGGCAGCCATAACCTCTGCCGCACTGAAGGGGGCGCAAGTGAGCCCACAGGTTCTTGTTGCTACTGTTATTCCACGCACAGACGACAAACTAGACTTTTGTTTTGAAACTAGAGAGAGATAAGGAGGACTTTTACAAAAATGTAATGGAGATTGTTGTCCAGAAGGATAGCATGGACTTAATCTTCAAGTCAAGTTAAGACCACAATTGTAATGAACATGGGATCTTACTAAGAAAGAACAATGCAATATTTAGATTATGGGTATCCTTTTGTTGAACAGTCTGTTTAAAATGAATCGAAGCATCAGACTAAAAAAGCTTTTGAAAATAACCGAACATTTCGATTAAGGTCAAAATATAATATTTGTAAATCTGACTCTGAAAGAGTCAGTGCCTCACCAGCCATGAACCTCATCGCATGTCACTGGCGAGCGGTATAGGACATACAGTGCCCCAAGGTAGAGGGCTCCGCCTGTGTTAATATAACAAGGGTTACAATACGTAACCCGGCGTTATATCTCTCACAGGCTCCGCCCTCTACTGGACTCTATGGAGCCCCGATGTATGCACGCACTGTCGTCCAGCACACCTTTCCACCTCACTGTCCCTGACCGGCTTTAGCACCGCTGCGCCTCACTCACCTCTCCCTCGGTTGTAACCGTGGAGAAGTCCAGGCTGCAGCCGATAGAGCACACCCTGACGCGCTTGCCTCGCAAAAAGGTGTGCTCGAAAACAGTGCTGAGGGCTCCCCTGCGTCCGCTTATAGGCAGACAGGGAAAGTCCGCAGCTGTATGGGTTCACTATGCACCCTCTCTCCTGAGTTCCTAAAGAGCACGGGGAGAGCGCAAGTGCACCCTATATCCCCACACTCAGACACTGACCCCGTGCAGAATGTGTACGGACTATAATAATAATAATAATAATAATAATAGCTTGGATTTATATAGCGCCTTTCAAGGGACCCAAGGTCACTTTACAAGTAATAGGGCAAAAAACAAACATAACAAAACAAAAGTCAGACAGACAAAACAACAGATCGATTTAGGGGCCGAAAGCCTTGGCAAACAGATGGGTCTTGAGGGCCCCTTTGAAGGCATCGAGTGTGGGGATGTTGCGAATCTCCGCAGGGAGAGCGTTCCAGAGGGTGGGGGCTGCCACACTGAAGGCTCTGTCCCCGAAGGTTCGCAGTTTGGTGCGGGGGGTGGTAAGCAGGCCGGAGTCTGAGGACCGCAGGTTCCGGGGTGGGGCATGTGGGTGAAGGATGTCCGATAGGTACTGGGGGGCAAGGGCATGGAGGGACTTGTAGGTAAGGAGGAGGATTTTGTAGGTGATGCGGGACTTGACCGGCAACCAGTGTAGGTGGATGAGGGTGGGAGTGATGTGCTGCCACGGCTTTGTGTGTGTGAGGACCCTAGCAGCACAGTTTTGGACATACTGGAGCCTGTCCAGGGTTTTGTTGGGAACCCCGAACAGGACACCATTGCAGTAGTCCAAGCGTGTGGTGACAAACGCATGCACCAGGGTTTCGGCAACCGACTCCGAGAGTGACGGTCGGAGTCTGGCAATGTTCCTCA